>JARDWD010000410.1:0-1204414 GCA_029034505.1 Ornithoptera priamus | reverse complement strand
CCTGCAATTCCCATTGGGGTAGGAATTTCGTAAAATCCGTTGTTAGCTGCTCTACACTCAGCCATAGGAATATTCCTATCAAATTCCAAGTCTCCCGGTCTTATGTTTCTAGATATATCCTGATGAGTCTCTACATAGGAAATCTCATATATATTACATATTAATATGAACAAAAAAAAATATATTTTGCTGACCTGTAAACGGAGGTTCCACTAAGCGCCACCTCGATCAACAGGAAGGTGACCAGCACGATGTAGGAGACAGTGAGGAGGTATATCTCGTTCATTGCCGGTCGGCTGAGGCATCCCAGGAGGCCTAAATGAATAAGAAATTACTATAATGAAATATTTACACTACAACTAAATAACATATTTATATTAGAAAACAATAAATCCTAAGGTCTATAACGTTTGTCTAAGTTCTATCTAGATTTTAATTTATGTGATAAAGCGACAAATGGAACAGGACAGCCATCTAATGATAATCGATATTGATATCTACCTCCCGCCAACCCGCATTGGGCCAGCGTGGTGGGAAATGGCTCAAATCCCCCCTACATGACCCCTACATACGACAGCCCCTAGTGCCTACTGGTACCGGAGGTCATGCTAACTGTATGTGGAGATCTTTGGGTGAGGCCTATGTCCAGCAGTGTACGTCTATTGGCTGATGATGATTCATATATCTTACGAGGTGCTAGTTAGAATGTTTACACTGCAGGACATCGTAGTAGATTTATGTCATTACGACGTTGATTTGCAGGATTTTTTTTTAATAAAGTAGTAATTTAAATATGAAACAATTGTATGAAGATTAAATAAACCGCAGGTATATTAAGATATTTAACAACGGAATATTTCATCACAGGCAAAATTTAGTTGAAATAACTATTCGGTTTAAGCACATTTAACTATTCAGTTAATCTCTAAGTTCTTGTTGAGAATTTAGTTTAGTTACACCGGCGTAGACCAGTTAATAGTAAACGTGAAGATAGACTTAGTTTTCTACTCTAGTGCTTAAAATGAACATAGCCAACTTATTCACTTGGAATTTAGATTAATATGTGTTACATTAATCATTATTATCCGGATGTTTTCATTTTTACCGCAACATATAACTTTTTTGTTTTTTTTTTTATTCGACGAAGCGACGATACGAGTGAGAGGTTCACTTGATAGTAAGTGATACGCTTACTTATAACGACGTGATGTTATTCATGATGATATATTCAGCACCATATTGCGCTAGTAGCCTTGAGACGTACGATATTAAGTCTCGTTACCCTAGTAATTTCACTAACTATAACCCCCTTTCGAACCGGAAGACAGTAATGTTTGCACAGTATCCAGGTCCTACCTGGACCCACCTGATACCTACCTGGACGGTCACCGGAAAAAGAGACCTATCATCAAAGGAATTCGAACCTTATTTTTTATTATATTGTAAAGATGATGGTAAGCGACGATGTAGTCTTTGGTGGTAAAGCGCGTTAGTCTCGACCTTACCTTATCAAGGTCAAATCCTTATCATTACTCTGGTGGATATTGCATGATAGCATCAATTCCACTCATAGTAAAAGTATTACTTACAGCCATAAACCAGCGCGGATACTCCGAGTACAATGAGGCTGATGATGTGAGCGACGCGCTCCTTCTCGTAATAAATACGTTTCAGGTACAGCGCGCTTCCTTCACGGACCATATCCGGATAACCAGTTATGTTCGAGTAAATCGAAGTCAATTCGAATCTCCTGCAAGTAAAGGAGAAATTTTAAAAAGTTTGCTTCACTTGACGGTTCTACTATCGCCGGAAATAACATACGACAGGAAATATATAATATGACAGCCGGTGGGGAGGAAAGTCTTGGAGTGTATAGGATGCAGGGGTGTAGAACGCCCTACCTCGATATGTACCACAAAACCGGTCGAATGTGGATGAATGCGAAAAGCTGAGGATCGTATCTGGTGGGAGACATTATCGAGAAAGTCTCACGATGATGATGATGATGATGACACATGGTAAGCATAAACGGAATGACTACAGTAACCTGTCCAAGACATTTTTCCATCCGTGGCCGTTGGTGCCTGTCCATAACAATACAGAGCTAGTTAGGATGATGTACACAGCAACACATTCATAGCTTTAAGACGTAAGATGTTAAGTCGCGTTACCTTAGTAATTTCACTAGATTTCAACATCCTTCAAACCGGAAAACATTGATATTCGCACACTAACGCTTGACGGCAGATATAGGAACTGCGGCGGTGCCTACTTCAACGGACTCCGGAAACAGTGACTTACCACGAGTACTAGCACATGTTAATGGTAATGTGTACCAGTACTGGTCTATGATGGTATTCATATATGAAAATCTAGTCCATGCTGGAGTAGACTATGTCTTCACTTACTATTACGTGGAGTATTTAAAGTAAAGTAATATTGTAGACAAATTAATAGAAGCACTAACTGAGACTTACACGCTACGTAATCTGAACTCTCACCGGTAATGATCAGCTTCGAAAATGGAGGTCGAATTGCCTGGTGGTACCATATTGTCAAGGAAATTCTGTGCGAACAGCAGGGGTTGAACGTGAACCAGCATGAGGGCCACGGTGATCGTCAGGAGGAGACCGAGGAGATGTGTCATGTTGGTCTGGTTCATGCGCAGGAAGTAACGCTGATACAGCATCTCGACCTGAGAAAAAGAGATTTGTCCATTGTATTAGAATATTATTCAATATTAAATAGTCTATAAATCTATTTATTCATATATGAACAATAATATTATTGTAGTTAATAGTTTTCAAGAGAAACCCCTGCGTTTGTAGTTTTCACCCTAAATATAATTTAAATATGTTAAATAAAAGTTTTTTTTTTATTTAATTAATCGAGGTGAGTACCGGGGCGTTCACCTGGTGGTAAATGATACGCCTGCCCATACCAACATGAAGCTAGTAAGGATGGTATACACTACCACATTGCGCTCGTCAGAGACAATATGTTTAGTCTCGTTATCCCAGTAATGTATAGACACTAATGTTTGGCGGCGGAAATAGGCGCTGCGGTGGTACCTACTTCCTAGGGTCTCCGGCACCAGAGACCTACCACCAGTATTCAACATACAAGATGTTAATAAGTGATATATAAAGGTCTACCAAAATTAATAAGGTCTCTGTAAAGTTGAGTTTATATATCTGGAGTGTCCGAACCGTTTCGTAGAACCAGAGACAGGAAGGACTGTACCACGCTGATCGCCAACCTTCAATAGTTGGAAAGGAACTTTAAGATGACGAAGAAGAAACCTGAGTTTAAGTTTAAGTCTTTCACTATAAGATATTCAAAAGTCATAGACCCTCTAGGAAATGTATGAACTGGTGGTAGGAGATTTAGGTGGGTACTTCCACAGCGCCTGATCTACCGCCAAAGAGTAGTGTGCAAACATTATTAGGTTCCGGATTGAAGGGAGTTGTAGCCGGTGAAATTACTGGGGTAATGACATGAATGTCGTCATCTTATGTCTCTGACGAGCGCAATGTGGTGCAGTGTATACCATCCTGACTAGTTATGGTGAATGTCCGGCGTCTCGACACTTAAATGAATTAAAAAAAAAAAGAGATCGCGAGAGAATCGTGTGTCCGAACGATCTAGATAGAACATAGTAAATACTTCAGTTATTGAATTTCATTTAATGTTGTTACTATTGTTTACTGCTCTAAAGGTGAACATTTCGGAGAAAATCTAAACGGTTGCGACAGTTCGTGTGTCCGACGCTGACGAAGAGTCGGACGTCTTAAATCTCATTTACTGTTGAATTTATATAATAATTGAATCCGTGTAACTTAAGTAAAGCATTTACTATGAATCACTTATTCCATACCGCGGAACATAACTAGTCTAGCCATGAACACTGTTACATAAAAACTTTTCTTTTGTCAACGTTTTAATTATTTTGAAATTGGAACACGTATATTGTTTTAAAAACTTCTTTCGATTTTGCACCGTTTCACATATTTTTCCGTGATCATTATCAAATTGCAATATGGAATGGGTTATTGGTGTTAAAGAATATAGTATTGCAGTGATCGCGTTGCACAAAGTGGGTACGGAGCCGGTCCGGTCGGTCATATTCCAGACACTTCGAAAGCTTGCTATCAGCCGTATGTTCGTATGTCGTACTATCAACAGATACAACAACACTTCCCCTGTCGAAGACCAGAAAAGGTCGGGGCGTACGCGAGTTATTAGAACTACAAAATTTGTTAATGCTGTTAAAGCCAGAATTCGTCGAAACCTGATTAGGAAGGAAAAAATCTTATCACGAGAAATGAAGATTTCCGCTAGGACTATCGCGTATCGCGTGTTATAAAATAAGACCTTAAGCTCAATGCTTATTATCGATTCACAGAAACATGCCCTAAATGAATCTTTACAATAAAGAGAGTGGATCGATCAAGACGCCTTCTGTCGCGATACAACAGGCTGGTGAAAGGCACTGAAATATCCTCTTTACCGGTGGAAAAAAAATTACAATTGAAGAAAACTACAATAAGCAAAATGATAAAGTGAACGCTCACAGTTCTAAAGAAGCAGCTCGAGTGATCGGGAAGGTACAACGTGGTCACCATTCTGTCAGTGATGGTTGGGTGGGGCGTGTCTTAACAAGGAGTCACAAAACTACATTTCTGTGTATCAAGATACAGTTTTGGATCATGTCCTGAAATCTCTCAGCAATACACTTTTTAAAAATATGCCGTGGACTTTTTAGCAGGACTATGCATCTGGTCACGGCAAGGCAAGAATTATCCAAGCTTGGCTTGAAATCTTCGTTCCGGACTTTATAAGAGCTGAGGACTGGCCCTCATCTAGCCCAGACCTCAACCCTTTAGTCTACAAATTATGGTCAGTTTTAAAGGACATGGCCTGCTGCTGCTCTAAACGACACGGCGACATTGAGTCTCTTAAAAAATATTTGGAGCAACAGTGGCGGTGGTGGAAATTTCCCTTGGAGACAGTGCGTAAATACATTGGATTCGTGAAATGGGGCCAAACAGGTTAAAGGTCTGTGTAAAAGCCAAAGGTAGCCATTTTAAATATAAAATATTTTTTTATTTATTCCTGAAACTAATAATGATGCAGATACAAATTTTAATAATATTACATTATTAAAATAAATGCATTTTCATTTGTAATAGAACTTATGGCTGGACTAGGTATATATACATACTAACTGTTCCCCGGTCACTTTAATGGCCGTAATATAATATTAGTCTTGAAATTTGTCTGATATATACCTTGAGAGCAACAGCGACACCTGCTCATGTTGTACCCTGGTAATCAACAGACGAGGCACTGGCTCCCAGCAACCCGCATTGGGCCAGCGTGGTGGGAAAATTGCCCAAATCCCCCCATATAAATCCCTACAAACGACGGCCCCAATGCCCCGCGATGTGGACAGCCCAGTACCGATCGACATGAGTATCATTTGGGGAGGCCTATATTCAACAGTGGACGTGTACCGGCTGATGATGATGATGATGATGAACCGTGACCGCAAATGAATTCCTATAGCAACTGTATAAATAATACTCATGTTCCCGTGTAGACACGTTCACTAGTTTTCACGTGATTGGCGAACAAACTAAACCCATTTTCATTACATCTATACAAATATTAATAACCCCACCAACCCCGCATTGGACCAGCGTGGTGAGAGATGATCCAAAATCTGAATCCCTACACTGGAGATCTTTGGGAGAGACTTATGTCCAGCAGTGGACGTCTGTCGGTTGGTGACATATACCGACTAGTTTTAGCGATAAGCAGTAAAGTGTACCGAGGTAATGAAACAAGGACATGTCTTCATGGAGATGGTATGGTGCAGTGTAAACATCTTAACCGACGCCACAGTAATCATTAAGCGAAGACTAATGATGAAGAGGTTTCTGTAATATGTAAGAGTTATATAGTGTAGTCTGGTAATTACAGATTTAATATACGTTATAAGTTATTCAGGTCAGGTCAAAATAATATTTAAATAAAAGGGAGAAATGACCCTGTATATTTTTAGACAACCCTCATATTTTTACGTCAGCAACAATAGCGATAGACGCAGAAGTATCGGTCCCTTTACCTAGTATTTATGTTTATAAATATAAATACTAGGTTATCGATTTGACTGTTGCAACCTAACTTATCTAATCTTAGGGCGTAAAGTTAAAAACCATTTTTTTTTCTTATTTAAAATCAACAGTTTTATAAGTATAATTAATAACAAAAGATTATTAGGTTTTTTTTTTCAAGATTATTATTACTTTGTGTTACCATCACTTGGTAACATTGGTTAAGTTTTACATAAATACTGTTTTAAATATGATTGTATATAAATTAAAAAAAAATTATTATCGGACTGTTAATTAGTTTTTAAAAGTTGTTAATTTGAAAAGAAAAATCGTTATTTTGGAAAACATAAATATATTTTATTTATATATATATATAAATATATATATATATATAAACGGTAATAACTTATATACGTAACTATGGGCTAAAGGATCCGAAAAGGAACAGATTTAATCACCGCGTAATTCGAGCCTCCGGTGAAAATAACGATCGCACTATCGACCTTCAAAGATAAGCCTTCGTAGGCATACTACATCCGGTAAGTCACATCCAGTGTAGATGGTCCCAGTAGTAGAAACTTTTAAAATATATTTTATGTAATTATGTATGAATATGGAAAGTATTTTTATATATTAATAATAATTCACAATTCTATGGATTATTTTTTTTTCTCTATTAATAATAGTATTATTTGTTATTTATGTATGTATTATATATATATACTGTAATATTATATATAAAGAAATTATAAATCCTCCGGTTTACTTATAATCTTAAATACTGTAAAACTGAATAATATAGCTAGGGTGGGTCCATCGGTAAATAACTGTATGTTTTTGTTGTTTTAGGTAAATAAATAAACAAAAAAAAAAAAACTTAAAAAATGTATTGACTAATAAACCCATACGAAAACATTTCACTACAAAATATCAATTACAAGTAACGATTATTCCTAATTACCCATCATTATAAAAACTACACGGGTTAATTAATAATATATAATCAAAAGTTTTTAATGTTTCTATTTAATATGAAAAAAAAAAATTCAATTAAATCGATTGACGAACGTAAAAAAAAAAACTAAAATCTATATAGAGAATATCAAATTAATATCGCAGGTTCGAACTATTACACGAGTAGTACGAATGAAGTGAAGTGAAGTATCAACAAGTAGTTTTAGTTATCTGTATGGGAGTTGCAAGAGCTCGATCGTGAGTATAATTGGGTCATAAATAAAAAAAAAAAAACCGGAGTAAAAATTCGAACTTTTAACATAAAACCTTTCTTACCATCACTTTCGGTCGCCTGCAATATGATATTGTTGATATGATCATATTTAAACACGGCATTATAACTAATATGAAATTAAAGCTGCTATTAAAAATAAAAATATACTCGGACAGAAATTTTCCAATCACTGTTAACCGGATATCGTATATCGTATATCGACGGTGCACAGGAAACTACTTCTCCCTTCGATTGGCTGATACTGTCTGGAATAAAATAACGAGTACAGCTTCTTATATACTGTTATATATTGCAACGCGCGCAGGTTTTACGGAAAATTTATTTATAACACCAATAGGAGACGGGTTAGAATATTCCCAACGCTTACCCGTCATCAGCGTGTCGTAATAGGCGACTAAAAGAAAACTTAAATAGGAAACGGACTAAAGCTTTAAATATCAACTTAGCATGTTGCGCACAAAAGTAATCGTTTACGGTTTTTAATCGCAAACTTTATAGAATCGATTTTTTGAAGTGTGTACATCGATGGTGAGTGATGATGAAAAAACTAAAGCCTTCCCTGGTATGTGATTTCAGCGTAAACAAAGTTTGTTGGATCTAGGTTCGGGATAAAACCTAGGTATTACTAACGCCATGCACAGGTCGGCCTGTGTCTAAAGCAGTCAGCCCTGAGATTTATCAATAAAATTCAGGACCACCTTCAGCGCACTTCAGCTCATTATTCCCGTCGGTGACGCTGTGAGAATGACAACCCTCATTCCATCCATTTTCACATTCAACAGATTTGCACCGTTACATAAGGGAAAGTAAAGTATTATAACAAAACTATCGAGGGTTCTTTTGTTGGTGGGTGGTTTTGGGCCGTAAATGTAATTGTGATGTAAAGACTCGCCGCACAGTTAATGCCGCGATTTCGTAAAATTTACTGTCCTTATAAAGACGTAAGGATCCTTACGTTTTTATAAGGACAATAAATTTTACGAAATCGCGGCATTAACTGTGCGGCGAGTCTTTACATCACAATTACATTTACGGCCCAAAACCACCCACCAACAAAAGAACCCTCGATAGTTTTGTTATAATACTTTACTTTCCCTTATGTAACGGTGCAAATCTGTTGAATGTGAAAATGGATGGAATGAGGGTTGTCATTCTCACAGCGTCACCGACGGGAATAATGAGCTGAAGTGCGCTGAAGGTGGTCCTGAATTTTATTGATAAATCTCAGGGCTGACTGCTTTAGACACAGGCCGACCTGTGCATGGCGTTAGTAATACCTAGGTTTTATCCCGAACCTAGATCCAACAAACTTTGTTTACGCTGAAATCACATACCAGGGAAGGCTTTAGTTTTTTCATCATCACTCACCATCGATGTACACACTTCAAAAAATCGATTCTATAAAGTTTGCGATTAAAAACCGTAAACGATTACTTTTGTGCGCAACATGCTAAGTTGATATTTAAAGCTTTAGTCCGTTTCCTATTTAAGTTTTCTTTTAGTCGCCTATTACGACACGCTGATGACGGGTAAGCGTTGGGAATATTCTAACCCGTCTCCTATTGGTGTTATAAATAAATTTTCCGTAAAACCTGCGCGCGTTGCAATATATAACAGTATATAAGAAGCTGTACTCGTTATTTTATTCCAGACAGTATCAGCCAATCGAAGGGAGAAGTAGTTTCCTGTGCACCGTCGATATACGATATACGATATCCGGTTAACAGTGATTGGAAAATTTCTGTCCGAGTATATTTTTATTTTTAATAGCAGCTTTAATTTCATATTAGTTATAATGCCGTGTTTAAATATGATCATATCAACAATATCATATTGCAGGCGACCGAAAGTGATGGTAAGAAAGGTTTTATGTTAAAAGTTCGAATTTTTACTCCGGTTTTTTTTTTTTTATTTATGACCCAATTATACTCACGATCGAGCTCTTGCAACTCCCATACAGATAACTAAAACTACTTGTTGATACTTCACTTCACTTCATTCGTACTACTCGTGTAATAGTTCGAACCTGCGATATTAATTTGATATTCTCTATATAGATTTTAGTTTTTTTTTTTACGTTCGTCAATCGATTTAATTGAATTTTTTTTTTTCATATTAAATAGAAACATTAAAAACTTTTGATTATATATTATTAATTAACCCGTGTAGTTTTTATAATGATGGGTAATTAGGAATAATCGTTACTTGTAATTGATATTTTGTAGTGAAATGTTTTCGTATGGGTTTATTAGTCAATACATTTTTTAAGTTTTTTTTTTTTTGTTTATTTATTTACCTAAAACAACAAAAACATACAGTTATTTACCGATGGACCCACCCTAGCTATATTATTCAGTTTTACAGTATTTAAGATTATAAGTAAACCGGAGGATTTATAATTTCTTTATATATAATATTACAGTATATATATATAATACATACATAAATAACAAATAATACTATTATTAATAGAGAAAAAAAAATAATCCATAGAATTGTGAATTATTATTAATATATAAAAATACTTTCCATATTCATACATAATTACATAAAATATATTTTAAAAGTTTCTACTACTGGGACCATCTACACTGGATGTGACTTACCGGATGTAGTATGCCTACGAAGGCTTATCTTTGAAGGTCGATAGTGCGATCGTTATTTTCACCGGAGGCTCGAATTACGCGGTGATTAAATCTGTTCCTTTTCGGATCCTTTAGCCCATAGTTACGTATATAAGTTATTACCGATTATATATATATATATATTTATATATATATATAAATAAAATATATTTATGTTTTCCAAAATAACGATTTTTCTTTTCAAATTAACAACTTTTAAAAACTAATTAACAGTCCGATAATAATTTTTTTTAATTTATATACAATCATATTTAAAACAGTATTTATGTAAAACTTAACCAATGTTACCAAGTGATGGTAACACAAAGTAATAATAATCTTGAAAAAAAAAACCTAATAATCTTTTGTTATTAATTATACTTATAAAACTGTTGATTTTAAATAAGAAAAAAAAATGGTTTTTAACTTTACGCCCTAAGATTAGATAAGTTAGGTTGCAACAGTCAAATCGATAACCTAGTATTTATATTTATAAACATAAATACTAGGTAAAGGGACCGATACTTCTGCGTCTATCGCTATTGTTGCTGACGTAAAAATATGAGGGTTGTCTAAAAATATACAGGGTCATTTCTCCCTTTTATTTAAATATTATTTTGACCTGACCTGAATAACTTATAACGTATATTAAATCTGTAATTACCAGACTACACTATATAACTCTTACATATTACAGAAACCTCTTCATCATTAGTCTTCGCTTAATGATTACTGTGGCGTCGGTTAAGATGTTTACACTGCACCATACCATCTCCATGAAGACATGTCCTTGTTTCATTACCTCGGTACACTTTACTGCTTATCGCTAAAACTAGTCGGTATATGTCACCAACCGACAGACGTCCACTGCTGGACATAAGTCTCTCCCAAAGATCTCCAGTGTAGGGATTCAGATTTTGGATCATCTCTCACCACGCTGGTCCAATGCGGGGTTGGTGGGGTTATTAATATTTGTATAGATGTAATGAAAATGGGTTTAGTTTGTTCGCCAATCACGTGAAAACTAGTGAACGTGTCTACACGGGAACATGAGTATTATTTATACAGTTGCTATAGGAATTCATTTGCGGTCACGGTTCATCATCATCATCATCATCAGCCGGTACACGTCCACTGTTGAATATAGGCCTCCCCAAATGATACTCATGTCGATCGGTACTGGGCTGTCCACATCGCGGGGCATTGGGGCCGTCGTTTGTAGGGATTTATATGGGGGGATTTGGGCAATTTTCCCACCACGCTGGCCCAATGCGGGTTGCTGGGAGCCAGTGCCTCGTCTGTTGATTACCAGGGTACAACATGAGCAGGTGTCGCTGTTGCTCTCAAGGTATATATCAGACAAATTTCAAGACTAATATTATATTACGGCCATTAAAGTGACCGGGGAACAGTTAGTATGTATATATACCTAGTCCAGCCATAAGTTCTATTACAAATGAAAATGCATTTATTTTAATAATGTAATATTATTAAAATTTGTATCTGCATCATTATTAGTTTCAGGAATAAATAAAAAAATATTTTATATTTAAAATGGCTACCTTTGGCTTTTACACAGACCTTTAACCTGTTTGGCCCCATTTCACGAATCCAATGTATTTACGCACTGTCTCCAAGGGAAATTTCCACCACCGCCACTGTTGCTCCAAATATTTTTTAAGAGACTCAATGTCGCCGTGTCGTTTAGAGCAGCAGCAGGCCATGTCCTTTAAAACTGACCATAATTTGTAGACTAAAGGGTTGAGGTCTGGGCTAGATGAGGGCCAGTCCTCAGCTCTTATAAAGTCCGGAACGAAGATTTCAAGCCAAGCTTGGATAATTCTTGCCTTGCCGTGACCAGATGCATAGTCCTGCTAAAAAGTCCACGGCATATTTTTAAAAAGTGTATTGCTGAGAGATTTCAGGACATGATCCAAAACTGTATCTTGATACACAGAAATGTAGTTTTGTGACTCCTTGTTAAGACACGCCCCACCCAACCATCACTGACAGAATGGTGACCACGTTGTACCTTCCCGATCACTCGAGCTGCTTCTTTAGAACTGTGAGCGTTCACTTTATCATTTTGCTTATTGTAGTTTTCTTCAATTGTAATTTTTTTTCCACCGGTAAAGAGGATATTTCAGTGCCTTTCACCAGCCTGTTGTATCGCGACAGAAGGCGTCTTGATCGATCCACTCTCTTTATTGTAAAGATTCATTTAGGGCATGTTTCTGTGAATCGATAATAAGCATTGAGCTTAAGGTCTTATTTTATAACACGCGATACGCGATAGTCCTAGCGGAAATCTTCATTTCTCGTGATAAGATTTTTTCCTTCCTAATCAGGTTTCGACGAATTCTGGCTTTAACAGCATTAACAAATTTTGTAGTTCTAATAACTCGCGTACGCCCCGACCTTTTCTGGTCTTCGACAGGGGAAGTGTTGTTGTATCTGTTGATAGTACGACATACGAACATACGGCTGATAGCAAGCTTTCGAAGTGTCTGGAATATGACCGACCGGACCGGCTCCGTACCCACTTTGTGCAACGCGATCACTGCAATACTATATTCTTTAACACCAATAACCCATTCCATATTGCAATTTGATAATGATCACGGAAAAATATGTGAAACGGTGCAAAATCGAAAGAAGTTTTTAAAACAATATACGTGTTCCAATTTCAAAATAATTAAAACGTTGACAAAAGAAAAGTTTTTATGTAACAGTGTTCATGGCTAGACTAGTTATGTTCCGCGGTATGGAATAAGTGATTCATAGTAAATGCTTTACTTAAGTTACACGGATTCAATTATTATATAAATTCAACAGTAAATGAGATTTAAGACGTCCGACTCTTCGTCAGCGTCGGACACACGAACTGTCGCAACCGTTTAGATTTTCTCCGAAATGTTCACCTTTAGAGCAGTAAACAATAGTAACAACATTAAATGAAATTCAATAACTGAAGTATTTACTATGTTCTATCTAGATCGTTCGGACACACGATTCTCTCGCGATCTCTTTTTTTTTTTAATTCATTTAAGTGTCGAGACGCCGGACATTCACCATAACTAGTCAGGATGGTATACACTGCACCACATTGCGCTCGTCAGAGACATAAGATGACGACATTCATGTCATTACCCCAGTAATTTCACCGGCTACAACTCCCTTCAATCCGGAACCTAATAATGTTTGCACACTACTCTTTGGCGGTAGATCAGGCGCTGTGGAAGTACCCACCTAAATCTCCTACCACCAGTTCATACATTTCCTAGAGGGTCTATGACTTTTGAATATCTTATAGTGAAAGACTTAAACTTAAACTCAGGTTTCTTCTTCGTCATCTTAAAGTTCCTTTCCAACTATTGAAGGTTGGCGATCAGCGTGGTACAGTCCTTCCTGTCTCTGGTTCTACGAAACGGTTCGGACACTCCAGATATATAAACTCAACTTTACAGAGACCTTATTAATTTTGGTAGACCTTTATATATCACTTATTAACATCTTGTATGTTGAATACTGGTGGTAGGTCTCTGGTGCCGGAGACCCTAGGAAGTAGGTACCACCGCAGCGCCTATTTCCGCCGCCAAACATTAGTGTCTATACATTACTGGGATAACGAGACTAAACATATTGTCTCTGACGAGCGCAATGTGGTAGTGTATACCATCCTTACTAGCTTCATGTTGGTATGGGCAGGCGTATCATTTACCACCAGGTGAACGCCCCGGTACTCACCTCGATTAATTAAATAAAAAAAAAACTTTTATTTAACATATTTAAATTATATTTAGGGTGAAAACTACAAACGCAGGGGTTTCTCTTGAAAACTATTAACTACAATAATATTATTGTTCATATATGAATAAATAGATTTATAGACTATTTAATATTGAATAATATTCTAATACAATGGACAAATCTCTTTTTCTCAGGTCGAGATGCTGTATCAGCGTTACTTCCTGCGCATGAACCAGACCAACATGACACATCTCCTCGGTCTCCTCCTGACGATCACCGTGGCCCTCATGCTGGTTCACGTTCAACCCCTGCTGTTCGCACAGAATTTCCTTGACAATATGGTACCACCAGGCAATTCGACCTCCATTTTCGAAGCTGATCATTACCGGTGAGAGTTCAGATTACGTAGCGTGTAAGTCTCAGTTAGTGCTTCTATTAATTTGTCTACAATATTACTTTACTTTAAATACTCCACGTAATAGTAAGTGAAGACATAGTCTACTCCAGCATGGACTAGATTTTCATATATGAATACCATCATAGACCAGTACTGGTACACATTACCATTAACATGTGCTAGTACTCGTGGTAAGTCACTGTTTCCGGAGTCCGTTGAAGTAGGCACCGCCGCAGTTCCTATATCTGCCGTCAAGCGTTAGTGTGCGAATATCAATGTTTTCCGGTTTGAAGGATGTTGAAATCTAGTGAAATTACTAAGGTAACGCGACTTAACATCTTACGTCTTAAAGCTATGAATGTGTTGCTGTGTACATCATCCTAACTAGCTCTGTATTGTTATGGACAGGCACCAACGGCCACGGATGGAAAAATGTCTTGGACAGGTTACTGTAGTCATTCCGTTTATGCTTACCATGTGTCATCATCATCATCATCATCGTGAGACTTTCTCGATAATGTCTCCCACCAGATACGATCCTCAGCTTTTCGCATTCATCCACATTCGACCGGTTTTGTGGTACATATCGAGGTAGGGCGTTCTACACCCCTGCATCCTATACACTCCAAGACTTTCCTCCCCACCGGCTGTCATATTATATATTTCCTGTCGTATGTTATTTCCGGCGATAGTAGAACCGTCAAGTGAAGCAAACTTTTTAAAATTTCTCCTTTACTTGCAGGAGATTCGAATTGACTTCGATTTACTCGAACATAACTGGTTATCCGGATATGGTCCGTGAAGGAAGCGCGCTGTACCTGAAACGTATTTATTACGAGAAGGAGCGCGTCGCTCACATCATCAGCCTCATTGTACTCGGAGTATCCGCGCTGGTTTATGGCTGTAAGTAATACTTTTACTATGAGTGGAATTGATGCTATCATGCAATATCCACCAGAGTAATGATAAGGATTTGACCTTGATAAGGTAAGGTCGAGACTAACGCGCTTTACCACCAAAGACTACATCGTCGCTTACCATCATCTTTACAATATAATAAAAAATAAGGTTCGAATTCCTTTGATGATAGGTCTCTTTTTCCGGTGACCGTCCAGGTAGGTATCAGGTGGGTCCAGGTAGGACCTGGATACTGTGCAAACATTACTGTCTTCCGGTTCGAAAGGGGGTTATAGTTAGTGAAATTACTAGGGTAACGAGACTTAATATCGTACGTCTCAAGGCTACTAGCGCAATATGGTGCTGAATATATCATCATGAATAACATCACGTCGTTATAAGTAAGCGTATCACTTACTATCAAGTGAACCTCTCACTCGTATCGTCGCTTCGTCGAATAAAAAAAAAAACAAAAAAGTTATATGTTGCGGTAAAAATGAAAACATCCGGATAATAATGATTAATGTAACACATATTAATCTAAATTCCAAGTGAATAAGTTGGCTATGTTCATTTTAAGCACTAGAGTAGAAAACTAAGTCTATCTTCACGTTTACTATTAACTGGTCTACGCCGGTGTAACTAAACTAAATTCTCAACAAGAACTTAGAGATTAACTGAATAGTTAAATGTGCTTAAACCGAATAGTTATTTCAACTAAATTTTGCCTGTGATGAAATATTCCGTTGTTAAATATCTTAATATACCTGCGGTTTATTTAATCTTCATACAATTGTTTCATATTTAAATTACTACTTTATTAAAAAAAAATCCTGCAAATCAACGTCGTAATGACATAAATCTACTACGATGTCCTGCAGTGTAAACATTCTAACTAGCACCTCGTAAGATATATGAATCATCATCAGCCAATAGACGTACACTGCTGGACATAGGCCTCACCCAAAGATCTCCACATACAGTTAGCATGACCTCCGGTACCAGTAGGCACTAGGGGCTGTCGTATGTAGGGGTCATGTAGGGGGGATTTGAGCCATTTCCCACCACGCTGGCCCAATGCGGGTTGGCGGGAGGTAGATATCAATATCGATTATCATTAGATGGCTGTCCTGTTCCATTTGTCGCTTTATCACATAAATTAAAATCTAGATAGAACTTAGACAAACGTTATAGACCTTAGGATTTATTGTTTTCTAATATAAATATGTTATTTAGTTGTAGTGTAAATATTTCATTATAGTAATTTCTTATTCATTTAGGCCTCCTGGGATGCCTCAGCCGACCGGCAATGAACGAGATATACCTCCTCACTGTCTCCTACATCGTGCTGGTCACCTTCCTGTTGATCGAGGTGGCGCTTAGTGGAACCTCCGTTTACAGGTCAGCAAAATATATTTTTTTTTGTTCATATTAATATGTAATATATATGAGATTTCCTATGTAGAGACTCATCAGGATATATCTAGAAACATAAGACCGGGAGACTTGGAATTTGATAGGAATATTCCTATGGCTGAGTGTAGAGCAGCTAACAACGGATTTTACGAAATTCCTACCCCAATGGGAATTGCAGGGGGTGTTACGACCAGCAAAGCGGGCAGGTGATAACATATTATATTTGTTTTGTACGTATCTATTATAATATCTAAATATATACAATGTTATCAATACATAGGTGATCACTAAGTTATCTGCATATTTTGAACTTTTTATTATCCAAGCAGAGATTTATAACTTTTAAATAGTTTGTTAGGATGGAAATGATTAAATCATCATCATGTCATCATAAATTTCGATAGACAAATATGGGTTTTCTTTTAAGATCGACAAGGGATGCTGATAACATGACAGCTAATAAGAAAAGTTGGTGTTCTTATCTTGGACATGTTCCTTATTAGTTTACGATTTACTGAGGCAAGTAACACTTATAGTAACAGTGGATGTAATCCTAACCTATCTTAAAGGGGAAGTTTGATCATTTAACAAAAAAATGGGTTTCTATTTGAATAGCTTATACAATAAACTGAGATTGTCGTATGCTTGAAAAGCTCTACGTTGAAGCTTTGATGCTGTAAATATTTCATATTCTTCTCTATAACCACGCATACATTTGACTTTTGTTTCCATCAGCAACGGTTACCTTATATAAGTAGAACGTCGGTCGCTGTTCCAGAAGTTAACTTGCGACTTTTGTTAGTATTTTTAAGGTTTCTACAAACTTTTAAATACGCAACCGTACAAACTTTGATAACTTTCCACTCTACCCTCCGGCAACAACCGCTCTTTTTACCGACTTCGTTGTATAGTTTTAATTAGAAATTGTTTTACTTTACTCAATCCTCGCATTTTAGTTTCATGTTACCACGTTGTAACTTTTCTTCTACTGTTACGCAATAATTTTTCTAATTGTATAACAATACTATTAAGTTACTAACTTTTTTATGTATCATCATCAGCCGATAGACGTCCACTGCTGGACATAGGCCTCCCTCAAAAATATCCAGATCCATCGGTCCCGTTGCTCGCATCAAGTGGGTTACAGCGATTCTCACCAGATGTACTTATACCTTTGCTTAAATATATTTACTATTAATAAATATACATTATAAAATTATTATTTTTTTATGCTGAATAAGTTTCTTTATGTGAATTTAAAATTTTCTTTATAATAACTTGACTATCTATACAGGTAGTAATTCATCTCAAAAAACCAGCAGCAGTTAAAGGCTTATTTTAAGTTATATTGTTAAACAGACCCTCACATTTTCATTCGAAATTCATTAATACTGTTTCATGAGTATAAATAAAATGTGTAATACGATATTGATATAATTCTAAACTGCATACATGCATGTTATAATGTAATAATAGTTCATGCGACATGTAATATTTCATTACGCTGCATTAACCGTACAATTGTTTGCAGCTCAATCCTTTGTAAATTGATAACGAACACAAATGTTTAAATTTTTAAATTTTATTTATAAATCTACCCAATTCAAACTTGTCTATTAGAGGCGAGAGTCCAATCAAAAACCAATTTTAACACTTCAATGGTCCAATTAGCTGTACCATAAAAATAGTACAAGAAAACAAATTATTCTAGCTAGCGGAAAGGGTGATGGAGAATAAAAGCAACTCCGATTCAATTGAGTCAATTACTCAAAATAAGTTTTTTTTTTTTATATCATCCTGTTCGAACGATGAATGAATGAATGAACTGATGTTAATCTATATTACAATAGTCATGCCGAGAGTCGGGATGTTGTAGATTTTTAGTTCACAAGTTGCATTTGTCGCAGGTCCTTGTATGTGAGCTCGGGGAACTGTGCTCTCTTCATCTACATCACCTACGCAACACTGCCTGTGCGTCTGCACGAAGCTACCATTGGAGGATTCTCGTTGGCCGCCATTAACCTCAGCGCCCAGATCATGCTGAAGAAAGCGACGGACACTCAGGTAAAAGATCCCATATAGAGCACGCACTCATTAAGACGGTTAGTGATTCGTTTGCCTGAAATATTAATATTTTGATAGAAAAGAAAATCTTTATTATTTCTGTGTTTACCTTTTCACAAATCACACAAAAACTCTATTATTTCAATTTTACCAAGTTCGTGAGGCTGTGGTATAATAACTTCGAAACTTCTTCCCGCGGGAGAAAAGAAACCGAAATTATTTCTTGGTATCTAATAAAGACGCCGAATCCATGTAACGTTAAATCATTAATAAATAACCAGGTTTCCTCTGAGAATAATGGAGCTGAACACTATACATTGTTGAGATGAACTATTTATACATAAAAAAAAATTATGCATTGAGCAAATCGAACTCATGATTCAAATCAGATCGTTGTTTGATACACGTGTGAATAGACCGAGAGGTGATAGGGTAATTTTGGTGGCAGATATTCTGCAACCTGATCACCTTGGTGGCGAGCAACGTCGCCGGCATCATGACCCACCACCCCCGCGAGCTGGCTCAACGGCGAGCGTTCCTCGAGACCCGGGACTGCGTTGAGGCTCGCCTGGTTGTCCAACGCGAGAATCAGCAACAGGTATCTCCAGCAGTCTAATAAAGCATAAAAAGCTATTTAATATTTATATACTTTGCAACTCTTCTACGAGATGTCTCCTTGTTTTATATTTCATCGGTTAGTTGACGTTCCTCCACATAAGTATTATTTAATTTCTCATCATCATCATCATCATCATCATCTGCAAGTGATGACGCTTTAATTTCGCACTAAGTATTAATCGAATGTATATAAGTTATTTATCAAATTAATCAAAGTATGATGAAGATGTATGAAGGGACTAGAGAGTTTTAAGCAAATATTAAAATTACATATAATTTTATTTCTATTTATAATCTAGTTAGATTTCCTGTTAACACGGAAGTCCTAGGTTAGATTTCGGAATCACATGAAGCGGAGTCAGCAGCCATCCCTACCTCTCTTGATCTGTATAGTCGAACGACGTCATCTTGCTTCGTCAGATAAATACCTTGTTACACACCAACAATCAATCATTAGCTGATAGGCGTCAACTGTTGGAAATAGGCCTCCAAAGACCCAGTATCGATCTGTCCTGCGCTGCCCGCATGACCACCAAGAGTCATCGTTTGTAGGGATTCATATGGGGAGATTTAGGTTGGTGGGGACCAGAGACTCGTTTGTTGGTTAGCAGGGTGTACCACGAGTACCCCTTACACACCAACATACTATACACCTTTATATATATCAACACCACATATACTTTTATCGTGTAGTCTACAGTATAGTTGTTTTTTTTTTAAATCTGTTAGCTTCACAAATTTTAGAGCGGTCCCTCTCTACCATTTATCTGTAAAGTAACGTGAGAAGAAAATCACACACGAGTCGTGTCTATTTTGTTCCATTGTCGCGTAACAGGTAGAAAATTACTGGACGCTTAGCAATTACTCGTTCCCGTTTCGTTCGTTAAAGTCACTCGAAGCCGGCTGCTCCAAAACACCGGTTACAACCAATGGGAATCATTATATGAAAACAGAAACACCTTCTTGTTTGTATCATCGCTTCGTAGAATAAAAAAAATGGGGGTGGTAAAAAAAGTATACTACTTTACTATCAACGAAGTAATATAGATATCATGAATATTATCTTTGAGCTTATATATATAAAAAAAAAATAATTTAAAGAATACTAATGTATTTATTAAATAATTATGTAGAGAAGCCTCGATATCCACAAGAGTAGATGTATTTTTTTTTATTTACTTTACTTAACACAGAGGGCGGAATTAATGCCTAAGTGAGATTCTCAAGTAGTCAACTCAGGAAGACATGGAAATGTATAATAATAAATAATATAAACAATACATAAATATACGAACTATAAATAAAACTGTTCTATATTGTATATTGGTTATTCTTTCTGCCATAAAACATAATAATTGCAAATTAATACCGGATGCTGTTTATTCACACGCTCGTAATACACAGTGTAGAACAACATCCGGATTGCTAATTTTGATAACAAATTCTGTTGAAACGTTTACAAACTTTATGAATAGTTCATTTGCGCTCTATACTTTGTTATGTAAATTTAATTATTCCAGTAATCTCCCTCTCTCTCTCCCTCTCCTTTTATTTTCATAATTCTACGGGTATCTTTATATAACAATTTTATATTTAAACATTCACGAGATACAATACCTTGAAGTACTTCTTCCACAAAACGGTAACGTGAACAAGTTAATGTATTCGCTATTCAAAAACACTTTAGACTTGATATGTTAGATTTAGGTTAGTATATAAAATTCCTACCTAATATCAACCATGAAACGGCTCAACCATCAGTTAATCTTCTTTCTCCTGCCCTGATCCCACTTTATGTAGGGTCGGCACAACATGTTCTTCTCTCCCAGTCTCGCCTATCAGCCGTCATCTCATCGGTTACCCCTTTCTTACTCATGTCATCCTTCACGCAATCCATCCACCTTCATATCTAACATTCTTCTTGTTATATGACATTCATCCCTTACCATAATATGTCCATACCGTGTCAACCATCAGTTAATACCATTTATTAAAAAAAAAAAAAAAATTATATATTGGTTTATCATTTTCCTCAATTTCGTATCCACGTTTGAAGGTATAGTTAAAATAAACATAATGGCATCATTAACCTCACGTGTTTCTCGTGTCACGACTGGAATCCCCGATACACTCATTTACGCGTGTTTGTTATATAATTAACCCAGTTCAACGTCTAAATTTTAAGTTACTAGAATATTAAATTGATTGTGACTTGTTCTTCTTTGATTTAACAATAAACAATTATACCTCCAATATATGTATGGTTAAGTGTTTTGTATCTTTATAATGATTTTTTTTTATTTGATACAGTAACAATATTATATTACCAGATAGTAGTAAAGATCGATACGTAACTATAAAGTCGATGGCGATCGAGATTCATTATTTTTCTTTTTCTATAATAGCAATTAATTCCTTACATTACAACGGATATACATACGATAGTAACTAGAGAGATTTTTAATATTTCCTCTACATACACATTCTGCCATGTGTTAACCCGGAAATGAACCAGAGACCTCCGTACTAAAGAGGCATTTATCCGCTGTATCACGAAATACAATATTTCTTTTTATTAATTTCGTAAAATCTTTTAATTTCACCTCATCTCTATTACTGTTATGGAATTTATCGCAAAACTAAACTTCGGTTCAAGTTTCAAATTAGTTAAGTTTAATACTGCGACAAGTTACAAACTTACTTGTTACAGGAACGCCTCTTACTGTCCGTACTGCCCCGTCACGTTGCCATGGAGATGAAAGCCGACATTGCCAGCCAACCACGTCAGGAACAGTTTCACAAGATCTACATCCAGCGCTACGAAAACGTCAGGTTCGTATTGGAATTAAAATTTACAATTTAATTAATAATCTTAAGAAGTTTCATATATTCGTATAACCGGAAATAACCAGAACCTGAACGAAGCAGTACTTAGCATCATATTAATAATTTCAGTAGCTGCAACGCCTATCAAACAGGATCACAGTAATAAATGCACATTACTGTTTGGAGGTAGGAATAGGCGCTGCGGTATCACTTTCCCAGACTGTCTCCGGCATCCCAGGGATCTCCCAATAATGTTTACATTTGTGTCATCAACATCATCATCAACTGATATACGTCTACTACTTAACAAGGGCCTCCCCCAAAGATCTCCATATCGATCGGTCCTGCGCTGTCCGCATCCAGCGGCTTCCCACAACCTTCAGCAATCAGCATAGATTAACAAACATAATATCTCATCTTATTCAAGGAAGCGGCGAGATGAGTTGGACGGTCACGTGATTTTAAGTGAAACGCCTGTTCATAACGCGGTGCATTGCGCTCATCGCTTTGAGATATATGATGTTAAGTGTCGTTACCCCGGTAATTACACTAGCTACAACTCTCTTGAATCCGCAACACAGTAATATATGCACATTAGTCTTTAGCGGCAATAATAGGTGATACTTAGATGGTCTCCGGAAACAGAGACCCTTCATCATCAGCTGATAGACATCCACTAGACATATGCCTCACCCAAAAATACCCCTAGCGATCGATTCTGCTCTACCCGTATCGCTAGGCACCAGGGGCTGTCGTTTGTAAGGGATCATATTATGGTAGGATTTGAGTCATTATCCCACCATGCTGGCCCAATGCAAGTTGGTGGGAGACAAAGCCGTGTTTGTTAATTAGCAGGATGCACCACAAGCAGGTGAGGTTAGTTTGGGTCCCGTGAGTTGTTATGTGAGACCTCTTACACCAAAGACCTACCACTAGTAAATTTATCATCATAAGTTTATATATATATCTTCAAGTTGGTTCCTCAATGCTGAGGGTCGTGACTCCTTATTGGTAACCTGTTCTTAATGATGTTACACTAATCACCTCTATTTGATGCCTTCTGAATGACGTCATATACAGGTGTCTCAATGGTGAATATTTGGACTGACCAGGTGAAGGAGTCTCCTGGTCAGTTCAAATATTTTTTAAGTGATTATTAGTTTTAATTGCATCAACTATAAATATATTTTTTTTATATCTGAAAATGTTCTGCAAAACATTTTGTAAAACACAATTCCGTTTCAGTGCACATAAGATAGGTTGTTTATAAAATCTCTTATAAAGTGCAAACATGGTTTGCTTCGAATTCATTGGTCCGTGTTATAAGGCGAGCGGAGGAACGTACCCTCCGAAGCTTTCTCTATACAAACACATTTTTTCTAGAATGTTATAACGCCTCGTTTTAATAAAAAAAAAATTTGCAAATATCTCTTTTTAATACGTACAACGCATATATATAAATTAGGCAGATTGAACAGATTTTTACTATATATTTACACCCGCTGTGTAGGCCTGCAATAAGGAAATGTGAGGACTAGGCTTAACAAGTTCTACCCTGTAGTTTCCGCCCATTAAGAATAGGATTAAGGTTCCGTGCCAGTCGCAGAAGGCGACGGAAACGGTTTTCGGAATCGTAGGCAGTGGGGGCTCTCATTGCCCACTAATCGATTGTGTGGTGAACCACAAGTACGAAATGATCTCTTACTTGGTCGTAGCAAAGAGACAGTTCTGGGGAAGGATGCGGCACTACCGGGGACGTGCTTAAGCATAATGCAGGCACCGGTGTGTACCGTAGGAGATAACAGATCCTCTAGCAAAGCACTAAGGACAATCGAGGGCATTTTAGTGGATAAAATAGTATATGTAAGTAAAAGAGTCTATTCTGAATATAACCTTGTTTTTCCTATCAGAAGCTGATGTTTTTTTTTTGAAGACTAATCCTTCGGCGAAAAAAAAACAGGTTCAACAAGATATTATATAGAAGGTGTATATTTCACTCGACATTTCCGTGTCGGCGATGAAACCTTGTTAAGGCTTAGACGGCAGTAGCTCGCGTCTCGTTTGCAAGCCGCAAATATTCAACATCGGTATAAAAGCGCGTTCTGCTCGTCGAGACGTAATCGTTCACTTCGCGAAGTCTGCACGACTGTCGTACCTGAAAACTGTTACAGCTCCGCTCACGTAACTTAACGTGTCACTTGCAAACGGTCCAATTAGTGAGAATTTCATGTGTAAGCTTCCTTTTTCCTAATGAATGTCTTATGGCCGATTATATTTTAGACTTCCGCAGCACAGCCCCTAGTACAGAGTTATCAGAAATGACATTTGATGAATATTTTTGTTTTACTAAATAAATAAATATGTTATTAGTATGTCCGTAGATGGTACAGGTCTAAAGGGACGGATTATTAAGAATAAAATTATCAGAACCCCTACCTTTCGGAGAAGTCGACTTAATGATCTTCCGGGTTTCGAGCTTATACTCTCATTGCCCACTTAAGTTGTGATTATTTTAATGCAGCAACGGTGCTGGGGACAGCTATTGTCGTTTTAGAGACCAGTACCAATGTCTTTTCTTCGAGATCTTGTGGCCTCTCGCACTATGGTCGACCACCAAGAGAATTTCAGTGGGTCCCCATTCCACATAACTGTGTTATAACCTTAAAAATTTCTTTTAAAATATTATACATAAATCTCATATTTATGGCAACTATAACATATGTTTAAGTTATTTTTAAGCTACATTTACAATATGTTAGATACCGTCATAACTTATATAGCTTAGAAATTAAGTCAGAGACTTCGGTAATGAAAGACAAGCTTCGTAGACATTGCGCTACGGATTTGTGTAAATAGCATACAATCTTCTTCTTCTTGCTAGACCTGGTCCCATCTTTACTTGGGGTCGGCCCTCCTGGTCATTCTCCTAAATCTATCTCTATTTCATGTCATAGCTTCTATCAATTTGGTATTCTTTATATCTTTATGGATCATCGTCAACCAAGTAGTGGGGTGTCACCTAGAGTCTCTCTTTTTAGTATCGAGATAAACATAAAAGATAAACAAGTAAGATAGATAAACAGCATATAATGTTTTATAAAAAAGGGGTTGCAATTATAAAATTTAATAAGCACTCTCTCCTTAGAGAAAACGTGGTTGTGGTTTTTTCTTAATTAGTAAGGTCTACGAGTTACAAGTTTTAAGGATCCAACTGTGGCATTTTTCTGGCACCTGAAAAACAACACGAACAATTTTAAGCCTTATATTTAAATTCTTACTTATACATTAACTTATATCTATATCTATTTGTCTTATACTTTTACTAAGCACATTAGTATTTAGCTATTTTATATTTGTAACAAATTAAGAACTAGATTTTTCATGAAATAAAGTCGACAAGGAGTAGACTGTGGTCTTCTTTTAAGACTTATCCTTTGTAAAGAAAATATAAAGTTATATAAATCGCCATTCTTCATAAGTGTTATCTTAAGTAAAATGTAGAAGTCTAAATCATTTCTAGTGCTGTTAAAAGTTATAACATTTAATGTATTTTAGGAAAGAGGTTTATTTTACTTTATAAAGTATAATCAAATTAGTCCGTCTCAGGTATCAAACTTACAAACTCTGAGTAACCCCCATTCAATATTATTGTAAGGGTATTAAGTTTATTTTATTAATAGGTTCGTTAAATTTTATAAAGTAGGATCTCTAAAATTATTTAAAAAAAAGTGTCTATGAGATGTAGGTAATTGTTAATGCTATTATTGTTTTTAAATAATTAATAGAAGGACCTATCTGTAATATAATATAACTACTTGTTCCCTGCCCGCTTTGGTGGCTGTAACAACCCCGCAACTCACTTTGGGGAAGGCTTTTTGCAAAATCCATTCTTAGCTGACCTTTAAATGTTGGAAACAATATCATCACCAAATTTTGAGTGTTTACGTCTAATAGTTTCGGAGATCTCGTGATGACTGAATGTGATGTCAGTGATCACTTTCCACTAAGTGAACTCTGCGCTCGTTTGCCATCCCTTCCTATAAAAATAAATCGCAATATTTCCTGTACATGTATAACTAAAATTTTATAATTTTTATTAACTATACTACATTTTTTTTAAATAGTTTATTAAATACTATTTTTTTCTAGTTAAATGTAATGTAAATACTAAGGTATATAGATTTGATGTCTTAACTCTGAATGCTTAATATGGTTCCGAGTAAATCCTAACAGTTACCATCAGGTAGAGAGTCTATTTTTCTTCTCACATTGTTGAATAAAAAAAATACAGTATCGAAGCGTCGTGGTAAGCAGAGCCATTGAGAATAAAATAAGGTTTAATGGTGGTAGGTCTCTGTTGCCGGAGACTGTCTAGACAGGTACCACCACTGCGCCTACTTCTACCGCCAAACAGTAGTGTGCAAAGATCACTGTATTATAGTTTGCAGGGCTATACAGCTCGGCAGTATAGCTAGTGTATATAGTACTGGATTAAGGAGACCCTACATCATGTCTCAAGGCGATGAGCGTAATGCGGTGCAGTGTATATCATCTTAACTAGCGTCACGTTGTTTTAACTTAAACCGTACTGTTGTTGCAGCATTCTGTTCGCCGACATCTGCGGCTTCACCTCGCTATCGGACCAGTGCACCGCCGAGGAACTTGTGCGCTTACTGAACGAGCTCTTCGCACGGTAAGTGGTTATTGATATATGACATATATTTATATATATTTATTATTTTATCATACTATTTAGCACAGTTACAGTCATGTGATTATAAGAACACAGCAGTATGAATTTCATTAAGTATTATTTCAAATAGTTTACTCGTACATACAGTATCGCGTACAGAGGTACGGCTGGAACATTCCCAATACGGTGACTCGAAGACCTGGTGAAAGTTGTTAAAAACCGCTGGATGAAAGCAGCGCAGGACATATAGAGGCCTAGATCTTTACGGAAGATCTATGTCCAGCAATGCACGTCTATGGATTGATGATGATAATGACAAACACTCCAAGATTTCTAACAAAACATTAATAAGGTTTTGACATATACATGGTGCTCTAGATCCAATGCTAAAATCACCTATATCCTTATGTCTGGTCTATCCCGTTCAAAAATATAAAGGATATTCTTTTACATATATTTGGTATATAATTATACTTTAACAATACAAGAAAACCACACGCTCTCAATATTCCCTTATTTATGTCCTACTTTGTTTAAGGATTTACAGGATTTTATGTGTATAAATAAACAACCACTAGATAAGTAGGTTGAACCTTATGTTAATGTAAGCTTCTGGATATGTGGAGTAGTAAATCCTAAAGGGGCATTAAGGTCCCTGTTTATTTTATGTCTTTGTCGTGTCGTTAAAATTTTTTGGGTAAAACGATAACGAAAATGTCTTCACTACTGAAATCTACAAACACATTACTTACTCTTTACATCGCGATGTTTGGCTTGATAAAAATATATTTATTACAGTAATATGATATAGTTATTAAGGGATGAATATCATCTCTCCTTATATATTTATAATATATTTTTTTCTTTATCAACCGATAGAAGAGCACCGCAATTTATTACTTTACGCCTAATACTTACAGGTTTTCGAATATCTGGAACAGGTATGAAGGTATAATAATTAGATTTTGTGATTTCATATGAGATGACTAAATCAAGGTCCTGATATGTCTACAGATTTTTTTTAGTTTACTATTTAATGCCTAGATACTATCTGCTTCCGTTCAATCCAAGGTATAAAGGGAATTGAAATAAATGGATCCAAAAATTGGACAAACCAAATCACTGTTACTACATGTAAAAACATACTTAAAATGTATGTTTTTTTTTTATACAATATGCATTTATGTAATTGAGGTTATGCCACTAGAGATTACAAAAAGGATTCTCCTTTGAAAGGTCGGGAAGAGTGATTAAATTACTCAAAAGTGCGATTTTCCGCGCCGCTCCATGGGGACGACGATCTCCCTATATATGTTATATCAACGTTAATATAACATAAAATGTTATATATAGAATTCTATAGATGTAGTGCTTTAAAATTCCTCACAAGGTGCTAGGACCTGGTAAAGGTAGCGGTGAACCGCTCGATGCAAATAAAGCAAGACCCATCCGTACGGAGATCTTTGGAGGAGGCTTGTCCAGCAGTGGACGTCTATAGATAACGATCATTTATACGAATAATATACACAGTCAATTTCTTCTCTTACATATATACTTTTTTACCAAAATTTTGGAATACTTTACGAACACATATACAAAATAGAAAAAGCACATAGTAATAATGCTGATGATGCGTTTTGGCCAATCTGATATAACCAAAATTTGATATCAATAATTCCAAGATCCTAATCTGATAGGTAAACAGCTTTTACAAATAGATCTATCGTTAAGGACAAGTGTTTACTCTAAACTCTCTGATGGGAAATTGTTCACCAAACTCGATTCCTTGCTTCGTATGTCTTTTTAATATTAATTAGATTTGTTTAAGAAATATATTCATTTACACATATGTCGCATCTTAACCTCGTAACACACACTTTGCTCGCAGTGAGACAATGTGCCCAAGTATATAAAATACGATTAATGTAAGTGATAAGTAAGGGAAAGTGATTAATCTAAAGAAAGAATAAGGTTGTACCCATGCATACCTTGCTTCCTCCCCTTCCGAGTTTTCTTTACTTTTGATTCAAGATATAACTCGGCGTTGAGTCTAAATACCTCGTGTTCCTTTTGGCGCTTCCTGTCTTTGTAAGAATGTAACATTGGAGACACATATGCTGAGCTCGAGGCAATTGATGTTACAATACCTAAGAAAAATCAAACTAATTTAAAACGTACGTCTTTTAAGTAAAGTTCACATTCAAACGCCGCTTCAAGTAGAAGTGAATGACCCGTAATTGTATTTCATTGGACCACTTTGAATTTTGTCCTGGATAAAGGATATCTTTAAATATTTTCGTCCTTTACCGCTCTACATCGCACAGCGAGAAAGAATTTATGTTAAATATAATATTTCCCCTATTTAAGAGGAAACATAATAAGCGCTCACCCATTTACATTTTGCCACTTTTGTGTCCCGAACGAGGCTTCGCGCTTACCCCCACCCGTTGGGCCACCTCATCTCATTATTTATTCACAGCCATAATAAATCTTTAAAACTCGTTACAGTACGCATCCCCTATAAAACAAAGCATTTTATAACGGAAAAGTCGTAATGTTGTAATTTAAACGGCTTTAAAATGATGCTTCCGGCGAACGAGTAACAACTAACCGTAGCATTGCAAGAACCAGCTCGTTAATAAACGTTTAATGTTTTTTTTTTTCAATATTTTTAATGTCGCTTATTATATATAATGCGTTGCAATAAATACTAGTAGTATTCTCATCTTACACAAGGCCTAGGTAATTTACAAAATGATTCTTACAGCCGCAGTAGCCGCTGACCTAGTCTGAGCGAAGAGCAGATTATAAATATCTATACATCGAAAGTGATTGCAAATTTCTAGACTACATCCGGCGCATTAAACAGATTATATCGGATTATTGTTTGTTAGTCTGAAGTACTTTGATCCCACATAAATAGTTTACTTGCAGCGTAAGCGCTCTCGTACCTTACAGCTTATAGTTAAATTCATTTAAGGTTAGGTTAACGTTCAGACTCGGAGCGATAGTGTAGGCCTTTGATCAATAAAAAAATATTATGAAATAATGATCAATATTAAGAACTGATATTTACTATACAATACTACACATTTAAATTAAATTCTTCCGAATTTCCATAGAAATGTGCTTGTTAATAAAAATTTTGATAATTCTCTGTGTTTTTTATCTACTTTAAACTCCCAAAAGAAAAAAAAAAGAGCTGTTCTTCTTATTCTCTTCTTATCTTTTTATTATAAATATGAAGATTATTGCATTATTTTACATGTATTCTATACTTGAAGCCGCTGATGTCTGAACTAGGGATTTAACTTGTATTTCAGGAAACAGCGCCCCCTTCCAGTTTCATCGTTACGTAAATGCAATCTCTTAAAAATATAGAAATTACAATATTTAATCAAAAGATAAAAAAAGGGTAAATTTCTGTTTATTTGTCTGTATGTGTGTTGTACATGTTTCAATGGTTTTTGATGTCGTCAATGTGTTCATACATGTGTGGGTGTGCCCGTAGAAGTACACGTAAGGATTGAAAAGAGGAGTATGAGAAGAAAAAAGATAGATAAGAAACCATAAAGAAATTATACAAGAGACAACCATTAAGTCTTCCGTTTGTTTATAGTCGAAGAACACAATCCAGTCCTTAATTTTTACCCTACTATGCTCTTAAGTATCCCATGTCATCAGAAAGAAATAGAAATAGTCATTTAGTTTTTGTAGCAGAATCTCAAGTAAATATTTTCCTCCGATACATAAATTAGATCAATCTTCAAACACGTAAAACGGTTACCACCACCATCACTTTTATGGTAAACAATTTATCATGCTGTCACAACACTTTCAAGCTGTTTCATTGAGCAGTCTTAAGAAATCGTAGATATAATAAATATGAATTATTCATAATATTTGAATTGACGTCAAGAGGTATACTTCATTGGACACATTAGATATTATCTAGAGGGTAAACTTGCTTAATGAAATGATAAATTTCTTATAAGTGCTTATGCAAATGGTGTTTACGCAGCAACCCTCAGATTGCGTCTTATTCAGAAAACTCTGACGTAAATCCGGTCACAATAAGATATATGTGAATATCATTAATTGACTAAAATATATACTATTACAGTATGAAACATTGCTGATTTTTAGCCTCAACAATCTCCACTCAACAAATAATAAATAAGGGCTGAAATGGGAAAACCTTTAAGAAATGCAGCTTCTCATGTACCAATGTAGTGACTTCGCTAAACAGTATGATGAAAGGTGACGAGTATGTCCCGCTTTTAACTGATATAGGGATGAGAAGAATTATATGTTTAAAATTCGTATTTCATCCTATGATGATGACTTTTAACTATGATCATCATTGCTGTTACCACATAAAGAGAATATTTCTTCTATCATCTTCTTCTTAACACTCTCCAACTAGTGAAGGTTATTAGGCAGTTAACTTTAAACTAACTACTCTTAACTAAAGCTTCCAACCGAAACTTATTTGAACTACACATACTTTTACAATCACAAGTATTCGTATAGCATTCTTGTCTCCATACAGCATCTATAGATGATAATTAATATTCTGTATTTACCGTAGCTTTGACCGTTTGGCCGCTGAACATCACTGCCTTCGGATCAAGCTGCTTGGCGATTGCTACTACTGCGTATCGGGAATACCGGAAGCTCGCGACGACCACGCCAAATGCTGCGTCGAAATGGGCCTGGACATGATCGATGCTATTGCGTAAGTAGAATCACATTAATACCTATTTCACTTTTAATGGAGGAAGTCACCCTGGAAATACAGCACCCCGTTTGGATATAATATTAGGGTTAATTAAATGTTAATGATTTTAGCTGTTATTGGTATTATATACTTTAAATTCAATAATTACCTTTGTTACTGTATTGACGTATATTATGAACATATGTATCGTCCAAAACCAGTCGATGATTTTTTTTTAGTTTTCAGAGACGTTACTTCTAAATGTGACATTAATTTACCAGCTCTCTAAGAGCAATCGGGTTAGCATACAATTTGTAAGCTTTACATTGTTATAGAATTTGAACGGTAATTTCAAAGAAACGCTGACTAATCCACACCTTTGTAAAGGTAATTAGATACCGATGCTACCAAAGCATATCCGAAACGGTGAAGACGCGACATATTTCGTCAACGTCGCAGTTCATCTGGCGCTCGGGGAATTTTCAAAATTCTCCCTATTCTGGATGCCGCCAGCTTCGGAACTCGTTCAAACAAACTTTAATTAAACGCAGTTGTTTTTTTTTTTTCAATTTCACGTTCCGTACATTCGCTGAGATCTCAGGATTTCATTTCTCCCACATCTCACCTCTCCCCGTCCCGCGTTCGCGGCGAGAGTTTAAAAAATATTCCGACCTGCCGTTTGAGTCGCGGAAGCGGTCAAATTGTCACTTTCATTTACCTTTGAACTTTATCCAATTACAACTTTCACGAAAATGCCGTGTCGGGTTGTACAAAATGTATTTTTATTACTTAGACTATAATTATTGTTTGAAACTCATCCCGCACCTCACCAACTGCCACTGCATAGGAAATTTCTTTACATTTACGCTTGGTGCATGGGTTAACTTCTCACCCTTAACTGTGCTTTACAACCATTCCTCCTTAAGCAAAATGATACGTCAGTGTTTTATCTATTATCTTCACTGTATCACAGTCTGATAAAATTAAGTTTACGGAGCCAGTTAAAACCTTATTATCCGCTCTCTAAGCTGCGGCGTCTTCGTGGTCAATTGATTTACTAATCAATCCTATATATATATAGGAGATATACAGAGATTTATTAATTCATCACAATACCTCCGAAACTATTAGATATAAACACTCAAAATTGCGTAGAGATATTGATCTAGCCATTCAGAGGTCAACTAAGAAAGGACTTTACAAAATTCTTTCCCTAAAGGCAGTTGCGATGGTGTTACAGCCAGCAAAGCTAAAGAGGAACAGCTAGTTGTTAAATATATTTACTAATTTAAATAAACTAAACTCAAACTATCAATCTGTTACTAAATTTGCATTTTAACTAATTTTAGTTATTAGTAGTTAACGACTAAAGTCGCAGCTCGCAAAGCGCTTTCTTCTGAAAAATCCAAACAAGAGGGTGTTAGTCTTAAGTATTAATAAAATAAGCAGTCGATTTTTTTTTTAAATTATGATACCATAATTAACAGATGAAGATTGAAATGAAGTTCATCATGAATAACAACTGTTGTACTGTTTAAATATTATCGGCCATATGTTTTTTTTTAATTTCTTCTTACTTTAATTTAATATGTACTTACGTCCGTTGGTGCAGCTTGGTCCGCGAGGTGATGGCTGTTAATGTGAACATGCGTGTTGGTATTCACACCGGGCGCGTCCACTGTGTGGTACTGGGACTCCGTAAGTGGCAATTCGATGTGTGGTCCAACGACGTGACCCTCGCTAACTACATGGAGAGCGGCGGCGTAGCAGGGTGAGTCTCTTTATTTATTAAACGAAGCGACCGGCCGAGCTATAGGTTCACCTGATGGTAAGCGATACGTTAGGCGCTGATTGGGATGGTATACACACATAAGATATTAGACCTCGTTACCTTCGTAATTTCACTAGCTACAGCTTCCTTCAAACGGGAACAAAGCAATTTTTTCACATTACTGTTTCGCGACAGAAATATACGGTGTGAGGGTTACCTCACACCTCTCTGTTAAGAGACTTACCACCAGAAAAATAAAGAGAGAGTTACTCCACCAACTACATTATCAACCACGGTTTTTAGATCATTATTAAACAAAATTATTATATTAAAATTATTCACTAAAGTGAGCGCCATCGGCATTCTTGTAAATTAGTTTAGACATCGGATATTCAATTCATTTACATCGAGTACCTTTAAGTATACTCTATAAATCTTCAAGTTTCCACTTTAAGAGCTTTTACCTATCGCGTAAGTTATTTACTCATCCGGAATTTTGATATAATTATTTAGTTCAGAGTCCTCGGGAATTGTCGTATTTTTTTTTGTTAATCTCAATAATAACTTAAACAGCCGCCGTGGTGCAGCAGCTAACTTTGTTAGTTGTATAACTAGAGTTTGGATGGATTTATTACGAACATCACAATCGTTATCATCTCTACTGCTGAACTTCCCCAAAAATTTGGATGGTAATCACATAAAATTTCGTGTTGTGATTCTATCTCCGAAACCTCTATTAACAAGCATTCCTCTTCATCGGATATATGTCGTGCTCATCTCATCGCTTCATAGTATATATTAAACGTGTAACGTTGACGAATATTATTGAGTACATTGACTAAATCTGTTGAAGGCTTCGCTGCTATATATAATTTTGCCCTCAGCCGCGTGCACATCACTAAGGAGACTCTCCAATGCCTCGACGATGACTATAAAGTTGAACCAGGACACGGAGATCAGCGCAATGCTTACCTGAAAGACCACAACATTGAGACTTATCTTATCGTACCCGATGATACCAGCCGAGTGGTAAGTATAAAGTATTGTAAATTTTTATCCCCATATCATGTAAACGCATATATATATATATATATTTGTTTATATCCCTTAATGGCGCAAAGGGTGGTGAATACAGCTTACATACAGCAACCTCACCGACTCGTGGTGCACCCTGCTAATCAACAAACGAAGCGCTGACTCCCACCAACCCGCATTGGGTCAGCGTGGTGGGAAATAGCCCATTTGAACCCCTACATACGATAGCCGCCTTAATGATTGTATATAGAGATCTTTGGGGGAGGCCTATGTCCAAGTGGACGTCTATCGGCTGATGATGATGTACAAACGAAAGATCTATGCAGAAGACATAAATGACGAGGGTTTGATCAAATTCAATGTATATTTATTACTATAATTGATTTATGTGATCTCTATAAAGAACTTCTCGCTACAAACATCTTGATTTATCTTTAATTGCGATTATAGCCAATTTTTTTAAACACAACTTTACACTATAATAGTATATATACATGAAAAATTCACTTATATAAACATATATGTACATTTATTACTGATTTTATTTCGAAGCATTATATATAATATCATAAATACAATAGTTTATGATTAATAGTAAATAGTTTCATAAAAGAAAAAACTGTTCTATGTATGAACCCTTACTCTGCATAGACCTCATGATATTACTGAAATTGTTAGCAAATAAAACAACATTAATATCAAAGGTTCTTCTGAATTTCATGAAATTTAGTTCCCGTAAACTAATATTTGTCATTTTTTTTCATATTAATCTAATATCTTTGTAATTTTTAGTATGGTTTTTGTAGCTTTTAGATCTTGAAATATGTTTACGAAAGCAACAATCTGTATGTAACAGATAATGGCCGTTTGCAATTGTAAAGGTCATGATTATTAACTAAGATAATAATTATAATTATTAATTATTTATTAAAACATAAAGAGTATAAATCAATTAAGGTGAAATTTTCAAAATAATGAGCAAACTTTGTATTTATACGTCTTGAACACTAATTAGGTCTCATCTAAGATATCTTGGTAAAATCTCTATTTTCTGATAGGTCTAATAATTATTATTTGTGCGGTTATATCGATTATTAATAAAACTATATAACATATTAAAAATACTTCTCTAAAGCTGATCTATACTATATTGTAGCTTTGGGAAGGTAAAGCAAATTTCAAATATTATACACGTAATTATAGGACACCAAGCCGGCGCACTCGTTGGCCGGAAACGGCAATGTGTCGAAGGAAATGCGCGTCATGGGGCACGGATCTCAACACGGGAAGAACTCATCCAAGTTAGTATCTTGTGACATTAATACCAAAAATAAATATATAAATAGAGCAGCCCCTATTATTGGTAGTACTTCATTGCCGTCTAGGTAGTTCGGCCAAACATTACCATGTTCCTGTTTGAAGTGCATTGCATCTAATGACAGTATCATGGTAAATAGATAAAACATACTATCTTAAGGCAGTATTTACCAAAATCGAAACCCCCTACTTTACCTAGAATATAGTAGAAACAATTTCGAGTAATTTATTCGCGTTGCAAATCCGATTCGTCTGCTCGACAACGGTTCATTTGTCTTTATTATCTAACGGCGTGTAACATTTAATGTCCTTAATACATTTCGCTCCGAGTCCTTACATATCCTTGATGTGTCGACGGATAAATCCTCTAATAACAAAAAGCTGTAACAAGATTAAAAAACGAGTTAATATTAGACATAGTAAACCCGTTTACACGATTTCTTTTTAGGGAGATATACATATGTATGTATTCTTAGTTTTAGATTACTTAGGACGATGTCGAAGTTAAATTTATATGCCTTATTGGAAATCGGGAGTTGTGGCTATATAACTTATAATTTTACTTAAAAACTTTTTAAGTCTTTATCTCCATAACTATAAACAAAATCTGAATCGTTTTCATCAGGTAACAGTTTCAATTCGTAAGGATAACGATGGGTTTCATTTGGCATCAAGTTATTATAATATAGAGAAACATAAACTAGTAGTACGTCTTCTCTGTTAAGTACATAATTTATTAAAGTTAAGTATATTAGTTTATTCCGTACTGAATTTGTATATTAAAGGCGCACTGTAGTAAAAGAATCCTTATCTGTTTACAATTAATAAGTTTAAAGAAGCAACTTTAGATAACAGATTATTGTCAAGTAAAATTATAAACGAAACGAAATTTATGAAAGTCTTTTCAGTACCTTACAATTTCTATATCTTGGCTGTGGTAAGAACTCATGGAGTGCGGCTTTATTTTCCGCGACCGCGATTCAGTGCATTCAGCACCGAGCTACAACTTCACAATTTCTATTAAGTTCCACCAAGGAGGTTCCCCGAAGTGGAAATTTTAATAACATTTCCCGTCCGCCATGCGACAATTGTTGGTTTGAAACTCGGTAAGAAATTTGAAAGTTCGGATATCGTAGTTTTCAGAACAAGCTCGAACACCGCCGGAAACAGGCTCCGTCTGCGGTATTTCATTTCGATAAACTTTAACGAAGCAGTTATCGGGAGACTGTGGACTTGTGAAATTTAACTAGACTCAGACTAAGTTATCAGTACAGAAACTTATATATTTGTAATATTCACAAAAGCTTTGTATGTGTACAATTCACCACTTTAATAATCATAGGTTTATATTACAAGTTATTTGAAAGTAACTTACGAAATACTTTTTAATAGTAATTATGTACTCACGAAGCTTCAAGTTTATACTTATTATTTTTATTTAACATCTTTCTTCTTATGATCAGTTATGTGAACAGGGTCGATTCAAACAACGATAACAAGAAGCCGGAAGACGAAGTCAACGAATACCTCATGAAAGCCATCGATGCTCGCTCCATCGACCGTCTCCGAGCCGAGCACTGTCAACCGTTCACCCTGACATTCCGCGACACAAAGCTTGAACGCAAGGTGAACTCCTAAATCATTATTTCCAAAGTATTTTCATGGAGCTGGTGAATCCTTTAATTGGTAAAGATACTGTGCGAAGTTCTATCTATACTGTGATCCTATCGTCGCTATTAAGCGTTAAGGGAAGTATAGATAACGTAGACAGAAAATACAAACAATAAGTTATAACTTACTTTTCTGGTGGTGCTTGTAAAAAAAAAGGACCGAGATCCTCACGAAAACGATCAGTTGTTTGCTGAAGGAAATTGAAATTTGTGTGAACATTACTTATTTGTGTGTGTTGGGATTATTTCCTTATAAGAGAAACAATTTCAGAAACTACAGCCCGCCTTGTGTATATACATTGTTTTATTATTTTATCATTATATCACTTAACCAGTTTCGTAATCAAAGTGTTCATATATTATACGAGTATACGACACATTACCACTAAGCCTTCTTCTCCCGCAGTATATTAGAGAACGTGATAGGATGCTGAAGGTGTATTTCATCTGTACCCTTGTGATCTACTTCGCTGTCGTGATCGTACAATTATTCATCTTCGGCAGGTAAGCAAACCTTTCGACCGTCATCTTAACTGTTACAAATTTTATCACCTCAACAACATATATTCAATTAAAGCTAAACAATATTATTAATAGTTTAGTTTTTTTTATCGCATTAGATTGCTATTGAATTATTGTATTAAATATTGTATACAATAATTAACAATTAAAGCCTCCCCATGAGAAACTGCACCATAAAGTGACAACTTCAAATGTCTTATTAAAATCGAGTTATTATCTATTTACTGAAATATTTAATGATTACAACACCTAAGATCTCATAATATAATTCCCGTGCAGCTCTCCGTTCGTTGTTGGAACCGTCATCACCGGAAGCGTGGTCATCATGTCCTCGTCTTACCTCGTTCTCTGCATTGATTTCAAAGTAAGTATAAAAATTTAATAATATATATACAAACACATGGGAGATGTAAGGGGTTCCGTACCACAACTCACGGTATCCAAGTTAACCTCGCCTACTTGTGGTGCATCCTGTTAATCAACAAACGAGGGACTGGCTCCCACTAACCCGCTTTAGGCCAGCGTGGTAGGAAATGGACCAAATCCCTCCAAATAAACCCCTACAAACGATGGCCCTTAGTGCCCGACGGTACTGGAGACCATGTTGACTGTATGCGGGAAGCCGCTGGATGCTTACAGCGCAGAACTGATTGATGTGGAGTTTTTTGGAGGAGGTCTATGTCCAGTAATGGACGTTTATCGATTAATGACGATCATGAATAAAATACAAACATTATTCGGAGATCCTTGCTGCCGGAGGCAGTCTAGGAAAGTAACACCGTAGCGCCTATTCCCACCTCCGATCATTAATGTGCATATATTAATCTGATCCTGTATGAAAGGCGGTATAGCTAGTGAAATTACTAGGGTAACAAGAGTTATCACCTTAGACACAACAAGCACGTGTTACAGTGTCTGTTATCTTAACTAGCGTCATGTAACTTTGAGAGAGCCTTACTTACTATCAGATCGAGTTTTGCCGCTTGTTTTTCTTTCAATATAAGCACAAACTCAACGAGCATCGTATCTGAGCCTCTTCAAAATACAGAGCACTTACATACTGAAATGTTACTTATTCTCAATTATATACATTTATTATACCTAGGCATTACACTTACCATATGGTGAACGTCTCTCTCGTTTCAGGACTTCATTTCAATTTTTTTTAATTATATATTATTTAGACTGCAAATATCCTCTGATCCTCTAGATTACTTTACAACGTTTATCAACAGCTGAAGTAGGGACAGGTCACAGTAAAACCTGATCTTACTTGAACTTGTGCTCTCTCAATCACCCATTTTAGTCACTCGGAGCATTAAGTAATCGAGGGATCGATCTAACCCCCCACCGTTTAGAATAATAGTACCGTTACTAAATTAGATCCAAGTAAACTATTATCAAATTCTAATGAATATTATGTTGTAAGATAAAAACTTTGGAAATAGATGATAAAGCTGACAAGTTTGAGCATACATCCGGTGTTTTTACATCCGATTACAAGTACATGTGTTTCTAACCCAGAATACTCCCGCCCGAGCCCTCAAGATCTCGCACCGTCTGCACAACAACCGCACCCTGGCTCAGCTGTTATCTTTCCTAGTGGTCACCATCGTTGTGATGCAAATACAGATTATTATGGTGAGTTTCAACCCCTCTAAGTTAAGTGTAAGATTCGCTTATAAAAATCTTAACTTGAAAGTTATTTGTAAAAAACACTTCGCGGTGACGTTTACGATATAATTTAACGTTTTCACAGGCTGTTGATGCGACCCTAAGGTCTATTGCTGTTAGGACATCGGAACCGGAAAAGGAAGTTGCGTATTGTACTCACGATGTAAATGAGGTACGACTTGAAGACATATTCGTTTTATAAAATAGTGGAAGTAATAATAATAAATATGTTCATAGGAAGACCGGAAGCCGTTTAGAACAGTTCCACCGTAAATTCTATTTCGATGTGAAGGGATATAGCACCCTTAATTAAATTATTGGGGTATCGGAACTTGTCTTCTAACAAAGATGAAGATTAGAATGTCGTGTGAATATCCTAACTGAAGCCCTACCTTTAAAGCACTGAGTATTATTAACGTATCTGAACATTACTTTCCGGTCTTGTCGCTTTATTGAAGAATTTTTTTCTGTTTTTTTTTTTTTAATACGACTTAATTGTGATTATCATGTCTAGCACTACCTTCAACTAACGCTGTTGGTAATGTGGCTGTGCGCTGTGCACCAGATTTTGATTACCGTCGCCAAGACTATACTTCTCATCATCACTTGCTTCACCTACGTCGCCATCACCGTCCATAAGCACATGTACCTGCAGGGCAACTTCTTCAGCTACCAGTAAGTATGCGACCTAACCTAACTTCTGTCTTAATCCAATTCTATCTTCTGTTGATTGCTCTAAAATGCTTGGTTTTTTTTTTCGCGAAGAAACAAATGCGAATTGGATTGGAATCAACAGTGGATTAACGTGGTGGTCGGGATTGGTGCCACCATCGCGCTGCTGCTTCACTCCCAACAAACCGAGAGCACATACCGCCTGGATTTCATATGGAAACTACAAGCTAATGGTAACTTTTTTTATTATTTTTTTATTTGCTATTTTCATCCTTTCAATCAATGGTAAATATTTTTTCTCTCATTTCAGATGAAAAGGAGGATATGGAACACCTCGAGGCCTACAATCGGAAGCTACTCGCAAACATACTGCCTGAACATGTCGCCCAGCACTTCCTGCGCAGCGATAAAAATATTGACGTATGTAAAACAGGACTATAATTTTTTTTTCTGTATGAAAAATTTTTAAGGAAAATTAATGAGATCCGTACACAAGAACATCGGGCTAAGTAACGTTCCTTGGCAGAGGTCAGACTGCGGCAGGGTGTTAGGACACAATCACAGTCTGATCCTGATCAGACTGTGATGTGTACTAGATTATCCTGTGCATATTCTGAAATTTGTAGACATTATCAAATTTTGATAACAAAAATTTTATATACATCATCTTATCAGCTTATCACAATACGAGTCAAACGTTTTTACTTAAAACTCTATCGTTAACTACATTATGTTTACTATATGTAGTTAACTACATGTCGTCATCATCTATATTGCACATTATACAGGAAGCAACAGACTTTGACTTGGTAACTGAAAAAACTGATTTTTTACTTACTACTAACTTGATTTTTTGTATAAATTAAAAACGGCAATACTTTCTTCATCAGGAGTTATATCACGAGCAATGCGAGTCGGTGTGTGTGATGTTCGCATCGATTCCGAACTTTTCCGAGTTTTACGTGGAGCTGGAGGGCAACAATGAAGGAGTGGAGTGCCTCCGTCTGCTCAATGAGATAATTGCCGACTTTGATGAGATACTGGCAGAAGAGCAGTTCAGGTACATCGAGAAGATCAAAAGCACCGGCGCCACCTACATGGCTGCCTCAGGTATAGTATATAAAATAATCTACTTAGCGATTACATAGGATATTATTGTAGAGACTTAGATTATAAGAAAATTATTTTAATTTACTACGATGGACACCAATAAAGTAGTAACTTCTAAAAACCTTACCTTTCTAAAACCAAATCCCCGTACCTTGCTTTTTTGGTTTCGGGTGGGAAATCTTCGAAAAATAACATGAAAGATACCTGCTTCTGGAGGTAAGTCAGAGTTACATGAGATTCTTACTCACAAAAACCCTTTCAATGCTCTGCATTACTGCATTCGGAGAGGCTCTGGGATCTCTTATAGAATACACCGGTGCCCCTCTACACTTTGTGTTAACACGTCTCTCAGGAGGACCCTAACCCTCCTACGCACCATCGCTTAGTTATATGCTGTCCCACGTAGGTTCGCTTGTTGAGCGATAAGGCCCGCGATACTCCTACACCCTTTCAGCCGCCTTCTACGACAGCCAGGTCTTACCTTATTCTTACTAGCCTGGAACTACAGGGCTAGAACAAATCCTTACCTAGAGATCAGATAAGTTAACATTAGAAAATTTTTGGGTAAATGGTTAATAATTATGTATTTTTTTGACAGTATCGATAATGGATTCTCTACTCACTTCATTAATATTGTAATTCTAGGCCTCACAGACGCTACGAGGGACCTTATGGGCTACCGTCACGTGACCGCTATGGCCGACTACGCGCTACGCCTCCGCGATCAACTTCAGTACGTCAACGAGCACTCCTTCAACAATTTCCGTATCAGGATAGGTAAGGAAGTGGCGATATGAATACAAAGTACGAAGGCTCTGCTAAGCGATATTTTGATGAGCAACGCGAATTGCGAATGTGGATCCATTGCTTAGCATAAAATCATTTCAAATAAAATTGTCCACTAATGGACCGATTTGTCATGTGATTGTTCAACAGGCATCAACATCGGACCTGTAGTGGCCGGTGTCATAGGTGCAAGGAAACCACAATACGACATATGGGGCAACGCCGTCAATGTCGCATCTCGCATGGACTCCACCGGAATACCTGATCACATTCAGGTGAGGCGCATAATGATAACTTTAAAGCTGAGCGTAAAACTAAGCTATGCGTATTTGGTGTATTTAAAGCAACAATGCGAATAATATTTGTCGCTGTTTATTTTATTTGTTTACGTTTAATTAAACTGACGTCGACACTGTGAATATTTGATGTAACCACCCTCTCCACACAAGACTCAAGTTTTGTGTTGAGAAATAAACAATCGCCGAACCATGTTACCCTTAGGTTACGCAAGAGGTTTACGACATTCTGTCGACAAGAGGATACCGGCTGCGCTGCCGTGGAAATGTTGATGTCAAGGGCAAGGGGAACATGGTCACTTTCTTCCTGGAAGGTGTCGGCGACACAATCGCAGCAACAATCCGCGACTACTACACGGTGAGATTCGCTAATTCTTATTTCGTATATCGTATCATATATATTGTAAAACCTCACAGATTTTTTACGCGTATAACCATAGTAATCTAGCTTCAAAGCTAAGATTATATAGATCGTATAGATATACGTCAACTTTAATTTTTTTAACATCTCAGTCATCACCAATGCAACGTTATCTGTCTAAATTTTCTTCTAATTATAGAATACGAGCTGATCTAAATACAAAAATCTGTGCACCCTCCCCCCCACCGCATGAAACAGATTAATATTATATTATCAAATGATATACTTTGTATAATCCGGTAATGTCATCCATCATCTCAACACTTTCAGAACCCAACACCATCGACCTCCGGCGAAGGTGGTGCCGGTCCCAGCGGAATGTGCAACCGCTCCGAAATCCGAGCTCTAGAGACTCTCTCTGAAGGATGCACCGATGAAGACGCTGGCCCTTCCCCACGACCCTCAATCCCGCAAGGTAAACCTAGCAAATATTAATACTGAAGAATTTTGCACACACTAATGTCTAAAAATAACATTAAGACCTGAAAAGATATATATATATTAGATAGATATTTCTTATGCCTAAAGTACTAAAATCTGTTAATCTACAATAATCGATTGAGCAATTGGTACCAATCTTGTACTCTTCGTATCAAGCTGTACTTATTACATTATAGAAGAAATTGTTTATTGTTTTTTTTTTTTAATTAATTTTTTAATCTTTGCTTTAAACTTCAGAAAGTCAAGACGGTTCAATGAGCCCGAGGATGATGAATGACGAGTCCTCATCACGGGAGAGCCTGGCGATCGCCGTCCGTGCCCGAGTCATCCGCCGCATGGAGCGCCCCTTATCGCTTGCCGACGAACCCACCCTGCCCGCTCTCATTTCTCTCATCCGCTCCAAAGCGTACTCCACCGGATTCAACAGCACTTACTTCATCAATGAAGTCTCATGCAAGGACATACCACTCGGTCTCATTAAGAAACCAATTTCGGAGTCGCAAAACATCGAGGAGCTAGAGAAAGTCCTTCAGCGGCATGGACCGCGCAGAGCCGCGAGTCTCGTTGACTTCCTATTCAAGAGGAAGCGTAGCAGGAGCACCGCCGCTGCGGTCAACATCATCGAGAACCCAATGAACATGAAGTAAGACGACAAATTACAACTCCCTTCAAATTTATATCTCTATTAAACTCGAACACGCTTTTGAAGGGAGCAATATCAAAAATAGAGTTGACGCAAACCCTCGATTGTGACACCAACACCCCGGCTTCGACGTAATACCAAGACTGAAAATTTACAATGGAAAAAAAAAAGTGGACATTTTCGACATACTTGACTATCTCTTATCGAATTTAATATCATGTATATTTTGTAACTTACTATTTGACTTCGGCGTGATAGTGAGATTAAAAATTGACACTGAGGCTGAGAGGATAACACCGAGGGCTCAGTCAATTGGTAAATTGCAAATATTTACATGATTAAGGATCTTACGAGAAACCACCTTATGGTTCCCATTACCTTAAGGTGTCATTGTAAATAGTTATTTAGGCGTAATTTGATATAAGCGCAGTAGATGAGTTTCTATTATTGCTTTACACATATTCGAATACTATATATATATACGAGCGTTTCAAGTTACGATTGCTTTACATAAACCCTTTTGGCTAATATTCAATAATAACCCTTCTGACTGTAAAACTTGAAACGAGCTTTATATACATGTACACATATCGGATTCTTTAATGCTATTAAATTTTTATAAAAAAAAAAAAAAAAAAACATACAAAAAAGACAGAAAATTTCCTGTAGGCATATGTATTAGATGAACACGCTGTGCTTTATCTCCTTTTTGCCCTTTGTTATTTTTATTATTACACATTAAGAAATTGTTATTATTATTTATGTAACTTAAAGCGGACCTCTTGAAATTGTTAAGAACTTATAATAATTTAATTTAAGTATTCAGCCACGGAAACAATCTCAGTTTATAGTCTTTAATTTGTTTTTTAGTACAGTTCACCATTTTGTACATAGCTAATACATTTAATTCCCTGTTATATAGCTTTATTAGTGAAGTGTCTATTTAAGCCATAATACCATATTCCTATTAAGTAACAGGATATTAATTACAGGTTATCATTATTATTAATTAGGTATATATCCCTTATCATACCTTTATTCGCATCTTGCTGGTGGCTGTTTGAACATCGATCAAAGCATCAACCCTTAAATCATCAATATAAATACCTAAAACCAATTTAATTGAAACCAATCGAGATGCGAATAAAGTTTTATCATAACTCTTCAGTATCTATGCTAGTATTTGTAAGTTTAATGTTAGGTATAAAAAAAAAAAGAAAAAAAAAAAGAAAAATTAAAAAAAAAGTTGACTACACTAAATGATCGCTTTTGGCACCAAAATTTTCATTATGCAAAAAAAAAATTAATAAAAACTTTCCGAAGGCTAGTGTGAAATTTTTATTAATTTTTTTTTCCCCAGTGCAATTATCATTTAGACGAATTGTGTTTAAGTGAAAAACGGCTCTGATGAGGTGACCACACGATACGGGTGCTGAACATCCCTTTTAACTAAATTGCACTCGGATATAAAAACCGGTTGTTGATTGTGTGTATACGATTATATTAAGCCGGTTGATATATCTCAAAATACTATATATATATATAAAAATGGACGGTTAGTACATAACAAATATCGCCATAAGTCTATCAGTAACATCATCGATATTCAAAAGAAAAAAAAATCTTTATCGTGATAAGAGTCGACGAGTTTCGTAAATTCACCAACCGAATATCCTGTCCATTTTTAGATATATAGATTAGTTTAACTATGCTTTAGTTAAGCGCATAGTGTTTAATGTAACTTAGATAAGTTAGTGTGATCGATGTTCTTATAATTTTCCCAAACAAAAACACATTCTTTGTACGTTTAGAAAAACTAAACGACGAAAGCGATGATTTTCATTCATAACATCAAAAGTTCATAACGGAAATCATAACAGAAATCATAACGGAAATCATAACGGAAGTCATAACGGAAATCATAACAGAAATCATAACGGAAATCATAACAGAAAAATTCATTTGAATAAAAATAACCTCACCACTGTGTACATCAAATCCACTTAAGTTTGTAAGTACAGAAATTTCCGAATGAATCTTTTATTACGTTTCTCTATTAAATAATTTAGTTTCTAACATAAATTCGTTATATCCAATAGTTTAAAATTGCATCAATAATATCTAGTTTTATTTATACTATCAAGATTTTACTTTAGTTAAACGCATCGATATATCGACTACCTCAGTCTATATCGATGCATTTAATAACGAACATCTAATAAAACCGATTGTATTTCAAAACAATGCGTTTTATAGGAAACTATGCATTTATTTAGTGTTACAACTGTAATATAGTGTTAAGTTAATTTTGAAATTTAACATTTCCAATATAAATAATTCACTTGCTCATAAACTAAATAATCACTGAAGGTCTGATGTGAACAAATTCTCGGTGACAATGTATCGATTCGACTTACGGGCAAAGCAGGTTATATGTTACAATCTGATTGTACGAAAACATACGAAAGGGACATACATGGCCAGACGAAGGATATATATCATTACGTACCTCTAATTTGTATGTTATGATTATTTTTTTTTTCTTTAAATTCGCGTCATAAGGATGCTGCTTAAATACAACAATTTAAAGAAACTCACCGAGTGAACTATCCAAGTGAAATCAATGCAGATAACATGACGCACAATCTTATATGTTTTAAACGTAACTTTAAGTTAGATAATATTATTTCGTCTCTAATTTGTTTTACAATATGTTAAAGAAAAAAAAATTATATTCCCTTTTCTATAACATGTTGTAAACTGTTTTCAGCTACCCTTTATTTGTAAGGTTTAGTTTTTAAAGTGCATACTTTTTTTTTTTTTAATTTTAAAATTATGAAAAGATTTCATACTCTCACTATTTTTCGATGTTTCTATGTATTTTACCTATCGTTATATATTGTGATTAAATCAATTTAGTTTTCGCGTCGGACGAACACAGTTCGTTATCGCAATTATTAGACAGTATTATTGTACTACTATTTCGGATATATTATTTATCAAAAAAAAAAAAAAATTAAATTACCAGTTATTACATGCGTTTAAAAGTTTTCTATGAATGCATTATCATAAAGGTACAGCATACATAGAAAAGAAATTATTTTTAATTTTTAACTATTGTTTATAAATTAATAGTTAATAAGATGTATGTAATTTGTCATTGTACCGACATATACTCACTATTGGTAGCGACGGTATATAATTTTGGTAGGGCTCACATAACATTAACTGAGATGAATTAAGTAATAAGTTACTATCGAACCGCACTGTTTTACCATCATCATGACTTGATTAAGGCTTCTTATAAAAATTTCAAGTTCCCAGTGATCTTAGAGGTCTCAACCGGTTAACTCAGGAAGAACTTTACAACATCATTTCCATCAAGCACTCGGTTGCCATTTGAGTACCTGACTGTTCCACAACATGACAGTCCTTCAAGTAACCTGCCTGGTTGTTAAGTCCAATAATCTTTTGGTGATCTAAAATCAAACCGTGATATTCCAGTTCGGTTTAATCATTACCTTGACTTTAATAACAACAAACTAATAACAGCCCTATCAAAATTAAATACCTGAAATTAGAAATTTTAATATTATTGCATGCTTTAGATAAGTGTTTATACTTAATGTCTATATATAGTAAAAGTACTTTTAAACTTAGATGAGTACACTGTCAAACGTTTTGTGCGTTCATACTTACGCCGCACTATATAATAATTGGTTTTTAAATTGTAAAATGGGTAAGGGTTGGGGGGGATTAAATTGTGAACTGAACCCCTCAAAGAACACTACAGTTACTTGAGAAACATTTGATGAATATTAACATACAATAATATAACTGACAACAGAACAGAATAGTAAAATTTTTGATCTCTTAAAATTTTCAACAAACCCTAGATGGATTTGATAAAATATGATCTTTCGATGGTTTAAACTGATAATAATGAAAATTTTGGAAAAACAATAATCAATAACAGAACTTAACTTACCTCATTGTCGTCATTTGATATTGTTAACTGAAACGGTCTACATTGTAGTCAATTCCGAACTATAAATACATAGAAATTACCCGAGTAAAGTCATTGGTGCCATTTACCACGCTCAGTAATAAATAAAAATGTCTTCATTAATATGAATAGCATAAAAATAACTTCCGGTGTATACCGGTCATTTAAAATCTGTATGATTACACAAAACGATTGTCAAAGTTTCAATTAAGTCTGGCTCGAACATAGCTTACACCGGGCTTCTTAGTGTCAGTATTAGGCTTTAGTTTTTTTTTTATACTTATGTAACTTTAAATTATATTAAGTTCCTTTACGATATTTTAAGCTACGTTTAATAATGTATCCAATGTTATATTATCAGATAGAAGCAAAAGATCTGACCTCACCTCAAACTAAAATCAATTGATGAACATACTTAAAGTAAATATTGAAATGCATCTGCGGTTTGCTCTCCTCGTTCTTCTAACAGATATAAACAAAAGACACGATCCGAACCCCACTGAACTTGCGCTTCTAATGAATGAAGATGTAACTAGTAAATCGGACTGATTTATAAGGAACCGCTTTCCCAGCTTGCGATATCCGGGTTCCGCATTTGGTCGGGATAAATAAAAATCCTTAAATGCTTTCGTGTGAGAGATTTTCAGTCAGTGGTAATCATGACCTGTTTATTATGTAGAAACAAAAAATAATACAGTAATAACCTTCAACACTTGGAGAGTATACCACGATCATCGAATACTTTCGCTATACCTGATAATAAAACAAAATTATAATTTTATTTCAATTCCCATATAATTGTAACAGACTGCATTTATTTAGAACACGTTAAGTTACTATCTCATTAAGTATCGAATCTATATATTTTTAAACTTACATCTTATTTGTATTCAAATTTGATTTAATTTAATATTGCTACATGTCTATGTTATACGCTATTAATGTAAGGTTTATATTAAAAAAAAAAAAAATAGTGTGTAACGCAACTCTGCTTTTGTGACGCAACGAACAACGCTAGTATTACCTCACTGCTTTCAATATTTACTATATATTATAGATCACGGAGTAATATGAATGTTTTATACTATTGATAACACTATTATTTTAATATTGAATATACGTACTATAACATACAATAATTAAACTTAAAGTTCAACTAAACGAACAGAAACAAGAACAAATACTTCATATATATATATAAATTTGTGGTGAATTAAGATCATACACAGCAGAGAGAACCGGAACTTCTACATATATATGTTAACAATAGTAATACGTATAGAGCTTTCAGTTAATGTATGCGCGTTGTTGAATTATAATATTTTGGATCTATTTATAACAAATAAACAAATATCATCATTATCTTCTGATAAGATCCAATTGGATCATCGCTGCAAAAGATCATCTTGAGGTTACCTTTCGAATCTATACCAAATCGCAGCATCTACGATTCAATTGATCGGCAAATTCGGGCGGTGACGTCAACATCAAGTATGAGATGACATCATCTCAACTGATGAACGTCCACAGCTGATGGTATTTCTCAAAACTTGTTCTTGCGCTGTTTGATATTAATGAATCGTGTCATAATTTATTTACAAAATGGATCCGATGAAATTATCCAATCGAGTATTCGGTGACTCGCGAGACATAGATCGCTCTGCTTCAAATATTTATTACCCTGGTAATAGATAAATAATAAACGCGCGCATACCCTCTGTACGATCCTGATATTAGTTCCTTTGACAAATAAGATATCACTTTCATTTATATCAAACTGTCAGTATGTTTAAAATTGTGTTTGTATACGTGGGAACCACATCGACTTGAAGAATCGCCTTGAGACCTTATAAATATTAAATTCCGATGGGTCCCCTGGTAATCCATACCTACATCAACGATGGCAACCCACCGCTGATAAGCAAACGGTGTTGGCTGAGCTGAGTGTATATTATGGAGACAAAGGGAATTCTCTTTCTGCTTTGGCTTTGTGGATGTGGTTTTCTTCGAGTACTACTAATTTCACATTTAAAAAGAAAAACATTCATATTACTCTAAATTCAGTATTTTAATCGAATAGTATTCTAAATACACCCTTTCATTCTCCTAAGAGGCCTAATTATTATATATTTTAATTATATTCCCAAAAAAAATATTATTATTATTTTATTTAAAATTAATGAAGTTATGTTATAAATAACAAAGTATATTTTGACTGTTTAAGTTAATTGTTAATGTTCCTGAGACTTTTTTATGTGACAATTGTTTATTTTAAAACATTATCAAATTAAGGTTCTGTTGAAATCGGACCGTGTGATCTTATTTTTAGTTTTTTTTTTTTTTTTTAAGGCCTAACCTTGATATCAAAATAACCAAGCAGTCGAAACAAAGGCGGGTGTGGGCCAGAGTGTAATCCGACAAAATACAGGGAAGAGAATGCAGGCTTGTGATATCTGATGGCATCTTTGAATTGGGCAAAGTGGAATTACGAAATTTCGGGATCATACATAGTGATGAGCAGACAATTGCATTAAAGTGATATCAATCGATAATCACATTCGCAACGCTGTATTTTGTCACATATACGTCGGCCATAAAAGGATGTTAATGTAAGGCGGTTGATATTAATATATATTTCATTTAAATCTAGTAAATTACCCGTTCGGGACCAAAGATGTATTCCCGTTATGAACGGGCAAGCTGAAATAATTTTTGGCACAAGTGATCAGGCATATATATATCAATTGTAATAAAAAAACATTTTTAGTTTTAACACTAATTAAGGATACAGATGTGTATTTTTGAGATGACTCTGATTTACGAAATTAATTGCTATGAAAAAAGAAAGGTCCGTCACAAATTGTCTCGAATGATCAGGACATTAAAAATTTAATGCAAAATAACGTTGAATGGAAACAAAGGATTTGTGAGAGGTTGGTTTAGCTTGTTTCGATCCTTGGTTATAGATTTTGATCTTATTAAATCCCTTTCTGTAATACACTTTATGTATTCATAATAAATGGTGTTAAATGTAAAAACCGTGCGTTTTCTTTTTGTAAATAATACTAACCTTAACCTTTAAATCATTGAAATTTTCTGTAATCAAAATTTATCCAAATAATTTATAGTCATAAAAATTTCTTCATTATCAGCCAATAGACGTCCACTGTTGGACATAAGTTTCCCCCAAATATCTCCACAGAGTTCATTGAGGGGAACCGGATGCACCGCGTGCAGGTGAAATTGACTTCGGCTCGGTAATCCGTAAGATGTTGAGAGGAGCCCCTTACACCCCCATTTAAAGTATACTTGTATAAATATAGATGTACACGACTTTTAAGGTTATTGTTTTAACTATTTTCTGCTCTTAAACTGGAAAAAATTTTCATTTATCCTTAATATTTAAACTTCAGTTAATCAAGCGATTGATGCCAGGTACATCTAAAAGATGATGATGATAAGATTAAAAAAAAATGTTTTATAACTATTACTGCTACTACCAGTGATTGTCGTCAACCTTCTTAAAGAAAGGATACTTTAAGAATAAGTCAACTGTTTAATTATAACGGATAATAATTTTCAAATCAAACGACGGATGTTCACTGTTGGAAATATATCTTTTATATATGTCTTCTGCTCCTCAAACCGTCGCCTAGCGTTGACGTGTCTAAATATTATATTTGTATATGACCAGTAAAAATAATTGTGAATCTCGTTTAATAAAATCTAGTAGATAAATATTAAGTACATAAACCAACCCGACGAAAAGTCGACAAGTCCCTTATCACTAGAATTAGGAACGAAGAGATGGTTCTTCAATTACGTCCACAATGACCACTATTTTATAAATAACCTAACCCAAACCTGACCTAAACCTAACCTAACCCAAACATAACCCAAACCTAACCTTAACCTAACCTAACTCAAACCTAACCTTGGCCCAACAGGCCTTGTCGTGGCGGAGAGGCTCAGTAGCCGTGGTTTGGTCACCCACGGTATAGCAAAGACGAGGGGGCGCGATTTGTGTTCCGGCGTGCTCCTACAGAGGTAGAAAGGAACGGTTCTTCCCTCCCTCTTGAGGTGGGGCTGCATGGTGCAACCAGCGCTAACGGGGACGCAGATGTGTGCGAGAACGTTCCCGTGACCCCGCCATAAGGCGACGAGATGGAATATCGTAGGGGTTTTAGTCGGTGCAAGTCCGACATAAACTGTCCTTGCCCCCGCAAGGACGTGTATGCGCAGGTATTTCCCCCACGTTAATCAAAAAAAACCTAACCTAATCTAAACCTCCTTTTCCACCTCCGTAGGCATACACCAGAAAATGCAGCACGCCCCTTCCTAGGCCTCATCCTACTTTTCCAAACCATCTTCGTCCTATTTCTATTCTACCCTTCCTACGAAAGTTCTAGAAGCCTGTGTACACAACCAGATCTCCGAATTTCTCAAAAAACATAACTTAGTCCTTTTCAGTCTGGGTTTCGTTCAGAACAGCACAGCTACTGCGCTAATAAAAATCACAGATGAAATGAGACAAGTAATGGAAGATAAAAAAGTTACAGTAGTGGTGTTGATAGACTTTTCTAATGCTTTTAAGACGTCTTCTTACTTGGCGTCCTTTCCTTTTATAACTGTGCACCTTCAGCTTTGGTATGGTTTTCATCATGTCTTCGCAGGCATCAGCAATCTGTCATAATTGGAGATAATTTCTCAGACCTAGCAAACGTTATAACTGGCGTACCGCCAGGCGGTATACTCTCACCTGTCATGTTTTCAGTTTTTATTAACATAATCACCACTAAACTTAATTTCTCGTACCACGTCTACGCTGATGACCTGCAACTTTATGTACAAACTGATGTTTACAAGAGAAGTTTAAAGGAAATAAGAGACTGGTCATCTAATTTTGGAGCTTCAGTGAACTCTCATTGTTGGTAGTGCGAAGATTCTGGCAAGGATTGATTCGGCCAAGATTGAACCTATTTATTACAATGATCACATTATACCATTAACATTGAAAAAATTAGGGTTACTCATTGATAGCACACTTAATTGGACTCCATATGTCATAGAAATCAGTCGCAAAGTACCCTGTTCCTTACGCTCGCTATTTCGGCTGAAGCACTTCCTCCTAATTAACTCATTCTACCAATCGTCGATTATGCAGATGTGTGTTACCCGGACTTATTTCTGAACCTGCTTAAGAAGCTTGAGCGCCTTCTAAATAATTGTATCAGATTAATTTTCGGTTTGCGTAAATACGACCATATCTCTGAATATCGTTCTCAACTTAACTGGCTCACAATTCCACAAAGGCGCGATTCTAGAATTTTGGTTGTTCTTTTCTGTATTGAAAAATACGACCTCTCCTTATCTCAAAGATAAATTCCAAAATCTATTTTCTTCCCACGATAGATCCCTTCGTTCTTCCATCCTTAAGATGTCTGTCCCAAGTCACACCTATGGGTTCTATGGGAACTCATATAGAATTCAGGGTGCACTGCTCTGGAACTCCTTGCCCCAAGAGATTCGGAATATTTCCACTTAATGTCTGTTTAAGAAAAGAGTCCGGGATTACCTCAAGCAGAAACAGACATCTTAGTATTATATACACATGTATTTATTTATATAAATGTATTTGTATTATTTATAAGTGTGTATGTATGTATATGCATTATCTATATATATATAAAAATATGTTGTAATTTAAAGTCAATAGTTATCACCTCCCACATCTACCTTGCCGAAGGTTGGCTGGTAGAAAATGCCAGCACGCATTAAGCCCGCCTTTTGTGTACCTCGGTATAAGGTTTTACAATAAAGGAAAAAAAAATTCAGTTGTTTTCTTATATTTCACATTACCATACTAACTCACTCTTTTAGTCTTTAGCACATAAGATGTTCGATTTACAGATAATAAAAGCAATAAAATCATATCATTTGTCGCCAAAAGTAGTTTATTTACATCTTAAAAATAAGAGAAAATTGCTTCATTTTAATTTTGTATATTAATGTCGCTACAGAAAAAAAAAGAAATAACATTATTGACCTTTAATTGGAATAAAAGAAATGGAGATATTATTATCCATATGTTTGTGTAATTATATTAATATTTTTTTTTAAAAGATAGATAAATAGAGTCATCATAGCCATCAGTTACGATATTAAATATAAGATGTATATAACTTTTAGCTGTGAAATAACCTCTGTTATGTACATATACAAGTTCGGCCATAGCAACATAAATAGAACAGATGTGGTACTGGATCTTGGTATTTTATACGACTCCAAAATGTTATCATCAGGATTATATTGACTGCATCCGAAACAAAACAATACAAAATCTTACTTTTATTTCGCTGACATGGAAACCATTTAACAATCCTCAGTAGTGTAACGAAACTCAATATCTTCCGTCTCAAGACGCTGAGCGCAATGTTGTGTATGACATCCTAACTAGCGCCGCGTTGTTATAATCGGGTGTATCACTTACCATCAGATGAACATCTCGCCTGTTTCATCGCTTAGAAGAATATAAAAAAAAGTTGACTGCAACTTCTTTACTCTATTATCCTTACAGTCATAGACTTTCACTTGGTAAGATTTTTTTTTAATATATCTCGCAGTATAATATAGATGCGGTTGCGGGATGCGGTTTAATATAGATCAATCTTATATTAAACCGCATACTTTTTCTCTGCGAAAAACAAATCTTTTCAAAGTGTCTGTTTACCGTAACAATTATAAATATATAAGGGTACGATTGCCGCTGATTTATTACAGGTAGTTATACGAGGGTGTCACTTCGGTCTTTCAAGACATGGATTTAGGAAGAGAATGAAGGAGTTGCTCCGTATCACACCCGATCTTGTTGCAATGAGTGACATCTCATGTGATAACGCGGTGTATGGTAAAAGATTAAGCATCCAAATGATTGTATAATATTTCTAAGACTAATTTGTATATGTTGTCTGTAATTATTGTCTTACGTAATTATTTAAAAAAAAATGCGTTTGCAAAGAAAATCATGTAATTCCCCGTCAGGAACGTGAAATAGATCCATCTTGCTGGAGACCATCTAGGTACGTACCACCGCAGCTCCTATTTCTGCCCCCAAACAATAATGCGCAAATATTACTGTGTTCGCATTTGAAGGACGCTGTAGCTAATGTAATTACTGTGGTAACGATATTTAACATCTTATGTCTCCCAAGTGACCAGCGCAATGCAGTGTGCATCATCCTAATTAGTGCTGCTTTATAATAGACAGGCGTATCACTTACCATCAGATGAACGTCCCGCTCGTTTCTTCGCTTAGTTAATTAAAACCACGATATACTTTCTCCAGAATGACCTATGTAATAACTTAGCCACCAAATAACTTACCTAACATATAATCTAACCTTTAGTTTACTTGGCACTTTGTAACATGAAACTCCAACGATGACTACGTCTGATAAGTTAAAGTTCTTGGACACATTTAAATGGACATTGTGAAACGGACTCCAAGTCAACTGAAGATTAACATAGGATGAGTAGATATTAGTTTAGGTACAAAATTTTCCTCCCGAACAGCTTCCAGCGTTGCGACGATGACTCAGTAGCCGCGGCTTGGTCACCCACGGTGAAGCTAAGAGGAACCTATTCGACCGGCTTGAAGTGTTGGATTGGACATAGGTGACGAGAGGTGAGCTCCGTGAGCTTACCTCGGATGTGTGTCGGTGGGCGGCAAGGCAGACTTACTCTGCCCTTCGCAACCGTGGTGGTGTCCCCGGAGAGGACTATCGGTATTGTAGTTCGTCAATCATCCTACCCTCTGTGATTAAACGGTGGCGCACAGCTAATGCGGTGGCGGTGGGGACGCCGGGAAGGATTGTTTGTTGGAGGAAGCTTCATCACTCTTCCTTTCTCCGCGGCCGTATAACTGTTAGCGGTGGAACCTAAGACCAGATCCGCCGAAAGGAGTCGAGAGAGTACTTTCTCTTGGCCTTTGCCATGACCTCTTAGTGACGGATTTGGGGAGATCCGTTGCTCAGATGGCAGAAGAAATAGAAGAGAGTGCGCTGTATATTCCGGCACACCCTTACAAAGGTAAAAAGAAGTGAATTTTCCCCCCGAGATGGAGCTGCGTGGTACAGCCGGCGCTGGCGGGGTCGCAGACGTGTGCCCATAGCCCTGCTGTACGGCAACGAAGGTGGAACATCGTGGTGGTTTTAGTCGGTGCAAATTCAACATAACTCGTTTTTGCCCCCACGAGGGCAAGTATGCGATGGCATATCCCCCACGTAAAACAAAAAAAAAGTACGACATATCCACTTGACCTCGGTGTCACCAACATAGTTCACTGAAATGCTGTACAGTATTGAACTGTAATTGATGATTCATTTGTGTTGATCATAATTAGTAATGGAAATATGGCAACACTCTGCCGAAGGCGCTTATAATACTGTTTTATTTTCTGGTTTTGGACTTCATTGTTCACAATAAAATTAAAAAAAAATTTAATTATCACTTTATAATACTTAAATTATAAATATAAACAACATTGATATTTGTGTGTGTGTGTGTATCACAGGAATTGTTTATGTTTAAATATGCCTTTGTTTGAAACGATGATCAATCAAGATATTAATAAGGGTCGTATAGTGCGGCGGAGTGGTGCGGTGTGAGGGGAGGGTGCCTATAAACACATTGACCCAGTGGGCGGGTGGGCTGTGGTGGAGGTTCAGCTCGTGAACCGGGAAGTGCGCTCAAGGTTAGGGAAGCGAACGCATGCGCCCCGGACGCACCGCCCCGTACCTTCGGCACTTTCGTGTGGCGCGAACTTTAATATTGAAACTTTTTACATTTAAGTAGTATTTCAAACACTGATAATACTGTGTACCACGATTATAACGTGCAATCCCAGGTCTAGGCCAGCAAATAATATAAATCATAAACGGCTAATAATGACTAAATAATATTTCAATATCTGAAGTAAATGCAACAATGACAAAGTGGATAATATCATTGTTATGTATAAGACGAACAACTCTCACGCTACTATCCGCTCGCACATTCTATTATCTGTTGAACAGCCACCGCACACACTTGCGGCTCGCCTTCATCCGCGGGTTCACCGCAAATTGCGTGTCTTTTACTTAAATTATTCATAAAAATTATTTGAATAATTATGTAAGTGAACGGATATGACTTAGCAATATTTCGCCACACCGGTGGTGGGTGGCATGCCTCCCCGTTCCGCTACATTCGCCCTGCGCCCACCCTCCCCCCGCGCCCTCGCCATCGCCGATAAAAGCGCGCGCGCGCTCTCCCTCGCCAGTCCAGGTCTCCACCGGAGCGCACCCCCGCGCCCCCGCTCGCTCTGATTCATTTGTGACACGAATCTGTACGGTCGAGCGCGTCGCGCTCCTCCTCGCTTGTGATGTTAAACGGTTGATGGTGCGGTGCAAGTGTTGCGTTGTACGATACGGCGGATACGGTACGGTGTGGTGGTGGCGCACGGTGGTGGCGCGCGGTGCCCGCGACGTGGGGCGACTTCGCCGCCTAAGGCGCTAACTAAGTGTGAGCGCAGCGTGTGTGTTTGAAATATTTACAATGAGAAGTTCAATGCTTGTGGAGGCGACGAGCTCCTCGAGCATCGTGGACGTCTACACGTAAGTCTTGATTCTTTACGTGACACTGTGGATGGGTGAACGGATGGATATATGGACGGATGGACGGATCGATGGAGGGCTGGTGCGCGCGAAGCGGCGCGGGGTGGTGTTTGTGTGCAACGAGGAGCGTTTGACGTAGGTAATGGTCTCAGCGCGAAATCAATATTGGTATGACCTGAGCGCGCGCGGGACGGGGGGGGGGGGGGCTGTACTTCTATTTTTTATACGGCATATGAACTATTTTTATTTTAAATAACATCGTTTGATTATCGACACCCTGTTTCACGGGTCATTTATCGTTTAACTTTAACTGAAAGCGATGTAGCCGAGCGTCTATTATTTGTCCTTGTTTTATGAGTGAGCTCCAACGCTGTTGATTCAGCGTGTTTCTTCGCGTTACACCTTGTCCGCTACATCGCCATTTAAATACCAGATGTTTAACTATGACATTGTCCTGTTGTCGGACTAGCCACTTCGATCTCAAATACTCTGGTATGAGTTTAGGAATTTACTGATTGATTTGTCTCGCGCCATTTGAATTCCGCAGTCGCATCAGTCCAGCAGAAACTGATCGAAAAATTTATGGATATGAGGAAGCTACTGTGAAACAAAGCGCAATACGTTTTTGGTACAAACGTTATCGTTCTAGAGATTTCGAAACTTAATAAAATCCCATCAGACCATGTTCGACAATATAGAATTAAAGGTGACCATCGAAGTGGATGCATCGCAAACAATATTAGAAAAGCAGCGGGCTCCGGTGTAAGAGAGAAAATTACTTTAATTCACTTGAAATAAATTTGAAAAACTCTAAACATGGGTACCCCTTGAATTAAATAGAGCACACCGAGGGGTCGAGCACCACGTGACATTACTCAACCGTCACAACAACAAAGGCATTTTGTATGAAAAGGAAAAATGGATACTGTACGATGATCGGAAATGTTTATCATAGTGGTCGAATCAAAAGTGATTGGTCAAATCCTATACCAATCAAAAGTCGACTCAGAAACCGGCACTGTTTGATTAAGCAGTGCCAATGCAACTACAGCTTCCTAATATCTGGCGACTCGAATACATCAACACTGCTACAGTGGGAAATCTAGCCGTTAGACAACCGAGATTGGCTAATTGCTCTAGCTCGCTGCTGCTTCATGAGAACGCTAGATCCCAAGCTTCAAGAAAGATGCTCGCTAAACTGTAATAGCTTCAGTTAGAATATATGACTGTTTTAAAAAATAAATTAATACGATTATTTTTAGGTCTCTTGTAATGTGTTTCAGACCTATGTCCAACACTGGAAGTCCATTGGTTGAAATGATGATGATGATGATTATTATTTTTAAATACAGATAAGCTAAAAGATTTTGGGTACAGTGTACATATTCTACACGAAATCTTTCTCCACGCCGCTGGTGTTGATGTCTTAGCCGCTGAATACTAGGAGTTGTTCGCTCGCATACTTAAAAAAACTCAAACTACTTCCAGTCGCAGTAAAATAACCTATTATTATTTTATATACTAACAGTAAGAAATCATATCCACAACTTGCAGCATCACAGGTTCGGTTTGTTTCTTGACTCTCAGTTAATATTATGTAACATTATTATTAAAATTTACTACTGAACGTAACAGGGACAAAGTAAATTATGTTATACTTTTTTTTAAAATGGTCACATTTGAAATAGATACAAAAAGTATACATTTAAATATAAAATCATAACCGATCATAACGTATCCAAAGTGGTTTTGATATTAGAAAAGTATATCACGAGCTGCGGGCCTAACAGTGGGGCGAGGGGTAGGCGAGGTCGCGGATGCTCCCTCTCGGAAGCTAGCGGAGGCTGAAGCTCCATTTAAAATAAACGAAGAACCGGGGGTAACACGAGGTACCCCCGTGCGGGCCTGCAGTATGCCGGCGAGAGATTTGTTAATATAATGGGTGGCCGGAGTTCGGCGGGCTGCGGATGAATATAATGCATAAGAGATTTTCGACAAGTACTTTACAATTCAGATGCGACAATGTTGACGCGCACGCCGCCGCTGATGGTAAACACCGTTCTATGAAAACATTTCACAATAATTACTTCCCACGTTCAATGCGAAGAAACCTTTACAACCCAACGGCAAAACTGACGCAAATTGATATTTTTTGAGAAATATTCGTTCGCCATTAAAGGAGTTACCATGGTTGTTCTACTTCTCACTAACCTGCACACTGCATTATCTGTGATAAATCCAATACCTTGAAAAAACCAGTCTTTCTCCTCGGCGCAGTGGCTAAGCGCTTTTCTTGTAACACGGTGGTCCCGTGTTTGAATCCGAGCACGACGCTGTGGAATTTGTTCGATGGTACAGTTTATCGAATCAACTTGACTAACAAGTATTTCTATATCGCAAAACTGCAGTAACATCCGCCTGTCGACATACGCAAGCCTGACTATATTGTGCTCTGGCAGTCCACAGCTTCATTGTCGCTTAAGACCATGTGAAATTGAGATTATAGACAAAAAATCGCTCTTTACCTCACCTTATAATGTCTGCGTGTATAGTCGTTGTGCCATGAAAGAACTTCCGCTGAAATCCTGAGGTGAGTTTGGTGAACGTGCTGAGCTTTGACAACAAAGAGTTTGATCTGCACTGGTGTTTGATGACAGATGAGCCGACAGCCAACTGCCGATGCTCGCCCCCGCGCCATCGCTCGCACCCTATCTGTTACCAGATCAAGCTTTTGCTCGACCTAGTGACATATAGATCACTGGTCATTCCTAATGATGATCCTCTAATAGCAACAAGTACAATTTTAAAAAAATAGCGATCAGTGTGAGGTCGTGAGGACGAGCGGCTCGCCCGAGGACACAACGATTTTTCATGTCCCTTTGACCCATATTATTGAAACGCTCACGTATTCACGAGATATTAAAATATTTAAATTTTTGTCCGCAGGTTCAGGGATGACGACGAGTCCCCGAGCCCAGTAAGCTCTCCAGGTAAAGTAATCATAAAAATGACACTTTCTGTACACGCAAAGACATAATTTAGTATAACAACTATCCATCTATCGCAGCGCTTCTCTTATCGATTAACATCCTTCCGGTGAAACACAACGAGCCTCGTACAAGGATAAAGGTTCGATGAAGGAGTCGGATGAGGTGCAACGCAAAAATCTTTGTTAAAAATGTCGTCATCAAATCAAATTACTAAATGAACCTCATATATATATATTGCCAATACATATACAGCACATGCAGTATATTTGTTACATTCTTTGTCGTTTAATATCATCACAATCCTTACGCCGCGAGATCGACGCAACCTCCCGGCGCCCGGTGCATCCCAGTGTCTCTACGGACTACACCTACGTCACCAACTAAACGGATAGGCTATTCCTGGCTTCCCGCAGCCACCAGAACGTGAAAACTAATTCGAACGAAAACTCCCAAAATTGGCGCTTGAGAAGTTCAGCGTCAAGTTTGCCGTTCGTCCATCGACATAATAAATCCATGAAGATTCCACCACAGGTCTCCGACATAGCTGAAAGAATTGCTAGGCTTTAATGGCAATGGACGGGACACAATTCTCAAAGGAATGACGGCCGATGGGGCAGTAAGGTTTTCGAGTGATGACCACATACAGCAGAAGTGATGCTGGGAGGTCCCCCACAATATGAACCGATGATTTCATGAACGTCACTGGAAGTTATTGTATGTGGGAAAAGCAGGATCGATCGGTGTAGCGATCTTTGAAGGAAGCCTAAGTCCAGCAGTGGACGTCCAACGACTGAAGAAGACGATGTCATGAATTTCAACAATCTTATATAATATACGATTTTGGGGGTAAAAAATATAATTTCTCTGCACGATACACAACGTATGGTACAACACAGTGCAGCACATGTCGCAATTCAAATCAACCATCGACGGGTGTCGGGTGTCGGGTGGCGGACGGCAGACGGCGGACAGCGGACGGAGGTCTGTCCGATTTGACATTTGGTGAATTGTTTTACATAGTAAATCAGACGCACCCAAAACCTGATTATATAACGAAACGACCGGCGAGCTACGGGCTGCAGGCGTCCCTGCAATCACTCCAAGAGGGGAAGAGCTGTTAGTACGCATAGAACACTCGGACTCACATTTGTTGATTGCCGCAGCTGAAAAATATGGTGTAACGACTACAAAATTAAAACACGAGGGGGTAGCCAGCTCAGGTGAATTAGACCAGCCCTATATACTATATAGATAAGGCTAGTAAGAATAGGACTCCAGGTTAGAGCACCGGTTGAATAACTGAAGCTCGCCGGAGCGGTTGGGGGCTGCAGTGGCGGCTTTATGCTGCCCTTTGCGGCCAGGCTGCAGGGGCGGTTTTATACTGCCCTCTGCAGCCGAGGTGGAGTCGCGGAGGGAGTACCCTATGCGGCTAACAACGGGTGAGTGGCCCAACAACGGATCCGCCGCAAGGAGCCAGAAGAATTTTCTCTCTTGGCTACCATGTCCTCTGGGCGACGATTTCGGGAGAATCCGTTGCCCGCGCGACTGGAGGAAGCCGATGAGGCGGCGCGCTGCATGTTCCGGCTTGCCCCTGCGAAGGTGGAAAGAGTGAATCCTCTCTTTCGTGGTGCTGCGCAAGCAGCCAGCACCTGCAGGGTCGCGAAAGGCGCGTAAGTGTTCCCATAACCCCGCCATCAGGCGACCAGTTGGGGCTATTATTCGGCGTAAGTCCGACATAACCTGTCGTTGCCCCCGAAAGTACGGGTATGCGCAGGCACTTCCCCATGTAAAAAAAAAGGAAGCTCTGACTGTCGTAGAAGACGACTATAAAGGCCTAGGGGTATCACGGGTCTTGAGGGTGGTGGCCCTTTTCGCCAAAGAAGCGAATTTGCGTGGGATAGCGTATGGCTCAGCGATGGTACCTAAGGAGGGTGTGGCCCTACTTCAGAGACTTGTTAACATAAAGTGCCGAGGGGCACCGGTGCGATCTGTAAGTTTCTGGGAGCTCTCCGAATGTACTCATGCAGACCACCGAGAGGGTTCTATGAGTAAGAATCTCATATAACTCTGACTTTCTCCCAGCAGCAGGGTATCTTTAGAAGAAATCCCCTCGGAACCAAAAAAGGTGCTAATTCGATAAAACCTAAGCACCATCCTAACTCGTACATATGTAAACCTGAAACTGACACAGAAACCTCCGCCACAGGACAGCGCCGCAGACGCAGTTATACTACCTACATGTACTGCTTCTCACAGCTTCTACAAGTTAGAGCATTGATAATTCTAGTTAGATCTTCTTCTTCGTCGGTATCACTCCTGACAGAGTGATCGCAGTTATCACGTCAGGTGTTGGTGACAAGTTTCACAACACGCCACCACTCTTCGCCGATTACAGTCTTTCACGTGCATTCATGTAGTGATGATGATTCAATAAGAGCTCCGTGAGCTCTGAGCAGATATTGCCCAATTGATTTATTAGATGTCTGTAATCGCTCTAACAGAGATGGCTTCTTGCGCTTACATTATCCTTATTTCGGTGCGAAACGTAAAACATCTCGTTTTCTTTCTAAAATTATGATTTTAATTCGACAAGTTTTGGTGAAGAATAAATGTATAACGTACATCGGGATGATAATGTATGTGAACGAATGTCGTAAAAAATCGATCAATAGTCAGACAGAAAAAACATCGCGCTGGAAGCGACGGCGGAACTTTGTGGAATTGTAAAAAGCTCGCGGGCGCGGTGCGGCGGCGCGGGCTGCGCGCGCGCACGCCTCCGCTCCGCGCCGCCGGCAGTGCGCCGCTCGTCGCCGCCGCAGACGGTGCTCGCGGGCGATGCGCGCGCTATGGACGTCTGGAGCGGGCCGCCCGCAGCGTGCGTGCGCGCGCCGCCGACGCCGCCGTCGCCGCCGACGCCGCTCGCCGCCGCCGCGCCCGACCACTTCGCGCTCGCGTTCTTCCCCGGCAGCGACCGGCCGCGCCCGCACCGCGCGCAAGGTGCGTTCTCACAGCTCATCACCACCTCCTGTGTACACAGCACCGTTCGCTCCGCTGGTTTCAAAATGTGCCTCCTTTGCCAGTACTATTAATTAATACGTCGAAAATATTATTTATTTAACAGACACGCTAACAGCAAAACGTTATCAAAAAATACTAAACATATTACTATTGCATCAAATACTATCAATAAATATAATGTTAATGCCGACAAATAAACAATTTGAATGCAAATGAAAATGAAGAAATATGACAGTAGGGAAAAAAATATATTATTAAAACTATTTTAGCAGCGCTCATTCAATTCGCTATATATTTACCAATAATATCTACTTGTTAAGGTTTTCCTGTCATTGAATCACTTTACATCCCTCGCGGACTACAATGAGCTGAAATATGATATTTCGCCTGAAAAGTACGAATTCATTATAATCGCGATCAAATTTGACACTCCGGTAACCAGTTACCATTAATCATTTCTTCATGAGAATAACATGCGAATGACAATTTTCATACATAAATATCATACATTTTAATAAACAAATTTGTTTATCGTAACATAATACTATAAAGCTTGACAGCTGTATTGCACTGAAGTTCCCCCCAGATTCCGACAGACTCGAAAGGAATACTTTTAAAATAGGATTTTTTCAGCATAAGTCTAATAGTAGTGCTTTTAATTATATTTATTAATGTTTTGTGTATTATTTATTTACAAGAGTTTTATTAATTATATATACTAACAATTTTTCATCGTCCTGACGTTTTCCTTTGCTAAGGACATCAACGCGCGCTTCGGACACATTACGTTACAACGGCGATGCGATAACACGGCGCACACGCACGCACGCACATGTTGTAATTCTATTATGTATATGTACATGAATATCTACACATACACTCATGTGGAAGCTGAGTCAACTACAGTATCCAATGTGTGTTGCGCAACCACTACCGATCCCCGTCAACGTTAGCGCTGCGTTAGCGTTACGCTAGCTTCCCTGTGGATGGAGGGAGGTCGACGACAAATTTTGCAAAATATATCAAGTTGTAAGAATCTCTTAACATTTGTTATTTATTTGCTTATTCTAAACTAATGTTTAATAATTTGGAATAATTTCCGCGCTTAAATATTTATATATTTATATGGAATATTTATTTTATTACGAAATGTTTTAAGCGAATATTAAAGTTTTTAGGCACGTGGTCCCATGTACCAACCATGCAGTGTAGCGCTAGCAGGAATAGGACTAAGATAACTCTCATCTGCCATAGAAGGAGACTAAAGGGCTCTAAGCGAGTTCGGGGTGGACGACAAATACGATGTGATTTCTAATTTGTTATAGCATATAGAAGGTGTTGCACAGGGTTACAACCCTCCCTGAGGCATGCTTAAACGAAGTGCAGGAAGGCATCAGTGCGTTCCGTATGAGATACCCGAACCCCACAGCACCCCAACGCATGGAGAATCACCACAGAGATTTTTAGTGGGTACAAAACCGCGTTTTCCTCTCAGAAACTGGCCTCTTTTGAAAATTATAATTTTCAAATTATTAATTACAATTATATATATCAATATAAAAACGGCTTTTTTATTGTTTGCAATTTTGGAGGGTCGGTTATATTAGTTTCATAACTTCCGGTTAATATATTTATTTACTTATTAGAAATATTTTAAGATATTAAGTAAATCCGAAGTATAACTGATCATATATTGCGGCGTCTCCATCAAAAGATTAGTGTAGTATCGTTACAGTAGTTATAACTACCAAGTTCTCCGCTTTTTACATTAATAACACCTCTCGGAAGTAATTGGCGAGTTTCATCCGAGGGTTGTGAGGTTGCTGGGTGGGGGGAGCGGAGGGGCGGTTGCGGCGGCGGTCAGTGCCCGGCGTCGTTACGCAATCTGCGGACGCTAACCCACTGCGCCACAAGCATCTCGTGTTAGCGCGAGGAGGCTGTGTCTTCCCGCGCCAGTTACCTCACGACATTTAACTAAACTTTACCGACAGGCAGAATGATTCATTAAGCAAACATTGCAACGAATTGTATGTGTCTTTGTTAAATCAAATTTTAAATGTTTTCCGCGAAAGCTGGAGAGGATCACCGTGCGGCGGTGGTGCGGCGCTCGTCTCCGCTCCGCCGCTATTATATAAAAATTGCAATGAAAATAGTCGCAGATAAAACCTAGCTAGGCTAGACAACAAACAGGGACGGCACGGACAATTAGCCGGCGGTGCGAGAGAGACGGTGTAACGGTTAGCGCAGGTTCAACGATCGGCTCGCGCGCAGTTTGTTGAACTGCAATCGAGCGGCGGATCGCGGAAGAAAGCGCCGCGCCCGCTCGCCTGACTTGTTGTTTTATCGCACATCTCGCGGAGCAGCACCGCACTCCTCTCACACACCCCTCCCCCACCACCCCCCATCAACTTGCACACACACACACCCGAGTCCCCGCCCGCATCCGCATCAGCCCAGCCCCACCAGCACCACTATCCGCAAGCTCGCGAGAAGCCAGCCTCGGCCCGAGCGCAAACACATGTGTTGCAAACTTAGCCATAGTAAATCTAAACAGGGATACTTATATTTGGTATATAAATTATTATTACTACTTAACAACCCGGATGCGTGCGCACGTGCACCAGCTCAACGCAACGCTGCGCTGTGCAAATTTTCTAACAAAAAACAGAAAATAAGAATGGTTTGAGTCATTTTCGGCGTAATTACCAAACACTGTACGGATGGAATCAGAACGTGTCTACCTGCGCACGAGTCTTCCGCTCCCACGGGCGGGGGAGGACCGGAGATCGTGAAGCTGTCTCGCGTCACCAGCGCCAGCATTTGCTCGCTTATATCAAAACCAGTTGACTTGTTGCACACAAACAGACGGCCTATTTTTATCAGACGCAATTGAAATTTAGCAACACACCAGCTAAGAGTCGAGTGAAGTGGTGACAGCTTCCACTCCGCGAAAAGATCACCTTCTTTACTTAAAGGGCTCGTAGACGATACCGGTCCTTTCGAGCTGAGAGCAATGGTGAGCTAATTAAAAGGTAAGGAAAGGCAGGAGAAATACACTTTAAAAATACTCATGAATATGCATAAAAATAAGTACATTGCATTAAAAAAAATGTTTCTTATAAAAAAGGAAAAATATATCTTTAAGAATAATATCGACCGGGTGGCCGCCCTCTCGCCGCTGATGTTCTTCAAACATTGGCGTCGGATTTTCGAGAACCCTTCACCATCGCCTGCCTTGACTACCTATCAAACACAGGTCATACATTCGTAAGTGCCGGAAGCCCTGTACCATAACCTGTACCTGGTGTACGCAGCACGCATCGCAGACCCGCCGCATTCCAGGGTTTGCACTCGGTGAAGACCACTTCAAACTGCTGACTCGTTAAAAGTGCGTAATCAGCGCGAAAGCGGATGAAACGTTTCGATATCCGAGGAACTGCTCTTCCATTTTGTAAGTTTAAAGCTTGTGGATCAAGTCTCCGTGCCAAAGTTTGCGAAACCTCATCGCAATATCGAAAGTGACAGCGCTAATGTCTATCGTTTGTCGACGTACAGAGCTCCGTACCAGAAACAAGATTATTGTCCACCGTGAATTGACAAAACCTGCTCCGACTAGAGAACCATTCTCATCACCCCCGCTGATGACGGCTCAATCTTGATGCCCAATACTCTTAAAAATAATGAATGGTATAGCCACTACAGGGGCACGCGTAACACGGAATTACAGCCCTCTTCCCTCATCTTCTCGGCCTACACCGACTATCTGAGAAGAAAATAGGATCAACCTCGCCATTTTCGCGAAGGAGCCCCCTTTTCTTTTTACGCAGACAACTGTTCCACAAGTCATTACAACCCCTCGGTGATTGGTTAGAGAAATGGAAGATTAATGTCAATATAAACAGCTCTCGCTGTCTCCAATAAAGGAACTATTGGTAGCCACAAACCCACACGATGTTTGAGAAGAAATCGTCGTTTTGGGCTAGCCGGTCCCTTCCGAATATTCGGTGGAACACTCCCGGGCCACAGTTGACCATAAACTTAATTTCCACTCACTGCTCACTCGCCATCCATTTCCACCCCTTTGATTTGCTTACGTTTTTAACGGATGGCTCCTAATGTTTGTATAACACGAGTTGCGTTGCGATGCGTTGCGATACGTTGCGATACGATGCGATACGTTGTGGTGCGTTCGTCTTCCTATGGATGCGCATGCACTTCGCTAAACCATCGGCGAAGTGAGAAGCGTGCAACACAGAGTTTCGACTCTACTTGTATGATCACTCCACGAGATCGTACAGTAAGTCCTAAAAGTGCTTCAGGAACTCATACTAATAAAAAAATTACACTTATGTTGAGTGGACATAGCAGTTGAACGCTAGTTTGTGAGGCGCTTGTCGAGTGGAGCGCTACATGTACATATATATGTATAGATATATTAATGCTGACATATCGCTAAGACGGAAATGGTTTGTGTGTGTACAGAGCACTCGGGGGAAGGATCCGGGGCTGGCGCGAGCAGAGTGGCGGTGCCGTGCAAGGTGTGCGGCGACAAGGCCTCCGGGTACCACTACGGGGTCACATCCTGCGAGGGCTGCAAGGTACCGGTAGTTGCACATTGCTGCAGACAGATTCTCCCACAGTGTGTATGTATATTGCAAACGTCTGCCTTAATAATGCCACCGCAGCGCTTACTTTAATTTGTGGAGGAACTTTGGTACGCAGATAATTAAATGTTTATAGATCCGTGTGTGTAATACAAAATGATTATTTGGAGATGTGGAAACAAGGAAACAATTGTACAGGCAGAGTGCCGCTTGCAGGGTTTCTTCCGCCGCAGCATCCAGAAGCAGATCGAGTACCGCTGCCTGCGTGACGGCAAGTGCCACGTGATCCGGCTCAATCGCAACCGCTGCCAATACTGCCGCTTTAAAAAGTGCCTGGCGGTGGGCATGAGCCGTGATTGTGAGTATTATCACCACTCTCACCCACACCCCCACTGCTGTTGTCCCAAATATTACCTAATTGCAGGGTTATATTTTATTAAGTTCACAACTTTAAGCAAAACAAGTTCTGTACGACGTGTCTCGCCACATTCAGCTCACCTTCAACTCCGGATACATCCTATTCACTGGTGGTAGTGTCCCTGTTGTCGGAGACCGTCTAAGTAGGTACCACCGCAGCGCGTATTGCAGCAGACTAACACTACTGTGCAGACATTACTGTGTTCCAAAAAGAAGTGCGCTGTAGCTAGTGTAATTACTGGGGTAACGGAACTCAATATCTTCTCTTAGGACTATGAGGGCAATGTGGTGCAGTTTATAGCATTTTAAGCAGCACCTACAGCGTCGTTATGACCCTGACTATCACTCATCATCAGGTGAACTTCCGCGGCGACCGACTCGCTGTACTCAGCTCTGACATGTTGTCGTACGCAAGCCTATTAGTTTTAACTGCTACACGGATTGAGAGATGAAGCTGTTTGCAGCGGTGCGGTACGGACGCGTGCCGAAGCGGACGCGTGAGGGTGACGTGATACCGGAGACGGGACGCGGCGGAGGCGCGAGTGAGCCTACGGCGGGACCTTCGACACCGGCCGAACAGGAGCCCGCTGACGCCGCTGCAGACGTCGAGCCGTTACAGGTGCTTCCTGCCCCGCGGGCTCCTACGCCGGAGCCCCTCCCGTTTGGCACGCCGCAGGAACTGATACGAGTCGTGCTCACTGCGCACCGCACCAACAACTCGTACACGGAGGAGTTGCGCCGCTCCATGCGCCAGCTTACGGCCATCACGCTCGACGACTCAGACGATGAAGGTTATTGTTTGTCTCATAACATTACCCCTTGAGATGTGTGCGTGCGTGTACCCACGTGTGCATTGTTTACGGGGCTGGAGACGGTCCGGTCGAAGCCGTGGATCCATTCGACGGCACCGAGAGCACGCCTCTCTACTCCACCGCAAATCTCGCTGCGACTTCCGCCTATTCATATGATTTTTCTTTTCATTCGTGCAATACATGACTGAAGATCGTGCTCAGTCTGAAATCCTTTTAATGAAGCGAAATCCAGCTGCCTCCACACTGCTCTGTTCTCGGTATAAGCATGTATCAGGTCATGAGATATACGTTGCATTCTTAACGCACCGTTTATCGCACGCCTTATCAATTTTTTTGTTGTTGGTGCCGTGAGATCTTAAGGAGAAGGGTTGGGGCAGTTGGTTGGTAGGAGCTTGCTTATATTATTGGAATGCTTCGCAACCGATGAACCGATGTTTGCGCGGGCAGTGAGCAGCGACGAGGATGGCGAGGGCGGAAACCGCGCGCCTGGTGCCGACGGAGAGGGCGCGCGCGGCGCACTGCGGATGGGTGGCGGAGTCGCGAACGTACACTCGCTACTCTGGTACAACCTAGCGACGCGAATGACTCCCGCCGTGCAGGAGGTGGTCGGCTTCGCCAAGCGGCTGCCAGGCTTTCAGGCGCTGCCGCAAGATGATCAGCTCATACTTATCAAGGTACACATACGTTATCGTATAGTGATTGCTTCACTGTAAATACTGGAGAGGTAGGGGTAAGCTTGGGCTGGCGACGCGTTATTCCGCTGAGCGCGAACAAACAGTGCGATGCAGTGCAATGTAACGACTCCGTGCTGTGATACTGTGCGATGCCAAGTGCATGTACACACATGCACTTGGCATCTCATCATAATATATCGCGTACATACATTATATACAATAATGACCAAATCGCGTGCATCTGCTGGCTTCTTTATTTGTTACAAACTGTACTTGTATGTTTGTTACCTGTAACAGCGACTATTTACCGTTGACAAATGTAAGCACTGCGATTTACTTTGGTACTATTATATTACGAGTTATATTTAGATAGTAGCGAGTTTGTTGCGACGCAATTGAATGGTGGTTCCGGTGGTGGAAGTGAAATTTATGAACGTTGCAGTTTTGACAATACTTGCAGCTAGGATTCTTCGAGGTGTGGCTGACGAGGATCACGCGCCTGTCGACCTCGGCGTGCATCGTGTTCCATGACGGCACTGCGTTCACGCGCGCCCAACTCGAAATCATTTACGACGTTAGTGTGAATATACTAATAACAAAGGGTGCGTGCCGTTAGGGCGTAGAATTCTTACCCTGTTGTCTGGAGTAATTAAGAATAGAACTAAGGTAAGCCCTGCCTGTTGTTGAAGGCGACTGAAAAGGGTTTCGAGTTCGTGAGCTCTGAAGATGTGGGCCCTCATTGCCCCCAAAGCGAGCCCGGGGTGAACGACAAGTGCAAGGTGGTTTAATGCTTGTTGTACCAAAGCGAGGGTGCCGAGGACAGCTACAGCCCTCTCTTCATTGTGCTTATGGCGCAATGCCGGGAGGCATCGGTGCGTTCCGAAGGAGATCCCAAGGCATCCTCCAATGCTCTGTCCTCAGAGCGTTGCGGACGGCCACCGAGCGGGTTTTAGAAAGTAAAAATCCTAAATAATCTTGTCTTCTCCCTTGACACTGGGTATCCTTTTAGACGATTTTCCCCCGATAACAAAAAAACAGCATAGAGCTCGTATTGACGTTGCCTGGTGGTGAATGATGGAGCATGGTTGTGCTGCCGAGAAACATACTCTGGAGACACCATGCCAGTGATAGTATTCGTGATAGTTAATAAAGATGATAAAGAGCTGTTACAGGTTTCGTACAATCGCAGACGTACGGAGCGAAGGCTGTGCTGGTGCAGCGCCATGTATAAACAACATAATGCGTAAAATTCGTGTACCCAGTCATAACGAGTACGTTCGTATACATTTATGTATGTATGCACCTGTGTTTGTGTTTATGTGTATGTTCACGTGTCGGCGGTGGGCAGCGCGAGTTCGCCGCGGCGATGCTTTCGTACGTGATGTCGGTGTCGCGGCTGCGCGCTAGCGAGCCTGAGCTGGCGCTGCTCACCGCGCGGCTGCTGATCTGCCCGCGGCGCCCCGCTCTCACGGAGCGCGCCCGGATCTCCGCGCTGCACCGCGCCATCACCGACGCTGCGCGCACTCTGGTCACTCTCACGCACAATACTAATTTATTACCTCTAAATCGGTATTATCCAAGTACATCATATTACACAGCATCACTACGGATCAATCCCTGACTCGTAACGCTTCTATGGACGTGTCATATTTTTTTAAGTTGCGAGTTAATTTGGAATTCAGGATGTCGGTCCAACTTTGATTTTGACTGCTGTTATAAAAAGAAGCAAGAAAAGCATCATCATGAAACAACTTTTAGTACTAGTGCTCAGCTACGCCGAAGTACCTTCCGACCACGATCGATGTTTATTTTAACAAGATTTTTATTCTGTTCCAATTTTTGGGTCTGACATCACGAACTGCCAAAGTAGACAAAGAAAAAAATTCTCAATTAACAGGCGTGGTACCGGTTAGGGTATCACAGTCCTATCACTAATATGTGTACTTGAGATATAAACCGAATTGGACCGTGCGCCATATGCAGATGGCGGATGCGGATGGTGAAGCTAATGCCGGTGTGGGTGCTGATGCTGCTGCGGCGGGCGGAGGCGCGGAGCCCGAAGCCGGGGCGTCGGCGGAGCGGGCCGGTTGGAGTGCGCGGGCGGATGCATTCGACGCAGCCGCGCGCACCGCGCACGCGCTCGGCGCGCGCCACCACACGCTGCTCGCATGGCCACGGGCGCACTGGCCTCGTCTGGTGCTACCCGCGCTCTTCGCGGAGGTGTTCGACATCCCCAAAGGAGAAGAAGAGACCGAGGAGTCCCGCGTCCTCGAGACGCAGCCCTAGATCTCCATTCCTTCCTTCTCCATTAAACCACGAGATAACTATCTTCTATAAGCTGAAATCTAAATGTGAAATCTTACTTAACTATGAATCTATTGTTGTAATATTCGATGTCATTGAAAATGTACGACCCCTATTCTACTTCCATCACTCTGAACCTTTCCAAATATTTATGATAATAAATGTTATAAAAGAAAATTTAATCGACCCACGTGCGTAGATACATAGATTCGTAGAGAAAGTTAATAAAAATGTATTAGAACGACGTACACTACATACGTACCGTACGGTACATACACTGCGGTGTTTAAATCACTTCAGTTGTGCAATAACGTACGGTGCGGAGCGTACCGATAGTAGGAACCTCTCCCAACCTCTGTCGCGGTCACAGGTGTAAATGGCAGTAGTGAAATATTATCAGATCTCTTCAATTTAAATGTCGCAGTAAATTTCAAGTATTTATATATATATGTGTATGTATGTTCGTGTATATAACGAAATGTTAGGGAAGGTGAGCGCGCGGCATGCACTCCAATACAATTCCATCGCCTACATTCTCTACATTGATCGTCAACGGTCGCACGCGCATGCACGCGGTATACAATATGGGTGCACGTGTGGCGCTGTTCTTGTGATAATGTAAGTTGTGAGACGTAAACGTTTTATGGAGACTGAAATTGATACGAGTTGTATCCTGGTTGTGGACTTTAAGGAAATTATCGTCGTGGGGCGCGGATTGGCCGAGCAGCGCAACACTGTGCGCCACACCGAACGGGTGCGCGCACTCTGCTCGCGCACGGATTGTTGTGAACAGATAGTATATAAATATATAAAAAAAATGCATTTATCTTCTGTGAATTGTTAAATCTTATTGTAGTGGTAAGAGGTGTTTAGCGATGAAGCGCGAACTCAACGATATGTTATATGTGTCCGCAGCACCTCTACTAGAGTTCGCGCAATCTCTCCGTGTTCTTTTTCTCTTGTGTACCGGCTGTCTATAATAGTAGAGAACTTTGTGATTTATGAAAGCATTTATAAAATTTTAAAGAATTCTATCGTGTAAACGACATTGTCCATTCATTTAACTGTTCGTTTTATTTGCAAGTGTATTGTCGTACCACTGCACTAATTAAGAGATGACCCGCTTTTACTGTTCGTCTAAAGAGATAAAAACCTGTCATTTCCCAACAGTCGGCGGCCGCCACGCACCGGCGCCGCTGACCAGCGCTGACGTCACCGTCACCGTCGCCGTCGTCGCCGCTGTTATCCTATAATATCATGTTATTAAGATTTTGTTATTATTTTATAGTTTTGATTATTAGATAGCAGGTGATGAGCTATTGTATTATATGCCAAAATTTAAATAAAATACATTCATAAATCTATATGTCTGTTATTTCCTTCCAATAACTGTTTCAATAGTCGTATATAACACGAACATTAAATCTGTTTACACCACGGCTGAACGTTCAGATGGAGATTTAAATAAAACGCAATATGGTCATGCAACATGGTCGCATTTTTAACACCATAGTTAAAGTCCTACAATAGCCCTTCTTGACTAAGGTACATCCGGAGTACCAACGCGCAATCATTTATATTATCTTTCGGTATAAATATATTATCAAAATGAATCGCCGTCTAATTGCATTAAAACAGACCCGCGGACCAGTCGCTGTGCTACAGTTGCAGCCCTCTCACCTCTCACAATCCAACAATAAAACGCAATATACTTCGCTTATATAGATTCACGTTTTCTTACTCCTCCCATTCTACGTGTTACTCATCTCAATTTTATTTGTTCTAAAATTTCAATGGGCATCCACTGATCGAATATGCGCACGCACCAGGATACGCACTTACGCACGCACCGTGGTGTTCAACGTGCGCACTGTAGCGAAATATAATACAGGTGATCTCATGGTGATAGCGTTCTTTAATTGCAAAGACTTTAGTGGATTTGGTCGTAAATGTTCAAACTTGTTACACACATCCGCTGTCGATTACTGTGCCTAGTGCTCTTTACTGCTGTCACTGCTGCAGCTGCTCTCAGTAAGGGTTAAAAAATAATTACACAAAAGGACAAAAATAACAACAAACACTTATTGATATCGCTTTAATTCTTAATTGTATTGCCACATTTATTAATCACATGGAAGAAACAATTTATTTTAAAAAAGGTATTTCAATACCTTACTATTTAAATAATTAAATAATAAAAGATATTTTTTTTATCTTTAATAACAATAACAAAGCAAACAGCTAAAAAATTTAAACACAAGCGATTAAAATACTAATGTACAGCGAGCAGGTCCGCGGCGCTGCGGGCGAGGCGCGGGTGCGGACACGTGCGCGTGCGCAGGCGCGGGCACGGGCGAAGGCGCGGGCACAGTCTAAGGCGGAGGCACTACGCTCTCCCACTTTCCCATTTTACTGGCGAGCTCTTTTAATATAATGTAAAATCGTGTGGTGTTATGAGATGTCGCCACACTTGCTCGTTTTCAACACAGATGTAGACAACAAAGAATATGGAACGGCGGTCGGCGCCGTCGTAGCGCCTGACCGTCTCTCTTCCACTCTCCCGGCTCTGAGCGGGCCCTCTCATACCGAGAGACAGGACACACACTACCATACCAATACTGCAATGCTTACAACAGGGACAACTACTTTAAGCGACGACAGTGCCTAAGGGCTGTGAATAAGGGACGCTCGAAGCGGCCCGCACGCATCACTACGTTGAATAATAAATTATTTATTAAAACATCGTTTACCCCTCAGTACAGCGGTACGAAATGTTGTTCCAACTCGTGATGGCAGTACGCAAACGATAGTGTGTTATTTTAACAACACAAGATATAAACAATCTTTATTTTTATTAATACCGGCGCGAGGTCCCAACGCACAACACTGGGCTCTCGTTGGTGCTAGTCGACACATGCTCAATGGAAACCGGATCAGGAACAGAATAACTCTTCACCAAAGGTAACTTTTTTACTAGTGCACGTATTATAAATTATGAAGTGGAAGTAACAATTACACTTTAAATATTTATTAAACTTGCTCACCCAATAAACTTTCCTCTCGCAATAGAATAATTAACTTAAACTTTGGACGGAATCCCACATGATGAACAGGACCGAGTTGCGATACGAACAGTAACCGTGGCCCGGAGACAGCCGCGGCCACTGTGCAACACATACACCCACCAACTGTGTTGATGTAATGAGACATGACTTCCGGTGAACGTTGTCACGGATTTCATCGTTCCGTTTTATAAAACAATTACGACAATATACCTGGTGTAGAGATGCTGCGCTCAAATTAATTTCACTGATATGTCGGTAGGGGAGGTAAATGTAACTTTGTGTGTCTGCGCTCTCATTCACGGAGCAAAACAAAAGCTATGATCAATTACCACATTGACCGGCGAAACAGTGGTAGTGTGCAGTTTAACGAGCCCGTGTGTGCACCCGCGCCGCAACACCGCAGCACCGCAGCACCGCGCCCCTCGCGCGCCGCTCAGCCGACTCATCTCACCTCTAATATTACTTTATCTAGCTTACAATTATTTTTAATAGTCTCAATAATCTAATCTAGTGTAAATCGTACACATCTGCGTGTAAATAAACAAATACAATCTCGGTTGCTGTGTAAATAACTTCTTTCCACTAAACGACATATCCACAAGCAAGGACGATTCAAAAAATACTTTTTGTAATTTAGATTGATCTCTATACGATCTTATACGATACAGGAGAAATTAATTTATCGAATTACTCATTAGACAAAACCAATGCAATGCAATGCAATGTGTATGCGAACAAACGCTTGCGCGCGATCCAAGAACCGCTTCACTTATATATTTAATAAATATTTGAAATTTTACAATATCGCACAATTCGCCCATTCGCATCAGTAACTCGCGCCTTACGCCCGCCCTCCCTCCATTTAACTCAACATAAAACTCTTTAATTTTCACAGTGTCAAAGCGTACTCACCACAACTCTACCCGATAAATTCACAAAATACTGCACGACGCACAGCCGAACGCACCACGTCGGACGTGACGCGCTCCGGCTGCGGGGGCCGGCGCCGGGGCCGGGAACGGGGCGGTGCTGGGCCGCGCGGGCGCGAACGCGTGCGCAAGCGCCGGCGTCGAGGGGAAGAAAGTGAAGTCGGAGGAGTAGCGGGCGGCGAGGCGCGCGGCGGAACCGAAATCCGGCTCGGGATCCGGTGACGGCGCGCGCTACGCCGAGGCAGCTCATTTCTTGGTCGGCGTGCCGCGCTGCGTGAGCCCCTCGAAGCGCTTGAACGTGTAGTTTATGAAAACCCAGTCCTTGTAGGCGACTTCGCCCTCCTGTGATATCGGCGCAGCAGCTGCAACACCCACCACGACACATATTGAAACGACCATCGCTTTACATTACGCAAAACGGACGCATTGTGCAATTGACGACTCACGAATCTCCAGCTTCACATCGGGGAACTCGTCGAAGTTGGATGTATCGTCTATGGAGCGCACGTCCACGGAGATGGCAGCAGGCCGCTCGCGTACATGGCTCCAATCCACGCCACGAAAGAAGCCCACCGACTTCACGTCCTCAATGCCGCGCTGCGAGCCAAGCCTGTCCCCGCAGCACGAACCAAACACGTTAGAAGTGCGCACACTACACACTCACGCAACACATTATTACACGCATCAACCCTTATTATTCAAAGAGTATCTTCCTCGTCAATGAACTTACTAGGATGAAGAAGCTGTCTTTTTATAATCTTTCACGTTACATTTATACTGAACACTGCCTACATTAGGATATTAAGGCATATTCATTTCAAGGGTTTTTGTTTACATGATACGAGTTACCTGCGGTCTGGCTCGGAGCAGAAGCGTAAGATTGTCTCGCGGGCATCTTCGCTGATGGGAATCTCTGGCGGGAAGGTGAGCGATTCGCGCCAGGACATTACTTTGCGATACGTTTCCTGTGGTGACTCCGAACAGAAAGGCGGATACCCGATTAGCATCTCGTACCTGCAATAGCACCCAAACTGATAGGCAAACGAATGACGCGCCAAAGGTTGATGAGCTATGAGAAAACGAGAACCATAACAATTTTCTACCAGAACCATCTCAGTGTACAAAACAGCTACAGTGACAATTACTTATGCAGAGCCAACCCTTTATAATACACATATTATCTAAGTAGTATACAGTATCGTAATGACGACAGCAAACTTCACGAGAGCTTCTATAACACTCACAGGATATATGTGGGTGGGAGGATTACTAACACCATATATCGGATATACATTTATTTTGAAGAATCAAACACAACTAAAGCTGAAGGTCAGAACGCTCGAAACAAAACAAAACAAAGTAGTAGCGATACAGTCGCATGTAGAACAATATCTCTGCGATAGAGTGATGGTGTCCAGGTGTAGTTGTGTGGAGAGTTTAGCACATGGAACATTAGCAATTGGGCTGGTGTAATGTATTAAACCCTGTAGTGTCGGGCTGTTAAGAATAGGACTAAGGTATTCCCTGCCTGTCGTACAAGGCGATTAAAAGGCTCCTCGGGTTCATGGGCTTTGAGAGTGGAGGCCCTCAGAGCTCAACAACCGAGTCTTAGAAGGACGGCAAATGCATGGTGGTTTTTTTTTGCCGTAGCACAACGTAGGTGCTAAGGAGGACTTTGCGCTTCCGCACCGGTGCATTTCATAGGATAAGCCGGAGCCCTCCGAAACACACATAGTGAAACCACCGAGGGCTTTAGTGGGTAGAAACATTAAAGAAGATTTCTCCCGCGATAAAAAAAGGTGTAATGTACTACTAACATGATGACTCCAAGGCTCCACCAGTCCGCCTGCGGGCCGTAACCGGTCTGCAGAAACACCTCTGGCGCGATGTAGTCCGGAGTGCCGACGGTAGAGTACGCGAGCGCGCGTCGGTTGCGTTTCCACGATTCCGCGCGGCGCTTCGAGTCCATAGCTGACGACGACGCGCAAACTGCGCAACGGTAAAGTGTAATGGTAGCCTCTAACAAGATCAACCAAGAAAAACATCACAAGCCGCCGCACACTCACTGAAATCGGAGGGCGTGGCGCGGGAGAGATCGCGGTAGAAATCAGTGCGGTGGCTCTTCTTAAGTCCGGTACAGAGGCCGAAGTCGCTCAGCTTGATGTGGCCGCGCGCGTCCAGCAGCAGATTGTCCGGTTTTATGTCCCTATGGATTGCACGAATCACGAAAATTCAATACATTTAAACAGTATAATAGCATGGCGACATCTTAAGATAAACCACATATAGTAACGCTCTGCACGCGGTGCGCACCTGTGTATGAAGCCGAGCTTGTGTATGCTATCAATGGCAAGTGCTGTCTCGGCGACGTAGAACTGTGCGCAGTCCTCGCTCAGCGTGTCTTTTTTCATAAGCAATGTCATCATGTCTCCGCCGGGTAGGAACTCCATGATCAGATAGAGATTCATGGGGTCTTGGAAGCTATAGTACATCTTCACCACCCACTGGTGGTCCGCCTCAACAAGCACATCACGTTCGGCACGCACATGGGCGACCTGCAAGTACAATCATGATCGTTCAAATTTGTCACTAACATTCAATGGAACTCATTTATTTGATATATTCCTAGCTGAAAATGGACGCCCTTCCGAGCTGATTGTGAACCGGTAACGTTTGCGAGCCTGATTCTGATCTAGTATCACGAAAACGCCTCAATAGTAACTCCTCCGCCAATACTAAACAATAATTAATCACCTGTTCTTTTTCAAGCATATCTGCTTTCCGAAGTATCTTCATAGCATACACGTGACCGGTATCTTTCTTCTGCACGAGCCGAACCTCTCCAAATGCTCCGCGACCTATCACCTGCGTGATAAGTGTAATATTGTCAACGGCAATGCTGCTACAAACAAGCGATGCCTATGTTGTAAAAAATGCACCACCCCAAACACAGCGCAACCAGATGCTGGAATAAATAAGACTTTGTCTCCACGGGTGTGTTTTACCACCTCTGTAACGGCGTGTGTTGTAAACAACTATTCAACATGATACACTCGGAACGTTTTCTCATCAGAGCAGTCGCCATCAACGGCAGAAAAGTTTACCCCCACATCCTCAAATCTCTACTGCCCAAGTTCCAGAGACACTTTGTTCCGATAACACACAGTTGATTAATTAACCGACTGATAAGGATTTACCTGGAACCTACAATATGCAATCTTTCAAAAAGGATGTACAAGGTTTCATCCAAGAAGGTCTCTACTGCCGGAGGCTGTCGTAGTGTCGTGCAAACATTATTGTTTTCGGTTTGAAGAGTGAACAAGCCAGTGCAATTAGAAAATGTGGTGCTTTATATATCATCCATAATAGAGCTACATTGTTATGAGCAAGTGTATCACTCACTTACCATCAGGTGAACATGGTGCTGGTGTCTTGGCCCAAACATTTATAAAAAAAACACGCGAGCTTTATTTCCGGTGTTGTTCGCGTGCCTCTGCCGTCTCAGTTGCAAAAAACAGAACACTTGACATTTTTATCTGTGATGACAGACAGATGCACAAACCTTAAGAGGTTCGAAGTCCTCGACGCCTAGGCGAGACCGCTTCAGCCTGAGGAATTCAGTTTCTTTTTGGGCATGCTGCTGCCGCTTCTCCTGCTTCTGGCCCTCTGAAAGGCTCTCATCTTTCAAAGACTCTTCAAGTTTGTCAAGTCTGAAAAAAGTTTAGTTAAATTTACCAAGAACAACAATTTATTTTACGTAATCATTTATCATTTGACATCGAATGTGTGACAAGGTAGATACAAAGTAATCAATCGCGATCCTCACGCCGCGGATCAACATTGTTATCTGAGGGGTGTCCATCGTAGCAGCCGCGACAGCGGTAACAAACCACTGTTGTGACAACAGTGAACCATGAGCTTCCTACCCTTAGCTTGTTCCACAAACCACCTACCTTTGTCTTCTTTCATAGTGCTGTGTAATGAGATTCGTATAGAAGTTCTCTAGCGTAACCTTAGCCTTGGTAGCCTTGTCGAGCGTGTGCCCGCTGAAGCGGATGTTATCTGCGCCCGTCATCTCCAGCACCCCTATAACATAACATTCATATGTAAGGCTAGCATTTTAACTATCTACAAAGAACCAACAATTAAGAGTTTAGTTTGCTTTTTACTCAAAAAAAAAAATGAAGTATTGCATCCCAAAACAGACGACCAAATGGATGATATAATTTGAAAGGTAAAAGTAAAGTTTTTTTTACACCTTGAAATAACTTTTGTTATATTTGTTTGCTATACTAAACTATGGTGGTCTTCTTTCAACTGTTAAATAAAATAATTTTTCGAATAATTAATAAATAGTTCACTTACCCGGCAGCTGGGGCGCTGGGGCGGGTGTGTCAGGGGCCACCGTAGTGCCCAGTGCGCTTTTCCCCCAAGACACGGCTCTGTCTGTGTGAAACAATAAAGAGTCAAACTAACTATAAAAAAAAACTATAATGTGTCAACTAGGTCGCTGGCCTATTGGTTAGAGTCTGCAGCCTTCATTCCGAAGGTCGCGGGTTCGAATCTACGCATGTACTGATGACTTTAATATTTAAGTTATATACATTTGTGACCTCCAGTAACAATAGCGAAATACAAACGGTGAAGGAAAACATCGCGAGGAAACCTTGTCATGAATTACAATTTATTCTAAGGTGTGTGTGAAATTACCAATTCACACTGGACACGATTGGTGACTATGGCTACATCACCCTAATATTGATGGTAGGTCTGTAGCCAGTAGGCCAAAAGCGAGAACGTACATTGACTGTTATGATAATGTGCCATGGTGCACTACCAGCAAATTTCATATAATAAGTAGCAGATTGTCTATCTAGATCACATTTATGCTTCAATTTGTTACTAATTAACTAACATACTGTGCATTTCCCACCAACCTGCATTGGGCCAGCGTGGTGGGAAATCATCCTATAAAAACTTCTACACACATGGAGATCTTTGTAGCTGGCTTATGTCCAGCAGTGGAAGTCTATTGGCTGATAATGATGATAATGATATTGTGCAAAGTATGTACAGAATTATCTCACAAGCATTTAAAGTTTCTAATAACGGCAATGTGTCTACATTAATTATTATTAGAAACATTGAAGTAGCACAATGATCAAAATTCATAAACAGTGAACCGATAACTAATACCATTTAAAAAAAATCACTACCTTACCATAATACATCTATGCAGAAGTTAAAGCCCAATTATCACACATGCTCAATTATCACATTTTACCGAGTTGTATGTATCACTTATACAAGTCTACATTATCATATTAATAAAATAATCATGTAATATAAATACAAAAATCTTATACATCTTGATGCACTTTTAAAAACCTTGACCATAAATCACTACAGTTTACATGACAGTATACACTGCCTTGAGATGTCATATCATTAATTGATAGGTTATGTTGGTAATGACTGGGCTTTAACTTGCATACTTTTGTTCATAGTTTGTTCTGTGTGTCTGTGGATATTACGTATATTGGTAATTCTAACATAAGTATTTATAATTTATAACTATACAACGAACTTACTAAAACTTACAAACAGAAATGCCAATCCTAACTTTTATTCATATATGTGATCATGATCATGTAAGCTATACAAAGTCAAGTAAACACGATATACATCAGTACACCCTTATCCTATAATCAAATGTATACTAGTCCGTATGATGAAACTCCTAATAGATCAATAAAAGAAATTTTATGTAATGATCTCTAAGAGTGACAATAAATACTTAGAGATTAATAAGGACATCAATCCGGCATACAAGGCAGTTAACCCAGATGTTCAATGGCCATGGCTATTTCTCCCAATACTTGAACTGTTTCAAGTGCCAGGAGACAGTTGTGCAAATGGGATGATGCAGTGGAGGGAACGGTTTCTCATTCGCTGATGGAATGTCCTATACATAGATACTCGAGGTATGACTTTGAGCAGGAGACAGGCTTGAGAATAGATACAGCCAGTCTACCCAAAATAATAAAAAGTAAATTAGAGGTAATTTCATATATTATTGCATAAAAATATGCAACGTAGTAAACAATAGATATAAGGATATGTAAATATTACTTTATGTATGTGGATAAAATAATATTCTATGTATTTCTGTTCATCATCATCATCAGCCGATAGATGTTCACTGCCGGACATAGGCCTCTGGGTTAATATTAGATAATAAGATAACATAAATAGATATAAAGTAAAAAAAACAATAGAAATAATATTATAAAATGTAAATAGCCTAAATTAGTAGTGAAAATATTGTAAGTAAATGTTATAAATAATAGGATAAGATAAAGCACGGATTAATAATATCAGGGAAAATTGGAAAAAATAAAAAAAAAATAAGAACATCAGACATTTATGAAAATTTTTTTATATTTTATATAATGAAGAAATTAGATAAAATGTTATAAGGATGCCTATGATAATTTAACAAGCGTTATGAATATTACTATTGTTTGAACTAAAAGACTAATAGGTAATAATAACTTTTATTTTTCGAGTACATACTTCAATCAATAAAAAAGTTAAAATTAGCTTTAAGGATTCGTGCAAATATAGGTAGGTATTTGACAAAGAAGTAATTGAAGCTCTTGTTTGTTTCCTGTCAATAGAATGAAGAGCAGCAAGCGCTTGTACTGAGAGTAATCTCACCAATTTATTTATAGACTTGAAGGCTGTTCATGAATAATATGTTACTTGTTGCATTTTTTAATTAATTGAATACCTTCAATTTATCTTCAGCACACAAATCTCGTTACTGGAATGCCAATCCCTTTACACTCTAATAAATAAACAGCATTAATGCAATATTTCTCAAAAAGGTTAAAATCGATAATAAACTGTCACAATAACACAGAAATTAAGTTTAGGCGAGTTGTTTAAAGCAGGACATTATATAAACAGTTTTCTGGAACAGAGCACGATAAACCGCCGTAAATAGTCAATGGCTCGCTGCCTTTGTTAAATGCATTTTGAAAGTGAAATAACGGGACATGAACAATACGAGCGGACCGAGCAAATTGCACAAAGGAAGATATCGAAAGACCAACCGTACAGATAATAAACAGATGTTAGCAAATACTAACTAATGTTGCCAGCATTTACGTTACCATAGAGCCGACATTTCATCGAGAAGAAAACAATTACACAAGGAATACATTTTCTGTAACGACAAAATAAAAAGAATCGAAAGGAGCAACGTAATTCGTTAATTATTTTTTTTTTCAAGGGCTTTAACACACAGTTTTAAACATTTTTTACATATAATAGAATCACAAACTAATTGTGATGGAGATAGACGTTAATCACAAGGCCAATCGTTTATCGATCTTTTCGAAAAGAAGAAATTTTTAACTTATTTTTTATATAGAGTACTAATATGATTAATTGAAATCTAACAAATGCAATGAACATTAGTATTGCTATAAATAAAATAAAAAAATAATGATGGAAAAAAACTAAAACAATGAATTTAAATACATACTAAAAAATAGAGAAATTTTATATATATATATATTATCATCTTTATTATTTTTGGGTTTAGGCATTCCCTAATCCTGTCTCAGCTTTTCGCATCTATTCATTTCCGACCGCCCTTCTAAGGTATTCCATCCCTCTAGTACCTTCTGCATATCAATATACTATACATCTGTGCTGCATACCCGGCCAGAAGTCCACAAGTCTGCTTGTATTAACTCTAGGACTTCTCAATAACAGAGACCCTGGAGCCATTATTGCGAGTCAGACTTAGAGATCCTCTTATAAAGCTATAGATACTGATAGTACTTCAGAACCAGCTTGAGCGTTTCCACCAAGAGCCTAACAGCTTAAATCGATATCATTTTAGTTCTGTTAATATTGCTGACGCTACTCCAGGGAATAAAAGCAGTTTGCAGGTTGGATCGGAAAGTTTCCGGGGTTTTGTATTTAGATGGTTTCTAAGTTGCCTCTCGAATTTTACTTTGAGATTCAATAAGCCTCTGTCCCTTTGGTGATCTCAGTATTTCTGAAACGAATTAATCTCTTAAATATCTTTAGATATACGAGAAGACTCGATGAAGTCAACATAATTTTTATCAAACTGTTTGAATTCTTTCAAGGTATCAGTATCTCTTCCATGGAGTTGAAGACATCGGTCCAGAATCATTTATATTCAACAATTTTTTTTTAAATCTACTTATATCTATTTAGCATAGATATGTTTAGAGCATAACATATTAGATGATGTGGACTGCCAGTCTTGTCTCTGCATATTGGTCAACCGCGCGAATTTCATCCTTTCGAAACCGGCGCAACAGTCATGGGAACAATCCATACAAAAAACTATAAAAAATAAGATATCCTTTATAATAGATAATAAATAACTGAACATCGGGGTCCAGTTATTTATTATCAAGCCAATCTAAATGCTCCGTGGCCCTTTGAAATAAGGTTCAAATTGAAACCAAATACATCTCGAGTTCTCGCCGCGCCCGTGCCTTCGTTGATCACATAGCTGATGCTCAGTTTTTGATTTTGTGTTTCATTGCTGGTTTTTTTTTAGTAAAGTAATATATTTTTTATGTAACTATCGTTTCATTTAGCTGTACTAACATGATCGAGCGTAAATAATGCTAATAAAACGTTTTAATATGTTTTTTTTTATCAGAATCGATTTTTTTCCATCCCGTCTTCAAAGGTGTCATTAGTCTCCTAACAGCCAGCATATAAACTCCAAAAAAAAAAAAAGTAAAGTACGTATGTAATGTATACAGCGATGTGTTTATGTATGTGGCGGAGTATTGCTAAAGCAATTAAAAAATCACATCTTCTCATTGCTAAAGAATATTATACCTGCACGTGTCCTGCCGAACGGCTGAAGACTTCTAAATACATTTTTAGAGTAATTTGCGGGTTATTACAATAATTGTATAGAAGGTATAAATATATTTGTTTAATATTACAAGTTTAACTTTAAACGTTCTTCCCGTGATCGAAACTGCCCTGTACTTGGGAGTCGTGTATGAACTTGTTGTAACTTACGCCCCCAGTCTCCGATCCTGTGAATGAAAAATATGTAGTAACTTCAACGTGCAATTTGTGTAAATGTTATAGTAACTAAGTAAGTAGTTACCGTTAACACGCAAGCGACAAAAGCATACACACTACAAATTATTAAGGATATAAGACGTATATTTATACGAGTCGTCATCGACTTCAATAACTAAATTATGTGGCCGCGCTGTAATACATAGATAATATAAGCAAACACATGTAATTATAAATATAAGCGAAACATTAATACAGCACACCCAGAGTTTCCGATACAGGCGATGATGCTCGAAGAACGGACCCGAGTTTGTCTTCGACGGCCGAGTAGACTCGCCAAAATTCAGACAGACAAAGTAAAAATCACCCTTCGAGTAGCTACTCTCCGAGTAGTATACTAGTATGCACTAGATTAAAAAGAGGCCGTGAGGGGGGCATCCACGAGCCCAGTATCAGGTGAACCGGAAGATTTAAAATGACTACCAAGCGCTACATTTCATCAGGGAATAAAGATTAAAGCGCTGTCTTGACCAACACTTGTTTAAATTAACTTGTCTCCCAAAACACTCTCCGCACAGCGCAAAGGATATCCGCATCACGGTGATCGATATCGAAATTTTTTATTTAAAACCATTTCTTTACTTCCGCTATTTGGCTGAAATTACAATACAACATATACCATCAATTCCTATTTAATGTGTACTATATGTGTACATACGAGATATCCAAAGATGCATTGACTCATCACGAGATCTCCGAAAGTATTAGACGTGAACACTCAAATTTGGTAGAGAAATTCCTTCTGCCAGAGGTCTGCTAAGAACGGTTTAAAAATTCCTATATATATACATATATATATATATATATATATGTGTGTGTGTGGGTGTGTGTTTGTCTGTAGAACAGGCTCTCGTGACGCACCGGGTCCATTTAACAGATGTGCATTGCCGATGCCGAGGTCCTCGGGCGGAGCGTCGCGGCTCTCCGAGCGGAAGTTTGAGGCCTGAACCTGCAACACCGTTCATATATATGTACTACTCTGCATATGTAGTTTATTACAAATAATAATTATTTATTTTACTTCCTTTCTGTTACAGGATAGCCTAATAAAGTAGTCTAACACAAACAAATAATTACATTTCTTTACAATAATCCTTACATTCTATTAAAAATATGAATTGTGAATTCAGTCAGAGGACAAACAAATGTATCCGTTTCGATTGCAAGGAGGTTGAGAGGTAAGAGTGCGAAGAGCATATGCTAGCACCGCCCCTTAATGCAGGTCGGAACGTGCCCTCGACGCCACCAGCATCTGTGACCGCCGTCGTCTACACTCGTACTTCTCCGAAACCATATCCCCACATACATTAATAACATGAATTGCTAAAATACTATTATATTGAGGATCATCAGCGTCAGCGCGATTAAATGCGAACGAATGCAACAATGTTCATCCAAATCGGCGAAGCTCACCTGGCCGTCGTTGCGGAGCAGGTCGGGCGCGGCATTACCGCCAGGGTAGCGGTTGTAGATGCCATTTAGATTATAGTGTAGATTCATATCCGGTCCGATGTTTGCTTTCAACAGCTGTTCCCAGATGCCCCCTGTTGACAATCAAAGCGACATTGAAGTTATATGGAAGTGGCGGTATAAGAGGAGGGCGCTGGTCGGCGCAGACCGGATTACCTTTGTCGACGGAGAGGACGGGCCGCGCCGACTGCCAAGGGTACTCGCCATGGGCTTGGAAGTAGATTGCGTACGTCGACAGCTGTAACGTTTTATGCGCTATATTATTATACACGATGTGACACAACCCGCTGCATTGATAACAACTGCGTATGATAATGTATTTGTAACCTGCGTGTAGTACAAGGCGAGCCAGTACTTGCCGCCGTGGCCCACGAAAGCGGTCTCGTTGGCGTCCAGTAGCGCGGTAGGCAGTTCCTGGTGCAGCATCTCGGGGGCGATGCGCAAGTTGCATCCGTACCTAAGCAGCGCCAAGCCATAATATACGTGTGTGCTCATCTAACGCTTGTCGCTATTACTTTTTTTTATTTCTCTAGTGATAAGTGGCTCAAAGCAATAAGATGCTAGTTTGGATGCTTTCACAGCACCTTATTGGCGCTTAAGGATATTAGATGTTATTTCACGTAACCAAAATGGCTGTTCTTGAAACACTGGCTGTTTTTGAAGCATACTGGCTGTTCTTGAAACTGGAGCGCAGCCGCATAAGTATTAGACATATTGGGACTAGAATTTTATCAGTATGAGATTTAATATTATTGTCAGTTTCGAACTCTGTATAATGAATGTACAGAGTAACGCGAAACGAATAGTTTTAATGATGGGGTTGAAAGGCCACTGGTGGCGGTATTGGTTTTACAATGCAATATCGATACACGAACCAGTCGGGGCAGGCCTTTAGTATGTCATAGGGGGCCCGGTAGTACTCCGCGCGGCGGACCACCGGGTTGCGCACGTTGAAGCGCTCGTTCGCGTCGGAGAGGTTCAGCCGCTTGATGGTGAGGTCGCGCCGCTCGCACACGTAGTCGTAGTGGAACTTGGGCAGAGACTCGCCGCGCGCGCAGTACGTCGCTGCGGTGCGTCGTGCTCAAAAGAATATTATTATACACAGCATGCGCGCCGGCGTGCCACGCCCTTCCCGGTCCAGCTGCCAGCTCTACGATGCAGGCAGGGGAGGAATGGGGGCGGCGTTCACGCTGGCGAGCATCACTTGACGTCGTTTAGTTAACACATTGCAAAACAGGCACAGTTTTATTAAAACTGAAACAATCTAATAATACAATGATAATGGAGTTGTTTATTAATTAAAAGTAAATATATCAGAGAAATGTGTAAAGTGTGAACGAGGAGCATCATTAACTGACTCTTGTAGGTGCCGTCGAGCGTGTTGACCGCGGCGTACTTGTCGATACAGTAGCGGTAGCCGAGCATCGTGGGGTAGCGCAGGTAGGGCACGCGGCACGAGAACCGCCCCTCCTGGTACATGGCGCCCTGTCCGCGCACCAAATAATATTGATGTATTTATAACAATGAAAGTAAATGACAACATGAAGACTAATAACATTGCAACTGCCGTGCCTTGCATATGACGCTGCGGCGGCCTGGAGGCCGGGAAACCCCGCCGAAGCAGTAGGAGCGCGTGCCGTTGATCATGATCTCGGTGACGCCGATGTGCGAGACGAGCGCGATGCCGTTGATGCCAGCCAACGCGAACCGCTGCAGCCCGGCGCGCTTGCGTACCTCCACATTATTCTTCATGCTCATCGTGTTCACGATCGCCTGCCACCCGTACACGAACTCGTGCATGGGTCCTGCCGATCCCCAATCACTTTTCAAATTTCGTACAGTAGAATTGACGGCAAGCGCTGCTGCTTATACTCCGATCTGACACGCCGGTATACCAGCAGCTACATCTCGGTTGCTCGGACAGTCCAACATACCTGTATAATGCCGCGGGCACGGCATGAACTAACCCAAATAACGTACCTATGCCAAAACTGTCGCCATCGAGGAAATTGAACATCTCGCCGAAGGAGTCCGGCATAAGACCCGCGATCACAGTCGATGCCTGATAGCCTTCCTCATGCTGCATGGGCAGAATCTCATCGTACGGCGTCGTGAGCTCATGCGCCGACTGGTTGCCGAAGTGACCACGCGCGCCGATCTACAAACACAGCAATCAGCTAAGTTTCACGCTGGCCGCGGACGCAGGCGTTGAGCAGGATGGGCCGTGGTGGGACCGCAGCCATACAAACCTTATTTATTCATAAAAATTAAAATAGAAAAAATACATACAAAAATTAACCATTAACAACATGGGAAAGGAACCCAATCATCCGTTTTTTCTGGTGTTAGGCGTTGGTTGTGTCATCTCAAGGCGAGGAGCACAATGTTGTGATGTGGACATTATCCTTAAAAAGTCTGTAAAGACCATAACCTTGATTTTCGATAGGGTCTAAAAAATTAAATGTGTCTTCGCTCGAACTACTATATAAACATTTATAAAGCTAACCCCAGGCGCGCTCGTCACCAGCAGCAGCGCACGGGTGGCGAGGATGAGCACGCGACGCATCTCCGAGCAGCTAATGAACGCTCGGCGCGGTGGGAGCGCCTGTGCAGTAATTGGTCCCATAAACATTCCGCGAGCGGCGGTTCGTTAGCACCAATTAATTGATTGCCACCCACGTCTCCGGAGCAGCGGTCGAAGCGACACCTCTCGCCGAACCACTCCTGCATTCGATTCCGCCGTTCTGAAACTGTTCTTTACGATGCCCAGCAGTTCATAGGGCATCTATTAATTATTTTATTTTACACGTTTTCTTTTTTATTCAATTAAGCGACGAGACAAGGAGTTGACCTGATGATAAGTGATACGTCGCCTGAGACGTAAGATGTTAAGTCTCGTTACCCCAGTAATTACACTAGCTATTTAATATTGATGAATTAAAATGAAGCAGCATAGTCTCTACTTCTGTTTAAGGTGCTGAAACGTATCGCAGGTTTTCCAAATTATGCCTAATATATGTGTCGAGGTGTGTACCACCGCAGTGCCTACTTCTGCCGCCAAACAGTAGTGTGCAAACATTACTGTGTTTGGGTTAAAAGGGCGGTGTAGCTAGTGTAATTACTGGAGTAACGAGACTCGACATCTGCTCCCAGGCGACGGGCGTAACAAGTGCCACCATATTATAGACGGGCGTATCACTTACCATCAGGTGAACATTCCGCTCGACTTATCGCTTAATTACATAAACAAATATGCATCGGAGAATAATATTTCAAATGTCATCAAGTTTATAAATAATTCATGATTATTTCCCAGTCTATAATATTTTTTTTTGGGCTTATACTCTATCCGAGTGGATGATGTAGACAACCCTTCTTGTGCCTAACGACCCCGACTCCGAGCAGTTTTAGTCACCATCTCTAACGCCTGGCTATTCCAGGTACCGCCGCATTACGTTCAGCCAGCGGTCCTGGGGTACGGCATCTAGGCATGGACTCACTCCATTGCTATTATTAATGGAAATATAACACAAACGCTCCTACATAGCATCAATAAAAAAAACTGGATTGGATATTTCAAAATCAGTATGGGTTGTTATAACTATTCTTATGCATTTAAATATTGTGAGGGGTGTAAGGGGTTCTGCCCAACCTCACCGGCACGCGGTACACCCTACTGAATGACAGACGAGGTTCTAACCACCCGCCATCCCGTACTGGGTTAGCGTGGTGGATTTCGGCCCAATTCCCCTCAATGAACTCCAACAAGGAAATCTTTGATGGAGGCCCATGCCCAGCAGTGGACATCTAAAGGCTGACGATGATTTAAATATTTACATATATATTTATATATTTATGTCTAGATCGTAGTAGTGTATAGGCGAAGTTCGAAAGCGATGCTTATCAGGAACGTCACACCAAATTACGAACGCGTCAACTTGCTATATAAGTAATAAATCAAAACTAGTCACGCACATTACGTAGCCGAATAAAAGATATTTTTTAAAAGATCAAAAGCTTTATTTTTTCATCGCAATTTTTTAATAAAAACTGAACACGTAAAATTGTAGATTATCAAACAAATTCTTGGGGCACATCGCGACATGTTGCGACGGGTGACACGTTAATGCTCAACGGATACTTGCACACTTATAGTGCGAAGGTGCGTTTGCTGAAATTGTAATAAGATGGAATGGGTAGCGATAGTATGAAACATGATTAGTATTAGTAACACCACACAAATCCCAATTCGCTTGAGAAGGAGCAGATCGCTGCAGCGCCCGTGTCGCAGCTACCCTCGCGAGACCCTCCACTTGATTTCGATTGAACGGACTTCTTATTCAAAGCTTAAGTAAGATGCCTACGCTACGTCAACAACAACAAGTGTAAACTTAATTTGATAGTGTGAGACACCGATCGTAGACACTGTCACGGTGCATTATATAATAAAAACAACAAAACAACAAACTTCTTAATTTAACCTAAGATAATTGTGATTGCTCGACGTTGTCATAATTGATTATTTCATACATATATTCATTAACCTAAACTTGAGATTCAGTTACGTTTTATAAATATTCGATACAATGCGTCAAGGAGTTGAAGCTTTTTTTTTATAACAATTTACTAATATTTTAATTAATAAGAGAGCTGCTTTCAGGCGTTTTATAAGCGCGAGAACAATACACAAACATATTTTTTTAATTGTCCATTTTTAATTTAAGATGACACAATTATTTTAACGTTTCGATTAATTAAGCGAGCATATGCTAATATTCGATAAACTTCCAAATAATCTCATCTGCTTACCACTCCCCGAACTCCACTTCACCAATTGTAATTTCTTCATTCGTTTCATTTATACAATATTATTCATATTAAACGTTAAGAAAAATCATATTTATACATAACAATTGACTTATTATTAAATGCTATATTAGGGGAAAAAAAGTGGAAACAAGAGAGAAGCAAGCAGGGATGGCGGACGGGCACTACTCCCGCACCGGCTCCGGCTCCTCAGCGGCGCACAGGAACAACTTCTGACACCAGCGTGTCAACTCAACTGCAAAACGAAGATTTAAGTAAAATGCTGAATGATAAGGAAAATGAAATAAGTAAACGCTGTTGCGGCGGTACTGACGGGAGACGCGGCGCAGGAGAGGCGGCGGCGCGCGCACCAGCAGCACGTACGCAGGCACGCCGCCGAGCGTGATGAGCGCGCCGGCGAGCACCGCGACCGGCTCGCTCGCGACGGGCACAACCAGCAGCACCGAGCACACGCACACGAACACGCCCGGCGCCCACAGCGGCACCTGCGCACGCGCACCACGCACCCCAACAATTACTTTAATCACTGCTGCTTGCGACCGCTCCTCGGAACCACGACCTGGATCCGATGGGTACTATTAACAAGTTCATATTAACCATTCCATATATCATAATGTAACCTTTCCCCCCTCAGATGTTTTTAAAATATAAATAGACCCTTAAAAACTTTTTAGGATCTCATATAATCTTCTTTGACGTGACCAGGACATGCATACTATTCCTTTTAGTATTATTGTTTATGTTTTGAATATTAATTATTTATAATAATTTATGATCGTCTAGATTAGGAGCTTGTTCTACGTTGTGTTTATAGTTATACTTAGTTCTCTTAGGTTTATACGAGTATAGAAGGATGAACATTTGTGAAGATAGTCTGATGCCGTTTGTGTCGTTTATTCTCTTATTTATAATCCCTTCACGCTTGTAAAGGGCTGCACATCTTGTTAAGGGTTTACAATATTTATTAATTCTTAAGTCTCCGACACAAGTGTTAAAGTTCGCATTCTCACATTTTAAAAAAAAATGTGGGGATGGCATACGGCTCCACTAAACAGACCCCGCCGTATGCGGTGAGCGAAAACCAAATACTGCCCCCCCCCCCTAACAGGGAGACTAATTGGCCTCGGACTGCAGTCTACAGCAAGGTTTACTGGCGAACCAGTAGAAGATTGTTAGTGCGTAAGCACAAACTGTGATCAAACTGCGCAAGACAATGTGAGTAGGCATATCACAAGGTGCAACCGTAACCAGATATACCGTGTATGGTCAGCGCATATTCCAGGACACATAATAAATATAAAGGGTACTCTGACCCAAATCTTTGTCCTTGTACGAGCCACCACCTTCACCAGCCGGGTGCATTGTAAAGTGTTGGAATTGATATCACCACCAATTACGTAGTCAGCGCGGATCGTAATCCACGGATTGCATTCGAGAGCTCATAGCTCACCTCATAGGATGGCAAAGGGATTACATCGCAGCCTTCAGAGATCGTACTCCCACCAGCAATTACCATACGTGAAGTAAATGCATATCTCCGCCAATCACTATAGCGGATATAGTCTTTGGCGTTGAGTAAAATGTTGTTTTGATCAAGTTTGTCTCGCCCACCGATAACTCGCCACGTATCTTAAAACATGGAGAGCTATTGAGCATGCTTAATTTGCAAGATTCATAAAATAGGGAGGGCAGACAGTCTGCAGCCCCGTCATCAAAGGACCCGACTTGGAAAAATCTAATAAGATAGAGTGTCAAACTATAATGCCAGGCGCAACCTACAAAGGTGACATTTAGCCTGGTGACCGTCGAAGACGTCGTATCACAGACATGCAATCGACTATCATCGGTGCACATCATCATGAAAGGCGCACAAGAATTCACAGGAGACATCAATATCTTGCAAAAGTCTCAACCAACCGAATCCGTAAGACGCATCAGTTCAGTAATGGTGCAAATGTTACGCTACGACAAGACGCAATACCAATATTTGATAAGCATCGAGGCAGCAGCTCGCATCCGCTTCCGCTACGACATATTGCATCGACACAGTTCTAGTCGACTTTGAAATAAACAAATGTTATTAAAAAAATGACGTGTCATAGTGGCAAGCCATTAAGACGCCGAGCACGAATGTATCATAGAAGGAAAGCCCTAAGACATGGTTCGGAGTATTTCGATATCACCGAAGTGCTATCTAACACTCTTCCCGAACTGGAGTATAATCAAGTAGTTACTTAAATAACCACCAACTACACCCGGCTGGTATCTCACCTCCTTCACCAACTTGATGTTATATGTTAAATTGCCATCCACCATTTTACAGGGTTTCGAACCCGTATACTTTATAAATTCCATTTTTAAAGACCTTCACACTCTTACTTTATCATATTGTATCATAATACATTATTATTTGCATTTTCATATTTTTCCGGGATTCGAACCGATATATCGTTTATAACTCATCACTAGAGACTTTCATACTCTTATACTTTTATAATTTTTCACCTTACAATCACATTTGTATTTTATTAGGATTTCAATTGGTATACTATACAGTACACCATCCCTTTACATCCTTTCAGTATGTATTGGAGGTCAGTAATCTCCAATCAATATTTGAATTAATTTGCACGAAGCAAATTTTTACATTGGACACGTTCGCAGTACATGTCCGGAGTCCGCAGTCCATGCGTACGTAGGAGGGCGAGTATGCGTCTCCGCCGGCCATACGGTCGGTCGATACACGAACAGTTCCTTATTACCTCCCTAGGGCGTTTCGCGAACACCCAACTGTTGGCCCTTAACTTTGTCACTTATTATAATGGTCTTTTTTCAAATTTAGCTTCTTTATATATTTTCATATTTTAGACATAGAATAAAGTTTAAAATGGTTTTAAATATTTTTGTTTAGTTTTATATTTTATTTTTTATAGAATCATTAATTTAATTTTATAAATTATTTCGTTACAATAACTTGTCAACATCTGATATTTTAATACACGACCTATACCTTAATGGGTCGCGGCAGATCGGGCCTCTTGTATCGCAGCCACAGTACGGCGCTGCAGCTGAGCGTCGTGAAGAACGACTCAACCACCGTGCAGTAGGTGATCAGGGTGGTGAGACTGTTGGGGATCAGCATCACGAGCGATATCAGCATCTGTTAAGCATATACATTTAAAGACATTACACACAAAGCAACAGACTCTGTTACCACGCGAAGTCCAGTTTTGAAGAGAGCTTACGTTTGTTACGCGCGAGACCAGCTTTCTGTGAATCAGTCATCCGGGCAACGGGAAGTTCGGAAGAGGAGGAACACGGGCACTCTATACAAACAAAGAACGAGGCGCAACGGTGGATGGGGCTCTCACCAGAAAAACAAGCGACGGCATCGGCGACAAGCAGGCGACGTTGATATGCGCGAGCAGTTCAGGCATATGACCGTTGCGCGCGCCTGCGAAGCACATGCGCGATGACGTCATCACGTGTACTGACAGCCCACCAAGCACCGCCACCGCCACCAGTGCGGGCATGAACCACCGCACCCACCCGAGCGCCGCCGATGCGAAATCCTGTGATATACGCGATGAACGATTCGAAATTATGTTAGAATGTATATTACAAGAGCACGGTAACGAAACGAAACTTTCGATGATCAGTGCTCACTCACCACAGCGATAGCTTCTGTAGCTTTGACACCAACGGGTCCCAGAACCGCCAGGTAAGATAAGTTGGCCAGCAAGTAAATCCCGGTCACCAGTGGTAGCGATATATAAATAGCTCGCGGTAAGTTCACAAATGGATCACGCAGCTCCTCCGTCATGAAATTGAGGTAGTTCCTTAAATGAAATGGAAGGTTTGCAATGAAACAAGTACCACAACAAGTATAATAAAAAACTTTTTTACACCGATGTATTTTAATGTACACTATGCCTTACCATCCCGAGTATGAGAATATGCCAGAGTAGATGGCCACTGACCAATCACTTACTGATGTTGTTGTGCCAGCCCAGCCATCTTGAAAATGTTCAATCCTGCCTGCATTTAAATAATTATTTGTAATATTCATTGCGTTTCAAATTTTTAGATAAGGTTGTCATACATATTCACATCATATAGGCATCTAAGAGAGGAACCAGGAGAATCTTAATACTGAGGCAGGCCTCTTGACACCCTTTATATGTTACTAAAAATTCATTTATACCAATATTTGATGATTAATATTGAAAAACAATAAAAAGACACTTGAAATTTTATTACTGAGAAAGATTTTTATGTAATCTTTATTATTGAAAAGGATAATTTGTCAAAATGTTGGTAACGCTCATTGGGAAACTGGCTGCCTTTTATTTGGTGTTAACCTCCTTTCTGGCTTTGCCAAAGGTAACAGAGGTGGAGAGATAGATAACCCATCTTCCATTCAAGAATTTAAACACCTAGTGATACAAAACAAAATTAGGATATATAAAAGTTGAGGATATGCACCTTGCGCCATCCAAGCTATCCCGCCAATGATGATTATAACAAGTGCTGACACTTTTGTGAACATGAATACATTTTGTATCCGGGTAGTAAATTTCACATCATATGCATTTATGAATGTCAGAAAACCTGCAATAATGTTCAAATACAAGTAATTAAACAATGATCTATTGTGTAGGTGAAGATGTACCAAAAGTATGATGTGAGCAATACTTTTTATATACACTATGAGCCACAACAATCGGTCATAAATCTAATAATACTATGTCAATAGTGTAACATTGTCTAGCTATGATCCTGTCTTACTGGGGGCATAAACATGTTTATACAAGATACTTACAGATAGTGCTTGCAGCAATAAGTTTTTGGCTCAAAGGGTCGATTTGACAGTTTGGAAACAAAGGTTCCAACAGATTGTTTGCAAATGTTAATGCCATAATAGCATTTGTGCTTGGCCTGGAACCAATTATAGACAATATTATATTTATATATATGAGCATCCTACCAAAACATTGTCTAACGATCACAACAGGGTGGATGCAGGACTGACGAACTGATAATTGTTGATCAGGTCTCAGGCTCCACTGCATATAGTGGGAATCTCATAACATGACCCTTTCTTTCACACCGCTTTATCTTTGTCGCATCTGTTCCAAGCACTGTTGAGGCTGCAAGAGTGGAAGTGATTCACATCTGTAATTATACCCTATTTTGTTGTGAGAGATGGCACCTCACCCACTTTTGGATCGCCTACACACTGCCTATAAGTCATGCAACCATAGCAAACTTGTAACCTATAAATGCCCCTCTTCGTTTACAGCAGGTGACTAGGCCATGGGCATAGGTTATGGTTAATGAGATGCTATTAAGGTGTTGTCATACACTCTTGAACACAGATTCACAATTGAAATAATAAATAATTCCCAAATCAAGCTGCAAGCTATGTAGCTATACTTACACAAATATTAGGTTAGCATCCCAAAGGTATAGAAAAGCTGGCAGTGGCCCATAAGCTTCATTTATATAATGGTAATCTCCACCACTTTGTGCCAGTGTTGTGCCTTGAATGATGTGCAATGTAAAATGAAAAGTGACTTATAACTTAGTAGCATCATAATTTTACATCTTTGGTGACTGTGGCATCATTCGCCACAGTACCTCTCCAGTGAAAACTTTCACTCTACCTTTCAGGTTGAGCTGAAACTCTGACAATCTTTTACATAATTGTTTCATATGCTGCTACACATTGAAATAAAAGTTATTAAATTATTCATATTAACAATTCTGCAATATTACTCTGTTTCTCTAGTAAAAATGCTTTCTTCTGTTATTTATTACTAATAAAATTATAGAATTTGTTGATTGCGTTCTTATAAGTTATTTTTTCATATAAAATTTTAGTATTAATGATCGTGTATTAATAACCAATAAATCTGTGCAATCGCTAAAATGTTTGTTCGGATATCTGATTACAATTTCTGCCAAAAGTAATTTATTTCAAATATTCACTATTATTGATACAAACTTTTAATCATATTTCAAATTGTTCAATTTATGCCTCAATAGGCAGCTAAGGTTGTCCTATGTAATTGCAACTACCACTTTACATAAATTAAGTACTGACCTTGGGGAAAGCATGTCTCGAATTGATTTATTATTAAATTGGTAAGATTAATTAGTCCAATTGTATATGGATCAAAAGCCACCTTAATTTAATGTATTTCCTACATGTAAGAGGAAAAATATTACACATGATTCTAGCATTTTATACCAAATAAATTATAAGCAATTTTACAAATAACATGCCATGAGATATTGAGAACACAAACATTTTATGATATTAATAAACCTAGTACAACCTAAAAAAAAATGAAAAACTGTGATAATAACCTTCTTTACTTACCTAACTCGGCGTACGACATCGCCCCCAGCGTCGCCAAGACCCCGCACAGCGCCCATACGGACAGGGCTCCCCACACCGACCCCGTATTCTTTAATACTTCCGTGGGTGAGATAAAAATACCACTACCGAAAATTATACCCAATATTATAGCGACACCTTCTAGAAGCCCCAATTGCTTGCGCATTTTTACTAAATCCGTACTCATTTTCGTGGTTCTTGTGTTCCAACATTAACCAGTAAATATTTTTACAATTCTCGTCTCCACCTTCCAATATTACACAGCACCACAAACAGTTATTTGATCTTTCACATTTTTATTTATGATAATCAATCTTGATTTTTATTGTAGCTAATCTGTTTACATTTTTAAAAACTTTGTTTAAATAATAATATTGAAAATAAAAGATTGAAACATAACTTTTAATTAACTGTTAATTGACCACAGCCGGACAGTGAAAGTACATAAATAGAATATCCTGAATATTTTAGGGCAGATGGCGCTACGATATGCGCCCGCGCTGCTTGCGGAGACTCCATAAACTAGATACAGGTTCAGGTTCATTCTTCAGCCGACTTCTTTACTAAAGTGATGGTATTCGAAACGGCTATTGAAAGGAAAGATCACATCAAAATTTCTGTTTTGTATACCTAATAAATTAAACGTTTTCATAACGCTTTTAACGCTAGTGGACAGAAAGGGTTAAAAATATTGTTTATTTTCATATGTACTTATATCAGTATATTTCTTTTTTCTATTATTTTCTGATATAATTAATGTAACCTAATAGGTCACCGTTACAAATCTTTCACTAACACTTAGGTAAGTGGAGAGAAGGCCAAAACCAGCGACAATCGGAGTTGCTGTTTCGGTCAGCATTAGCTGAGCCGTCACTTTTCATAACAGTAATGTAATAAAGTTATTTTTTATTTATTTAATTGTCATTGGTTTAAATTTAATTCATTTTAATCCACCACAACAAATGCCATTTTTAGTTAAAACACATTAAAAATATATGTATCTATAAAAGTACACAAAGAATTATTAAAACAGTAAAAATATCTCCAAAATGTTTACATCGAATCAATTTTCTCTTACTGTTTCTCTATTTGCTAAACAGGGGTTAGAAACCAGGCAAAGTATTTTGAATATTTGCTATCTAAAACTGAAAAAAATACCTAAAACAAAAAATTTTGAAAGCAAATTTATCGCACAAAACAAAAGTACCTTGTAATTTGTACTTTCTTTTATTTGGTTTCTCTTTATTTATTATAAAAATTAGACTCGTTTGGTGTATGTAGGCATAGGGTATGACATGTATAATAAAACAACGTTTTCAAGACATAACATAAGATATAGGTGTCCCGTGGAAGAATTAGGATTTGAAATTCGAATATTTTTCTAACGGTTGCGCAGGGGACCGAGGAGGGGTTAGAGTTTGGTCAGTCACGAAGTCGCAGCGGACTGGCATGCAGCGCACTTTCGTACTTGAAGCGTATTTTGAAGCTAATAAATCGTGCACTGTTGCCCGCCGGAGATTTTATTATCACTACAATATTCGTCGCTTAAGTGAAGCACCAAGTGATAGTTTGATTAGAACGTGGCTCCAGAAGTTCCGTGCAACAGATTCAACAGTTAACGAGCCAAGCCCAGGTCTTAGCCAAACGTCGAGGACTGCACAAAACATTGAACGCGTTGCAAACAGCGTGCAAGAAAATCCCCGCCAGTCCGTACGTCAGAGAGCGTCAAGTTTGCGGCTTCCAAAAACCATGGTGCACCGTATTTTAAGCTTGGACATTAAATCCACCCGTACAAGATCCAATTGGTACAGGCACTTAAAGCAAATGACTACATAGAACGCAAAGAGTTCTGTGACAACATGTTAAGCCAATTCCGAAATGTTAACACCATTTGGTTTAGTGATGAAGCTCATTTCCATTTGAATGGCTTTGTCAATAAACAAAACTGTCGCTATTGGGCGCCAAGAGGAGAAAACCCGCGATTGAAACACCAACAAGCATTGCATAGCCCAAAAGTAACTGTTTGGGACGCTCTTTGTCAATGGAATAATTGGACTGTTTTTCTTTGAAAATTCTCGTGGAGCAACCGTAATTGTTGATGGTGATGTCTATCGCTGCATGCTTAATGAGTATTTTATACCGAAACTAAGAGAACATCCATCTAACAGCTCTCACACGTGGTTTCAACAAGATGGCGCCATACCTCACACGGCAAGAGCCACCATGTGCCTCATCCCCGGAAAATTGATTAGCCGATTTGGGGACATCACATGGCCACCCAGATCGCTAAATCTCACCCCATTAGATTTTTTCTATGGGGTTACTTAAAGGGAAAAGTGTACGACAGCAACCCGACAGATCTATCGGATTTAAAAGAAAATATCGTGCGAGAAGTGAATGCTATTCCTCGGTCAGTTTTGCAACACGTCACTCAGAATATTCTCGAAAGATTCCGCGAGTGTGTACGTCGCGATGGAAAACATTTGGTTTTTTTATGACAAATATATGTATATTCAAAAATAACAACACCTTTAATTTAATTAAGAAATCCTAAATCTGTCACGGAACACCTGTATAATAATGATAGATGGTCAAAATGACAATGTGATAGAACTATAATTCAAATAATAGAATATGGGAAAGGAGGTTACAACATTTCTCCCCATCTACATTTCGTTGATCAGACGGCGAGGTGCCTGTATACGTCGGTTACTTCGACGAGGAGCAAATGGTACAGGAGTGGAAACCGGAGCAGGTGAGAAGTATAACTTCGAATACTGTGAAGGTGAATTTGGAGAAATTGATACATTTGTAGACGGCTGCGATGTAGGTAATGTTACTGCTGCCGAATTCTTGTTATTAGTTAGCCTTTCGTTAATTGTTGTATGGTACGCTAAGGTATGTAAGAATGGCTTTTCGGAGTGCTATAGATATAACGATGCGTCCTTTCCTCATAAGTATCTTATTTTCAACAGATAATTCAGTCCGGTTTCTATAGAATGGTTTCATTTCTAGATTGTATTCTGAATCTCTCCAGCCGGTTTTTAAATTTTGACAAACTTTTGTAAGTATATGATCTTCTGAAGTTGTTTTCATAAGTAACTGTTCTGATAGATTAAGGTCAGTCATTCGAGTGCTCAGAAGATGTACAAGCCCTTCTGTCTCGGAGGGGTCCATTTAAGGGTTTGGTAATCTGGAAAGACAATCAGCTAACGTGTTATTTTCACCTTTCCTGTAGTAAATGTCATATTGATAAGTTCCCACTACCAGGGCCCATCTTACCAGACGGTTAATGGCTAGTTTAGAAAGGTTGCGGTCTGCTCCCATAATATGTAAAAGAGGCTTATGGTCCGTAACTAAATTAAATTTCGTTCCTCTCATATACTGATCAAATTTTTTGGTACCAAAAACTATTGCTGAAGCCCCACGATCAATAACGGAATATTTCATTTCAGCTGGTCGTAGTTTCTTTGAAGCAAAAGCAATTGGTTGTTCTATGTTCGTCCTTGTGGAATACTACTGCACCTAATCCCTTTTCGGAAGCATCACATGCTAAATAAAAGAGACGTTTCTCGTCAAATGCAATGAATGGTTGTGAAGAAGTTATACATTCCATTTTATCTTCAAATATTCTGTCTTCATGACCAGTCCAACGCCATCTATTTTTTCCACTAGTTAGATCATAAAGATCCGGACAAATCTCGTGAAGATTTACTACAAACCGCTCGTAAAAGTTAACTAGTCCTAAAAATGATCGTAGTTCTTTCGCATTACACGGTGCTGGGGCCTTGTTTATGGCGTGAACTTAGGATTTGGCTGGGTAAAGGCCATGTTGACCTAGGTATTCACTTTGATTCTGTAAGACATTACATTTCTTTAAGTTAACTTCCAGGCCGGTATATTGTAAGTGATATAATAAAATAGATAAACTTTGTAAATGTTCTGAAAGAACTTTCTCTGCTAAAGCTATGTGGTCAAAATATACAACTACGTTGGTGATATCGCCTAGCGGTTGATCCAAAAAATGTTGAAAAATGAAAGGAGCAGTCGATATTCCAAACGGCATTCTATTGTATTGGAAATACCCTTTATGTATTGACAACGTCAAGTCCTTTTTGAATCCGGTGCTATTTCAAATTGTAAGTAGGCATCCTTAATGTCTATTTTTGAAAATCATTTACTGTTTGCGAGATTTTGGCGTAGTTGATGGAAAATTGGAACTGGGTGTAGATGTTTGATAAGTACTGAATTATGTGTAGTTCTGTAGTCTCCACATATCCTAACTTCCCCAGTAGATTTTAGAATGTCAACTGTGGGTGTAGCCCATTCAATAGGTGTAATATTAGGAACTACTTTTTCTACTATACCTTCTGAGATCAGACGATCTAACTCCCTTTCTATATTTTATTTCATGTTGAAATTTATAGGCCGTGCAGGAAGGTAGATCGGTTCAGCTTTTGGTTTGACATATATGTTTGCGTAATAATTGTTAACCTTTTCTAGTTTTCCATCAAAGAGTTGTACATGTTTATCCAGTATTTGTTTAAGAGTCATCGATGTTGATGTTTTGAAGGAGTATACTGGTTTTGGAAACTCCATTCCAGTTTTTACAGTCCGTCGACTTCGACTGTCACTTTTGTAGTTCGCTTTGTTTTAAGTTGCATTACCATAGGCCTTAAGTTTCGGGGCGGGTCGTAAAGATGGTGATCCCAATATTTGCCATAATTTCCTGTTTATTATTGAATACGCAGAGCCGGGGTCCCAATCCATAGTCCAAGATATATCATTGATCCGTTCATCGACTTGTTTGCATTCTCTCTTACATTTACCCAAGATGCTGCAGATAACATAATCATCGCTTTCTTCCTCGTTATTATTGGTAGATGATGATGATGATGATATCATGCACCTATGAGGTGTTGTTATTTTTTCAACTGATTTTCGGCTCGCTTTAATGTAGTTGATGTATGCCCGACCAGACTTAATGCTACAACTTTCAAAGTATCCCTTCGCGTTACATTCTTTACAAATACGGTCCTTGGCTAAACACTGTGATGGACTGTGCCGTTCTTTCTTTCCACAGCGTAAACAATGCATTGGATTTAATTTTCGTGTTGTATTTTGATGTAATGGTACGTTTTTTGTTTTGCTCCTATTTATTCTTTTAATACTTGTTTGTGATGTGTCTTGTTCTGTCTGTTCTCTGGATTAAGCGATTGCAAAAATTTGTTGGAAGCTTATTTCTCTCAGTATATCATCCACCATTTGAATTAAATTAGGCCATTTTTGTTTCAGATCAGTTTCTAAATCTTGATGATTCAATCCAGTGGCAAAGCGGTCACGTACTTGTCGTTCCAGGAAGTCATTAGTGTAGCCACTATCCTGACTAAGACTTTTTAATCTGTTTGCATAGTGTTCCATCGTTTCATATTGTTCTCTAATGCAATTCCAAATTTCTGCTAAGGCTCGATACCTCATCTTTTTTATGCGATAGAGGTCTGATAATTTGTTACAAATTTCGCCATATGTCGCTACATCGAAATCAGTGTTAGAGCTACTTTTAATTCGTGGAATATCTCTGGTGTTAGTGAATTCAGAAGCAAATCTTTCTATAAGTCGCTGTTATCGATATCAAGAATTTTGCATTTGTTTTCGAAAAATCAATGTAATCATCAATTCTGAATGTATCTGGGTTGTATTTATCCATATTGAAATTTTTGATTAAACTTATCTTGTTATCCGTATCATGTTTTGTAATAGCGTCGTTCGTTACTCTCTGGGCTGTTGTATTGCCAACTGTTGGTACCAACGATTTCAAGATTTGTAAAATCTGTTCTTGCTGATTTTGTTGTGCATGTAAAATAATGCGAACTGTTCATCGTTCACCTTAATTTCTTTTTCCTCGTCGCCAATATAATGGAACAACGTTTTCAAGACATAACATAAGATATAATAATGATAGGAGGTAAAAATGACAATGTGTTAGAACTATAATTCAAATAATAGAATATGGGAAAGGTTACAACAGTAAGCAACGCGCAACATACACAGAAGTGGGTTTAGCGTTTGTATCCAACGTGGATTTGCGTTGTTCATTGACGAGCAATTAAAAAACAAATATGTATCACTGACTCGTTTAGTTATCGTAAAGGTTAGTAACACTGTTATACTAATGTCAGTATTTACAATATTAAAGTTTCTATTTTCCGCTGGCGAGACTAGTAGTCGTAATGACTAGTAGGCGCCGACTACACGTGAGAGTCGAATAATGTCTGTAGCGTCAACCAAGGGTTGTCTACGCATGGAGCGTAATGGCAAAAGGTTGCCATCCTAAAAATGCATAGATTACAATATATATAAAATACTATACTATTAAATATGGTTGTAGACAGGTTGAAAATTAAGTGTAGTAGGAAAAACGACTACTAAAAGTTTTTTACCCGGTACCTGCTGCTCACTGTAGTCGTGCATCAAGCCATGGATCCGGGTCCCCGAGCCCAGTATCAGATAAGCTGTAAGAGTCGCATGACTTGCTGCGCTAACATTGTCACGAATCTAGGTGTAGTCGGAAACAAATATCTGCTTTAAAACCTGATCGCGTGGAACGTCTCAGCCGTAGTGCCGCACACCGGCTGCAGATGGCGGTTGAGTTGAGATTATATTTGACATTTATGATTTATTTATTCATTGTCCGGCATAGACTCACCAAGGCTCACCTTATTGAATGCGCGAGTGGAGCCGCTCCGTGGCGTGTATCGTGTTGATTTATAACGTTTCGCTACAAAACTGTGCCCTAGTCATTTTGTGTATGTTATTCTCAAGATTTTAATATTTACAATGTGTCGTTGGATTTTACTTATACAATGTATAATAGTGCTAAATAGCCGTCTCGTTAACTGTGCGGTCATAGAAGATAACAGGGATGTCGATGAACAGGGCTTGTATAGTAAATCAGATCATGTTATCATATTAACATATAAAAATTTCGACAGAAAAGTTTATGGCCGAAAGCAAGCACTGTTAGTGGAATTCTATAACAGTTATTGTGGACATTGTAGAGCTTTCGCTCCGAAATTTAAAAATCTTGCAGCAGATATTGTACCATGGAAAAATGTAATTGAATTGGCTGTCCTTGATTGTTCAATAGATGAAAACAACGAGGTTTGCAGGCAATTTGAAATAATGGCATATCCATCTTTCCGCTATTTTCACGAACACTATGTTAAGGGCAATGCGAACGTGGGTGAGCGTTTCCAATCTACAGACTCAGAACAAAAGTTGAAATCTCTGCTTATTGCCAAATTACAAACAGAACAGAGTATGGGTCGTCTAATGTTTGCACCATCACTCAGTATTGCATCTTATGCTACATACACCTCTGCTCTAAGTGATGTACCAAATGATGTTATATACACATTCTTAGTGTTTGAAAATGCAAATTCAACTATAGGTTCAGAACTTGCCCTTGATATAAATGATTATAATCATATTAGTGTCAAAAGAGTACATGAAAATTGTGAACTTGTATATGTGGCTGGTGTTACACACTTTCCAGCCCTTGTTGCTGTAAGATCTACATTGGAACCTACAGCACTCACTCCTAAAGTTACTACAAAGCAAAATTTGCTGAAAGCTATTAATACATTTTTAAAATCTAAAAATTATGCATTCCCTCTCCGTGAAATAACCACAGAGAATGAATATATTTATAACTCTAAAGAGCAAGTAATGATGTCTAAAGCTGACATAGTTTATTATGATGATTTAGAAAAAACTCTTAAGACAAGTTTCCACACTGAAATAACAAGGCATAAAATATTGAAGAATGAAGAATTACAAGCCCTTTTAAACTTTCTGGATGTGCTCATAAGTAGCTTTCCATTCAGAGCTAATTTTAAGAACTATGTTGTCAATTTAGCAGAAATACTTAGAACTAAAAATGAATGGAGCGGAAGTGAAGTGTATAGTTTGGTGAAGAGACTGGAAACCACTCATGAACCTGTGTACACTACAGATCTAGAATACATAGGCTGTAAAGGTAGTCAGTCTAAATATAGAGGATACACATGTGGTCTTTGGACACTATTCCACACTCTTACTGTTAATGCAGCACACAAACCTGGCACTGAGGGACCAAAAGTCTTAAAAGCCATGTATGATTATGTAAAGTACTTCTTTGGTTGTACAGAATGTGCCGAACATTTTCAAGCCATGGCGGAGAGAAACAGGTTGTTTGATGTCAAGAAAAATGATAAAGCCATACTTTGGTTGTGGATTTCTCACAATGAAGTGAATTTAAGACTAGCAGGTGATTTAACAGAAGATCCAGAACATCCAAAAATTCAGTTTCCTAGTGTCTCTTATTGTCCTGAGTGTAGACTCCCAGAAGGTCCTTGGAATTTACCAGCAGTGTATCAGTACCTCCAAAAGGTTTACGGGTCTGAAAATATTCATGAGGGCAGAAAAGCTACAAGGTCTGGTGTTGCAGTGAGCCCACTCTCGAACATGGACATTGGAATGTTAAACCTCCTGTACATATTATCTTTTATTATTCTTATTCTAGTCTTAAATTTCTTTATACCTAAGCGTTTTTACAGGAAGCGTCGTTACAAGCATGGATGGGGTAAAGTATAATGTTGCCACCCGCTGCTAACTCCATGACATGTCGAATTGCATTTAGCGAAATTATCATTTTTTATTACTTTGCTAATATTATACCCTGTATCACATTTTATATATACTCTTTTGACACATTAATATATATATATATATACACATTATATACACATATATATATATACATATACACACACGCACACAGATTTATACATATTTTTATACTAAGACACGACGAGGCGAGCGGGACGTGCACCCGACGGGAAGTGATACATAACATGATGCTAGTTAGGAATGTTATATAAACAGCACCACATTGCACTCGTCTATTTGAGACAAGATTATGTGTATAGTTACCACCTGTAATTACACTAGCTGCAACAACCTTCAAAATCCGGACAGTAATGTTTGCACAGTACCGTTTCGTCAGCTGCTATAGGCGCCGCGGTGGTACCTACTTTTTCAGTCTCCGGCAACAGATCGCCTACCACCAGTAAAAGCCTTCAAATTACTGCACACTTCCGATTTTGCTAATGTCTATCGTTAAGTTTGTTAATGCCTCTCTATGTACGTCAAAAAGTTTTTAATGAGTTTCATTTACACAGAGAATGCGCTGCTGCACGCTAATGATGAGAGTAGCCAGTTCCCGTGATGATGCGGGATGTTTGTATTTGTATTGGCTGGTCCATTTGTCATAATCGAACACATTTGTTATTTATTGCTCGATCATTAAGATGAAATTATTGAAAACTTTTTGGCCATGCAATGTATTTTTTTTTTTACTTTTATCTATCCAATGTAACTTTTTCGTTTTCCAAATAAGTGCAGTGTAAATTTTTTGACTACATTCCATTGTTTATGATCTTCCTGCTAGCAGCACTGTTGTGTATTATGACGTGCACAACCGTTTAGGCCATTGTATTCTTGTTGTTGTTGTTGTTGACTCGCTCAAACCTCGCGGCAACAAATCTATATGAAATCAGACAATTTTTTTTTATTGTTGCACACGTTGTCTGTTGTTTGTTGATCAGTTGATGCTCTATTATATATACCTGTTACAGTTTTCTATTTATACTAAGGACAAAGGTCGACAATGCAACCGCGATCAGGTGTTGCGACCGCCCATGGACGTCAGTGATCACTTTCCACCAGACTAACTGTTAGCTCGTTTGACCACTCTTACGATAAAAAAAGTCATTTGCAATAATAAATAATTTGTTAAGGGATAGACCGGTAGAAAGTTAAATGTCGTCAGCAACTTGAGGCGCAGACCTATTACTATTAGCGTAACGCGAAGAGTTCATATTTTTATAGATTTTTTTAATAATTGCATATATACGAAGCGTTATACAGTTATATATTTGTATACAACTTTCGAGGTTTGCGGAGAGGCTGTAAATGATATTGTGCCGTCAGGAGGGGTGGATAATATCACATTTATTTAACATAGGTCAAAAATCATACGAACGGTCAGCTAAGGCCACCGGCGCTGGTGCGACGTCTGGGGTTTTCCTATTTATATCTGTGTACATACACGCGCGCATACATGTGTTATCCGCTCTCCGCACCCATTATCAAGTGGATGAAGGTCAACTCGCTCCGCTGATTATTTAATGCGCAACCTCTTGTCCCGTGTTAAGTAATATAGAGGGGGCCGACTAACATTGTTTGGATAAAGCTAGCTGCAATGAAATTATAAGACTGTCAAAATTAAAATTACAAATGCGAATGTTCAAGTGGTGATCATGTGGTAACACCACCATCACATTACACTGATACGCCCGTAGTGAGACATTCGCTATATAAGCGTGAGTGCGCCGCCTGCCGCCGCTCGCTATACCAAATACCCTTTAAATGCACTCGATACATGTCTTTATTAAATCATTATGGTCTGCCTAGCGACGCTACGGGACTACGTAGTGTATCCTCCCTTATAAACACACGGGGGTGTTGATGTATCATCGCCTCCGTCCCGTTCGCAGTAAGCAGACAGTCGTAGAACTTGTTAAATATTTTCAATGCCATCTTTTATACTACGTAAGACCGAGTGCGGACTGCTGCGCACGCGCACACCTATGTTTGTGTGTTTTAATAAAGACAGTATGAATACAAAGTTGCGTTTGGAGATGTTGAGAAGCGCGGCTGTTTGTTATACATCAATCGCCAAACATTTTTACAGCTCCGTAAGTAAATTGTGATTATTCTAACATTTTGTTACAGTTTCAGCAATGTAAGTACATATTGTAAATTACTACTGTTGTTGTTGTTGGGCGATGCAGTAGCGGCGGCGCGCTCACGCCAAGGTTCCGTCCATACTTCCCCGGAAACGAAATCACTACTTAACTTATGAAATAAAATATATACTATGCAATTATCGGCGTAACAAGGTGAAAGTGATTGTTTTTTATATACTAATTTAGAATGTTATATTATTAAATGAGTGCCGCCCCAAATATTGTTTGCTGTTTTCATTCAGACATTGGTATATAACCTTTTTGATGTAACACAGCGCACAGACGAACACACACACATTTGTATAGAGGTTATATGCATTGCAGTAAGGTCCCACGGCGCGAGATGAGAACGGTCGAACGTCTTTAAGCTAGGGTAAGGTCCGTTGAATTTGTTGATACTCGCCTATTGTGGTGATGGTGGTGGTGGGAAGTTTTGAGTGCCGAGGGTAGCTTCTTCCACGATAATGGTCAAAACATTCGATTAATTTCTACAGTTCACTAACCATCTGATGGCGCGGCATATTTGCAACGATCATAATATATATATATATACTTGTATGTACATGTATGTTTCTTTTGTAAGTCGTCATGCCGATCGACATCGTTATAATACATCATTGTTCCTCTTCATCATCATCATTGCTTTTGACATTTTGCGGCTATTTATGTTTACAATTGTTGTGTGAACCCATATCATATTTACCTTTCGTTGTGCTTCCATAAAGAAAGTATTTATTATTTTATTGTTTTGCCATTCAATCAATATTACTATTTTTTTTTGGGGTCGCATTTCGTCTTTGTTACTATTTTCAATGAAATTAATTAAACCATTGGTTTTCGTTAAGATTAAACAAACTCTGTCCGCAGCCTCACTTATATCAAACCTATGCCCTATGATTATACACCCCGGGCCCCGTTGTGACTCCTGAACGGACGCATGGATAAATTTAGAGTGGTGACATGTGAAATGGATTTTCAGACAATTCTTACAGCTTCCATTCTTGATAACTTCACTTACATATGTATGGTGTACGGGGTTCATGTTACCCCGCAGCCGGCCGTGGCCGCAGTTGGGGTGGAGGAAGGAGGAAGCTTTTAGTAATACGCAAAAGCGTCCATTGTATGCGAATGAAGCCAATGACTCTATGGACTTCATCCAAATATTAAGTTTCATATCGTGTGTATCGGTGACAGTCTCGATAATGCCCATTTTAGTAAGCGCTCCTATCTTTTCCAATAATGTTGCAATAAGCGCACCCCTGTACAGACAAGTCACATTCTTCATCTTTTGGTCATCGAGCTTTATAACTTCATCGTGACGCGCAGCTTCGTCTTTACAGTTTTCACAACTGCGATGGGATGTGAAGGAATTCTCCTTTTTGGTCCCCTCTTCACAGTTTCACGTTGACTGAAACCCATCGGAAGTTTTTGTACGGATCAACGCGACAGTTACAATGAGCCGATCATTCCCAGCCATTGGTTTTGTTCATATCCACGTCCGGTCTTTAAATTCGTCCATGTGCACGTACCGTTAAGCCCCCGGCTACCCCGATCGCGACCCCTACAACAGAACGGGGGGTCAGCCATATAAACAACGTTAATTATTGTTGCAGGTACTTGACGCCATAGTTGTCGTCACCATCACACCGCAATACATTCGAACAATAAGTGAACACGCTACGCCCGGTGACCGAATGTTCCGCGCCGGCTGATAGTTTTATAGTTTCATTAGTAGCGGCTTCCTGAACTGTATCACAAATTAAATGTTAATAATCATTATAATCGAGCAACTGTAAAAACTGAGGGTGCGTATACTGTAGTGTACACGTACGTGTTACTACACGCACCAACCGACCGACCCACAGACAGGCAGAGCGCCCCCCACTATTCCTTTGTTACCATTTATAATAAACTCTTTAAGGATATTTTAATTTTTATTTGCTCTACCCTTACAGTTGCAGAGTATGAAAGAATTTTCAAATAAAAGATCAAAGATTGAATTTATTGAATATATATATATATATATTAAAAAATCACATCAATACACATACATACATGTAGATTGTGTGACCCCCACTTGGAAAATGTAATGTCAGCGCGGTTATGCACCGCCGCAGTGCCTCTCCTCACCATCCCGTCACTCGGTGTCACGCAATCGTGTGTGTACACGGCGCCGGAACTGCTGTTTAAACATCTCAACTACGTCGTATTACATTTAAAACAAATACGAATACGTTCACATCTGTTTTTTGCATCATTTGCAATAAATTGTATTCAAATCCTTAGCTGCAACCTCGTCTACTTTGCCTATATCATTTAGGTTTGCTTACAATTATAATAATTAAAGTAATGCTTAAAGTAAATAGTATTACGCAGTTGTGGCACCGGCGGTAACAACAGACGCAAACATGTAAAGCATCCGCGGTGGTGCTACCACCACACCCCGCCAATAGATCTAGAACTCTACCGCACGCTGGTTCGCGGTGGCGACCGATCCCCGGACACCGCGGCGGCCGAACTTTGCACCGAATATTCTTAAACGCCGTTACATTTTCCATTTTACCTAATCAAAGTTCAGCTAAATAAAAATATACTCTATCTATCGTTTCTCTTTACAAATATAATAATACATACATACGACATTTGCATGGAAATATTCTCAGTTTACTAACTGGCCGATCGGATATTGGTCGAGAGTTGGGTCCGAGGGATGTTGGAGAGGTACTGGTCTGCGCGACTAGCCCGTTACCACCCCCGCCCTCAATTTGTGCATTGTTTTAACATATTTTAGACAACTTACAGCTAATGCAGCACTGAATCGAAATAAACACAACACATCGCAAATGGTATAGAGAACGTAAACGAAACGACAGCGTGTGTCTAACTATTGCAACTTTATGTGGCAGCACCACACCGCTGCACGCGGAAGCCTACAAATCGACGAAAGAAAATAATTACATTAGATCACCATTACTTGTGCGTGCATGTGTGTGTGAGAGAGAGAGAGAGGGAAAGGACGAGGGCGGGAGGTTGTTTTACAGTCAATACATCGCTTAACGTCAGAAAAGCGATTTGACGATGAAACACTCCAACACGGGCTACAGGGAATCATCCTAGTTATTATATACATATAAGCTACAAGTGCACCACGACACACCGTTTGTTGCACAAAACCCACTAAACACACAAACACATATGCACAAAATGCTGTAAGTAATAAATGTGAGTACAGTGAACCGGGCGCCAGTTGGCGGCGCTGGTGGAGGTAAGTGCCGCACATACGATCACTGCGGCGATACAGAGTAATCAATGCAAACGACTATAAAAATGGAGGGAATTCAGTGATCTTGTTGCGCCCCGGGAACGTGGCCCGCCAGCGCCGGAAACGGTAAGTGAAGTACAAAATTAATATCAGCGCGCTAATCACGCGCACGTGCGTGCAGTCGCAATGTATACAATCGTTAACAAAGCAGATACGAGATAAACAGGTCATCATCTTGTCTGTTGGCTGAGGCGGCAGTAGCAGTGCTGGCTGTGGTCGTGGTGGTGTAGGCTCACCCGCTACACCGAGCGCATGCCCTGCAGAAAAAACAGAGTAGATTGTTTTAAGGTATTCATGTCTTTTATTATCATTATTATCACATGCAAGTCCCTCAATGATATAATACACAACGATTGTAAGAGACATGCGCGACGCGTTCACACAATGTGCACGACATGAGATGTATCTTGAAAAATGTCCATTTGTGATGATGATGATGATGATGTGGAACTTGGATATAATAGTATGATAAAATAGAGTTGGTGTCGTCGACATCTTGCCCAGCATCCAGCCCGCGGCGAGTACTTACCTGGGCGTGCGTTAACAACGTGCTCGCTTATTAACTTCACTTATCGCATTTTGCGCGCGAAGTCGCCTCTCGCCGTGGGGGTGGAGGCATGCGCGTACGTGGACGTGGGCGTGCGCGCGGGTGCGGCCTCTGTCAGCGCCTAGCCCACACCATGAGGTGTTAGAGAAGCGAAGCAATAACATGAGTTAAGACAAAACATGCAGCGATGCGCGCACGCAACAATGCTGGCGGGTGCGTTGTGCGCGCCCGTGCAACGCCATGCAGCCGATTTGCGAGTGCACCCAGTGAGTAGCAACACGAACAGCTCAAAGTCATAATATTACCTAAACGCAAGAATTTACAAGAGAATAATACGAGCGGCGGCAGTTTGGAACACCTCAAAGCTTCATTACTGAGTTGTGAAGCGCCGCGCTAACGGATGTCCGGTCTACGTGCAACGTTAACGCGGCGGCTACAAGCAGCTTACGTACTTACAGTGCTATGTCTAAGTTTTACAATAATCCAATAGTGGATTATTACCGGTATCGATACGGTTAGCAGGTCTTTTACCAAATCATAAAGTTATTTATGATGATATATTTACGACCAATGAATGTAATTGTAACTGTATACTCATAAAAGAATCTGCTTAAACATTCAGTGAGTATATCGCGATAATATTTATCACAATACGCTTCATGCGCGCGTAAACCTTTAGAGCGGGGCATGGCGGGTCGCGCAACGAGCCGGCTCGAATCGATCCCCCACAGCGAACGCAATTGATTTTCGTTTTATATGCGCACGCGCACGACACGTGGAGACTACATGTTTATTATAAAATTATTTCCCTAATATACTAAATACAAGATTCGAACGCCGACTGTCATGTGCGCTCTTTGCAATAACATTTGCCTAATTAGCTTCCAATTACCGGGCTATGGTCCAATTGACCAATAACGGAATATTTAAACATCTGTCAGACGGACACGCGCATGCGCAAACGTAATTCTCGCTTATCACTTTTGCACACGTAGAGCGCACACATTGACCGCGATAACTTACTGCTCGCCAACAAAACAACAATTGATAATAAATTTACAAAATAAATTTAACCAATACCGATAAAAATTGATATCTGTTAAAAGATAAACTAGAATTAACCCAACATTGCGTATATATAACAGGGTCCACCCTGTGTGCATAGGGTGTGATTATTTTTAAAGAAAGACATATAAAACTAAATGAAGAATGATGATATAGCTATCCACTTCTGTATACAATGAAAGCTGAAAGGTGTGAGGGTGCAGTTGCCAATGATTCCGCTGCTGAATGTGACACGAGTGCACCGTCATCGGACATGTCACGGCGCAACTGGAGATGGCCGCGGTTACTGAAGCTCACAATTTCATGGTGCACCGTGAGGTTCAACAGCGCTCAGTCAGCGCTGCCACTGGGTGCCATAACGCAATCGTTATCTCTTAATCCCGCATAGATTTCATATTATACACAAAATCATTTCTACATAGTAACTACGTTATGTTGTTGATATGTGCATTTTGTTATATGTTGTGATTATTATATAAGCTTTATATTAGTTTATTAATGTAAATAAAAGTATGGTGATATATACATAATAAAAGTAGGTGATAAATGTTGTGATGATTATTACTTAAACATAAAAGTTCAGCATAGCACAGTTAAGCAGAAAAGATAATGAGATATAAGTACCCCCATGGATTAGAGCATAGCTGCACGCTAAGGGCGGAAACATTTGTACCGCTTCCGTAACGATTTTTTTTTATTATTATCCAAGTAATTGTTTGTTCAAAAATCAGTGTAACATGTCACGTTTTATCACAACTATACTTGGTGTTGAAGTGCAAATGAAGTGAGTGTCCTATGCTGATATAGCAGATTTGAACGCGTCGGCACCGCAGATGCCGTGAGGGGTGTTGTTGGGCAGTACCTTAAGCTTGGATATATCCACGCCCGTAACGTGTTGCACGAGGTCCGGCACGCGGTTCACGATGCTGAGCACCTCCCCGGCGAGTTTGGCAGCGCCCACCTCACCGCCGCCACAGGATACCATCGTCACCTTACGCGCCTGGGATAGCGGTGCCCCCACCTCTGCGGCCACCTGTCGACGCACGCGCAATGTTGTTTTATTATATACATACGTGTTATATATGCGTTTAAAGAAAACTGTTCACTTTCATGTTATTCATATATATTACTGATCAAGCGTACCTTGGGCAGTGTTTCCAGCATCATGTCGAGCATCGCCGCAGAGCCGTACTCCTTCCACGCCTCAGCCTTCTTGGTCATTTGCTCTGCATCCGCAGCAGCCTTCGCCTTGATCGCGTACGCCTCCGCCTGCGATACGCATGTAGCAGTTAATTTGTTGTTAACCCTAAACGCTATCCACAATTCAAACTTTGCACTGACGACAAGATAGGTGTGGCGATCTGCGTTATGGGGAACACCGAAGAGGACGCAAAAAGAAGCTGGACCACTCCTGTACCTTATACCAGGCTATTGGCTCTTGCTGGCCATGTACCGTGGAAGCGTCAGAGTTAGTCGGAGCGTTCTTGCGCTATAATGACCGACTCAATGTATACTCCGCAACAGTCGCAAGATTTATCAGCCTCCATCCCTTAGCTTTTGGGAGTAAAAATAATATCACGAAAGAGAAAAAGGGAAGGTTGTTAAATTATACTGGGTGAAAGCGAACGAGAGGAAGGATTGTTTGCCGCTCTCCCTACCTTCTACGACTAAGCGGCGCCGCACCGCTGATACGGCAGCGGTGGGGCCGCGGGCTAAGAAGACTGTCGGTCTTGCGTACGGCCACTCTCCTTATCCTCTGCGGCCGTGTAACGGTTGGCGGCGGAATTCAAGACCAAATCCACCGCAGGGAGTCAGGAGAGTTTTCTCTTAACTCCCATCGCCTCTGGGGGACGGATTCGAGGGAATCCGTTGCCTAGGTGACTATGTATGGCCGAGGAGAGGGGGCGCAGTATGTTCCGGCGTGCCCTTACAAAGGTCGCCGAGGTATGCGAGAGCTTTCCCGTAACCCTGCCATAAAGGGACGAAGTGGAACTTCGTGCGGGTTTTAGTCTGTGCAAGTCCGACATAACTTGTCCTTGCCCCCGCAATGGCAGGTATGCGAAGGCATTTCCCCCACGTAAAACAACTATTTGGAAGGTATAACCGCTTCGAAGATGAGGAACTTTTACTCGGACGCCGTTGCAGCCTACAGAACACTCCGCCGACCGGAACTAGACTCGTGAGTGGTCTAGGTTCATCGGGTACGTAAAAACGGTGACACGCATTGCTCCGGTGGTAAATAGCCCGCTTCCCCACCAAATACATCGCCACAAGCTCGCTAGTACAATGCGATATTCCAACCTGTATTCATTGAATAAGGACTTGCGTGTACGCATGACGGGTACTACCATAGCGGTCAGCCGCATATCGCTGCAGCTTAATATAACGAGATGGACACGTCGCATAAGACTACATGTACAGGTAATATAGTACACAAATGGAATTCTTATGTACCACAATGTGAATGCATGTATTTACCTCTCCTCGCACCTTTACCGCTTCCGCCTCCGCCTCTGCTTCGAGCACGGTCTTGAGCCGCTGTGCCTCCGCCAACTTCTCCAATTTAAATTTCTCCGCTTCCGCCGGTCTGCCAGCCATAATGTCCGTTTAAATTGCAAAATATTTCAATTAGTACGGCGCTTCAGTTTCCACTTGTTTCTATACAACTGAAAATCTCACAGATGGGGATTTTCTCTTGGTTACAAATTAAGTAATATTGTAGGCACATGTTATGCTATGCTAAGAAACTATCGAATCTGGAGAGAAAACAAGTTGTTATAGAAAAAGAGAAACGAAAAATAACCTGGCATCAAGGAAATAGAGAATTCATAATGTGGACTTATTGACAATATCGTAGATATATTGAGATATGATAAAAAAGTTTTAAAGAATGATCTTCCTACTAAACTAAAATATAAAGTAATCGATGCCTACTTGTTATCGTGCTTGACACACGCCTGCCAAATGTGGACACTTATATAACAAACTAAGAAGTCGTCAGAGGACCCATGAGACTTCTATGAGATTTTAGTTGAAAAATAGAATTGGAAACGGTACCATTGGACAAAAAACCGATAATCAAAGAAGTAATTCTACAAATAATGAAACAGAAATGAAAATTGACAGGACACACAGAATGTCAATGATGACAGATGGATACAAATGTACATAAGAAATGAAGATGTAAACCACCTAACCGATGGAGTGATGATATAAAAGAGTAGTTATAAACACATTCGGAGGAGATTAGCTAGCAATAGAAGAATGGAATCGGTTGGAGGAGACTTATTTTGAGCAGTCCTTATAATTAACTATTTTCCGCTAAGATTAAATTATAAAAAATGTGACAATTGCATTTAAACTTTAAATACGACAGGAAATTTATTGATGTATGATATCGTTATTGAAGTGTAAGGAATCAATTATTGTTATTTAGATGCTATGCAGTTAAACGAGCCGCGCGACTAACCTGCGCACGGTGGCTTCGAGCTCCTTGCCGCGCCGCTGCACCTCCCATTTCTGCACGTTTATCTCCTGGGCGCGTTCCACCACGGCAATTTGCATCTGCTCTTCCTTGATGCGCTGCTTCGTCTTGGCGGCCTGCAGTTCGTACGCCATCTCTGCCTCGGCCTGCCCCCACGAACAACATAACATTATATTTTTGCAAAAATCATATATTTTGAACTAAACATATCATTGAGCATGCGCCGATGAGGAGACACTGTTCGCACCCGTGACAGAGATCCCTCGCATCCATGTCTACAGTACACTAATACATGTAACTAGTTACGGAAAACGGTAGTCAGCACCTTTTTGGTGTGGACCTCGACGTCGTAGGCCGCCTTTTTGAGCTCGAAGTCGCGCTGCGCCTTTGCGATCTCCGTGTCGTTGAGGAAGCGCGCAGCCATGCGCTGCTCCTCCGCCATCGCCTCCTTTATCTTGGCCTCGGCCTGCGCTTCCGCCTCGCCCACACGCGCGTCCCGCTTCACCTCCGCCGTCCGGGCCATACCCAGCGCTTTTAAGTAACCCTGAGTCAAATTATCCCACAAAATCAAATACACAGTTCACAGTACCACATTACCAAATTACACACTGCTCTGGTCACTTCTATTCATGATCAACTAGATCTCTACATCGATTGAATGGTCTCAGTGCAGTTTCTAATGTTAAGTTGAATACACTGTGATGGTCGCAACTAATTCTAGTTGAGTTGAGGAGTCCCTCAAATGTGTGCGATGTGATAACACAAGCAGGTGGTCATCAAACGTGAAATCAAGCGTACAAAACAAAGACACAGGTAACAACACCGCATGCAGCCCTCAGCTATAACATATTAATATATAGTTTATTTCGTTAATGAGGCGACACGGTTTGATAGTGGAAGACCGCAGGTTGATTGGTTGTTAATGTAGGTAGTGGTGATGAGCGGCAAGACGAGAGCGGGACGGACGGTCAAACATCTCTTTACTACATAATGTCTTATATGGAATATAATAATTTTATGATATACATACAGAAAATAACACATAATTTAAAATAGAAGCTTAAAATATTGTAGATAAGATCCTAATCTAAAAAGTGTTTGGTGAATAGGTGAGAAATATTTTAGATTTCCCATGCCAACAAATGATAATAGTTATATTCAATAATAAAAAGTGGCCACTTAAACCCAGCAGACCTTCGTTTATCAAAAGAACACTGGGTAGAAACCTTTCTATTACACTTTGGATGAGTTTCAGCCTTTTCGTGAGTGCAGCTGAAAGTGAAAATGTCTCGGTGGTGTAAGTATACGTGAACAAAATGGTTATTATAAAGAGGGTGGGCAATTATCGAATCACGAGTAGAGCAAAATAATAGCTATATTTTTTAGGATGTTTTACCACACATAATAATTATATGGTGTCTAAGGTTAATTTTGTGGTGAACATGTGTTGTGATAGGGGAAAATATTGTTCGTTCTGGTAATATGGACTAAAAGACGTATATACAATACACACGGTAATAAAAATTTAAAATAAATGGAGGACGTAACAGCGTACGAGATGCAAGGGAAGCAAAAATATAATATACGATTTAATTGGGATCCAATTACATGAAAGTGATTATGCACAGCAAAATATGAAAATGACTGCTGGTAGGTCACTGTTGTCCGGGGCCGTTTAAATGGGTATCATCACAGCCCAATTTCTACCACCAAACAGTACTGTGCAAACATTGCTATCTTCCAGTTTGAATGGTAGTTATAATAATTACTGTAGTAATAAATGGGATTACGTATCGACGCGACGAGCATAAACTGGTACAGTGTATATCCATAAAGCAGGCATGTTACTTACCATCAGGTCAACGTCCAGCTTGTCGTGACATTTGGTAGGATAATTAAGAAAGTACAGCGCAGCATATTACCGTTTGAGCTTTGCCTGCATCGACAGCTTACAAATTGAATTATAACTGAAGTGGAACTCGCAACAAATATATGCCTTGGTTCATTCGAGCGACAAGTTTAATATAGTTGGAGTCCGCTCTGCTCATAAAATCTAATACATAATCACGATCCCACCTGAAGTTAAGTGGTCATGTAGCATGCGAAAGAGTACGTACGGCGCGCAGCACGTGCGCTTCTACTGCGGCAGCGGGAAATGTCGGGCGCGCCCACACAGGGTTGCGGGCAACAGAAAAATCATCCGAAGCTTTAACAACGCACACTCGCGATCCATTGCAACAATTCATATAATCATTTGATTGTCACAATCACTTTATTTTCCGATTAACTTAAAACAAAGGTGCGATTTATATGTTTGCATGACGACGGCTACATAGGAATCTGTCAAAACGATAACAATGTTGTTGTTTGTTCTGGCTACAATCAAATAATCAGAACATGCCACCACCCAAACCACCACTCGATCCACCCTTTTCCAATTCAGATTGTGTTTAAAATAATGACGGATATAATGTACTCGCAGCTATGCGAATGTATATATATATATATAAAAAACACTATATAACGACAACTATCTCTACTCAACATCGTTACATACAACAGCATATTTAATTTTGAACACTAAAGTCTTAAAATGAGACATACCTTTGCTCCCTGCGGCCATGTCAAAACAAAAACAAATCTACTAAAACATGTGATAGAAAAGGAGATCCACCCTGCACAGCTGCCATCACCGCAGCCGCCGCGACAGCGAGCAAGTGCACAAGTAACGTTACAGAAGAAGATTAGTAAATACACAACAGACGTTAGAGCAATACAATCGAAGTTCAGTTAAGTAGATCTCAGCAGACAGACATTGGACAGTCTACCTACAGAGCGACTATTGCATGAGAACTAGAGCTGTGTTCAGAACATGTTGGAACTGATTGTAACAAGGCAGAGGAAACATCACCCACCTCCTCATCTCTGATGTCCTTCAGTGTGTATGAAACAACTGTTATTCCCATATTGATGAGGTCGCTAGATGCAACTTCGAACACCTGTAATAAGTTAGTAGTTTCCATTAGCCTTCACTTTTTAATTTTACTTAACAATGTAACTTCATTGTAATGTTACACAAAAACATCTTATCTAAATCTTACTTAAGGTTATCTATTGAATAAACTGAAAATTAAATCAAAAAAATTTAAGTGAGTCATGGATTCATTCGTAATAAAAAAAAATTGTTAGTAATATGCACAGTAGCAAATAAAATGCAGGAGAAACACCTTTTTTGAAAAAATTTTTCTGTCTTTATAAATTTCTTCAACTGTCATAGAACCCATAATAGCACGCTGGTGGCCCTCTAGAGTCACAAGAGCTATGTGCTGTATTTCCTGCTCTGATTTGCCAAGAAATTGCTCACATGCAGAGAGTAACATCTCTGCATTTTGACCCTGGATCTTCACCTGCAAAAGTGAATATTTTTAAATAAATAAAACTCAAATTAACATCTTTATAATTAGGACTGTATAGAGTTGAGTAAGTAGCTCCTGGAATACTAAAAATATAGTAGCAGCAGATCTTTTGCAGTGAAATGTTTATGTAGGCTCTATTGAGACCAGTAGTGTATGGAAGCTTTCAACTAGGTACTATTAAAATAAGAGAGACACAATAGGCATAAATTTGCATAACAATTTTGCTGTACTCAGATATAGACATAAAAACTAACAAACAAATGCAGCAACCACCCTAGTCCTATTTTGTCAATAGTACTGATGAAATGTTTTACTTGGAAGATGCTGTCAATATTGGATATAAGAAGACTATGAGACCTAAAACTTTAATGTGCAAAGTGAACCATGGATTGTGACTCTGTGTAAACACTATGCACACATACCACATTACACTGACATTGATTCATATCATGGTTATAACTAAACTAGGTATAAAGACCAAGATAGATCTAATCATATTATAACCATCATTATAAATACCTGTGCAATTCCTGTCACCGAAATTGGCACCCCTTGACTTGTATAGACAGTTGGTGATTCCACTTGAAGTGTAATTGTGTTGAGTGAGATCTTTTGTACACGCTGTATAGCTGGCCAAACAAATGCTCGACCACCAGGTACAAGAAGTGGCTTGGAGTAGCAACATCCTATTGACAATGAAAATTTATAATGATAAAACATATATGAAATATCTCAAACACCACACAAATACACATGGTGGTGAGATTTTTTCAATCTTGCTTAGCTTAATATCACTCTAATTATCAATCTGTTATTATTTCTATGTTCCCATCAACAAATATGTAAAGAAAAATAATTCATAATCAAAAAATCAGCCAGTAGAGTAGTGTGGTGTATGTTATGGCATGGTGGTGTTTTAGTCACCAAATTATACAGACAATAGTGATACGGAGTAAAAATACCAGGTTTCAAATAAAAAAATCTGTAATATTTAAAGCAGTAACAAACATTATATTAAAAAGGTTTTAAATTTTATCAAGTCTATTAAGAAGCTGAATTAGACCAATTACCGAAGCGAGAACATTTTTAGTTAATATATGATTCCTAGGTTTTACGTTTGAAATATATTAATATAAGATATCAAGGCTTCAAAACAAATCAAATAGTTTCTCAAAAATAATACTGATATTGTACAATAGATGCGTTTAATGTGCGTTCTATGTTATTAATTAGCCGTAATATAAAAATTCAAGTTTTATAAATGATAGCATTGGTGGCGCAGCATCACTTTATAACTAATCAGATAAATTCGCGTAGCTATTAATAGCACATAATGTTAACCGCTGCGTTTTATCTGCGTTGATTACAAAATTTTAACAATAAAACGCCCAGCGTGATAAATTTTTTTTGGCAGCATTTCAAATCTTACCTGAAACTACTAAAGCCTCATTTGGGCCACAAGTCACAAAACCCCAAGTCATATTCAACTACGAAATAATCCAATTTTTGATAATAAAGAGCAAAACTTTTAGAAAACACTTGAAATCAAAACACAAATTGGCTTTTTTAGGAAATGGTGTCATTGCCACAGACGTTACGAAATTCAAATATACTTGAATTATTAACTATCTGTGCTTTTATAAAAGCACATTAATTATTTGTGCGATTTTTAAAAGTTTTTAGTAATATTTGATAACATATCGTGATTGATTTGTTTTTAAGAAATTAGTTGCTTTAGAAGTTAAACTGTTCCTAAACGGTCATATTTGCGCACTATAAAATTTCATCGTTGTGTTGTTTTTATTTTGCATAAAAGCAACTAATATTATGTTTGCAATTTTACATAAAAATATATCGTATATACTATGATGTTATAAAATTTTAACGAAAATATTTTTTTGCATAATTCCGTTTAAAAAAAATATAACCTAACCGATTCAATACATTACAATGGCACATATTGGCAACTCCACGATATGTCAACGGAGAAGCGTCAAAACGCAGCCCCAAAGTAAACTTGATGGACAAGCACAAAAACATATTGTTATGACTGCACATAAATCCTCCTAGAGGGCGTGGATCACCAAACTATAAAAATATTCGCAACCTTGAAATGAAATTCCTGTTTTTTTGCCTGATTTCTGAAAAAAAAACAACTAAAATTTTATAAGTATAACATTTTTGTAGGATTATTTTATCCAGTCAGTATATATAACTTTAGTATTTTTACTAAATTGCAAATTCTATCCTTGAACGGCATTGTTCTATATTGCACATTATGTATAGGTTAAGGGGACATCCAGTTTTTCCTTCGATTTTGAAAGTTTTGTATCGGTGATTGGTTATTACGATTAATATTAGCCTTCACTTAATTTCAGCACGATATTAATTTATTTTGCCTCTCCTAACAATTTTCAGAAATAATATGTCTTATGATAGTTATTTAAAAACTCTTCATACTTCTGTTTATAAGAACCTCTACTTCAAAGCCTGCAAGTTATCATCAATCATTAACACTTTCGGTACGGATGCCGAATATATGTGGCGTCCAATCGAATCACTTGTGTGGATGAACGTTGGCTATATCCGACATTCGTCTGATGACCTGTGTAAGCGATGCTAGATATTACCCCTATTAAATTACATTAAATACTAATTTCTTTGCCTTGACCTTAATCCGAATTTTGTAATTTTAGATAAAGAATGTATGGATATAGGCCCTGGCAAAGGTACTGCATAGAGAGTTTTCAAAATTCTAATATTGATATAAATCAACCTATCAATTCAGAAGTGAATATTATGCTCCTCGGTGATAACAATATTGACATAAAACTTGACAACAAGGATAGGAACCCTGAACCCTACTTAAATTTGCTCACCAGGTATATACCCTACCAAACTTCAGAATTGCATAGACTACGAAATTTTAACAACTAATTTCAAAATCGCAATTTTTGTTATCGACAGCAGCAGATGACCTATAAAATATTTAAAGAGCAAACAATAATGGTAAAGCAGTTAACTCACGTATTACAATTAATTTCAAATTTGCAGAAAAATATGCAGTATGTAATAAAACACCAATAAACGCAAGTCTTGACAAACGATGTAAATCCACACAATTGGCATCAGGTTGCGAAGCGATTGTCCTGGTTACAGTATAGGTAAAAATGTGATAGCTTTCGCAGAAAATCGTTACTTCATACATACAAAGTGACTTGAAACAAATCAAAAATATTTAATAATTTTTTTCATTCAACGAAGCGACGGGACATGCGACACGTTCACCTGATGGTAAGTGATACGCCTATCCATAACAACGCGACACTAGTTGGGATGATGTATACACTGTACTACATTGCGCTCGTCGCCTTGAGAAGTCAGATGTTGAGTCTCGTTACCCCAGTAATTACACTAGCTACAGAGTCCTTTAAACCGGAACACAGGAATGTTTGCACACTACTGTCGGCTGCTATAGGCTCTACGGTGTCACCTTTTTGGGGGCAAATCTATAAAGATACTCAGCTTCTAGGGAGAAGACAGGTTTATGTGGGTTCTTTACCCACTGAAACACCCTCGGTGGTCACCTTCACTGCGTTGCGGGAGACCCCGGTATCTCCTACGGCACGCACGCTTGACCCCAAGTACTACGTCTAGAGCACGGTGTTATCTACCTAGAGTCTAGGTCTTCTTAGACTAGTCCTGGTTCTTCAGCAACAAAGATATACTACCAGTAAATTCAGGTCTACGCAAAATAAGCTCGCTGTATCTTCAAGTCTTCTAGTGACGTGTTCGGTGTTTCATTTAATTTTATTAATAATAGGATACCAAGCAGAGGCATCAACCACATTTTCAGTTGAAATAAGAATTTTTTTTTTAACTTTGATAGCCTCGCGAATCATCTTAGGCAGGAATCGGTGTTCTTTTGCAAGGATATGTGGTACATCAAACCTGAACTAATTACTGGGAAGATCCAAAACATAGCACAGATAGTAAACTTCCTAGAGCATTCATGTTTCAAGTCAGCTACATATTCCTTCGCGCAGGTTTGAACAGTCTTTATATGCCCTATATAAGAGAGACCACATTCATACTCCAGCTCGTATACTCCTGCATTATACTTAGTTGACTTATCTTCTTCGGCGACATAAAACGTTAAGTTTTTCTAGAACCTCGCTTCAAAATGTAAGCCATCTTGTCCGTTACTCCTCTGACATATGGTAAAACAGCAGGTACTTCGAATGTGGCCGGTTTCACTGCGACGTCGTCGCGGCACCGGTGCGTTACCGTGTCGGCTGGTGGATGGGTAAGCACGTTCACCTAATTTCCAATGCTCGTCAGCGGCTCCTTATGGCTACATACACATGTAAAATACTCTACTCAATTAGAACTTTCTGCCTTTATGATATATAATCTCCAGAACATGGTAAAAGTAACAGGCTCTTCGCTGAAGTGGCTTCGGAGTAGAACAGGAAATTGTCTTGTCAATAGATGGGCAACTTCACCGTTCCGCCAAAGAGGCAATTACAAGTTAACGAACCAATCCGTACGGTTTGTGAAAACTATTGTAATACTGTAGTTTCATTCACTCGCTTAAGAGTGTAAGCTTGTAAAGGCTCAAGTGTTACAATGTCAGGCGACTGGTGCTAGGAAACTTGCTGCACGAGGGTAACGCTAAAACCGAAACTTCCTCAAGTTAATACAACAGTTGATACTTTTACGCTGTATAAAGTTCGTTGCCACCGCCAAACAGCACTATGCAAACATTAATGTGTTCCGGTTTGAATGGCGCTGTAGCTAGTGAAGATAACGCGGTTAACAATTTAGGCCTTAAGGCGACGAGCTCGTTGTAAGGGTGTATATCATCGTTACAAGGCCACGTTGTTATAAACAGACGCGTCCCTTACCATCAGATGAATGTCTCGCTGTAATGGACTATCGTTGCATTGATTTATATTCGATGAATTTCATCATTATCTTAGTCTAAGTTCTATTATTACCTTTATTAAATAAATTATCTGTCATTTAATAACAAAAAAAAAACGGTACTGTAATAATTGCAACATTTTACAATAGACGTGTTGACACTTATTTCTCGTGTTGTAATAAAGTTCACCGTAATATAACTTTGTAGTCTATATATATAATATGCCTAGTCCGGCCATAAGTACTGTTGCAAATGAAAATGCATAATTTTTTTTTAATAATATTACATGAAAGCTAATAATAGGTTTTACACAGGCTTTTAACCTGTTTGGCCAAGTATCACGTGTCCAATGTATTTACGCACTGTCTCCAAGGGAAATTTCCACCACCGCCACTGTTGCTCCAAAACATTTTTTAAGAGACTCAATGTCGCCGTGTCGTTTAGAGCAGCAGCAGGCCATGTCCTCTAAAACTGATCATAATTTGTAGACTAAAGGGTTGAGGTCTGGGCTAGGTGAGGGCCAGTCCTCAGCTCTTATGAACGAACCACGAATGAAATGAACGTTGGTTTCAAGCCAGGCTTGGGTAGTTCGTGCCTTGTGACTAAATGCAAAGTCCCGCTGGGAAGTCCACGGTATATTTTTAAAAAGTGTATTGCTGAGAGGTTTCAGGACATAATCCAAAACAGTATCTTGATACACTGTGGCTGACGTTTTCATTCTTTTATCACAAAAATGTATTTTTGTGACTCCTTGATAAGACACGCCCCACCAAACCATCCCTGACGCAGGATGATGATGATGACCACGTTGTACCTTTCCGACGACTTGATCAGCTTCTTTAAAACCGTGAGCGTACACTTTATCATTTTGCTTATTGTAGTTCTTCAATCGTGAAAATGTTTCAAGCGGTATTTTTATGACTTTCATCTGCGTATCAGGACAGAAAGCGTTTAATAAATCCACTCTTAATTGTAAAGATTGATTTAGGGCATGTCCTGTATATAGATCGTGACCTGATAAGCACCGAGCTTCAGGTTTTCTTTTATAATACGCGACAGTCCAAGCGGGATTCTTCCTTTTTCGTGATAAAATTTTTTGATTTGCTTCCTAATAGGGTTTCGACGAATTCTAGCTTTAACAGCATTAACAGCCTTTGTAGTTCTAACAGCTAACAGCACGCGGCCGCACCGATATTTTCTGGTCTTTTTCTGGACAAACGAAGTATTGTTGTATCTATGGATAGTACGATATACGAATATACGGCTGATAGCAAGCTTTTGAAATGTCTGGAATATGGCCGACCGGATCGGCTCCATACCCACTTTGTGCAACGCGATCAATGCAATCCTATATTCTTTGACACCTCCACCCCATTCAATATCGTAATTTGATATTGAACATAAAAAAATATGAGAAATGGCACAAAATGGAAAAAAGTTTTTAAAATAATGTATGTGTTACAAATGCAAAATAATTAAAAAGTTGAAAATAATAAAAGTTTTACGTAACAGTACTTATGGCTAGACTAAGGATATATATGTTAGGATATCCGCACAACAACTCATAGGATTCAAGCAAAATTAACCAACTTGTGGTGCACCCTGCTAGTGAACAAACGAAACTCTGCCACTCACCAACCCGCATTTTCATTTCGTGTTATTTACGCGGTTGCTATAGTAACGGTTGGTATGGAAAATCATTTGCGGTTGCTCTCAAGGCATGTTTCAGACAGCGAATATATATATGCATATATAATGTGACGGTAAAATTACATTACATTTATATTATTGCTGTAAGAGCTTTTACAAAGAAAAACCTTTAGTTTCATCAGCAACACCTATTTGAGAGTGATGGACAGGTGGCCGCTGGCACGTGTATGGCCACAGAGCCCGCGTCACTTATACTCGTAGTACCTACCTAGTGCTTATGTTAGACCACTTCAGTAAAGTGAAAGGAAAAAAGTTACGTACTGTTGAACGATCTGCGTTAACCATCACATCGACATGACCGAGGTGGTGGCATCACCTCGGCAAATGGGGCTCTATAACAATACTAGTTACTATATCTTTTAAAAATAAAAACAGTTATTCATTACATATAGTCATCTATTATATTATAGATTATTTTATTTAATACATACAATTTCTTATTTTGTGAAACATAATTGCATGCATATGCATCAACTATTTTTATATGTACATAACATATGCATACATTATAGTGAACGAAAGCTCGTCAACGAGGTACTCTTCGCGTGAGAGGGTGCGCCAGCGACCACCGCCGCTGCATGGGGGGCGGGGGTTGAGTGAGCGCGAAGACTGGCATCATTTAACACCGTATCCGTTTATACATTAACGCAACGGGCTTTTAGTAAATATCAAGCGAACAATCGATGTGAGGCGCTGAGATGGGCCTTCAAGACGCAGTGGGGCGATTGGGAGGTCGCAGGGGCGGGGCGGGGGGTAGTAGCGGTAGGAGGTCACGTGACACGAAACGCACCACAACTCGGCGCCCGTATCGACCGGCCCGATCCACGCCGTTCTGATCTACGCCGCGACGGAGATCAGGTTGTATTCCGCGCATCCATGAATATAAACTGCATATACGCGCACACGCATGCGGCTGCGTCTGGTGCCCGCGATGGCGCTGCATCCACGCATCACCATGCGCCACGCTCCCCGACATGAACCACATTATTGTGACCAGCTACATTATTGTGACACTAATTTCGCATAGAGCGCACCAGCCGCCGCCGCCGCCGTCAATTAAACTGTTTATATTCTGGATATGTCCGGCGCTGTGGTTCACATCGTCTACTCTCACAGCTCCGTCGGAGTGAAAGGTGACACAGTGCCATACTAAAACTGCGCAGTCGAACATATTGAACTCCTTAAATTGTTTTGTGTGTGCGTAGTGTTACGTGGACGTGGCTTGCGTGTCAGCGAGCAGAAGTTGTATGCCTTTGTATGCGGGTTGAATTAATCTGAGTGAAGATCAAAGAAATGCACGCACATACATAACGTCCAACAAATGTTTAAATATTTTCTATGATATTTCTATAAATTTAGCGAACAGGAGTAACTGCTCCAGTGTAAGTACGGCCTCTAGGGACGTACGCGCGCGTGTGTGTGCAACGGGAGGTCGGGGGAGGTAGGAATGGGGAGAGGAGGGGTGGGGTATCTATATCCGACTGCGGTCAATGACACCGATCCGGAACCAGAGTTTAACAACTAGGTGGGGCGGCATCAATTGACATTAGAGAGAAGAATCAACATCATTAATCTCAAACTAAACACACAACTTTTCTCCTTCAATGACTTTTAAAAAACAATTCACTAATTAATTTATAATACGGCATACTTTTTTATAATCTTCGTTATTGTTGGTTATATTAAAAAATTAGTCACCCTCTGGTGAGATTAATGAGGGATATAGTTAACACCGACCGGAATTAAACAATCCTCTTAATGGTGTTATCATTAAAAGCTGTTCGATTGAGTAAAACTTCACACATGTGCAGCAATCCTCAACCGAGGGGTTATAAGTGTAGTAAGTTCCCGTGTGAAGTATTTCCGGGATTCACGATAGATGAGCGCAGGAGCGATGTCGTGCTAAACAAGCTGCACAGGGACCGGGGATAGAAGCGAAACTTACACAAGTGTCCGTCCGTTCTTCGAGCATAGTTGACACTTTAGCAGTAACGTTCAATTTAAGTAGGGCAACTGAGGCAACTTTAGTGAACACGCTACAGAACCTTTACACTGCAACTTAGTCTGATAGGATCACTTAAGAAAACATCTCTTGCCATTGTCATTTGCAAGTGTGCCGAGCACCCTGATGGTACGGTATGGTCCCTTAATAGTTCCCCTCTATATTAAATATTGTGTTAATCTCTCTCCCTCTACCTAGCCATTATGGTATATGGTGGTGAAGTCTGTTTTCTTTATTTTATAATATTACACCATCATCATCATCATTAGGCGCTTTCTTCAAACTGAAGTTTGGCAATCAGATTGAGAAAACCCAATTGATCCTCAGCTATTCTTTTTGAACTTTTTGAATTGCAACTGATGGTATTTAAACTCGGTTCATTCCTTCATGTCGTCAAACCATTTTTTGCGCTGTCTATCAGTTGCACGTTTTCCAGGAATTTTGCCCTCCAGGATCAACCATAGGAACCCATAAAGGGATCCTCTTTACATATTATGTTAATATTATTAGTTTTCATTTATACGTTTAACTTCTCTCTTTTTTTTACAGACTCGTTTGCCAAAACGTTTTCCTTGAAATCCTTAATCAGGATCATCTTCATCAACATGATCAGCCGGTAGACGTTCACCGTTGGACATAGGTCTCCCCCAAAGATTTTCATATCGGTGGGTCTTGTGCTGCTCGCATCCAACGGCTTCCGTTTGTAGGGGGATTTGCGCCATTTCGCAGCATGCTGACTCAACGCGAGTTGGTGGAAGCCAGAGCCACGTTTGTTGGTTAGCAGGGTGCACGAGCAGGTGAGGTTGGCTTGGGTCCTGTGAGTTGTTATGCGGGACCTCTTACACCCCACCATAATCAGGTTATCGTTTACTAATGAATACCGCTGCCCTGAGACAAGTGGTAATAAATTTCTGAGGTCCTTACGTTGGTGACTCCTGTAAAAACTTCTAAAGGTACAGCAAGAATTCATGATTGCGGTTTTTCGTAAAGACGTATACTTATATTAACAACTTCGTCCATTGGAAGCCTGTTATTAATAATAATGCCATAAATTCACAATCCTTTGTGTAGAAATATTAATATGGGGGTTGTTTCAGTTCATAATTATCCTTATGTATTTTACAGTACATAGTGTGCCGGTCTGCTAAAGCTATGCAACAGGTGTAATATTTAAGATTGTGAGTTATTATCATTATTTACTTCGGAGTTAGTGACATTTCCATGTAGCGGACTTCAGCCAGACTAATAATCAGACATGTTCCTCCTGATAGAATGGTAACGGACAACTACACGTAGTTTTTAATGAAATGAAAATCTCTTAAAAACTTAAAGTTCACGAGTACGCTTGGGACGACAAGTGTTTAGGGATAATACCGGTTGATAAAGCAAAAGCGTGGGATGCCTCAAAGAAAGATTGAAACAGGAGAATGAGGAAATGGGAAATGTAAAATAAGATGGTAAATAGGCCCCAGCCCATCAAAACTGGGAGAATCGTTTAAAAAAATAAATAAAAATTACCAATTCAATGAAGTAAATCTTATTCGATTTCACTGAATAATATCTTATTATAGATTTGTGAGGTCAAATGGGCGACGAGGTATAGTCATTGGCAGCAGGCTTACGTCCGGTAGGTGGCTTTCCACTGGTTAGATTAGGTTAGGTTAAAAGGTGAGTAATTTAAAAAAAAAAATACTTTTACTACTTTAAATGAAAGTGATTAGTTACTAAAACTTGCAACTCCCCCGACACTTCCCACCCGCGCGTCTCGGCCCCCGCAGTCCCGCGCAAGCGCACGTAATAACTTTTATGTGTATATGTGCTAACGGCATTGTAAAGGATAGCAGTAATGGCATATATTACTGATGAATTAACATATGTTTTATGAACGATGAAGCGCTGCAGCGATGGAGCGGTGAAGCGGTGGAGTGATGGACCACTGAAGTGCTGGACCATTGGAGTGCTGGACCGCTGGAGTACTGAAGAGGTAGAACGTTCACAAAATATAAAGACAAATGAATTTGTATGTTTGTACACCCCACCCGAGTGCATATCGTGTTGTACGGTATTAGAAGTGCACTGATTGCACTTTACATTTTGACTTTTATTTATTCAATGTTTAGCTAGGGATCTAATAATTATATTGATAAAATATAGCTATGTACAGATGGTGGCGGATGGTGGCAGGTGGTCAATGTATGCGGTTGTCTCGGGGAGGGCGATGTGCTCGTGTTTTTTTATATCCCGTGGATTCCATTGCCCCATGTCCAACCAGTAAGTCCGGCGGTTAGCAGAGCGTTGACCGCGCCACGACGCGAACCACCAGCGCCGGCCGCTCCACCGCTCCACCGCTCCAACACTTCATCGCTGCACCGCTCCACCCCCCGTCGTGAACCATAATCGGTAGCCAAAGCGTCACAGCGCCGGCCCCGCGCCGCCCCAACCCGCACCCGTTATCCGTATACTTTAGCGCTACGACGCCCGAACAATACGTCTATAATAAAGTTATTCAAATGTATGTTATAAATAACTAAATAAACATACATGACCTAATATAAAATGTAGCAGCGGTAAAGTAGGTTAGACATTTTATACCGATTGCATTGTAACGTAGAAGTAATGAATTATGAGCAGATTTGAACGTTGTGCTCTCGCTCTTGTAAACAACTTGTGCGTTTCCACTGAAGGCGTCGCGACTCCTCAATGAAGAGGCGCTGCGATGCGATGCGATACGATGCGACGCTGTGATGCATGTCATTTGAGATGTAGCTGTTTGTTGACTATTAGAAAAGTCATGCGGGTGAAATAGCATAACGAGGGCAGGATGGGGATAAAGCGGATTGTCGAAAGAGCAAGACGGAAGTATTGGACGCAGCAGTCGCGCGCGCGCACGCTTTTCATTGATGCGCAGGCGCCGCCGGGCCAAGCGGTGGCGGCGGCAGAGAAGAGGGCGACGGGTGAGGGACGCGGGGTCGTGTGCGCGCGCGGTGCGGGGGAGGAGGCGGAGCAGGCGCGCGCGCGCTCACCGGGGGAGAGGAATGCGGCCGCGGCGAGCAATGACCGCGTCAGGGTCGCTTCCTTTACGAGAAACGCGGGCCGTGGTACTACGGCCGATGGTCTCTGCGCGCGCGCGGCTACCCTCCTCCCCTCCCGCCCGGATATCTCGCCGTCGCCGCCTCCTTACCGCACCGTTCACGGGCCGTACTATAATACATGGTACTCGCCGCGGTCGCCGGCCCGCACTCCGCTCCGTCCGATCCGTTAGAAAAATTAAGTGCGCCGCATTCCTCGGCGGCCCCGCACTCGGTGCTCTCTGTCGCACTGCCCAGCGCCCGCTCTGCCGTTTCACATTGTGACGCGTCGAGCTCGGTAGCGTTACTCGGTGCTGGAGTGGACGGCGGCGCGCGGCTCCGGCTCTCGTCCCGCCGTACGTTGTACTCACCACCTCCACTCACTGCGCTGTGAATGAGTGACTGATAAAAAAAACACAGTATCAAATATATAACAGTTTAATTGCTCATTCCCACACTTTGACGTGTAGCAGCCCATGACGCTGTACACTATGACGTAGCGTAGTTTCAACGACGAAAAGTTTGTAGTATGCTATTGTACTCGAAAAGAGTAAAAAGGGAATGCGAGAGATAGTTCAAAACTTTGTTATATCGCTATTCAAGTTTGTTTTAGATCTGATCCTGACATCAGTTTTGACAAAAATTACGCTATCGTCAAAATGTGTAAAAAAAAACATATTTTTCTTTACAATTTTACAAATTATACGTTTAGTAATTATGTAATATTTAATTTACGGATACAATACAACCTGCATAAACATTTTTTGAGCTTTCATCAGTCTCGGTGAGAGTATTAAGCTCGTTTCATTATAACAAATTGAAGCTGTTGCTTAAAATATCAAAAAGGTGAGTCCGTGTGAGCAAAGTGTAGCCGGCGGCGTACACTGCCTGTTATAAATAAACATTTTATCAACGCGTCGTAATCGCTCCGTGAAGTAAACATGGTGCGGCGGCGCGGGTCGGTGCGAGGCCGTGCGGGGCCGTGCGGAGCCGTGCGGGGCGCGCCGCTCCGTGCAACCGCCGCTCGCTCGGTGCGCAGACCAGCGGCCGCAAGCTACTCATGCAACTGTCCGACTATATGCATATCTATATTTAGATCAAAACATTGACTTCTGATCTATTAATCAACGCCGTCTTATCTTGGTAAATAGCCGAGAACAAAATGCACTGTTTATGTTTTGATACTTTAAATTGATAAAGAGTTGTAATAGTAATTACCGAGTCCGTTGTGCGACTTCCTACAGTAGTCACCCACTGCCGAGCATAGATCTCTTTGAGGGATCCGTACACGGATGGATCCTGCCGTTCTCGAAACCTAAGGTTCCTTACGATTTTCACTGGATTGTTTATCCACAACAAACCATAACGAAAGACAGAAACATGTGCCGTATGTGCTCTTTGGTTAGTGACAATGAAGAGTCGTATAAGGCCGCGTCCACACTCCCGGAGGTGACGCTGAGTGTATTATGGATGAACAGCTGTGAAGCGAGAGTTGGTGAGGTATGTATAAGTGTACGCGTGGAAGAGCAACGGTACTGAGAGTTGGAGCAGTTCCCCTTACGCAGGCAACACAGACGGACACGAGGCGGTGGGCCCGGGTAGAATACTCTTGAAGCAACTGTTGAAAGCTTAAGTGTTTTGAACAGGACATAATGTAAGAAATTTGGAAAATCAAACCTATATTTATAACAGCCATGCGATGCAAATTAATCGTAAATTTTATGCTGATATCTCAATGTAATAATGTATATATGAGGTAGGGCTATTAAAGCTTACTACCACGTTCTTGTTATTTCTTTGCCCTAACACGTAACAACTGGCAACGCATTTGCCAAAGTATTCTGGGCGAAGGCGCTAGCTATACCATGTGACATATTCATGTGATACAGATGTTACTTGATCATTATTTCAATACAGGATATATGTGAGCAGTGAGGCCGCGTCGGCAGCGAGAGAAATCCAACGACGATTTTTATGAAACCACTGCGTCCGCAGTTATTCGGGCTTCTGAACGTTGAAGGTTGAAGAACTTGTTGCGGAAACAAGTTTCAAACTTTTTTTTGTAATGTAGGGTTTAAAACGTGTAAAGTTTTTTTTAATGATACATTAACAAAGTTCTAGTGTAGCCTTAATTATCGTTGGATCTGTGTTATGCGAGTTATATCCGACGGGCGGATAGTCATGGCACAAGTTCACTGATAAATCAGAGGTTATAATTTAATAATAAAGTCATATAGGCGTACTAAGTTTCACTGTTTAGATGTACTGTGTACGTATACTGTACTGTGTACTTTCCTGGTAGATTGGGCGAGTGTGAGGTAAACAGTTCTCAGTAGTGTATATCATACGAGTGCATTATTTCCGGTTAACGTTCGCAACCGGATGAAGAGTTCAGTTATACGTGTTATAGGATCCCTCGGTTTGGGAAGTCGTATTGCGTAAGAGGTTCGCCTCTATGAGGAGGGTACAGTGCAACGAGACGAAAGTGCGTGCGGCCTCAGCGCGGCAACGTGCGCGCAGGGTTCACTGGCACGGACGGGAGGTCGCGCCGCCGCCCCGCCGCCGGCCGCTTGTCGTTCGCCGCTCTCCGCTCGCCCGCTTAGCGGATGCGCGGGTTGTTTGTGGCCCGCGCACCCCTCCCCCCTCCCGTTGCACAGATGCAAGTCGACGTAAACATCGCGCAAGGTCGCGCGCTGCACATGCACACCACCGCCGCGCCTCGTCTCGCCCCTCCGCGCCCTCACCGGTCCACAAACGGACAGACGAACGGCTCCGCTATATTTCTCTTCGGACAAAACTTGAACACGCCGCCATCCCCCGTCGTCATCACATAAAATATGTTTATTGTTTTGAGATTCTATATGAAATCGTCGCCTACACTTGTGTACAACGTAACAACAAAACCCGAGAAAAGAACGGTGGATGATTAGAAGGCGAATAATTAAAATTTCTTCAGTTATCATCTCTGACAGCAGGTAAATCGTGTAGCTCCCTCCGCTGAAATGGAGGAAGTGCCGATGGACCGCCTTCTCGTCGTCCTCATAACCACAATGCACTATGCATGTAAGTCAGCCGTCTTACACCCCAAGACACCTCCATTATTATTATTATTATATTATCTCATAATTCTCTCTATGCTACTGTCAGATCGTATTTATAATGTTAATTGTTTTAGATAATTTAAGCAATTTACTATAGAATATTTAGAGTAGGGAGCACTTATTGTTGAAATGGAACCCTGTTTGGATTGTAATTCGTTACAACGGTTCCTATCAGCAGCAGGTGCGTACAACTACTGAACAATAAAAACGGCCGCCGTTATATTACTGCGGAGGATACACAGGAGGCTTGTTAAGTTACAGTTGCTGTGTGATTAACGTTAACTTGAAACATGTTTCACATGGCGAGATGAACGTGAACTTCTAAATAAAGTAAATGGAAATGAGAAACAATAAATGACGGTTTTGTGCAGTGAAGTTTGTCTTTTACTGCAGCGCCCCAATCTAGGGATGGTCAGAGAATGGGCGAGGCGGGGGATCGCGACGGGGGGCGGCGCACATCTCGGTTCCGTGGAATCAAAACGTATTTCATTGTTCGCACTCTATCGTCCCGACCATTCCACTCCTTTGTTTATTTTTAATGCACACTATTTTTATTTTAATTGTGTGCGCGACGTATTCGTGTGCCCGGTGGGGCGGTGTGGTGTAAATACATCAGCGAGGACCCGTAGCCGCGCGGTGCCAACGCCCAGCCTCCTTCACCCCCGGGCGCGCCTTTCCACCCCGCCGGCTTGTTTTCGAACGCACAACTGTTTAATGAAACATAAGCAGTCTTGTTTTTATTGATTCGATGTGACGGCTGAGGAGTATGCGGAGAACGGCTCAGGCAGCGAGGCACGGGCATTAGGTTCAATGTCGACACTGTTATTGTAACAATTGAACTATCACATTGAATATGTCACGTAAACCCTGTCCGGAAAAGGCTGTCGCGGCCGCATTATTGCGTCACATATTTATTGATTGGTGACCGCAAGGTTCGGTACCTTTTGTATGGAGGGAAAAGTTTAAATATTTTTTTGTCTCTTTCTAAACGTCTGCCCGCGCTCTAGTCGACACCACTACCGCGCCCCTTACCACCCCTGTGTTCACATAGGACTTATTCGAACGAAAGATACCGGTAGTGGCACATCGATGATATTATCTAGCGGCATCGTGTATCACGCTTAAGACACGTGCGGTACTCGGTAAGAGTAAGCTCGAAAACTTATGCCAAATGCATTCCAATAAACATTTCCGGTTTCTACTATGCCCTGTAAGAATACGATATTATTAATTGTGCGCGCGTCCACTGCGTCAACCGCTGTAGATCGCCATTTTGAATCAAGTCTAAAATAACTTCCGGTAGGAACCTTGGCAGGTTTTTACCTATGAAATATGTGTGAAGATAAGTTAATTTCATTTTATAGTTATAGGTGTTTGAAATAAAACAATATAACAAGCGTTTGCGATATTGGCGAATATAGAAAATGTTTTCTTCGGACTGGAATCGAACCGGAGTGCAGCAAGAAACAGGTTGCATTTGATTGCTTTTGAATTACTACAGTGCAGTACAGGCGGTTGTTCCCCTGGTCATCCACTGTGTACATGAAATAAATTTGATGAAGAGTGTACACCATTAACACTCGTGAGTTTCATTTGAAAAATCGAGTCCGCCAATAGATGCGCCTGCGCCTGCTGCCCGCATTACATACTGATCACTAACAACAAAGGTGTCATAACGAATTCCTATCAATTCTTTAATTATATTCAAAAGAAGTACTGTTGCGGTACTAGAAAAGAATAAATCGATATTTACCAGTACAGTTAATGCTTCAAATAGTACTTCAGAGCTATTTGAAGATTTGATTATAATAAAAATTATTGCATAATTTTGAAGTATCCGAAAATTTAGGTCGTTTCGTTAGTTGCTGTGATTGCTATGTCAAGGTGCGCGTGCGCACCCGTTATGAGTCGCGCCCCCCGCCCGTCTCGCCGTTAGGTTCATTCCGTTAGCCAATATTGTTCTGCGTCTCAAGAAATTGCAGTATACTGCATTGCAGTATGTACATTTTAAGTCCTTTGTATTAGTTCTACTGATGACGACAAAGTTTCAGATTACATTACATTTAGTAATAATTTGAATCGCCACTTATGGAAACTTGTAAAACTGTTTGTACGGCAATATTGGATACTAAGGACACGGTGATCCAGTGTTACAGTCATGACGACATTGAGTTGCGAGAGGCCGCGGGATCGCCAACGAACGCAGCGGCGCTCCCCTGCACTGCGCCTGAAACATACTGCTCCAATCGAGAGGGCGGTAAACTCGGAACCTCCACCACCCCTTACCCCCCTTCTTAATAAATTGTATTATTTATTTGTGTTATTCTCAATGTGCATCTTTTGTATTTCCTGACATTCACTTATAATTCTATTGCTTTTGTAGCTTTGATTGCAAATGAATTTTATTTTTGCGAATTTGCTGCAAAGCAAACTTGTGACTCTGTAATACACATAGTAATATATTTTTTACTGTAGCACGTCTACGATTCTAAGTTGTAAGCCATCAAGGAATGCTGATGGTTTAAGTTATTTTTCAAAAAATAGATTTTATTTAGAGGTAGAAAAGGAAACGTATTGCGGTGGTGCGGTGATGCGGCGGTGCGTCGTGCGGCGCTGCGGCGCCGGGCGGGCCGCGTGCGGTCGATGAGCCCGGCCTAGAGGGCAGCACGGTGCTCCACCAGTTGGCGCTGCGAGCAGCGTGCGGCTCGCGCTCCTCCTCCCCCCCTCCTCCGCGCCCCGCCCATCCCGCGCCCCCGCGTCGCGTCCGCTTGGCCCAACGGCGGCGGCGGCGCGCCGCGCGCTCACTAATGCGTCATACCGCCATCTGAGCCGACGTGCGCTCCGTTACTTAGTCTGTTAGTTCGCGCGCGCGCCATGTGAACTTAGTGCTAGCAACTTGATCGTACAGAGGGGGCGCGCGCCGGCGCAGTGCACGCTGACCGCGCCCGACCGTGCACCGCGCGTACCCCCACGGGCGGTACAGCTATAATACAGTGTGTTGTTGGTGGCCGTGTGTCGCCACCAGAACATTGCAGCACCACGAGCACGTGGTTGGTTAGCAGCTCCATGCCCGCCGCCCGCCCGGCAGCCGCGCACCGCTCGGACAGGCGTAAGTTTTATATAAATTGTTTGCAATCGTACGCAGTTGTGACGGTACGGGGACGCCCTATTTTAGCGGCAAGGCGCTGCGGCGGCGCCCGGAATGCGGCCTCCGCCCCGCCGCGCGCGCGTATCGTAATAAATAAAGGCGGGGCTCCGGTGCGTGCGTGCGCACCCTCCCGCGCCCTCCTCGCCACGAGGCCATTGACCCCCGGCGCCGCCCAACACGATACTCTTCGGAAGTGGCACCGCGCGCTCACGACCCCGCTGCGCCTCGCGTCTCCAATGTCAATGCCGTCAGCACCGCGCGCGCCCTCGCCACCGACGACGTGCGAGTCGTTCATTAGGCTTCGTCACACGGGTGAGGCCAACGACCCCGGCTTTTGCACCTGGCCCCCCGTAAGGGGACCCTACCCTCGCTCATCACTGGTGCTACGCCACCGACCTCATAGGTCGGTGGCGTAGCACCAGTATCTCTTATTCCGCAGGACCAGTTCCAAAAATAGCTGAGCCGCCGTTTTATTAGCCGCGAGCGCGCGGCTGAGTTGCGTATCGGCGCCGGCGCCGTCGCACCTTGTGCCTCACCGTTGTTTGTAAGTTTTTACATTTCTCTCCGTCGACTAACTGTACCGTGCAGCGCTCTAACGCTACCGTTGTTTACTATAAATCGTGACTCACCACATCCGTTCTCTTATCTATCTCGAAGCTAACATTCGCCTCGTGAAGCGTTACTTGGTATTGTTTAGGTGCAATCATTTAACTTTAGGTGGTGGGCGAACGGTTTCACCGTTTACGAGCGAGCACCCATCCCTGCGACTCGAGCGAGTGGGTGAGTGAGTGTGTGAGTTGCGCACCCACACTCGCACGGACGCGTACAGCGGGTACGCACCCGCTGCGTCGATGCGCGCTCAAACATTTGAATTGTAACCGTCCCCGACCGCGGCGCCGCGCCGCTCGTTCAAGTTCAGCGCCGGCGAACCGCCCACTTTGTATTTGTTGTTCTAATAACTTAAACTTATCGCACTATTACATTATCAGCCGCGTGGATAATATAAAGCGTGTTAGCGGCTGAACATCCCTATTGTTTGGTCGCGGTGCGCTGCGCGAGTTTTGTATAATGCTAAAAATAAAGCATGAACTTCCCGGTTGAATGGCGCAGCAGGGCGCGCGCGCGCACGACCGGGTGTGCGCGCGGGGCTGCGGCGGCGGCGGGTAGCGGCAGGCCAGCAGCCATTGCCCTCACCCGGTTTGTTTACAAGTGGGCCCCGAGAGCGGAGCGGACGCACGCATAACTGCACCTTGCGTACGACTTGTCACGGCGTAGAGTCGCGCGGCAAGGGCGGCAGGGGCGGTGGAAGAACGAGCGCCATCTGCGCGCTCATCACTAAAATAAACCGGCGCGGACGTGGGAGCGTAACCGCTACGCCGCTACACCACTAGGTGCCGCCACGTACAAATTCTCGAGTGTGAATAGATTCAAACGATAACAGTTGCAGCGCATGCGTTGGCCATCACAGCCACTACCTAGGTTTCCGGTTTCGTAGACATTTCGATCTTGGAGGTTTCCCTTATGTTAAAATAAAATCCGCTCTATACAACACGGGCCTATTAGGGCTCCCCGTGTCGCGCTGAAACAATCGGACACGCTTTTGTTGCCATGCTCGTCAATGATTTCTACAATTTGTTTATGACCTTTAAAATAACTGAAAACTATGACGTTTCTGGACCGACTACATAATTTTTATTGTAACTATTGACTTTCCAAAACACCGAACGCTTAGATGTAATCAAATAAAACGAGAATCCGTCACCTTACCAAGATCTTCACTACTTAACACAAGTTGTAATGTTTTTTGATGCCTGGCTGTATGCTTTGTGCTATCTTTTAACAGTTGGGCTGATGGGAGACTATTACTGTTCCCGTTGAGAGCAGAATACTTCTAGGTTATAATATTGGCTTTATCATTTTAGGTGTCGGTACTGGTTATAATGTTAACGTTATTCCCGCCACGTGGACGGAGGCCCACGCTGTATGTTCCCGGCGGGCTGGTTGTTGATCGTCATCAGTGGTGTTGGTGCCCAAGTACCTTACTAATATTCGGATGGTGTTTTCGATATTACTCAGTCTTATTTTTTAATACTTTTCTTATAAATGATATTATGTACATGTCAGGTCTAAAGAGCGAAGTATAATTTGAGTTTGTACATATAGCACACAATAGCAGCAATTGCAAAATCTTTTATCATATATATTTACTATGTTAATGAAACTTCCTTATGAAATTTATTAAAACAAAAATTTAGAAAAACAGCAATGTAAACAAGAAAGATCACCTGCCGCGTAAAGAAAAATTGAGTAATGTCTATCAGCCCTGTACTCACGCATTAGTAAGAATAGGACTAGAGAAAACCTTGCTTGTAGTAAAAGGTGACTGTTTTCTGGTTTGGCAAGCCTAGAGGGTGAGGTTCCTTATCGGTCGGTAAGCGCGCCCTGGGATTCATATTTAATGCAGTACAGCAAGAGTCCAAATGAGGATTGCTCTTCATCCGTACTTGTTAAGCCAGAGTGCAAACGGGTACCGGCGCAAGAGATCCCGAAGCCCCATTTAGTGTACTAGAGGAGTAGTGGCTATAAATCCCACATAATCAAGACTTTTCCTGAGAAACAGAGTATTTTCTTTATATTTGAAGATATCTCTTGACATCAAATAAAGGGCCATAACTATAATCCACCAAAAAAGCCTATGCCTCGGGCAAAGTATATGAGAATGCGTCACTTTTTTAAAGAATTAGTATACTTTGAAACTTACAGAAACACCTTAGAAATAGCACTTTCAATTTTATTTCTATCGTTCTATAAGTAAAACTATTGCCAAAGAGTCGTTTGTTCGTCTAAACATTAGTTAATAAGAAATTGCTACATGCAGCTTGTGCACCCTGTTCTACGTGTAACTTGTCGCGCAGCTCACACAGGCTTAGGCAAAAAATAAAAAGGCAGATAGAACACGTTCCTTCGTTAGCCTTTATGCTTAGCGGCGAGGAACAGAAATGTGTCAAAAAGTTTAACGAAACATGGATATCAAATGTACAAACAACGATCAGCACGAGGGATGGTACTCAAGCCAATATACGCGGCGAAGGAGCTCGGTTTTATAAGACATATGAGGTTGTAGGTGCTGGCTTGAGTATTTATTACACATACGTGTACTTCCGTCTCCTGGTTCTATCGGCACCGTTGGCCACGTCAACCAACAAGTGCGGAGTGCGCGCGCAGTATCGCCACGCCCCGTACTGCACTGCCGCCGGTGTACAGTCGCTCCGTCAGCACGCTGCTCACGGGCGGCGCTACTCCAGCGATTATGTGGAACGCGCCAGCTTCTGGATGAAAAAAATTACTTTTTAGCAAGTACAATTAGCAAGCGGGAAAAGGCGCAGCGGGGGGAGTGCACGACGGCGTCTTCATAAAATATCTCTCTGTACAGTATACTAGTTTTTGCTTCCGGAGTTCGCGCGCGCACAAGTCCGCTGCAAGCCCGATAGCAAGTGGAGTGCGACGGTCGGCATCACGCGATGCAGAGTGACGCGATGTGCACCGAGGAACGACAACAATGAGGCCGAAGACGAGGAAACGTGCTCGTCCAAAAATACTCTGGTTCTCATGGTCCAGAGTATTTTGGACGGGCACGGAAGAAAAAAGAATTGCTGTTAAGGTGTTAAATTAACAATACGAGGATGTCGGTTAGCCAGGCGTGAACGAAAAAATTGCCATGATTCGAACTACTCCTCATGTTGGCTGGCCCCGCATCGAACCAGGGATTTTCGAGTGACAAAGCAACCAGTTAGCCGCCACGCCATGGTGGTACGATCGTCACTTCATCTTTCCACTGGATATCACCGGATTATGCGATACTGGCGATGTCCCGGTAGAGACCCAACATAGTAAAAATCGGCGGGAGTCCTCTGAGCGATACGGTAGGACCATGGGGAACGAACGAGGTGAGTACCATAAGGCAAGCCCAAATCTGAGAGTTTCCTTCCCTAAGATCAATATAGGTAAAAATCGCATCAGCCTGTATATAATATAATTGATATTACTCTCATTCGAATATTTCCAAAAGATGGCGATGGGTGGTACATGGAGCGGGAGCGACCGAGTTCCACAGTTCAAATTGTTTAACAGTGAACACGAAGAGTCGGTTTTAAAGATATGTTGCAGGTCATTTGAATATGTGGAACATGAGAGATGGCGAGTGTGTTAAGTCGCGGGGCAGCGTCAACGGAACCGCGCCAGTATCGCGCACGGCAACCGTTACTTGCGGGCGCAGCGCGGGTGTCGTGCGCCACACCGCCGCTCCACTTCACGGTTTATTCAGTGTAAACGCACACATTTCTCACAATACTAGTCGTACCGGAAGTTGCAACAGGTTCAAACGCGCTCGGACGGTGGACCGTCGTTGAGTGATGCTGCTATGCTGGAGATAGTTTTATTTCCTTTTGTCACGGAATGTGTGTGTTTAGATTTAAAAGTCGGTACAAAGAGAAAAGTACTTTATTCTCCAGTATGGCTTACTGTACAGAGGGAGCAACCCTCCCGCGAACGCACAGGGGGTGGAGGGGGTTGTTACAGAGACATGTTTTTGGGTCACTTACACGTCCCGCCCCGTTTCAGCAATCGATTCAGCTTATGTAACTGTAAGGTGGTGGTAAGTGTAAGGTTCGCTAATATTTGGGTTATTTACTTGGGGCAGACCGACGTGCGCCATTTTATTAAGCAGCTTTGACATGACTTACATGACGGCATGCGATTCCTGCTAAACAATGTTGTTGCTTATTGGTGTTGATATGGTGGTAGTCGCCGGGCTCCGCTCGCCGCACCTACCTAGCAATCACACAATGCAGTTAAGGATTACGAATAGAACGCAGCTGCTGGTCAGGTTGGATATTGGTATTGGATGTGATATACACTATATTCTCTGATGATTTTTAGCTTTTAGTAGTCATTTTGACTCTAACAGCTCATCTGTTACTGGGCTCGTGGACCCGGGTCTACGACCTGTTATGATATGCAGTCTAGTTGCGTTTTTTTTTGTATAGCGGACACCGTTGCATACTTGTGTACACATGTCTGTGTAGGCGCGGGACGGTAATGCGGCGTTCTGCTCCCGCTTCCGCTTCCGCCGCCGACAGCACACGGCGCGTGACCGCCACTTGTTGAGTACACTACCTTACCGCGTACTACCTACCTCCCGGTGATTAAATCATAGGGCGCATGCGTTCACCAGCAGGCGGCTGCTGGACTGTGTTGCAAGCCTTGTAATCACCCGTTAATATGAATTATACTTAAGCACTACCTGTCGTAAAAGGTGACCAAAAGGGACTTTGGGTTTGCGATCTTCGAGGGTGAGGCTCCGTATCGCTCAATAAGGGACCAGAGGTGCGGGAGGGTAGAGGGGCGGGACGGAAAACGCGAGGTGATCTTCTGTTTGCCGCAGTACAATATAGGTGCTGGGGAGCGTTTCGCCCTTTCCTGAGACATACTTAGCCAGAGTGCATGGAGGCACTTTGTCTAAGTCCGTACGTACGTTTTTAGTGGATTTTTAATTTTTTCCCTGGATATAAGGTGGTTCCTTTTGGAATTTTCTTTAGTATACCTAAATACAAAATAAAGACTATACTGCAAGCAGACATAGTTTTTTTTTTTTTTTTTATTTAAGATACTAGGCAAACGAGCAAGACGGGTCACCTGATGGTAAGTGATTCACCGCCGCCCACGTCACTAGCGACGCCAGTGCGTTGCCTAGAAGACATAGTTTCTGTACAGTTTTGAATGTTGGTTACGGTTATCATTTCGGCGTCCCCCTGCAATCATTACGCCGTACTAATAAATACTACGGTAATATCTATTAGGTCTTTTGTTCGATCATGTTCATCGTCATCTCAATTGATGAAACTCCACTGATGAACACGTTCCCATACATCGGGCATTATTCGTTCAATGCTGCAAATATGTTCTTATGTTGGAGAGCTACGAGATATACCTTTCTTAGATTATAACAAGTAGGTGCTCGATAAGTGTGCGCGCCAAGCTCGGGGGTCCGACGCGTCGGAATGTGACGACGGGGGACAGGCGGGTTGTTGGTGCAGGGGTAGAGAGGGTATGGTTGAGAGCAGGGGGTGCGAAAAAAAAAAGAGACGTTATAAGATTGTGCAAATTTTTAAAAAGATAAGTTGGGTGGTGTGGCGGTGGTGGTGGGCTCACTCGCTTACCTACTAGTCTTGATTTATTCAAAATGATCGGAACGCGCATAGTCTCGCCGGCGTCACTTATCCAAACATAATAGTATGGATGGGGGAGGTAGGGGGTTGGGGTTTGTCTATGCGCATCACGGCGTTGTCTCAACGTGCCCGCTGCTCGCCCGGCGACCTCTTTATATGGGTTCGCTTCCCTCCCAGCTTCACAGACAGACGATATAATGATAGTACATATATTATTAAAAATATATTTACTCTGATTACGCCAGTTTAAATACAGCTCGTTAGTTTGTTTCCACAATAGTATTATTGTAATATTTATATATTCAAATAATTAAAGTTGTAGTCTTATAACTGACTTGTCAAATTGGTTTGCAGAGCCTGCTTCTGACGTCACGTGGTGCAGTTGTGACCGGACTAAAAAATGGGACAGTCCTCTTGCAGTCAGGTAAGAAACGAATATTCGAAGAAAACGTATCATGTCAGTATGTATATATATATATATATATATTAAGGTATATTTGCAAACGAAAAATTAACTAAGTAATATATGTGTACTTCTTTTTGCAATTTGATGTTCTATACATGTCTCTATGAAAAAAAAATTAAGTAAAATCAGTTTGTGATACAATTGAACCCAATCTTCTTCTACACCGTGAATGAAGATTGATTGCTCGGTGCCAGGGCGTAAAGAAAGATAGGCGACTAATATTAAATTTGTTAATTATGAATATTTGGACTGCTCTTGATACCCATCAGCACAAAAAAATGTGGCAGGTAGCGGAGTGGGTGTTCGAGTGCAGCGCGTGGGCCTTTGTAGAGGCGAAGATGCGCGAGTGCCTCTCGGTGGTGGGTAGATAGAGGAGCGCACGTAACGGAGTCGCGCAGTGGGGGTCAGTGGCGCGAAGGCGAAGGTCACATCGCGCTATTGTTTGACGCGCACTGGGCCGCACCCGAACCAGATAACCAGTCGACGATAACGCTCTGTGTAAATAACATCGAATCTTTCAAAGGAAATATGCAGTATTTTAATAACACAACGAAGTATTGTCAAGATATACGAACATTGTTTATATATTATTAAAACACGTTTTGTATTATAAGGCGCGATAATGAGGCTCACTTGTTCGACAAACAGGCCGTGGATCGGGGTGCACGAGCCCAGCATCGGATGAGTTGTAAGAGTTGATATGACTTTCAAGCTCTCAACATCTTCAGAATAGAGGAGCTCCTTAGCGAGAAGCCGCGCTCCGGAGCCAGTCACGATCCTAATCAGTTGTTTATTTGAACTCTCATTGGACACTGTAGTGCTCTACTGAAACAGTAATTATAGTTATGTACCTTATTTGGTCTGGATTAAGTTCATTAGACGTTTTGAATGGGATGGGCGTCGCACAGCGCCATCTAGTAGCGGAGGGCGTGTCCTGCTCTCTCCGTTTCGCGAAAAAACGTGTGCCGTTGAACCGGACGCGGGCGGGGCACCTCTTGCATCGTGCCGTTACTTTTATCCGAGGTCAGGAAGTCGCCGTGTCGCCGCATTTTTTACTTATATAATAATATACGCTACTAGAGTGGAACACGATGCAAGATTTTTTTTTCTTCTACTGCCACTCACTATCCAAAAACTTATATCTACATAACGCGGAACGCGGAACTATAAATGCGGAAGAATATAAACGGAGAAATAACTCCACAGTGCTAAGTTTTAACGAGAAGCCGTAGTAGCACAAGTTTATCGCGGCGAGCGGCGCGGTGTGTTGGCGGGGTCTGGCGGCGTGGGGGATGACGACGCATGCGCGCCGCTCGATCGATCGTGTCTGTATGTTCGTTCGTAATGGGGCCGAATGTACAATCACAACCATTATACTGACAATTACTTTTAAATATTAATTACAAAATAATTACATTAACAGATCAAATACAAATTTTCAATTTTATCTCACAACTGAGTGAGATTATGCACCATGACAAATAATGTATTAAGTAAAACGCTCGTTTGTAGTGCTAGTGCGCGCGCGCGGGCGTGTGTTGCGTGTGCGCGCGTGTTTGTGTGTCTCTGTGTGTGTGTGTGTAATGGTTAAATGTAAACGGCGTTGTTTTGTTGCGCAGGTAGGTGGGCAAGCGCGCGCCGCCGGCCCCGCATCGGCACACTGCTGCACACCGGGTGTATGTTACTCGGGTAAGTTCCGTTGCAAACTTGTATTACCCTGATAAGGTCTGTAAAGCGATTACTTTGTGCGAATTACTTATTCTTTAATATTGTGTGCGTGCGTGTTGTTTTTGAGTATGTACTGGTGTCCGCTGGGCGCATGCTGTGCGCGTTTCATATAACGTTGAACGTTACGTTGCGTAGTGTGTAAGCGCTGTGTGCTATGTAAAATGGGGTCAAAGAACATTTTCTCCTTTGTTATAGGTATACCGGTTGAAGCGCACGGCCGTATTCCCAGGGGGAGATTCCAATGGGAAGAAATGAAATTTTACAAGTTACACTAGGACAGGTAAATATGATATATTTTTCTTTTTCTATATTTAAATAAATATTTTTATTTTATTAAAATTATGTTTTTTTGCTTTGCTGTTGTTGTTGTTGTTGCTGCTGCTGCTGTTAATTAACGACTGCGATTTAGCGAATAGTTTATTGATTTTCAAAATATCCATTCATTCACCATCTTGTCATTTACGATGTCTATCATAATTTTTTTTCACACTATTGGAGATGTTATGCATGCATAGGAAATATTCTAGATCTTGAAAAATAAGTAGCGTCTGTAGCGAAGTGATTGTTCAAGTGTGTCTGTGTGTTAGTGCGTGCGTGCGTGCGTGCGTGCGTGTCAGTGTGCGGTGGCTGTATGGGCGTTACGTCTTTGGCAGAAATTATTTGAAAAGTCCTTGCCCGTAACTGTCCGCAGCGCGCGCCCGGCGATCCCGCACCGCGCCCGCTCCCACGCTGCCCCGACCCGATCCGCCCCACGCCCACAACGGCACCGTTTCAGGAGTACGCGCCGCCGGTGAGCAGGCTTCACTCCGCAAGCCCTCCCCCATTCCAGCACTGCTCTCCGAAGTGTAAGGCGAGCGACGGCGCCTGAGCGATGCGACTGATGTCGCGCTCTTTTTTATCCGTTTCTTTAAGAAGTACTTATGAGGGGTTGTCCATTATTATGGAAATAAAATTTACAATGGGGATGACTTCTTGCGGGTATCAGGTAACGTTAGAGAGACATAAAGTGATGAATTCCCGAACGATTACACTGTTAGTGTCCATGCACGTTTATTTTCCGCTGATACGAATCATTCTCGTCGATAAGTATCGGATATTTAAAAGATATTTCAACTTAGATAATTCAATTGATTTTTAAATAAAAATAACTATCTGATGAATTAATAAAGAGTACAATCACATCACGGTGTATCTTTTGATACAGGGTGCCCCGTGGCAGATTTAGGATTTCTTAATTAAATTAAAGGATGTTATTATTTTAGAATATACATATATTTGTCATAAAAAGAAAGACGAGACATGCGGATTTTATTTTTTGAAGATCACTCCGTGTAAATGTTTTCCATCGCGACGTACACACTCGCGGAATCTTTCGAGAGTACTCTGAGTGACGTGCTGCAAAACTGACCTAGGAATAGCATTCACTTCTCGCACGATATTTCCTTTTAAATCCGATAGATCTGTCGGGTTGCTGTCGTACACTTTTCCCTTTAAGTAACCCCATAGAAAAAAATCTAATGGGGTGAGATCTAGCGATCTGGGTGGCTAATCAATTTTCCGGGGAATTCTTCGCGAAGTAGGCTCATGGAGGCTCTTGCTGTGTGAGGCATGGTGCCATCTTGTTGAAACCACGTGTGAGAGCTGTTCGATGGACGTTTTCTTAGTTTCGTTATAAAATACTCATTAAGCATGCGGCGATAGACATCACCATCAACAGTTACGGTTGCTCCAAGAGAATTTTCAAAGAAAAACAGTCCAATTATTCCATTGACAGAAAGAGACACCAGTCCACTGCGACATCGTGACTGACCAATCCGCACAAATGCCGCGCCAAACTGTAACCCCTCCCCGGTCCCCCCGCGCAACCGTTAGAAAAATATTCGAATTTCAAATCCTAAATCTGTCATGGGATACCTATAGCGCTATAGGAGGAACTTGCTCGTTATTACAAGCGATTTTATCAAGTTCAATATTTAGATTTTCGTTTCGACACTTTTTTATATTTTATTCACCGGAGCGACGAGACGTGCGGGACGATCACCCGATGTTAAGTGATACGTCCGCCCATAGCAACGTGGCACTAATTACCCAGCATCACATTGTGCTCGTCGTCTTAAGACATAAGATGATGTTTCGTTACCGCAATAATTAAGTGTAATAGCTAGTGAGCTACAGCGTCCTTCAAACTTGAACATGTTAATGTCGACACGTTTCTCTTTGACATCTCACTTCATATGTTGCTGGGATTGATCAGACCAAATATGGTTATGATAAATCAAAATGATGTCGTTGAAAAACAAATCTTATTATATTCTTGGAATATTCGACTAGTAGTAAGCCAACTAATATATATCTAGACTAGTCAGTCTAGATATATATTTAGACCGGCTATAAGCTCCTTTCTCTAATGTACATAAAAGTGCTATCAGGTTAAAATATTACAGAAATTATAAATGTCGGTATTATCAGGGCGAATGCTACTGGGAGGCTGCTCGGCTTTTGTTTGAATGATCTGAGCAAGTGTTTTCATATACTAGTACTTATAATTAGCACTGAACCAATTTGTATGCGTGAGATTCTTCCGTCATCATTGATTTTAGGTCCACTGTTGTAGCTGCGGGCAGTTAAATATTTTAGTTATATTAATTTGAAAATTAATTTAAACTCATGGCTATTCGAGAAAATATTATTTTATACCTTGAAGCAAAGTCAAGAGAGTCATTTGTTATCATCAGCAGATAGTAAATATTGACACTGTGTGCGGGGGTACAGCGGAATTGTACCAGGAGCGGGCGTTTTGCGCGTATATCCAGTTATTCAGTTAAATCTCAATATATCGAAAATTATTTAATTTTTTAATCAAATTTTCGTATTTTATACATACATATTTATCACGCCTCGTTCCCAGTAGGTTAGGCAGAGACTACCTCTCCCCACTTGTTACGATCCTGGCACACCTCTCTCGTTTCCTCTCCGTATTTTATATTGAAATATATAAATAACAACCATAAGATTTTTTGTAAACAAAAAATATATCTTTAGTGGATAAACTTGTAATAGTATCGTAAATATGAAAAATCAAATAGAAATAATAGTATATAGTCTATCCTATCCTTTGACCATGGTTCTTGAAATAACGGCGTTTATATTAGAAGACCAGTTGCCTAATAATCGTTTATACGATCTTCACGAACTTGTCCCATCAAAATGACTAAACCTAAAAATTTCTTCATTTCTGGAATTGAATGGCCTTTCCATTTGACACTTCTGTTAAGTGATTTTAGTCGCACAATATTTTGGTTATAATATCGTCAGGAAACGTACTAGTACTTAATACTAGTACGTGTCGCGCATACGAAGTGTTAATAAAAAAACACCATTACCAGCGAGACACAAATCCATGACAGTGAGACAATTACTAACAACATGCGATTACTATAAAATTTATCTTAACAAAAATGTTCTATAAAAAAAAATTATATATAATGACAAAATTTAAGGAATAAGAAACCAAAAGGTTAATAACGGTAAAACAATATAGAAGGCAAACAAAATAATTCGTTTATGTGGAATATTACGTTGTAATACTTTTTGTTAAAAAATCTTTTTTTAACTTTATTTCGAGTTAAATCTTAATCACGGACACAGCGGCGTGTAGCAATAATTTTAATTTGTTTCATCAAAAGAAAATAGAGGAAAAACCGCTTTCTTTAATTTATTTAAAACGCACATCAACAGCACATATGTCACAAATATAATTTACAATAAATAAACAAATTAATTAGATATTTACAATTCAATTGCGTGCGAACAAAATTACAATGTAACTATTCTCATTCAAAACAAACAAAATGGCGGTATAAGTTCCAACATTGTACTTTGTGAAATATGCGGCAAAATTAACAAGCTCATTAAAATGCAACGTTTGTTCTATTTTACGCACCTCCTTAAATCGGTCAATTTATGCGAGCCGGCGCTGCTTCACGAATGCGTGCACACGGCCACATTTTACGCACACAAGCAAATAATTTAATGTATTATATATAACGGTCCAGCCTGTCAATGTGTTAGCAAATGTACCGAGAATACATTAGTTAAATTATTTATAATATGGATTTTGTGTTCTGGGGTATGCAGTCCATATTCGCTTGCTTGGGGGCGGAAGTTGAAGATAATCAAGAATATCATTGTAAACAGTTTTCCCTTAACGTCATCATTACTTATCCGTCTTAGTTCACTATTGGGAGTAGTTATTTTACAAATGTAAGTTAATATGATATGAAATAATTTTTAATTTAAGTAGTGAAAGGAACTCCTTGGTATTACAACGCGACCCTTTGCAATACGCTTAAGTTCGTCACATGGATGCCAATAGCCCTTCGTGTTTGCCGACCCGAGCTCGCGTTTTTAGTAGGTAATGAACCCTCACTGGAAGGTAGGCCAACCCCTCCGTTACCCGTTCATTCGCCTTTTACAATACGCAAAAGTTAGCATAATCCTACTCTTAATAACTCGAGTGCAAGGCGGACGGAGCGATTCTTCCCCCACAGCGCAGTGACCTGGTTTCCATAACACTAGGTACTCTCCGAAGCTGTATTCTGAATTCCGAGCACAGCTATAACTTAAGCAAAGTTGTAAGTTAAGCAAAGCTCGCTATGCAACATTTAGTGTTTCATTCAACTATCGTACTGTAAGTACTGTAGACTAAACGTACATTTTTAAAGGCTGCTCGACCTCGATATCTTTTCCTTTAAATCTTCCTCCGGAAGACATTGCATCCACCAGAACGACATATCCCGTATGCCCAACAGGTTCGAGGTCTTTTTCCACTACAATCTGCTTTTGGTGTGAGATGTTCAATGTTAATGACTTTCATTTTATCAAATAAAGGTTTTGCCTCGTGCTCTAAATTCTTTGTAAATCTACAATCCCCCTGCAGGTTGACTATTTTTAAGGTGTCTACTAGTCATCAAAGCATCAGCGCAGCAGCAGTGCCAAAGAATCCATTTATTCCGCATGCTAGCTTCATACAATCCCCTAAAACTTGTTAGTCTCTGAAAGAATCTTCGGTTTTTAATCTACAACGAAACCACTTTGGCGAGAGCCTGATTCTATAACACCAGATCACTTTAGATTTCCTCTGGATCATTTTAGAAGCCGCTGTAACTCAGATAAAATTTGGTCGCAGTTCTGCCTTCATCAAATGGACCCATTCGTATTTTGTAGTTTACCTTAAGAAAGCCATAGAACTACTGGTGATCATCACTTCCGGGATTAAAATTTGTTTATCGCAATGACATTTATAATCATATAAGCTTCTTGTCTGTTACTGAAATTAAAAATGTTTGTTTTCTTAATAAATGTAAAATTTTTGGGATCTGTTTACTTCCCAGAAAAAAGTTTATCAAAGAAACTTCACGTTTCCCTCGAAGTTGACGAACTTTACTGATTCGCTGTAATTCCATGTCCCCACTTGACTGTTAAAGTACGATCTGTCAGGAAACAAAGTGTAGTCGGGGTTGCTCACAGTAATTATTTTTTACCTACCATCTTTTCCTTCCAAAAATCCAAGGACACGGCTCCTCATCCACCCGATATCTTATGCTAGTTGTGGCATGTGCTCGTGGAGTAGAAGCATGCATGAGTTGTACTTCGCACAGGTCGGATAAGTTTGACCGTCATCTGTAATACCGGAGATCCTTCGTTGCCCTTATCCTAAATTGTAACCGTGCTTGCCGTGATTACCAAGAGCCAAGGGGCGAGTGGAAATGCTTGAGGCGGGCACCGGCAAAAGCGTGAATGTCGTCATCTCACTTAATGAGATATAGTGTGATATGGACTAAGCGATGCTCCGTTCAGATTTATGGACAAATCGAAGCATATCCAGTGGATATGCCCCAGTCCGCAGGCGCGCCTCGTGCCCTCGTGTCCTCATACTGGGCGGGGACCGGCTGCGAGCTTGTGCGTTAGTTTATTGAACAGAACATGCGTTGATGATGTCAGCACGCTGGTGCAGTGCAGCGCAGAGCAGCGCGTCGCAACGTAACGTGGTAAATGCAGTGGGAGTAGTTGGTGTCCTTTACAATTGAAGATGAGGTGCGGAGCGCTGCCCTCGCTCTGTTATTAGATGACAGCAGCTGCAGCAAGTTGCGCGCAGCTGCTGCTGCACTCACTGCACCAACATAGCACCGCTCCACTGCACTCTAACGCCATCTAGTTCACATCCGTATACTATATGTACTCTCAGTAGGAGAACGCGTCGTTTACGAACCAGCGAAGACGAGAAAATATGTGATAGCCGTTGGCCGTTCAAATTAATTAATCTCCAAGATCACGTTTCTTATTTTAGCCATCTTTAATAGTGGTCCACCAGAGCGGGATGAGATAATAAACATGCGGACGGAAATATTTGAATGGTGTCTATGCACAGGATCACTTTGTTTTGAGAATTGGCAAGTTACGATTGAATGACAATATTTTATTATAAAAACAAGCAACACAATAAAAGAAGAACATTTCCCACGGTTAAGTAATCACAAGTTTCAAATAATGTTATGTTGTTAAGTCACGACAAGTTTCAGGTGATGCGCGGATCAGGTTCGGGTTCTTTGAATGTATTTATTTGCCTTTTTGCTACTTACTTTGCATATAAGTATATACTGTATTGTAATTAAAGATCATTTATTTATTTAACGTGTACATTGTTAAAATCTTAATTATAACCAGAGTAACTAACAATTAGATCATACTTCCGTCGTCAACATAAAATTAACTGATCATTTATTAATACAAGAAAAGGTATATTATACAGATAATTAGATATTTAACTTAAACCGATGTTAATGAACTTATTGTCATAACATCCGCGCTAATGGTGCAAAAGGATTACTAGTAATTGGTAAAGTAAGAACGAGACCGAGACTTCGACAATATTGGTGTTGCGTATTCATTCTTGTATATTTGGCCTTCGCCAAGGCCAAGGCCGAATTTACTAGCTAGATTATTTGTACAATTGGTCCTCGCGAATGGTAAGCTACGCAGAACTTATCTTCGGAACATATGATTTCTTACAATTTGAACAACAAAAGAACTAATGTATTATTAATTACTTTATATAATAATATTTGATCTCTTTACAAACGACGACTAACACAAAGACTATCGTCTTGTATTGCATTGGATTTAGTATTGTTTATAATTTATATGTTCTGTATATATTTTTGTTTATCACTATGTTGTGTAGTGCTATAAGATTTTTAGTGCCTAACAGTATATGTATTGAATAATTTATAATCTACTGCGTCTCTTCTTTTTATTTGCAACTATTATATAGAAATATTAATCTCTCATACATATATATATATATTTATACACGCACATATATGTATATATATATAATATATATGTGTACTAACTGTTCCCCGGCCGCTTTGCTAGCCGTAATATAAAATTAGACTGGAAATATTCTTGGACAGCAATCGCGAGCGCAAATGAATTTCTGTACCAACCGTTGCCATAGCAACCGCATAAATAATACGAAATGAAAATGTTTATAATAGTTAACTGTAAGTATAATGATGAATGATCTATAAAAGTAATAGCCTATAACTATCTACAAATCACTCCGCGTCGATGATCATGTTCCATTTTCGATACGTTCACTAGTTTTCACGTGATTGGCGAACAAACAAAACTCAGTTTCATTATATAGATAAAGATTGATAAATATACCGAACTACATAGATTATTACAACGAGGGTAGGAAATATTTCATTTACGTAGTGTAGAGTAAATAAAAACATGTGTATACTTATTGCGAATGGAAAAAATCCTTGTATTATTGATATATTATTATTGGCAGAAGTTTTGCTGGTGGTAGGTCTCTTGGCCGTCTAGGTAGATAGGCATCACCGCAACTGCTAATTCCATCGTCCAACAGTACTGTGCAAACATTACAGTGTTCCGGTGTAAAGGACGCTGTACTTAGTCTAATTATTGGGGTAACGAGACATGGTGTTTTAAGGTGACGAGCACAATGTCATCATCATCGTCAGCCCATAGACAGTCCACTGATGGACATAGGCCTCCCCCAAAGATTCCCACACGATCGGGTAGGGATTCATATGGGGGGATTTTAGCAATTTCCCACCACGATGACCCAATGCGGGTTGGTGGGAACACAATGTGGTGCTGTGTAACTAGCGCCACATTGCTATGTCAAGGACAAGACTCGCGCTCAAATCATTTCAAAAGGAACCGGAAGTGTCTTGCAGCTAATGCCTTCAGTCAATAATTGCTGGATTTGATGTGCAGCATCATAACTTTGTTTCGCACTAAATAAGTAGTTTGTTAAACTTTTTTTTTATAAACTACAAAGTGAAGAGACGATACGGGACGCTCACCTGATAGTAAGTGAAATGCCCGCCCGTAATGACGTGGCTCTAGTTAGGATGGCGTTGACTGCACCTCATTATGCTCGTGGTCTTGAAACGGATGATGTTGGGTCTCCATTGATTACTCTAACTAGACGGAGCCCTTCAAGCCGGAACACGGTAATGTTTGAGCACACTGCGGTAGTAGAATCTATCTAGATCATATGTGTATCGTTGGTATCGTTATATGTTTGTGGTCGTATGTGAGCCGTAGTTGGTCAGTGCATCATATCCTGAGGGTTTTAGGGTTGGGGTGACACGGGTGTCGAAGTTTTCTGTACATTCAACGTTGTTATGATTATTTTATAAAATTTGTCATTGGCGCTGTTTAATTTTTTTTGTTTCGGTCCGACCCTCGTTCGCACACGGGCTGATGATGAGGGAGGACCTTAATTATCCACATCATCGCATAATATTAAGTAGCATTATATAACGAAGTGAATTAGTTTAATTAATTATATATGAATCCGGTCCGGTTTGTTGGTTTTTGTGTTATGTTTTCTGAATACTGTTCGTAAGCTGGCTGCCGGCGGCCGTTCCTCCGCTGCCCTGCCGCCGCGGCGCCGGTCCCGCTCGCTCTTTGCCTCGTGAAAGACATGGGTAGTGAGATGTCCTGTACATCGCAAATTCTCACTACCTTGTCTTTCATGCGGATTGAGCACACTCGCCGCTTCCGTCCGCCAAGAAGAGTGCAACGTGAATATCCACATGTTTCCTGCTCCATTCTACTATAAGTACAGCTTAATATATTATAATTATTATATTTACAATGTAATTATTTCGCGTAGATAATATAAGATATTATTTTAGTATATATGTATATGTTTGTATTGTATAAATAATATTGTGCATTAGATGCTGCCGCTTACACGAACGCTTAGCATTATGTTTTGATTGCTATATTTTTAATGGATTTCACTAGTAGTAAACATATACAGCTTGAGTGGAAGCAAGACCTGGAAGTCACAGTTGGACAGGCTGGGTCCGTTGTGTTCACATGAGTACATGCATACGGCCGTGCAGTGTCATACAAAGTTTGAATACATGTAATACCATCACAATGTTGTGTCAGTTCATTTCATAAGTTTCCTTTCACACAACACCATTGCCGGAAACAGTTGTCACTGGCGGTCGTATACTGCACCCAAGTGTCCGCACTAACTTGTTTTTAAGTTTGTACTTTAATTAAGCTTCGTTTTGTGTTAATAAACAATAGGAATGTATAGACTTTTATAAATCGCCAGGCAAGATGAGCTTAACAATGTGTGTGTGTAAATATTAAGCGATTTGTATTGTTTTGTATAGTTTGATTTATTTGTATCAACTTTATACACAGTAATCCCTCTTATAACACGTTAGATTGGTTCCGCGTTATAGAAAAACGACTGGTAAAGAGGATTCCCGTATTACGCGTTTTTCGACCCCGTATAACGCGTTACGTATAAATTATTCACTTTTAACTTTACTCGCTAAAGTAGGTTCAAAATCTAATATTATGAACGAAATATATACGTTTTATTAAAATCAAACTAAGAACATTTTAAGTGAAAAAACTTAGGCATATGAACTATAAAAACAGTTGATCACTTATTATTAACTGTACAAATTATAAATTTCGCAATACAGAAATATAAGAAGGGAAATGTCCGCGTTATATGAGGGAATGCCCGTGTTATACGGGGGATTACTGTATATACATTATTTAGACCAGTGTACGGCCACGATGGGCTTATAAAATATATTAATATATGTATATATATATATATAAAATTATGTTACGAGTGTAATTGTATCTGTCCATAATGACAGATTCAATTTCAGCTGACCGATCAAAGTCTATTGCTATGTATATATATTGTAAAACGCTGATAGTAGTTGCCTTTGAAGGAAAATACTTATAATTTTTTTGTAATTATTTTTTTTGTTAAAGTAATTATTTATTTTTGTTAAAGTATGTAAGTACATACGGGTTAGCGCGCGAAAGGGTTGTGCGACGGGGGTGTACTGCGGAGAGCGCAAGTTTACCCCCGCGTGCTCGCACTCCTCGTAATTGATTATAAGAAATAGTGATTATCCTGCTTTCGTGTATGAACGTTTTTTCTGCACCACAGCCACAACCGCTTTTTTTTTCTTATATCTATATATAAAAATTTTTGTGGGTAAATCCTGGGTTGGATGTATCTGCTGTTGGCGCAACAGAGGAGTTATGTCGGACTCTTACCGGTTTAAACCCTACGGTTCCTTGTTTGCGCATTTGTCCGCCACCACCCCGGATGCTTAATCTTCACAGTCCTGAAAGGGTTCATCACGACCTTTTCTTACTTATATCTATATATATATGAAAATGGGTTTTGTTTGTTCGCCAATCACGTGAAAACTAGTGAACGTATCGACACGGGAACATGAGCATTCGACGCGGAATGACCTGTAGATGGTTATAGGCTAATCATCCTTTATCATTTTATTTCTTTTATATACATTTTCATTTGGAGTTATTTATGCGGTTGCTGTAGTAACCGTTGGTGTAGAAAGTAATTTGCGGTCTAAGTCTACATCGCGACCGGCCAAAGCGGGCGGGGAACAGCTAGTGTAACTACCTAGATATTGTAACATCGCATCAGTGCTGCTCGTCTCTTCTTCCCATCCTCGTATCCTCGCAACAAACTCGGTGTTGTATAGTTTTATTGACAAATATATTGTTTTAACGGTGGTTCGCGTACTCGTTGCATCATGTTGCTTCAGATTTCAACATTGTTAGTGACGCATGTAAAGTTGTTATTTAAAATGAATCAGAGTAATATGAGTACTCGTGTGTTCGTATCCGAAAGTCGACCTTAACGGCGCAATCGGGCGACGCTCACGCGCGGACCATCGCCCCCACACTCTTCCATCACCACCACACTCCTCTTATATTTTTCCTTTTTCGTTTCGTAACAATAAGAGATCGTCGTACTGATGTTATTAGAAAGCGAACAACGAACAGCAGGCGGTAGGCGTTATCCGGAAGTTTATTATCCACAACGCAAAATTGCTATCACAGATCTCGCAGGCGCAACGCAGCCTCGCGGATGTTGTTAGTTCAGTGCAGCTTAGTTTTACAGTCTCAAGTGAGATTTGTGACGCAGCCTCAATCACCTACGAAAGTACAATTTAATCTTACATAGCGGAATGTGAAGTTGCAGGAGCGCGAGATCGTTAGTCTCGTGTGAATTATATATGCATAGTTTTATTTCGTCCGTATATTGTTCGGTATATTGTTTTTCGAGGGAAGGTTTACTCAAAGGTTAAATGAGAGCAGGGGTAGGGGTGGCGAGCAGCCATCGTTAATTATTCATATTGACGTCGGAATAAACGGAACTGTTGTGTGGAGAGAGCGTACGCCGCGTGCGCGACGACCGAGTAAGGCAGTAGGGACGCGTCCGAGCGTCGAGAGCGAAGGCGGGCTACCACCCAGTTGTATACAGGCACCACCTATACGGTAAATCATTTACGAAATTAAAATCCCGTTTATTGTACATTGTTTTTGTCAGATGTATGCATTCGGTCATCATTTGAATACCAAGCCGTATTTTATATCCAATAAGGTAAAATCGATTCGTTTGTTTCATGTAACTTTAACTGTGTCGTGGAAAATCGATCTAACTGTTCTTCAAATTTAAATGTATTCGTTTTCTAATTCCAACTCAACATTAAACGGATTTAACAACAATCATTTGTCCTACCGGTTTTGATGTAACAAATATTAGTATATTTGTTACATAATGTATCATCTTATATTTAAACAAAAGGTCCGAATAGGGCGTGCTTTACATGGAGCCGATTATTAAGCATTTGCAGAGAGATTGCTTCCTGTTCACAATGCTAATTATTTGAACAGTTTAAATGTAATAAACTTCAAAGTCTCCTCCTCCTCAAAACGAATTCCTTTTATCTGAGGGTTGTATCGAAACCTCTAATTAATATTATATGTGCAGATCCATCATCGCCTTACTATTATATTTTTAACGAATATAGATCGCGGACCGAATGCTGTCGCAACTTTGCATGTTTACTTTAACCTTTAAACCAGTATTTGACCCCGTCTCGGCGTGATCGTAAATGGATTGTCAACTTGGAACACCCTTAAGCCGGTAACAAGCCTCTTTAGTTCCTGTATTAGTCGCGGAAACACTGCCGCCTGCCGACCGATCTCGTTACGAGTTCATTGAACTGAATATACCTCGAGCATATATATATATTTATTTATAGATTTTGATTGTAATTATATTTTTCTCACATGAATATTAGCGTAGGTTCAGTTACATCTTCAAGGAATCTTGGATGGGGTTGCGGAATGCGTAATGATACTAAGTATCAGCTATAAGAACAAAGCACAGTACTGGTTAATTATAATAGTGAGCATTGATTTACCACACTTTTATGATGATTCATTTTCACAAACGATCAGGTTCCGCTGTCACAGTGTTGCAGGAGCGGACAGCGCGCCGCCGCACTCACTTGACAGCGCAGCCATGCTCATTGACTAATAAAAAGTCCTCGAGAGCGGACGTCGTGCATTGTGTAAAGCTTCAATCGGCAAGTAGCTTATTTTTGTAGTTACATTGTAATAAACATTACACCTAGTTGACTTTTATTTTTTTTGGTTTGTATATATATATATGTCTATGTATATATATACATCTTTGCTACATCTTCTCGACTGTTAGGGAGTTTGCTGCTTATAAATCTTCTCTCTTTAGAATAGTTTTGCTAATGATGTTTTTCAGATTTCCCGCCTACCGATTCTATGTGGTCGTGTCATCAAAGTCGGTTTGTTATAGATCACTATAGCTATCACAGCCAGCTTTGATGAGCACGGCCCCATTTGTGACAGCCCCGTGGCGCCCCGCCGCGCGTGGAGGTCGGCTCCACCGCTCCGCCGGCCGCGGCCCGTGCGTCGGGCGCCGCTTACCACTTCCCGAGCCTAGCCTGTCAAAGCGGCGGTGAAATGTCAACTCGTCTTCATATCACAGCCACTTTGATGTGGTCGGTTTACGGAGAAAACAACGACACCACAGTTTGCCATGGCACAGCCGCAGGAAGCTGTGGCCCATTCGTAAAAATGATTGTGCCGTGTTGTTCATTCATATCACAGCCATTTTTGACGAGTTGGGCTGCGGAGCCGCACGTCACTCCTAACGGCTGACAATGCTGCGCTGTAGGGATGAGGCGATGAAGGAGCGAAGGCTGAACTCGAATGAGAACATTAATGATCGGCGTGGTGCTCACAAAGTGGCTGTCATGTGTTGCCGTTGCCCTCATATCACAGCCAGCTTTGATGAGCGTCAAGCGACAAGCTTCCGGCAATCGGCGATAAGCGACAGGCTGCAGGCCAGGCGACGAGTGCAACGTGCAAGCGGCGAGTAGCATGACGCGTCGGGCGCCGGCAAAGTGGCTGTGAAATGTTGATAGTAGTCATATCACAGCCAGCTTTGTTGACTCCCTGAACGCTGGGCGCGGCGCACCTGGCTCCACCCTATACCTCACCTTACTGCCTACTGCAGCACTTTCCTGCATTTAATATTTGCATTATTTGTATGTATGTTAAATTTAAAGAAACTCATGACAGCGCATGTGCATTGCGCAAGTTACTGACACCGCCGCTTTGTTAACACAACGCAGCGGTGTCAGTGACTTGTTTCGAGTTTGATTCCCATGTTGTATAACTTGTGACTCAAGTTATTAACTTATTTAAACTTTTTATCATTTGTAATATATTTAAAGCTATGTGATTGTTTTTCAGGCTAAGCAGGTAGGAGTTGGTTAAGCGGTTGTGATGCTGACGCCGATTAGCTCCATTGCAGTTTGTTAAAGGAGAAAAATTATATGTTTATTGTTGTTTTCGTTTCTTGGAGCTTTGTAGTAATAATAACTAACAAAATTAAATTTATATACATATAAAAATGTTTGTATAAAAAAAAAATAACTTGAAGTCCGGCGGTAACTAACTGATTACTATATACATATATATATATATATATATATATATATATATATATATATATGTAAAGCTGAGTGATAAATAAATAAATTAAATAATTTACCACGTGGTTTTCTTTCACAATGACTTACTGATAACAATTGCTTTAAATTATAGATTTGATTTAATAATCACATTACATGTGTAGTGATAGTAATGCGTCACCGTTTCTTTGTCTGAATACGAGGAGGGATCAAAAAGTAGTGAGAACGATACATACTCATTAGTATGAAAAAAAATAAATACTGACATAGCTCAGATATATATTCAAATTAAAAGAATACTTAAGGGGAAACGGGTACGAAGACGATACGAATGAGGTGATGGATGCCGTGAGAGCTTTTTGCAGGACCAAGACAAAACTTTTTTTTTGAAAGGGATTGAAGTCTTGGAACAGCGCTGGACTCGGTGTGCAGAGACACTCGCAGACTATGTACAAAAATAAATGATTAAGTTATCAATAGTCATTATATTCTATCTCATTCTCACTACTTTTTGATCTCTCCTAGTATATATTAATCAACGTCGTCTCCCCTCGACTATCAGTTAAAGTAAAATTTAGCATAATAGAAAAAAAAATTATGCAAACCTTTCTGCTCAAGATCGAGCCGCTTACCAAGCGGAATCGGCACTTTGCAATAACAAATTACTTAGGTTGCTTACAAAACATTACAAATTCAGCGATTCTGCTGATTAACAATGCATTACCAAAAAAAAAAAAGTAAATGTACTAAATAACTTTACAGCTGGACATCGAACTAGACTATTACTTTTATCGATTGACTTAAAACCTTTAATAAAAGTAAAAAAAAAAACAATGAAATAATTAAACTAAAAATAAAAACAGCTGGAATGTTGGTTGTGCGGGTAATGTATCTCCCGAGAAAAGAAGGGGCTTCTCCAGGATGTCAAGCGTCTCCTTCGATTTGCTTCCGAGCGATACCGAACGAAAGCTCGGTAACGACAATAAAATAATTATTATCGTTCGGATTTCACTACCACCCCAATTCGATTCCACGGCGCATGCGCTCATGGGTTTACTCTTGAAACCAACGGACACACTTATATGCATTACTTCTTTTATTTAATAAGCACGCAGCATCATGACGAGCAGGATGAGTGATACGCTTGCCAATAGCAACTTGGTGTGATAGTTCGGATAACGTACACTGCTCCATTATATTCCGTAGCTGGGACGATGTAACGTTTGCACGTTACTGCTTGTCTACCACCAGTATACCTTTCCTTCGAGCCTGCCTGCCGCGCTGGCTCACTTGCCTTATTGCGACATGTCGAGGATTGAGTGCAGATGATAATGAACCGTGTCTTTTGGGAGATAAATAACTATTATAAGAGGGTGTAGGCGAACGAACCCTCCGGCTTACCACGGACCCGTGGGCGAGCACCACACGCCTAAGAGCTGATACGAATCGCTGCTGCCATTTAAAATGACTCATTTTTTATAAAAAAAATGACGATTAAAACTACTCAAGTTATCATCAAAATACTTATAAGTTAGACTGGAGCGCTGGCCCAAACTGGGAACATTTTCTTTATTCAGCATAGAGACGAAATAATGTGGGTCTAGTCAGGATGTTACACATCATCACGTCACGCTCGTTACCTTGAGACATAAGATGTCGAATCTCGTTACCCCAGTAATTACACTAGCTACAGAGCCCTTCAAACAGAGTAATATTCGTATAGTACTATTTGTCGGCTGCAATAGGCGTTGACGTGATACCTTTTTTTTTTCTGTGGGGAAGTCCTGGATTAGATACCCTTCTGCTGTCGGGGCAATAGACGAGTTCTCACGCTAAAGCCCCACGGTTTCTCACTCATCGCCTTTGGTCGGACCCACGGGAACTCTTTCGCACACTACCGTGGATCCGACAGAGAGAGGCCTTGATAAGACCACATCTCGGGGTAGAGCTACTGCTCTCTACACCCTATACAAGTATTAGGCGGAAGTACCGCACGCACCACCTCGAGGCCTTTCATGTTTGGTGCCAGATTTTCTCCGAATCCACCACCATAGCCTCTGTTATGAGGGTTAGAAGGCATAAAATATGCTTCTTCGACGCTCCGATCTCTGCCTGCGGATTGAGAGATGGGTGTTTATTTCTCGCTGTCTCTCAGCAGCTTTCTGCAGCATTACCTCTTCACCGAATGCCACTCCAGCGTGCCACGACCTCTTACTACTGACCATGACTTTGATAAAGCCAAAAGGTGAGAAGTCCTCCCTAACAACAACGACGTCTCGGCGCTGGGTATCTCATGCCGAGCAATTTTCTAATGTATGCTGCGCGGTATCCTCATCGCATCCACAGTAATGATACTCAGTTGTCCGCTCTCTTTTGGCTGTGCGGCATAGGTACTTACGAAAACACCTATGACAAGTACCTGCACAAGCCGGAAGGTCAAGGATTTATACCGCCTGGCCGTTCACTCATTTAAAAGAGGACGTACAGCTTCGACAGTCCCGCTGCCTGTATTAGGGTTAGTTAGCCTCTCCTTCCACTTTATAAGCATTGACTATCGGAAGTGAAACTTCCGCAATTCCCATTCTCTTGACGAAATCTACTCTCCTCGGGACCCTAGTTCAGATCGCCGTCGATACATGGATGATAGAGAGTCTGCCTCCAGATCCCATTGAGGAGATCCCGTCCAAACACATGCCGCTTCGTAATAGATAGTTCGGTATCCCCGAATAACACCAATAGCCATGGTTCTTTGTGGACGTCTCAGATAAGCTATGGTCCGAGATGTTAGAGCGTTCACCCAAATAGACGCCCCATAAACAGCCATGGACCGCACTACCCCCAAGTACAAGCGACGGCTGTTTGTATCAGGGCCCCCCCCCCAGTTTGGAGGCAGCCGCTTCAGGGCAGCCGCCGATCCCATTAACCGTGGGACCAGACGTGCAAAATGTTCGCGGAAGTTCCAGCAGCTATCAAGGATGAGACTAAGGTACTTCATCTTAGGCCCAAACTTGATATATGTATCACTGAGTACGATGTGACCATTCTGTGGTGGTGCCTTCCTTGGTCCATGGAAGCACAGAGTTTCGGTTTTGCCAAGCGCAACCTCTAGTCCTAACATTCGTAATTTGCTGACTGCTATCCGTAGAAAAAGATGTACAGTTCAAAGAGGTAATCTCCAAGAATTCGGTGAAGATAGGAAGGTACCTTGTGGAAGGTCAATACCTCTCTAATGCAAGCCCAGGGGAGACTGTTGAACGCATTGGCAATTGATACTGAGCATTGATACTGCCAACAGTACCCCACCTTGAGCCACTGCCTCGTCCGAGAAGGTTTTGACGCATTGAATAGCATCGATTGTTGATCGACCCACACGGAAGCCGAATTGTTGGTTCCATAAATTAGGACCCACCTCTCCCAGATGCTTGATGAGATGGTCACAAATTATTCGCTCAAAAAGCTTATCTACTGAAGTAGATAAGCTTTTTGAGCTTTTCGATGAATAGAGCAGAATTATAGGACTGTAGGTAGAGAGAGAATCCGCTGGACGTCTTTCTTGTGAAGAACTAATCTACCAGTTTTCCACTATTTTGGGAACCGAGCTGTCTCCAGGCAGGCATTAAAGAGCCCGCAGAGTCGGCCTCCCAAAGCGTCGAGTGCCAAGGCCCACACGCGACCAGGTACGTCATCTGGTCCTGGAGCCTTTTTTCTGCTACGGAGCCGTAAAATAGCCAAGTCAAGCTTCGCTTGCGATATACGGCACCTCGACATTAACAGCCTGGTGCCCTTCATATTGAGGCGCCATTTCCGGAGATAACCACTCATCCTGATTTGGGAACAGAGAGTTAAGCTCGTTTTCCAGAAATTGCAGTTGGAGATTTTCTATGAGAGGAGCCGTCCACGGCCGAATTTTTTTCTTTTCTTATATGGACGACCCTACGAATTTTGATTGAGAGTCTCTAGGAGTTCGTCTCTCGAGCGAACCATTGCTTTCCTGATCGACAGCTGCAAGTAGCTACATCGCGGAGCTGCCTCCTGCGGTATCTAGTATACCGGCGTCGTGCTTTAACACATTCCTCACGCTGTATTGCGATATGCGCAGACCACCAGTAGACTTGACGCTTTAGAGGTTAGCATTTAGTTCGGGGCAAGGAAGCATCACATATTTGCGACATAGGATTCCGAAACCAATACACCTCGTTCTCAATGTCGATAGGCCCATCAGGAGTGCCTAACCACACCTGTACGATAGAGGCTTTTTTAAGGTTTTCGATGAGACATTTCAAAGACCACCTAGTGTTCATAGAAGGAAGACCCTTTGCCCGACTTCTAATCGGAGTCTCTATGGTAGCAGAAATGTTAAACCGTATGTATAAGTGATCTGACAAGGTTTCTACATCCTCAAGTACTTTCCAACCCTGAATGCGATGCACAATGTCATGAGATGCAAACGAGACATGATTGATGCTCCCTGCCAACGCACGCAAGTACAGACAGTGCGGTCATAGTCGCCCCTTGACGGTCTCCGGCATCAGAGAATTACCACCAGTGTACTTGCCGATGATGTTGTGCAACCGGCGCGCGTTACCCTCATAAGAGGATGTGTATAATCAGCGTATATTAAATGATATATGATAATTACTCTTTACATGCGTCATGAGAACTTTCTCTTAATGTACATTGCACAATATCGCGCGGATGTAAAATAAACAACATCACAATATTTTGTTAATACTGGGACAATAGCCTTTCTCTGGTGATAGATAGCTAGGTACCACCGCAGCAGACAGTCTTCTGGTTTGAAGGGTGCTGTAGGTAGTGCAATTACTGGGGTAAAGAGACTCAACATATTTTTACACAAAGCGACGATCACAGTTTCGCGTTATATATATCATCCTAAGTAGCGCCACATTGTTATAGGCAGGTGTATCACTTACCATCAGGTGAACGGCTGTTTAGTTGGATAAAAGAAAACTGTAAAGCGAGATTACTGTACAGGTTGTTAAGGCATATCGGGCTGCAGAGAAATTACCCAAATCCTTTCAAGTGAATCCCATACACGATCGTGTGGGAATCTTTGAGAGACCTATGTCCAGCAGCAGACGTCTATCGGCTAATGAAGAACGTGCCACCGGAAGGAGAAGTACTGAAACGAGATTCAGCTCTAGAGGATCCTAGGATTCGGATGGGAGGGGTCTAAATAATGCACCATTCGATACTAATGAAAACTTTTTTTTTATATTCAAAATCAAAGGTTACAGCGTGTTGAAAAGATTAGCAAGTAAATCAAAACCTATAAAGGACATGGCATAGGTGCGATGTCGTCTTATTTAAACACTTTGTATCTAAAAATCATCTTAAGCTTATGGTTTCTAACTGTTATGGTAGTAGCTGTCATTCCCTTATCACTAAATTAAATAGTAAACATTTACTCCCCGTTTATCCATTTCAAACAAAGTTTAGATATTGCGTAATAGACGTCTTAGTTGTACCAAAATGAGTTAACTTAAAACCTTCACAGCCCTGAGGTGTTATTGCAAATAATAATAATAAAAAAATACAGTATAGTTTTTAAGAAAGACAATTATCCTTAAATGAGCTTATATAAAGAGGTCATATGAAAATATAAAAATAACGAAATATATGTCGGAAGGAGAAACGCGAGGACGGGGACACCGCGGAAGTTGCGAGTGACCACTTATTTTATTATTATTATATTATTAAGTTACACATATATGAAACTACATGAAGAAAATAGAATTTATTCTAAGCGTACGACTAATATAGAACAGCATAGTCTAACTACACAAATGCTTCCGTTTAACCGGCTACACATGTTTGATAATATACTATCACACACGAAGTATTGCACTAAGAAAAATTGTATAGTAGTCCTTTTTGAGAGGAAAGTCATCTAAGTGTACGCAATGACCGAAAAAAATTTTTATCGATAGGTTTTATACAATTTGGACCATTCACTTTCAGACTTAGTTTGAAGTATATACGATATAATTATTTAAATAATTTTTTATTAAATAGTTAACCAAAAATCGTTTAAAAACACTAAGCGGCGGCGGTGGACGGGTCTCGCTGCACCCGAGCGCCGGGGGTTGCCACCCGCCGCTGCCGTCCGTTACTTAATATTTTTTAAAGAACAATAAAATTAATACTCTGCAACTTGTGCTTATATTTTGAAATTAATAATAGAATATATAAAATAAAATGACGCTCCGAAAATTCGCACGGAAGCGACTCCTCCCTCTTATTCTTTGGCACTCGCGTTACTCTCATAAAACATCTACACTAAGTACAGGAAGTATCAAAAATTTATAATAATACTAATGATATGGCAAATTTAATAAAAAAAAAAATAGTAGTATTTAAAGAACGCGGCAGATGACTAATCATAAATAAAAATTCAAAGAGGACTAAATCAAGCACATATCTAGGTGTGCGTCTCCATCCCGCCATGAGATCATCTTTGAAAAGTTGCTGTTACATTTCTCTATATAATTAATTAAATAATCAACGAGTAAATCAAAATAGAAACTTTCATATCACTGAGCTATAAGTGCACACTGAGCTCATTTTATATGTACTTACTTATTACTACAATAGTCATTAATTATTTATTACATACGAGACAATGAGCTGGTGTGTGGTCGTTTAGTTGTTTTAAATGAGATTGACCACGTTGTTGCCCGCACGCGGTGTTGCAAGCTACCTTTGTACGAGCAACAACTAGCTTATTGCTAGGAACGAGTATTGCCAACGTACAATTAGTTAATTAATGCTACATTGAGCGTTGTGAGATCCCGCCATCGGGTGTGCGCGTGCGCATCACCACCATATACATTTTCATTATTAATAATTCTTAAACGTTTTAGCCACAGCGACCCATAAACACACGTGTTAATTATTTTGCTTCAATCTATTAAGTAGTTCCTTTTATTCAATTGTTGAGAAGGACAATTTTAGAAAAGTACACGAATATGCATAAGAGACATACAATAAACATATTTATATATAAATACTTAAAAAGCTAAAGTTTTTAGATTAACATTAACAGGCCCGTTATCGAATGATTCTACAATACCATGTACATTTCTTGTATGTATATATAAATACATTTATAACCGTTAAAAAAGTTTTTCAACTTAGCAATGGAGCGATAGTTAAACTCTTCATATAAAAAAAAAATAATGCGAACAACAATTATACAATAACAACCTGCAACAGCGCTAACAACATACCATCAGGCAACGATTGCGCCACGCCGTCGGTCCACCACCAGCGCGCATAGCTGAACTGAAACTTTAACAAGATGATGACATTAGTACAATATAACCTTCCAATAACATCCTACCGAGTGCATCAGTTGCCATGGAGCATTGGTAATATTAGGCCAGTCGTCCACTACCACGGAGGATGAGCAGGGGTAGGCGAAAGAGACAAGTTTATCTAAATTAATACAACCTTAAATAACCTCGGTATTCGAGTAAAATATTTAAAATCTAAGTTTATACCAAACGTTTCTGAAACGTGTGTTATGTTTCAAAAGCATCAAATTGAATTATAAATATTAAGTTTAAAAACTTGCCAACATTTAAACTATCACAGTTAAGTTTGTTCACACTAAGTACGCAGTGCGTTTGTGCGCGTGATCCAGACGGAGGTAACGGAGATGTTGTGAGCAGCATGCAGGAGGTCGAAGAGTGCGTTTCGCGCCCCTCTCTTATAAATGCAAAACTTATATGGTGTATTTATCGGTGGCGATTTTGTAAATCGTTGAGAACTGTCCACCAAGTTTGTATGAATCTGACGTGTTCAGCCACTGTCATCGGATCCGCGTTCTTCAATCTCGTTGCAGGGGCTCAGCTTGCGGACGTTTCGGCGCGGTTTCCCACGCTTCCACCCTGGTCCGCGCAGATATGGACGCATAGGCAGCTCGTATCATATGTCCTCCTCGTGCACCTCGTCGACGTGCGCGCGGCACAGGGGGCATTGGTCGATCATCGACATGCAATACGAGCAGAAACCGCTGCAAGTTGACAGAGACATGCATATTAGTCATTTACACAATTAAAATATACATTGACGACAGCTGACCTACGAAATTATTCGACGGAACATCGTAAACATTGGACTTGTTTTCAGCAGCCTATTTACGTTCTCACTGTTGGGGCACAGGCCTATCCTCAATATGAGAGCGATGGGCCACAGTCACCACGCAGGTCCAATGCGGATTGGTGACTTCACACACGGCTTAGAATAAATTCTAATTCATGTGCACGTTTCCTCGCGATGCTTTCCTTCAGCGTTTGTATTTCGCTGTTGTTACTGAAGTTCACGAATGTATATAACTTAAATATTAAAGTCATTGGTACATGCCGAGATTCGAAATCGCGACCTTCGGAATGAAGACCGCACGCTCTAACCATTAGGCCAGCGAGTTTATATAAAGATTAACAGGCCGTGAACCCGGGTCTACGCGCCCAATGTCAGATAAGCTGTTAAACTCGAATGGCTTGCAGCGTTGACATCATGAATCCAGCTTATATAAAGCATCCCAATACAGGAGGTGGTTAGCAGTCAATAATATCATATTCACTCATAAGAGAATTAAAGACGCGCGGTGGGCCGGCGATAACTCCACGTGGAGCCCAGTATTGGGATAGCAATAATAATTGAGCTCACCGATGAGCGCACGGCTCCAACACGCAGGATGCGGGCGCGTCGAAGCACACCAGGCATCTGTCGTCATATTCCACGTCGGGAGTAACATTCGCTAACTGCAGTCGTTTTGGCAACACCTAAAAAATAAAGCATTATAAAGTCATAAATAAAACAAATGGAAAATCCTAGTGTTCAAAACGCTTGTGATCAAGTGTGAAGGCTTGTTTTATAAAAAAAAACACCAAGTAACTACATCAGATGAGGTTCATCGAGGTTCTTTGGTAGATTTGTATTTACAAAAAAAAACACACAATATATATTTTAAAGCCCCTAGGATAATCATGTAGTTTTGTTTGTTTGTTTGTAAGTTATGAAAACAAATAAATTTGGAAAAATAACTTTTCAATCACCTTTTTTTGTTCTTCAGTGAGTAAGCCATAGTCATTCATAATCAAGAAGTTCCAGTTGTTGGGTGGATATTTGAAGGGTGAGCTGCCGAAGTTGAAGCGGCACTGTTGGAAGCTCCTGAAGGTTGCCGTTGCATAAAATCCCGACCTGAATATAATAAATACATAGTAGATGAACAGAATGGAAATATAGACATCGGTGTTATTCAAAATGGATGTCGTTGACGAAGATGCATTATTCATGCAATAAAACACCGTTCAACGAGTCCCAGGTCTGACGGAAACATGGCAACGCTGATGACAGATCCAATACCTATCAATTTCATGACATGCTCACCGTTAGTATAGAAGTTACAATCGTTTTACTGAATCCTGTTCTGATATTTTCAAGACATGGATTTCGTGTGTTCATAAAACACTGATTTTAATGTGATAAATATTTTTGAAGCCGAACAGCGCCTTGATAAGTTCAGACCGGGGTGTCGCTGCCGAAAACAACTATTATTGACTGGTGCTCTGGTGGCTAAACACGGCCTTAGAAGCACTGATGATGTTGAACGTTCTAGTCACCCAAAATCTGCGAGTTGTTTTCGAAGTGGGTGTCGCGTTGCTTATACCATATCAGAAACAAGAACGCCGAGGCGATACAGGGCGCCGTTTCCATACCCTCATCCTTCCTTCTGTTCGCCGTCAGTTTGTCCTATTCAATCAATGTATCAATGCGCCCGCGGAACGTCCATCGCGCTTTATCTCCGATGTTACGTAGCAATCACAGCGCATCGCCACTGATCACAAACCAGCACAATCTTAATATTAACTACGCCAGTTTATTGTTCTGGTGATATTATGGAGATCGAACGGAACAGACAAACGAAACGTAGTGATATGTCAACTTACTCAGCAATATTGAATATTTCTCTAGTGGGAGGTAACGGTTGTCCGTTTATATAAAATATCACATTCTTATCCTCGACGTCGATGAGACAGCCGACGACGTCGCCTGGCTGCCACTGCGATATGCCCTCGACGTGGCTTGGGTTCCCGTTGTACAAAATATTTCTCCTGCAGCCGTCGTACGAAATGGAGTGAATATTGTTTCCAACTCTGGTGCCGCCCTGGTGATATATATAATAAAGTAAATCTCTCAAGATGGCAAGGTTACTACAGATAGTTTAAATGATAAATTCGACTGTTCGTGTCGTTTCAAATCGCCGAATTATCAAAGCGAAAATTCAAAACTACCGTCTCCAGTACGATACTGAGTGCTAACTGAATGTTAGTGGTATAGCTATCGATTACCATTAATTGGCCGAGACGAAGGAGAGGAATAAAATAATTAATACAACATACGTGGTTCGAGAAGGCTGTGTGTTTGGTGGCCCAACCGATCTGCATGATGCCGGGCGTAATGATGGTGACCTCGTAGAACCAAATACCCTGGTTTATTTCAAAGGTGCACCGGACGCTTTCGAATGTGTAAGTGTCGCACCTGGCCTCCAGACCGTCGGGGGAGATTTTAAGATACTCGGTCATATCACAACAGTTGAGTAAAACGTTGATATCAGACATGTCGATAACTTCGTACGACGGGGTCCTATTCTCTACGACGACTGTCGAAAGAAGAGACTCAAATCAGAATAAAATCGCAAAAAAAACACAACGAAAATATATATTTTTTTTATTTTATGCAGGAGGCGAGATGAGCGGGACGTTCACCTGATGGTAAATGACACGCCCGCCGATAATAAAGTGACGCCAGTTAGAATAGTACATACAGCTTCATATTGCTTGTCATTTTCAGACATAAGATGTTAAATCTCATTATTCCCGTGATTACACCAGCTACAGAGCTCTTCTATCTGGAAGACAGTAATGTGTGCAACACTACTGTTTGGCGACAGAACTGGTTGCTGCGGTGGTACATACCTTCCTTTTTTTTTTAATATCGACACTCGCTTTGGTACGACAAGAACTGCATTTTCATTCCGGGCTCTCTTAGAGGACAAAGAGGATCCCCATATTCAAACCCGAAAACCCATTTAGTCGCCTTCTGCTATAGTCAAGACTTACCTTAATCTTGCTGTACGCTCTCCGCAGACCTACCACTAGTAATATCATAATGCATACATCAATATTTAAAGTATGTACCGAAAGTGTACTGTATTCGTACCGAGTATAGAGCGATTCGATTCGACAGATATTTTATTTTGTTATCCTACGAAGCTTCAAGATGAGGTGAAATATATAAGTGATGATTACTTAGAGACTAACATGATGAAAACATGCCTACCACACCTAACTTATTTCTGGTAAGCGCTGCGACAAATAGTTAACAAAGTGTCTATTACATACATTCAATATTTTATGCCGATTTCGGAGTAATACGAGCGCAACTGGTAAACAAACACATGTAATATGTTAATGAATTCGATTTATCCAGTAAACATGTTTTCGTGCGGTTCGCGAACACTTAACGTGATGCTCACTTTATATGAGTGCACATGTTTTATTCATATAAGGAAGTCCACGCGAGCGACGCGTAGCCACAGCGGTAGAGCCAGCCACGCAGCGGCTTACCACTGCAAGAATGGACCGGCTCGAATGGCTCGGTTACTAAGTAAAAGTACTGCATGCTTCTGCGTTTTGCTGAGTTAAGGTTTCCGAATGAGCCAACGCCTTCCGCCGTGACATGGTAACGGTATTAACAGGACTGCCTCAGTAGTGCTAGTAGTCAGCTAGTGACTTTAACTAGTGATATCTTTTAAGCGAGTGCGTCGGGCAACGAGCGTAGCGGCTGACCGCTGGATGGCGTGTCGCTCGGAAAACAATCACAAGCGACATGTGTCGGGTAGCGATCGTAACAGCCGACTGCTGGATGGCGCATCGCTCGGATAACAATCACAAGCGATGTGTGTCGGGTAACGACCGTAACAGCGGGCTGCTAGACGGCGTGTCGCTCGGATAACAATCACAAGCGACGTGTGTCGGGCAGCGAGCGTAACAGCAGGCTGTTGGATGGAACGTCACTCGGATAACAATCATATTATATAGATACATTTAATATTTATGGCATGGATACGCCAAAAGATATTTTTGCATTCTTTAGAAAATATACCACGGGGAGTGTTCCGAGGAATTGTTCAGAATTATTCCTGCCGCTACTTTCCACCAGCGCAGTACACGATAAGACACCTTTCTATGCTCAGCACCTGGTTGACTAGCGTTCCTACACTACGCATTTCAAGCGCAACTTTTTACCACCTACTACCACTTTGTGGAATCGGTTGTCGCCAGCGGTATTCACGAACCAATTCGACACAGGGGCTTTAAAGAGCGTATTATTTCCTTAAAGCTCGGCAAAGCAGTCGCAACTGTCCAAGGGAGTGAGTGATCATTTTGAACCAGGTGAACTGTTTGCTATTTTGCCCACCATTCCTATAAAAAAAAGGATGCTATGGGTTTAACGCGTGCTGCTCCTCGTTATACTCGCGGTTCCGGTCGCAGCCTCATACAGCCCTACATTGGTTCTGATCAAATGTTCGAGATCGATTTAAATTAGGTTTTATTTAAAGATCATCACCAAATTTTTGACTTGTTTGCCATTGCGGTTCCCTTCAAGTATGAATAAGCTATCATGAAAACTGTACTGCGTAAATACACAAGCAGGGATATCCGTCAGTACATTAGAATTTGTAATTCATAGTGTAACTACTCCTCCGTTTACGTCCATCATTCAACGTTTTGCAATAATCAAGAAAACGGGAACGCATTCGTCATTTTAAACAATTATATGCTTATCGCTTACAATGTATTGTTTAAGATCATAGGCAGCAATGGCTCGACTCCATATAAAGTTTCATATGGCATGATGGCCGTACACTGTTGGACAAAGGTCTCTTGTAATGCCACAAAGCACAGTCTTGCGCTTTTTGAATCCACTGGCCCTTAGGGATTCTTATTATGTCCACCTAGTGGGGGGACACTTTTCCAGCACCTTATTTCCATATTAGAATTAATACTTACCGAAAACAAAACTTGATGAGTCGCCGGCGGATTACTATCAACTGGAAGTCGGTCATAGTTGGGAGGGCTCCGCCTGATAGTAAATTAAGTAAGGTATGCGCACTTACAGACATGGTCCAGCGCCCACTGGGCGCAGAAGCCGACTTGCCGCCAATCGTAATCGTCAGAGTTCGCGTACGACTCCAGCGCGAGCAGTGGATTCTCATGTAGCGCATTCAGCCAAGTTTTGATCAAATTTTTATTATCCCTTGTGCTAGCGAACCTCTCCAGCGCGATCAGTGCGTACAGCACTACGGAGGGTACTCTGCTAATAGCCTGTTGCATAATGTCAATACATTTAATATGTTTTTATATAAGAAGGAATGTAACAGGTTAAATGTAACATGTAGGCAGGCGGCGTGGCGACACTCACTATTAATGTCAGTAAATATTCCATAACGTCCCTTGTGAAGATAGCAACGCAGTTGGCTCCGATCAGCTTCTCCGCGATGCATCCAAGCCACACGCAAATATTTCTATTCACATTCAGGTTCAGTTTTGGTTCAAACGCCCGCTGACTCGATAGCCCAAAGATGTTTATTATCTGCGCCACACAAACAAAAAAAGTGCATGTTAAAATATAGTAACAGCAAAACGCGCAAGATATTGACGTGCAAGATTAAACCTGTAAATCATGTTAAATTGTGCCGTTGTATAAATATTTCAGGGATCCCGCACAACAACTCACAGGATCCAAGTCATCCTTACCTACTCGTGGTGCGACCTGCTAATCAATAAACGAGGCTCTGGTGCCCACCAACCCGCGTTGGGCCAGCGTTGTCGGTAATGACCCGTATGAACCATTAGAAACGTGGTCTTTGGGAGAGGCCTATGTCCAACAGTGGATGTCCATTGGCGGATTATGAAAAATAAATCAATTTGCTTGTTGTGCTCTTCTATAATTGAAGAACACGTCACAATGTACACGATAAAAATGTTACACCGTTGTCTTTATTAATCCTGAGTATCTTTTGTTGGAGCTTCTTAAATATATAAATAAATTAATTACCTTCATTACAGAGTCTCTGGCTGGTAAGGGGAATTCATCGATGAGAAGGGAAATAACTGAGGGTCCGAAATTGTTATCGTGGGCTATATTATTAATTATGGAGGATACGGCCCGTATCCATCCGTCTTGCGATTCCACCACGCTATTCAGCTCTATCATCGATTCCGCATCGATTCCATCACTAAAAATTCCTAAACTGTTAATAGAACAATTAACAAATACTAATGAGTAGGAATATATTACATTTTAACTGTGAACTCAAATTGCCAAAAATGTTCATAAAATTAGAATCACCATCATCATTATCTCAACTGACGGACATCATTTCGTCTGACAAGGGACGTAAGGCTTGACATAGTCTCTTGTAATGTATTCTATAAAATATGGTCTTGCACCGTTTGAACTGTGTCCATCCAGTGGTCGTCACCCCACGTGGCCGTTTTCTGATACGATGTTGCTGTTCAAACACTAGGTCCTCAACGTTTATTGGCTCTAGGGGCCATGGGCCCTACCCATTATCTTATGAGCCTTGCTGTCGGCAACTCTGGTTCTTTTGCAGACATCTGCATTTCTGATTTAATGGTTCAGAGTCACCTCGAGCATCGTTTTCTTCTTCGGATGCTTAGTGTCTCTCAGCTCTCATATAAGACATAGTTTGTGATCTAGATAAGGTCTACAGAAACTGTGAGATTATAAGTCAAAAGACCTCGCCATCTTTTTTGGATGGGGCCTTTCTCGAATGATAATCAACATCATCATTATCAGCCGACAGACGTCCACTGCTGGACATAGGCCTCCCCCAAAGATCTCCATGTCGATCGATCCTGCGTTGCCCGCATCCAGCTGCTTCCCGTAACCTTCCCCAGGTCGTCGAACCACCTGGTGGTGGGCCTGTCAACACTACGTCTTCCGAAACGCCGTCGCCATTCGAGGACCTCAAATGATATTTAGGATATTTTCGGCATAATGGCGGGTCAATTTGACTCTTTGTCATTTAGCTAATTCGACAGGATTACCTATCCATGTGTATAATTGTCCGGCGGTCCAATCGTGGTGTTAAGATTCAATGTGCCTGTTACCATGTGGTGCTCGATCCTGGCATTGCCTTGGTGATCACAGAGATATTATTGAATACCTGCCTTTTCGTAGACATGATACAGTTGATCCCATTTCTCATGAAGTCATTGAGGCATATCTTTTGGTCAAATTCCCTTATGGTTTCTTGGCCCATACACAAATTGCTCAATTCTCAATTATGCACTGTTTACGCATCAAGTTTTGTGTCAAAAACACTCATCATAAAATTGTAATAGATGCCAGATGCATATATAGCTCTTGATATATACTCGTACATAGCTTCAACCTCCTCTAGATGAGCCATCATTGGTGCGTAATTATAAAATTTCCCTACTCCATACATTTACGGCTTTTCCAATGTTAAGGAGGAACGTATGGTCAAAAAATACGACAAAGCTCAAATTTTACTGGTGGTACGTCTCGGTTGCCGGAGACCGTGTTTGTAGGTACTACCGCAGCTCCTATTTCTGCCACCAAACCGTAGTGTTTAAACATTATTGTGTTCCGGATTAAAGAGTGCTGTAGGTAATGAAGTTACTAGGGTAACGAGACAACATTTTATCTCTCAGGCGACGAGCGCAATTTGCTGCAGTGTACATCATTTTAACTTGCGCCACGTTGTAATGAGCACGCGTGTATTACTTACTATCAGGTGAACGTCCTGTTCGTCTCGTCGCTTTGTACAATAAAAAAATGATGACTATCATGGTAGCAGAAAAAACAACCGGAACCTTAAAATGTCTCAGTGTAATGTGCTATTTGTTTTTCCAGCTAAAGAATCTTTTTGTCGATCCTCAAAATGCTTGCATTGTACATAGCTAGCTGCCAGAGCTAGTAATAGCAAGGTCCCTGCATATTAGAGGATATAATTGGTTTGTGCACAACATATTAGTTCATGCTACAATCAATACACTGAGCTAGGTTGATGATTACAATTTGGACTCTATCACACCAAAATAGCTGTTACTCTTCGATGTTACTCTGTGGAATTGAGTTGGACAATGTCAAATGGTTATAATGCCATTAGAAAGTCAGTACACCCACATTGGTTGTTCGGTACCAAGAGTAAGTAATATTGATTGCTGGTTCTAAGCCTTACACACTCCAGAGTATAATAGAATAAAAAGGTCAGAAAGAGTGTACACTGCAATCACTAACTACAGAAGTACATGTTACACTCCAATAGCATATATATCGCATAGCAAGGCGCTTCATCGCATTGCACCACATTCATATCTCAAATGATAAACCATATGACAAAAAATATCCTACGAATTCATGTGAAATATACAAAACTTGTTAAAATACATCAGTTATTACATTTCTTTCCATTGTTTGTCCTTGAAGAGAATGTTCAATATGTTTTTAAATTAATTCTTATGGTTAATTACAAAACAAGACTTTAATCAGAGCAGGCGGTGATTTGAGTTATAAGTACCCTCACGGGTTATAAACAGTTCCATAGCTGTAGCAGTAATAACAATCAGGTTGAAGTTGTAGCTGTCACATAGCTTGTTCATCTCAACAAGTTATGTGGCAGCTATCTGCGATAGATATCAGCACAATAATACACAACATGATCCTATGAATATAAAAGTCACAAATCACTAAGATACAACAAGAATAGGTAATATTTATCATATTGTTACAGACCTCTATTGTTAACTGTAACCCCCCCCCCCCCCTTCCATTTGCATATATTCAGTGTGTGTTAAAAACAGTACACCAACACCGTTTGATACACTGGCTCTCAAGGGATGGCCTTGAATTAGATCAACCTCTTTACAATAAGTTAATATTGTAATTTGATTTGATCAAATAGTCTTAAATAAAACTACTGTTTTAAACCTCCACTTGGAGCCCATGTAATTAAATGGCCTTAAGAAAGAGACTATTTTACAAAGATACTACTATTTTGTACATGTGACAGTCACAAAAAACTTTGAAGAAGTGGTTACATCAATGTACAAACATGTCTTGTTTCAGTGTAGGTATCAGAGTACAGGCAAAATGATAGCATGCAATGTTTCTGAAAGTAACTTACAATGCAAAGCTTTATAATACACTTTAATATAAAACTTAATAAAGAGGGTCATATCAAATTCAGCACATACATTAGCACAGCACTTGTTAAAACATTAGGGAAATACAATCTATAGACACATTGAATAATAATTATTTATCAACAAATAAATTACTTAGATTTAATAGTTCCTGGCTACATACAGAACATATACAAGAGAACTAAAATTCTATGCAACTCTCAAATATAAGATGTATGAAAATGAAATGCTCTAATACTTACATATCCATGTAATAACTTCCGATATTCATTAAGTTAAGCACAAATTGGTCAATAACAGAAGATTCGTACACCGGGTTCGTTCTTAAAATTACTCCCGAATGCGAAAGAATCGAACGTTCGTTCATCTTGGATATTCTTTGGTAATCTATAAACAGAAGTGTAAAATACCATATATAAGAAATTGAGAAGTATTGAAGTAGTTCCAGATACAAGAAGACATTATCACATAGACCATAAGAAACGTTCTTTTTGTACAACTGTTTGTTAATGTCCACATTATATAACAAGAGATATTATTTGAGCCGTGTTCAAAGTAAGAACATCTTTCTCGAAGTTAATAGAAAACAATACAGTTTGAAAATATGTGGATGGAACCCCCAACATGTATTTGCATTGTGAAGTGTAATTGGAAACTAGGCACTATATTAATTAACAACCAAAAAAAATATCAATGTTGAATAATTACACTTAAGAAATTTATAAACACCTTACAATATTTTACTTAACATGTGACCTCACAAAAATCGTTACAATTTGAAAGAAACGGGAGACGTCTATTCGCAAAGTATTATTCTAAACAATACAAGTAATTTTCATGTATTTCTACACAGTTACAACTTTTTAGTGAAACAAATTACCTTATCGGTTTGAAAGCAGCCTGGGGGCTCAACGACGATTTCCACCCATCACTCTCTAGGACTTGTTCTAAAGTAAACCAAATATTTTAGCGGTTTGTACGCGAAGTTATACCCATATGCGAACTCAATGTTACCAGATAAGAAGCATTAAAAAAAAGACAAAATTAAATGTCGCGATTATTCAACTATTGTTTATAATGACTATTTGTAAAAAAGTTATTTATTTATTTTATATTTAAATACATTATATTATATTTTAAATACATTAAGTACATAATAAACTTAAAAAATTATACGCATAATTTAATTTAATTACGTAGTTAATTGTAAATTTACAAAACATTTCATTGTAAATTTTATGTACATGAAATGTTTCATTTTAGTTTAACAAATTTATCATTTCAACACTATGCGTGAAATAATTTTATTGAAAAGGCCACACTATTTTTGTCAATATACCGGTACCGGTAACAAATTCCGTAGTTAATCGAGTAGCGGTGGCCTTTCTTTATTTCAGGTTAGAGAGTATGATTGGAATATGCATTGTATTCATCAAAATATTAGCATTGTGCATTAAACTGTAGATTGTCTAACAAAAACTTATAAATTGATTTCCACTTTTAGGATAAATTATAATACGGAAAATGGCGGCAGCTATGCCTATTAATCCCAAACCGTTCTTAAACGGCCTCACTGGTAAGACTGTTATTGTTAAACTAAAGTGGGGTCAGGAGTACAAGGGTTTATTAGTTTCAGTCGACGGTTACATGAACTTACAACTCGCTAATACTGAAGAAATTATTGACGGAAATTGTACAGGCTAGTATACTTAGTTTTCTTATACGGATATACTACCAAAGTATATGCAATTTGCCAAGTTTAACTGATAATTAATATATAATTGAAGCGACCCTTGCAAATTGTATCAATGATATAAGTTTTATTTGATATCAAAATATGGATTAAAAACGATACACCTTTTTCAGGTAATCTTGGTGAAGTACTTATAAGATGCAACAATGTTTTATACCTGCGAGGAGTAGATGACAAGGAAGAGGAGGGAGAAATGAGAGAATGACATTAATTTTGTTTAGTTTAAGTCATAATAAATTTAATTATATAGTAGTTTAACTACTTTTAAGTTTGGACTTCATGTAAAATGGAGTTCTAATACCCTGGAGGAAGTAAAAATATCAAAGTATTTGTTTTTTATTTTATTGAACCAACGAGACTACCAAGACATTCACCTGATGTAATTGATATGCTTACCCATAACAATGTGGTGCTAATAAGGATGGTAAACTGCATCACATTGAGCTTGTCACCTTTAGACATCAAACGTTAAGTCTTTTACCGCAGAAATTAAACTAGCTGTAGTGTCATTAAAACTGGAACACTAATGTTTACCCACTACTGTTTGGAGGCAGAATTAGCTCTGTGGTGGTATTTATCTTGATGGTCCATGGCAACAAAAACCTACTACATGTAATTTTTTGTCAATTTCCATCCCACAGTTCCGAATTATATTCTCACTTTCACTATACATACACAGACTCTGGAATGCACTTCCTATGGCAATTCGAGAGGTTGGGACACTGGCACGATTTAAAAAGTGTGTTAAAGAACATTACTTTGCGCTATCCTGATACCTATAAATTAGAATTTTTGTTTTTGTTTTTCTCCTCTCTTTTTAATTATAAGCTATTCTAGATCATATTTAGTTTATAAGTTTTGTTCTATAGTATTAACAGAGTGCACCAGGTTCACTGTCACTTTAATCAAATCTCCCAACCACAGGCCCACTGGAAGAAATTCCATATTGGAATAAGCAGTGCCTTTGCACTTATTTCTTTGTATTTTATATTTTCATTGTTATTTCTGTGTGCATAAGTAAATAAATAAAATGTAAATATTACCAATTAACTGCTACATGTAAATACTTGACTCAATTAATACTGCACATCTTTGTTGTGGGTTAAATTATATACTGTCTAGTTATAGCTTATAAATATACATTACATACAGTTGGTTATACAGATATTTTGTGAAAAAGGTCACTATATGGAAATAAATAGCCAATAGATAAAGAACATTGGCCACAAGCCATTGTATTGACTCATAGATTTCGAAAAATTCTGAGGATATAAACATTTTGATAATAAATAAATTGTAATAGGAACTGACTTATGTTATATAAATTTAACTTAGGTGTGTAGATAGATTTGTTTTATTATAGAGCTCTTATTTTCTACTGTTCAATTTTTTTTGGCCTTAATTTGGATCATGCTCTCCAAATCACAGATAGTTTAGTATCTATGTATTACTTTATGTGTATGATATATTGTTAATTTCTTTGGAAACCCTTAACAAATTAAAATAATAACTTAATGTAAGATTAACAAAAATGTATCAACGTAAAGATTAATTACTTTAAATTGAAAATACTTAATATATTATTTGCAGTTTCTTTCAGTTTTTTTTCATAACCAGCAGTTTTACTTGAAAATCTTGTACAGCGAATAAAAATTTCATGCAAATCTAAAAGAAGTTAGTTTCATAGGACAGGCTGCAAACCTAGGTCCACGAGCCCAGTATCAGATGAGATGTAAGCGTCAAAATAACTATCAAGTGCTCAACATTATCAGAGAATAGTTTTATATAAACCACTGTCACACACATCCACAATCAATGTGAAACATATTCTTTATTGATTGTCTTTATTGTTGTATATATGGAGCTCACCTTTAGTGTTCTATTTATTCAATGTTAATACATGTATTTTAAACATTACATATATTTTAGTATTAAAAATAAGCATTATGTACATGAGCTAAACAAAATGCACACAATGATTATTGGTCCTAAAAACAATTCACCTGTAACGCTTCAAAACAATGTACGAACCCAAAATAATACAATTAATATGTTACATCTATATCACTGTACTGGGAAACAAATCAGTACAAAGGTATAGATTTAAAATTTTAATTATGTTCTGATCATGCTCTGTTTTGTTTATAAAACTGTAATTGTCCTCTAATACAACAATACTCTATTACCATGAGAATTTATTGAACCTGAAAATCTTTAATACATTAATTTCCTTGTGCAAGTTCTTCATACCTAGAGTTGTTTATGGAACTCACAAAACATGTTTTGTGAAATCTAGTTGTTGCCCTTATTCCTCAAAGCAAGGGAAATGGTAGTGTATGTGCCCATCAAATGACTGATGTGGTACTTTATCTTAATTCAGTTATCTTTTACAATATTATAAATGCCTCAAAATAGCCATGAGTATCTCTGTCTCTCTTCATCAACAACTTTGGAAATCCAAACATTGTCTTGGTAAAAATCACACTTCTGGCAACATTACCTCCTATACCTTTAATTGTTATTATTAGATATGTTGTTTTTAAGGACCTAATATGATATAAATATATAAGAGAACATATTGATATTAAATGTCAGCTTATGTTTCAACAGTAGTTGCTTTTAACTATTTGATCACAGTAGAATAATTTACCTCAAAACTCTGAACATCTGTTTTCCAAACAAGTTTTTCTTTATCAACAAAAAAATTGTTTCAATGTCCAAACAGAAGCAAATTGTAAAGTTATAGTTATTTGTGCGTACTAACTTATAGTTATTTATTTTGTGTTTTGCTTTGTAAAATGATTTTAATGGTCAAGTTCATCACACTATAACTCGTTAAATTATTGACTGCGTAGGATAGTCATTGCAGAACACACTTTAATCTTAAAATTAATTACTTTTAATTATAAATTATAATAGTTGAAATCAACTTACCTTTTCTATTGAATTAATTTTCTTGGCATGTGCCGTTGATGATCAGGTTAACACGTTAACATTGTTGAAATATTTGTGGACAAAGTTTTTTCTGGTAATTTTTTTAGTGAAGTCGAAAAATCCAGTAATTCCCGTTCAAAAATGTCATTACACTTTTTTTTTTTTTAAATTCAGCGATGGTTCGATCGACACGTTCCTTTGATGGTAAGTGATATGGTTGCCCATAACATTGTGGTGCTAATTAGGATGGTATATACTGCACTAAATTGCGCTTGTCACCTTGATACATAAGATGTTAAGTCTCATTATCTTAGAAATAAAATTTGCTATAGTGTTCTTAAAATGTGAACATTAATGTTTCCTCACTACTGTTTGGAGGTAGAATGAGCGCTGTGGTGGTATTTATCTAGACGGTTCATGGCAACAAAGACCTACCACCAATACCAGCAAAGACTTATCTCCAGTAAATTACGTAATTATTGCACATAACTTTGTGATTAATTTATTTAATAAAGACTAATACATTTTTTATTTAATATAAACTAACAGAGGTGTAAGGGTTTCAGCACTGCACCTTACGGAATCCAACTCAACCTCACCTGCCCGTGGTGCATCTTGGATAATGAACGAGAGAGGCTTTGGCTCCCATCAATCCGCATCGGGCCAGCGTGGTGGGAAACGGCTCCAATCACTCATATGAATCCCTATCCGATCGATATGACAATTTTCGGAGGAAGTCTATGGTCAGCAGTGGACGTTTATCGGCTGATGATGATGATCACGATAAACTGACAGACAGGGTACATTAATTTTCTCCATGCTGTTTTGTACTCAATTTATTTATGTAATGACAATATATCTAGAGTGTTTAATTGCGACTGGAACGTTGTTTTAGAGGGTTTGTTTTATTTTTTAACAAGCTACATTTCCAGGAACGGCTGCAATACAATCACATGATAACATGCACCTGTTTTAAAACTATTGAAGTTGAACTCGATACATGCGAATTTGTGTATTTACTCGCTACGCACTCGTGAACCCATACAAACCATTCAATTTAACAGAATTGCGCTGGTTTTAATAATTTATTTATAAAATTACATTATTTTCACTTGCTTTACTTTTCACCACTCTAGTTCTACATATATCCTTTTTCCCGTCCCATGCTCTTTCATCTTTGTCCTCGTCTTATTTATAAATACCCTTATCTATCTATACATTCGCTTTTAGTAAAATCCGTCGATCAAACTAAAAACAGTAATTTCGTCACAAAAAATTGAAGTAAAAAGGTGACGAAATACGGGGTAGCACGCCGCGAATTATCCAATATTCGATTAACTCTTTACAGTTGCGCATCACAACGAGCCCGGCGCAATTTGTTCATGGACAAATTAGCGTTGTCAGCACCTCCGCTCTTTTACCTAATTCAATACAGCGCGCTACAAATAGTAACTAAAACATTCCTGCTTAATAACTGATGCCCATTCGAAAGTTATATTCACCAGGAGTTGTAGTTTTTTATTTTCTCTTTATTATAAAACTTTACAGCGAGGTATACAAAAGGTGGGCGTAATGCCTTATTTTCTACCAGCCAGCCTTTGGTGAGGTGATATGTTGTCTTGCCTTGCCTTTAAAATAGCGGAAAGGCTGATTTCGCCTAGGACAAAATTACGCTTTAATTTAACATTGCGTTTAGGTGCATGTACATCAAAAAGGTAAGTAAATTGTAATTGAAAGTGGATAGTTTATTATCAATTGAATTGGCCATTAAAGAGATAAAATTGCAATTAACAGTATTTTTTCTAAGGCTCTCAAAGTTTATCTTTGAATAATTACGTAGTTACATTTAGATGGGGCGATACTTAGGCGGTTTAAGTTTATTACAAGTATTTATTAGATTATGGCGAGAAAATCCCACAACCCTAAATTTGACCATGTATGACTGTATGATCAGGAGAAGTAGTTAAAATGAGATCAATCCACGAGTCTTCGGTATCGATATAATGGTGAGTTGGCTCTGTTTGTGGAAACGACATGTGGAGATCAACATAGAAGTTCCGTATGCTTCGAACGTTGATGTGACAGATATATAAATGGTTATTATTTGATGAAATTTCGTTCTTAAGTTCGTCCTCTAAATTAGAACTCATATCTGATTCATCAGTTAAATAGAATGATTGGGGTTTTTGACATTTTATAAATGAACTTAATCTCAACACTATTATTGTCATTATAATATAATATGAAGCGGGTGAAAAAAACTAAATTAAATTTACATTTTTTATTCTATATAACAAAATATAATATATATACATAAATTATTTGTGAAAATTAATTAACTACTCAACTTCGCTCCCTAGCAGCAATCTGTTTACAATTAACTTAAAAAAATAATAATAGAACAGACACATATTATAACATATACAAGATAGCAATGCACGATAGTAATATTTCAGGAACCGCAAACAATGAACATTATTAGGAAATTTGCATTGATGTATCGAGTAGAAGAAACAAACAAAGAATTTTGACATCAACTCAATTTAACTCAGTTTGACAATATCAATACAATACAAATGTCAAATCGTTTGTGATAAAAATTAATGATAAACATGGACTTCGAGTTTAATTGTAATCAAGGATTTATTAACACAGGATATATGGAATAGGTAAAATGTTGAAATTAAGAATACATGATTTTAAAAATGTATGAGTTATTTATTGAGCGTCTCTTATGAAAACATTAAAGAGCGATATCCAAATGACAGAGGTTATTGTGAATTTTTTAATCAAACGTCTAGATCTTTTCTGTTTATCTCCTTGTGTATCAGAGCTAGTTAGAGGCTTAGTAATTTTTTTGGTTCCTGTGTTTGACACTAAGCTGGATCCAGAGGGAGCACCCACTTGTGCTTGTAGAGGCAATCGCTGGCTTCAAAACACCCCTGGCGACCGTTTTTTGGGTGATAAATAAATATAATTAGCATTCGTGACGGGATAATAAGAAATGAGATACTTCCCTGCAGAGATAATTTTGGTCCTCTCATTTGTTGGCAGTGTCACATAAATTATACCATCAATACTACAAACATTCCTAAAACCATAGTACTTACAGGCAGCATTATGAACCGCTTGTCTAGTTTTAGTCAGAAGCTCTGATACATATGTTGGAGAACCTGATAGTTTTATTTCAGCATCTAAACTTCATTCTGTATATAAAAATTGAACAAGTGGAACAAGTGATTCAGAGCAATGATCAAGAACAAGAATTACTTTATCATTGCCCTGAATTCCTATTCTGTGATATGTTTTTATATGGCATTGACCCATCTTGTTATGGAGTAGATTTATAACCTCCTGTCCAAGGTCTGCATTGGGTAATTGCATAATACTATTAAAAAGTAGAATCTTTTGCTGTTGTTTCATTTCAATTGTATGTAATGTTTAGCAGCAACCATGAAGACTTAACAAAGACTATTAACTCCTGAAATGTAAAAAACCCAATATGCAGCTGTTTTAAGGATAGATTTATGGGAGGTGCCACTTTAAGTCTACACTAAAATTCTTCAATTTTTCAGATTAGGCTTCCTTTCAACTTCCTTTGCATATTTTCAACATCAGCAATGTGAGTCATTGCATGCAATATTCAGTAGTCGGACATAATAATAAATAATAATATTTCAAAGCTGTTGTAAAATATCATAAATACAGAACCTGACAAATTCACTAATGCTTTTACTACACCCCGCCTTTTGTATTTGTTTTATTATTTATTTACTTTAATAACTGCTATCAGACATAAGACCAAATAGATATTTAGTAAACTAACAGTAAATAAATATATGAAACATCAGATGATTAATGCAATAGTTGAATTTTTTTTTTGTTTAATTAAGCAAAAAGATGTATGGGTTGTTCACCTGATTGTAAGTGATACGCCCGCCCATAACAACGTTTTTTTTTTATGAAGTTTGCCTCATTAGTTTTTTTGACAACCATAGGAGCTTCATCGGACTCGGGGATCGCGGATCTGGTATTTGTGACCTAAAATAAAAAAAAGAAAAGAATATAAAATTATAGAAAATAAAGCAAACACAATAACATAAAAAACAAAATCTAAAACGCACAAAACTAAGTATATAGTAAATAAATTTGTATATAAAAGAGGAAGGTAAAGGTGAGATATTATTGGACAGGGAAGGGTTAAAGAGGTGGATAGTGATATAGGGGGAGAGATAAGGGGGTGTAAATGAATATATACATAAGAATATATACATAGATATGAAATCTTAACTATATCGAGAATAGTGCGCGTCGGATGGCGGCGAGGACTATGAGGTCATCGGAGGAAGATTCGGCCCGTTCTCTGATCACCTTCGCCTATGACTTGTATACGTGGTGTGCGGGCCTGACGGATGCTTCAACCAGCAGTGGAAGCGTCGCGTCCGAAAGGCGGTAAATCCGTGATTGGTGTTTTTAGGTTTAGAGGTCGTGTTCTGCGTGTAGTGTGGATGGTGGGTTAGTCGTGCTTGTTTTTTTTTTTTGCCGCTCTAATAGTTAGGGTGTCCGCTTATCTTTCTGCTACTCCAATAACTGACGGGACCCAAGTCAACCACACCTGCTCGTGATGAACCCTGTCGGTCAACAAACGGGGCTTTTGCTCCCACCAATCCGCATTAGACCACTGTGGTGGGAATAGCCCAAATACCTCCATATGAACCCTCCCATACGATAGCCCTTGGTACCCAGCGGTACCGAAGGGCATGCTGACTGTATGTGGAAATCTTTGGTGGAGGCCCATATCCAGCAGTGGACGTTTATTGGCTGATGATAATAATACAAGCAACTGCTACTGAAACAGTACACTCGTGTAAAATGATATCACTAAAGGACAAGCGAACGTGTGGATGTTTCGGCGAACCAGCGAACAACTCAAGAAATAATTTTAACTTGTTTACATTAGTTAGGTTCTAAATACATCGTTTTATATTACTTTACATTTGTTATTGATCGAATCATTAATGTGGAGATCCGTGGAAGACCTAATGTTACTGATATAGCCCAAAAGATTTTGTTGCACATTGCTCGAAAGATTGACGGCTAATGGGGCAGTAACGTCATCGAATGGTGCCTGTGTACCTGTGGACGTAGTGTTGGGATGCCTCTTATAAGGTGGACCGACGATCAAGTAAGGATCGTGTGAACCTACTGGATTCGAGCAACGCGGTACCGATCGATATGGAGATCTTTGAGGAAGGCCTAAGTACAGTAGTGGATGTCTATCGGTCGACGATTATTGCTCTTTACTCAACTCAATTAACAGTTAACAATTAGTTCGTTATAAATAATTTGTAAGGAAAATATGTTTACTTTTAGATTTATTTCATCATCATCATTCTAGGTGTATTTATTAAAGACAATTTATTCATTAAGTTTATTAATGTTTAGGAATACAGGCATAGACAATCGTGGGTTATTACCTCGGCCGTTGAACACAATTTAAAAATTAGACTCTAAAAATAAAGTAACAATATTATATAAAATATATTACACAATATTGTAACATTAGTAACAACTATCTATACATTATATAGAGTTTCGGAGAGCCTTATTAACATTGAATAATGTTTGTGTATTTACACCGTTCATTCGTTGACGACGAACGACTTCACTTTGTTTGTGCGATGCGCGCGCATCTCTATCTTATCTCTCACAATTTGCGCTAAATGATTCGTTTGTAAAATTGAGCCTTTAAAAAGGACGGTGTCTTGGGTACAAGATTATTTACTTCTTAGCGCTATCTTAGGCTTTTTTATATTGTTATAGATATGCTTTGCTTCATTTAATTTCCGAAGAAACAAATGATTTCCCGCTGCCGCTTTTGAATTAGACTAGCGTCCGAGCGAGCGACTTTGTTCATACGATTTGTTGCAGGTTTAACGGTTCGACTCAAATTGACGGAGCAGTACACTGAACCAAGAAAACTTAAAAGGTTACTCTCGTACAAAATGTAATGGTATAAGTTTTAATTACGGTTCAAAAGAACGCCCGCCAATAATTTCGCGGCGCTATTAAGGACGATTTACCACATTGAGCTTGCCGATTTAATACGGCATAAGATGTCAAGTTTCGTTATGTATCGATTACAAGATTATGACCTTTCTCATCATTCGTTAGGTTTGTTAGTGTAACGCGGTGATTGTCTCTAACGAAGAGTGTACGCACAATCCTCTTATGCGGCACCACTCTGTTTGTTTCATTCGATAAACCGTCATTTTTAAATGTCACTACAGATGCGCCCAATTAATAGGCGTTTCGCGGCGGAATGTTTATTGCGAGCGGGAAATGGTGCTGAAGTTGTGTCGTTAGCCGCGCGATGGCGGCGGTGGCGACGGAGGCGGCGAAGGCGGCGGCGTGGTACGGGCGGTGCGATCGATAGGGCGGGCGCGGCGCTGCAGTCGACAGAGAGCCGCCCGCCCGCCCGCGGGCCTCACTTCACCCCTCCGCCCCGCCGCCGCCGCCGCCACCGCCACCACCATCGCCGCCGCCCCGCCGCCGCCCCGCCACCGCCGCGCCGCCGCCCCGCCGCCGCCCCGCCGCCGCTCCGCCGCCGCCGCGACGCCGCGCCGCACTCCGGCGTCCGTCAGCGCCGCGACTACACGCCGTCGCGACGATGCGCGCGGACCGCGCCGCACGCGACACGCGCCACAACAAGGACTTCGATAACTTAAAGTCGTCGCTCAAGAAAGGGAGCAAGCCGAAGAAACATCGCGTCGTTTTCAACGAGAGCGCTAATGAATTTTTCGAAGCGGATTACATTATTGTGGTTCGTGACGAGTGCGGATACTCGGATGAGGAGGAGAACGAGGAATGCTCGGGATGTGGCGCCTGCGAGCGATACCAGGAGCAGGAGCCTGGGGCTCTCAGCCCGCCCGAGGGCTACAAGGATTTGGGGCTTTTTAATCGAGACGGAACGCTGCGGGAGCAGGCGTGGTGGGAAGCTGGCGACGTGTTGTTGGTAGGCGAACGCTCGGGGACCGTGTTCACGCCGCAGCATCTGCAGCTGCTGAGGAGGCTCCAACGCGAGCGGATGCTGCGATCTGCTATCTGTGCCGATTGCGACGCGCACGGTGCTCTGCATCAGCCGCTCGGTGAGTCATGTTCGCCTTCGCTTCGTCCGCGGCGAATCCAGTTGTCTCCGGCAGGCGGGAGCAGGTACCTTGTATCCTGTTCTGTAACAGAGCAACGTTGATTATTATTCTGCAGGGTTCGAGTGCCGCCGCTGTAGATTTCGTATGCTCTGAAGGCTGACGACGCCCCGTGTTTTATATTACACATTTCATGAATACTTCATCTGTAACTTGTGCGTGCGTGCGTCCGTGCGTGCGCACGTGCGCGCTCGTGTGTATGAGTGTGTGCGTGTGCGTGTTTCAACTAAGTGTAGAGATAAGGCGGGCGTTCTGTTGTAGTATTGCATTGCGACTACACCATTATCATTTAGATGTTGTGTGACGATGCTACGCGAGCCTCGGCACACGTACCTTATCACTAAGACGAGAAATTGGTGACAGGTAACGTGTACATACCCGTATTACATGTTACACGAAAGCTGAAGCGAAAATATTATTCATATGCATGTTGCGTAGTGCTGAGCTTAACTGGTGAACGATTGATTGTTAGACCTGAGGACGCAAGCGGAGCTGTGCTGAAAACAAGCAAGGGATCGGGCGGGCAGGGGCGCTACACTCGTGGCACCCTTTGGATTTCAATGATATTCATTTCATAGATTTTATCGGCTAAACAATAAAAACTAAGAGAACAACTAATTAGTTGAAGCTGAATTGTAAAAATAAGAATACGTTTGGAAAATAAATTAGATTGTTCTCGCAAGCGAACTTAAACTGGCGCATCTGCTGCCGAACAAGCAAAGTAATTTGTTAAAGTAAATAACATTTATCCGTAAAATATGTACTTTCCCGCCCGAACTTGTCTATCAGAATTTTTTTTATAAAATTAATTCCCTAGAAAGTTCCTGTTTAGCGAGGGTCGAAATACAATAACATCAACCAACGGAGCTATTGTATCGTACGCTGGCGACGAGATCTCGAACTGCCCATGTGTTTTGGTACAAGTAAATGTTTTTTTAATACATGACCATTGTGTGGACGCGTCAGTGTTGCGAGGGCTGCGACAGGTTGTAACATCAGTGAATCGAGGCAATCGGTGAGCTGCAAATGCGTCAAATGGGAAAAGAGAGGCAGCGGGAGCTCTTTAATGACAAAGAGGCAGATAGGCACACGTGGTGTTCTCGAAATGTGGGCATAATTGTGTGCAGTTACGAGACCAGTAGGTAACAGTGGGCCGAAATGGTGATATAAATCTCCTATCGAAACCAAACTAAAACTAACTATTCTTGTCATATTATATCGTCAACAGCCGATAGACATTCACTGCTGGACATGGGCCAGCCCCAAAGATTTTTACATACAGTAAAGCATGGTCCCCGGTACCACTTGGCGTAAGGGGTTATTGCATGTCGAGGTTCATATAGGAAGATATGGGCCATTTCTTATCACGTTGGCCCAATGCGGGTTGGCGGCAGTCGAGCCTTCTTTGTTGATAAGCAGGGTGCACCACGAGCGGTTGAGGTTGGCTGGGTCACGTAAGTTGTTGAGCGGGACCCCATACACCTCGCTGTTCTTGTAGAGAACCTAAAAGAGAAAGAAAATAAAACATTATTAAATGTATTCAAAAATTCACTTTAACATGTCAGAAAAATAAAATATTAAATAAATAAACAAGTGGAAAACGAATCATTATAATTCTGCCACTCTTAAGATCGAAAGATCTTTTAAGGTGTTGACTCCGGAAGTCTTCAAATGTGGTGGTGCCCTCTGAAATACGTATGAGTAATTGCGATTATACATTAAAAATAAACAAAATCGCGTTAAATTGAGAACCTCCTTTTTGTTTTGTGTTAAAATCCTTAAAAATACTGACTTGATGAGCTGTTTGATTTGATTGGGTCTCCATAGGCACCAGAAATGTAGTCTAGGATCGTTAAGAAAGCGCCCGAGGTAAACAATAAATACAAAGCAGTCTAGTATGTGTTAACTTGGCGAAAGTGTTGAGGTACGTTACGGTCCTCCCTGGAACGTTGTTAGTGCAGGAGGTCACTGGTGTTTTCCGCAAGAGCTCTCGGAGCCCCTCGCACGGCGCTGATGCTGACTTCCAAAGGATCTTTAGGGGGTCACAAATACTACATAATCTTGCTCTTCTTTCAGAAGCTGAGTATCTTTTGAAGATTTTTCTCCCGATAATAAAAAGCATCTCGCGGCGAATGGTACGGATCATTCGGGGAACTATTTACCTTATTAGAAGAAGTCGTGCCTCATCCATTCACTTTCTTAATGCGGCTTTTATTATCAGTATTAAATTAACTACGGGAATAGTTCTAAAAACAAACCGCTCGGAATATTTCGAATCCGCGCGAGGATATCCTTGCACAAAGAGGACAATTCGCTAGCTCACGCTGCGAAAGAGATAACACAACTTTCAGCATCTCTATTTGCGGCTAACTTGACCCTGAATGATAGAGAAAACCCACAACCGCGCGGTATATTTACTCCATGCCAGACATCCACAAATGGCATTGGCCTGATATAATTCTACCTCGCGTTATTTTCGACACTTGGACTCTTTGGGCGTCGTCCGGTCTTCTTGGAAGACGGCATTAATTCAGCCAAACCCAAAAAAGGTCACCTCTTAGATCTGTCTAATTATAGTCCTATAGTTATCGCCTCTCTATTCTTCAAAACCATGGAGATCTTCATAAACCGCCAGCTCAAGTATCCAGAGGAGCACCAATCCATCAGTGATTGCTAGTATGGATTACGTAAGGGTCGTTCGACTGGCCATCTCCTTGGTTTCCTAACACAGTAGTGGATGCAGGCGGTTGCGAATAGCGGGGAAGCTTTAGCTGTTCGTCTGGAGATCGCGAACACCTTCGATCGAGAATGAGTTTCCCGATACAGTGTGCAAGTGGATCATCAGTTTTCTCGCGAACCGAAGCGTTATCATTGTCGTTGACGGAGCACGCTCCGATCCTAAACCCATGGATACTGGTGTACCACAAGGTTGTGTGTTATTGCTATACAAATTTGTGATATATTTACTTTGTTAAGCAGGTGATTGATGCTGAGAAGCTACCATTTCCTTAAAAGTCGGTAATACAGCCGCCACCTCTCCAATATTGTAATTGTGATCGACAGTGATCACATTCCACCAGGTGAAGTTTTCGCTCGAATGCTCATCCTTCCTGTAAATCAAATTATCTAATATTATTTTATAAAATAATACTTTGACTTGTTTTTTTCCGATAAAGCAATATCTTCGCTTCATGTGAAATTTGCAGCTTAGATTAGTATTCCGGAAATACAAAATAAAGCGTAAGTTCTCTTATAGGCAGTCACCATTAGACGATAGACGTTTACTGCTGGACCTAGGCCTCCACGAAAGATCTTCACGATCTCGCATTCAGTGGGTTCCTGCGATTTTCACTGGATCGTCGGTCTACCTTATGGGAGGCCTCCCAACACAACGTCTACCGGTGCGCGGGCGCCACCCGAGGATCTTACTGTCCCATCGGCCGTCGATCCTTCGAGCAATGTGCCCTGCCTACTGCGACTTAAGTCTAGCAATCTTTTGGGCTATGTTGGTGACCTTAGTTCTTATATAGGCAATAGGTGTGTAAATTGTTTCCTATAGAAATTATTGTTAAATTTGACTAATAGTGTATTCTAATATGATCTGAGAGTAAAAAGAAATCGACATGGCAGAAGCAAATCCACAGCAGTGGCAGCGGACCGTCCCTCCCGTCACAAACCCCACTCAAAAGCGTCGAACGGGATATGCTGTACGATGCTGAATCACCTTCATGTTGATTGCAATAACGCACCAACGCTAAGAACATTATAGAAGAAACCTTTCAAAGGAACGCCCTCGGTGGCCGGTGGGGGAAAAGCTGGGGTGTGTGTGTGCGTGCTCACGCAGCCTTCGCGCCAACGGCGGCTGTAGTTAATACTTGTTGTAAATATAGAATAGAAGTATTGTTATACTTATGCGTGTGTTAATTGAACTTTTGTTGTGTTGTTCAGAAGAAAGAGCGGATTATTTGGCTTTGGTCTTGTCATGGAATCCAAGACTATATCTAAAGAGGCTCGACTTGCACTATGCAAGTGCAGCTTGCACCAATAGGTATAAGACACCAGAGACAGCAGAGTTGAAAAAGTTTCCCGTATTCTTGGCTTTCTAAATCCAAACTTTTGGTAAAAGTCTTCAATGTAAATGTGATAAATGGACTTTGAATGTTATATTGCATCCCAGTTAAACTTCTTCTTATGTCCCTCCAACTAGTGAAGATTGGACACAGACAGTTCTGCGAATCGACTTATGTTGCGCGCTAGATGGATCAGCATCCAGCATACCATTTTACTGCCTGCTAACTTCAGAGGCGATATTAAAATGATATGCCCACTGTAACAATGCATCTGTAGAAACATTCGTCCACTAAAAAAATAAACGTAGGACGGTCAACCGGTTATGTACAAGATATCCTTGATGTTTGAATGCTGGCGGAGTGGTGGGGACGAGTGGCGGTGGTGGTGGGCGTTCGACATGCACGCCGGGCAACAACAATGCTGACCACGAGTCGAAACAATGTCCCGCGCGACGACGCATCAGCGCCTGCAGCGCTCGCAGCCGAACATGACGGATAATTTTGTAATCTTTATTCCAAATGGATCGGTGTATATTTTTTGACAATTATTTCCCATTTCATATCCAATAATCATCAACAATCTTTAACTTCGTGACGCGCCCTCACTATACTGCTACGCGGGACCATTTCGTATTTGTCGCCTACCCTGAGCGCGCTCAGCGGCCCCTTTACAAAGTCTCCGAACCACAAGAATATTTTAGTACAAGTCTACGACGGCAGCGGTTACCTTATTTTTGTGCTATGCAGTTGGACATTATGAGGCCGACCCACTTTAACCTAATTCGACCTTTGGAGAAGTAGCGGGAAGTCGTTCGGAACAAATCACGACCTATTTTAAAATTATCGAAACGAGCCGAGTATATATACGTAGCAGCTAATTGGTAATGATTACTGGTGGTAGGTCCTTGTTGCCAGCGACCATCTAGGTGGGTACATCCACAGCGCTTATTCCTGCTGCCAAACAGTAGCGAACATAACTGTGTTCCGGATTGAAAGGCGTAGTAGCTAGTGCAACGACTGCATTAACGAGACCAATATCTCGAGTCTCTGCGATGAGCGCAATATGGTGTAGTATATACCATCTTAACTTGCGCCAGGTTTTATGAGCAAGCGTATCACTTACCAACAGGTGAACGTACCGCTCGTCTTTTCGCTTAATTGCATAAAAAAATGTTTTATCTGCGGCTCTATGGAGACGGATTCAAAAAACATCGCTAGCGGCTAAAGTGCGCGTAAATTTTTCACCTACGGGCTGGTATAGAGAACCTTCAGCATCTTGTACATCTTCAGCACTTCGCAGCTGACTCTGTAAAATTTGGCTCGGTATTAAACTCCCGCTCTTATTTTGCTACTGTTAGATAGTCCTGTCGACTCCTGCCATACACCTGACCCAAATTACAGTCATGCGCAGTGTCGCACGTTAGACTAGTGTAACATAACATTATGCTGTGCAATGGGAAGTTATCGTAATGGATGGAAATTGGTAATTTTTCATAACTTTAAGTGAAGAATTTCATACTGGGCGACTATTAACTGCAACTGCTCAACGTCTGTTATATCCGTTGATGTTTGATAACAACGCTCCATGGTTCTTCACGAGGTTCTGGAGGTACCGCTACCGCATTGCATTTGCTCCGGCCCCTCGCGGTTTCTCATTGAGAAGTGTCAGCCGGATCTGAATATTTCACATCATCATAACATATTGTCACCGTTTTAACACCCCGAACACGAGAGAAATTTAATATTTGTTGCGAAAATTCTTTTATTCCGCTACACTAATACTAGTTGATATTAAGGAGAAGTATTTTCAGTTTCATGACTACTGTCACTGTACATTAATAAATATTGTTTCGTGTAGGAAGTAGACTATACTAACATTATTTTATAATGGTTCTATTTGTTTTTAATAATATATACATTCTAATAATAGAACAATCGACGAGGAGGGGTCAAAAAATAGTGAGAACGACGTATATACTCCTTAGTAAAAAGAAAATAAATAGTGGCATAGCTCAAAGAAAAAAATCTTCGATTCTCATTTGTTTTTTTCTGTATGTAGTCATTTGTTTGCTTCGTGTCGGAACTTGTTCCCGGAAATGGAGAAAAGTGGAGTGCGAGCCGTTATTGAATAGCTCTGTTTGAACAAGTTAACGACGCAAGAGATTCATTGCGATCTGGAGGCAACATTGGGAGAGTCTGCTCCGCCGTATTCCACTGTCGCAAGGTGGGCTTCTCAATTTCGAGTGGGGAGAACGAGCACGGAAGATCAACATCGTCGCGGCCGTCACCACGTTCATCGACGTCAGTCACCCAAGAAAATGTTGCGAAAGTCGAGAAAATTATATTCAGCGATTGAAGAGTTACCATCCGATACTTACTCGTAATTCAAGAAACGGGCATTTCATATGGAAGTATTCAATCCATATTGAAACAATCTTTGAATATGAGAAAAGTCTCCGCAAGATGGGTGGGGGGTGCCGAGAATGTTAACCGACACTCAGAAACAAAACGCGACGACGACTTCACATTTCGAAGATATTGTCGGACAAGTTTCCAGAAGATTCTGAAAACTTTTTGTCTCGTTTCGTAACGATGGACGAAACATGGCTCTATCATTTTGATCCCGAGACAAAACAGCAATCTTCGCAATGGAAATGGCCATCATCACCGACCCCGAAGAAGCTTCATGCCGTGGCATCGGCTGGCAAGGTTATGGCCTCAATATTTTGAGACAGAAGGGATATTGTTGATTGATTACCTGGAGCGTGGAAACACTATTATAGGCCAATATTACGCAGCTTTAATTTCCAAGTTGATGAATGCCATCAAAGAGAAAAGGAGAGGGAAACCTCGAAGGGGCGTGCTGTTTCATCACGACAACGGACTCCCTACTGATCGGCAGTTGCGATGGCTGCCATTCAGCAAGCTGGCTTCGAATTGGTTGACCACTTCCCTTATTCACCAAATCTGGCGCTTAGGGATAGTTATCTGTTCCTCAAATTGAAAGAATACTTAAGGGAAACAGGTATGAAGACGATAAGGAGGTGATGAATGCCGTGGAGAGCTTTTTGCAGGACCAAAACAAAACGTTTTTTGAAAGGGCTTGAAGCCTTGGAAAAGTGCTGCACTCGGTGGGCAGAGACACTCGCAGACTATGTACAAAAATAAATAATTAAGTTATCAATAGTCATTATATTCTATATCATTCTTTCTACTTATTGATCCATTCTCGTAATTATCTAAGATATACAAACGTCTCTTTGTTCGAGGCTTGCGGCAGCCGCAGTCCCTCGCCGGCTTCATGCTGCGTCATACCATCGCCCAGCTGGTACTCCCATTTGTCAGTTTAAGTATATAAAAAATCTAACAAATAGTCGACTTTTTCCAATTACTGATCACATTTTTACTTGATTACCCGCGGGCCATTTCCGTAAAAGCAATAATCACACACAAAGCACAAACAATTTACTGGCGGTAGGTTTCTGTTGACGAAAACCGTCTAGGTAGGTACCAACTCAGCTCCTATATTTGCCGGTAAACAGTACTGTGCAAACATTACTGTGTTCTGGTTTAGTTCGGCAGCTAGAGTAATTACTGGGGTAACACAACTCAGTATTTTACATCACATGGCAATGAGCGCAGTGGTTCAGTATTCATCATTCTAATTAGTACCACGCTGTTATGGGTGGTGGTATCACTTACCATCAGGTGAACGTCCCTCTCGTCTTGTTAAAAAACACACAACGCGATCACTTACACGCGCTCATCGATGGAAGGAGCAGAAGGGAAATGATACAAACTATCCTTGTCGTTGTATAAAAATGGAAAGAAAAAAATAAAGGTTATGTTCAACGATGGATGTAAGTTTGAATGTTTGTCTTCTGTAGCATTGTAGCGTAGTGTAATGTGATGTAGTGTAGTGTGGTACACGTATAGATATGATAGTGAGCGCTTGCCGCATCGCCGCGTCGCAAGTGACCTGCATTTTGTTGTAGATGAAAAGAAAAGAAATAAATAGGCCGGCTTATAAAAACACATTTATAAAGGAGAACGACACCCCTACCGTCCGGGTGCATTCGCGCGTGCATGGGCGACTTTGAAGCACCCATTGAAAAGTGTGCAGTGATCTATATGAAATCGTTTTCCGTCTCCTTCTACTAACAAATATTTCACGAGTCTCGACTTCTGTGTCGACGTTAGATAACATTAACTAAAATATAAAGTTATTTCAGTTCTCTCTTGGTTGCAAAATTTTCACCCGCACTCCCCACATCAGTCAGTTCGAGTTAATACCTCCAAAGTACTATTGATGCATATTTTTAGTTAGTAAATATACTTACATTAATAAGTTCAACTGGGTGCAAAACGTACACACCAGTTTTTGCGTGAGCTTTAAATGTTTAAATTACAACGGTAAATTTTAATGTAAAAAATACAACAGCAAAAGTGGAGAACAAAAAACCAGGAGGTAAATAAGAGTAAAACAATATACAAAGGAGATATAATAATTCATTTGTAATATTTTTATTGAAAATAACGTTTTTACCCTTGAGTTAAATCTTCATCGCAGACACAGTGGTCCGCAGCAGTAATTTTAATTTGTTTTACTAAGAGAAAACGCGGAAAAACCACTTTCTTTAATTTATTTAAAACGCACAGGAAGAGCAAAAATCTTAGAAAAATCAAATACAATAAAGAAAGTAATTACTTAGAGATATAATTATCTTTAATTGTAATCAATTCAAACGCGTACGTATAAAATCACGACGTAACGACTCTCAAATCAAACAAAATGGCGGTATCCAACATCGTAATTTATGAAATATTATGCGGCAATATTAACAAGCTCATTAACAAACAACGTTTGTTCTATTTTTGGCATCTCCTTAAATTGGTCAATTTATTTTTCACATTTTACGCACACACGCAAATAATTTGATGTATTATATATATATATATATATAACGATGCAGTGTGTCAATGTGTTAGCAAATGTACCGAGAATATTCAAGGAGTCGTGCCTCCTCCACTATAGGGGAGAACGGCGCCAAATAGTTTAAGTTACCAAGCGTAGTTGCCGTACATTTTTATTATGTCAAATGAATTTACTGTACTTTTAGCTATTATCTTTTTTATCTATTATGACTAAAACTATAGATTGGACTATATTCTATATATAGACTTAAGTGGCAGTGGGCAGGGCACATTGCACGAAGGACCGACGGCCGATGAAGCAGTAAGGTCTGCGAGTGACGCCCGCGTACCTCCCACAAATTGGACCGTCGATCTAGTGAGAGTCGCTGGAACCCATTGGATGAAATAACGCCTGATCGAATTGGTGATCTTTGGGGGAGGTCTATGTCCAGCAGTGGACGTATATCAGCTGATGATGATGATATAATAATAATAATAATTTATTAACAGTATTTACACTTATACTTTGAAAACCGCGGGTCTTGATCGAAGCTAAGCTTGTATTTCAGGACTCTGAATCGCAAGTTCACAACTATTTATAGGTATAGTATAGTCTTTTTTAAATATTTATTATAAATATATATAAGTATACATAATGAAAATGGGCTCTGTTTCTTCGCTAATCAAGTGTACACACTCAACGCTATATAATTTGTAGACGGTTACAAGCTATTTCTTTTCTGAATTTCATAAAATCTTCATCATTTTACTTCTAATTAATTTCTACGAACATCCAAATTTCGTATTATTTATGCGGTTGCTATTGTAACGGTTGCTATAGAAAGTCATTTGCGATCTAATTCTATTTTACGTCCAGCAATGAGGGCGGGGAACAATTAGTTGTTATATAAGTGTTATTAAATTACTATAATATTTATATAGGTTTAAGGAGCTAAGGTATGCAGTGCTTATTTGCCTGTGTGGAGCGTACCCCCCCTGCTTTACTCCACCTTTTTTAAATCAATCTCAGGCTCTACTCCACTCACCACATATTACGTTAACTTCATAAGCTACAGAGTTGAGTCTGCCTGATAGATTTCTATGTGAGAGCTCCATTATACTTTCGTCATACCTGAATGATAGATTAGACGGACAATTTTAATTTCACAAGTGTAGTTTACTTTTTAACTACATTACTTTTATATTAAATTCATTTATTATTTTACATATAATTAAGCATACTTCGTGAACTATAGATTTCGATCGATTTACTTTAAAATTAAGAATCATGCCCTTTGCCAAAAGTGCGTACTGTATAACATGAATGATCCCTACGACAAGCTGAGGCAACTAATAAATATTGATGAGAAACTAATATTGCGCCGAGTGACAACACCAACGCCACTGGTGATCAACAAAAATACTTTCAGGTGATTCCTTGATTGATGTAAAGAAAGATAAGACGATACCCTTTTACTCTTCTTGATTTCTACTAGTAAAACTTCTCGACCGATATATTGGGGTTTAAAACCATGGGCAGCTTACATGTACTATATAAGCTTTCTGTGATTCCTTCCATGCCTTAAAAATATTGTGTAGTACTCCCAACCCTACATTTTTTGCCTACAGATTTGTAGTGGAACAGATTTGTTTCGATTTGAGTAACGATAAGCTTTTTCCAAGAGTTTCATTTAAAGTGGCTCTTACAGATATTGGACGATAACTTTTGCTCTAGCCGATTTCAATAGCGGACTTGGTTTATTTAATTTCACAAATTCATGAACTTCACCTGAATCAATACTCGTATTGATTGTGTCGAATGTTAGTACCGGTTCGGGTGTAATTATATCGATCAGTGAGTTCGTTGTAGTCACAGAATTACTCATAGATCGTGTATGTGTACAGTGAGGAATATTATTTCTTGGCGGTGACTCTGAAATGGAAACGATTCGCGGTGTAAGCAATATTTGTATATATGTATTGTGAGGTAGTTCGTAGAGGTTGAGGATACTGAAGTTTCGCGTCGTACACTAAAATTACAATAACTAATGTGACAAAATCGCTCAATAGAAGCAAAGGTAGGAGCCACATTAGGAACTAAAATGTCAAAAAGTCCTATATAGGAGCCACCTGTTTGTTAAAACTGTAAAAAATTCTAACACGACTTCCGCTGTTGTATAGTTTTTTTTTTATTTATTTATTTCCAATTTTCCCTGATATTATTATTCAGGGCTTTACCTTATCCTCTTATTTACAACATCTTCACTACTATTAGCTATTTACATTTTTTTCTAACATTATTTCGATTTTTTTTTACAAATTTCTATACTTATGCTATCTATTGTCTGATATTCACAAAATACACAGAATATTATTGTGTACATATGCATAAAGTAACATTTACTTATACTTATTTCTATTGTTTACTATCTTACATATATTTAAGCAATTATTTACAAACTTACTGCTAACTAATTTATTTTTTACTGTTTCGGGTAGACTGGCTGTATCTATTATCAAGCTTGTCTCCTGCTCAAAATCTATGTATAGGACTCTCCGTCAGCAAATGAGGAACCATTTCCTCCACGGCGTCATCACATTTGCACCACGGGATCTCCCAACACTTGAAACGGTTGAAGTATTGAAAGAATCCGCCGTGGCCAGTGAATATCTGGGTCAACTGTCCAGTTGGCCGTACCTTCCGTAATAACTGATATGCCGCTGCTGCGTTCGGGAAAAATAACTTAGTGATGGACTTCATCTCGTAACGGAGGTATCTCGAAGCAAACGTTTAACATATTATACCGGGCACTGGTCATAATCTGGCTTGCTTCTGCTGTTAAGAGCAGCCTTGCTAATTCATCAGCATGATCATTACAAGAAACGCCCGCGTGGGCATTGACAAAGAACAAAGTCACGTCTTTATTCTGGGTAGAGGCCCTCTGCAAATTCTCCCTGGCTACCATGGCAAGAGGATGGAGCGAGCCATGATTCATAACGATATCGAGCGCGGTTTTACAGTCACTGTACAGACCATTGCTGCTTGCTATTGTATACTTAAGTGACGCCTGATTTTACCATAAATAATGAGATAATAATATAAATTCAAGCTGCTATATGATGGAACAAACTGCTTTAGGGAATTATAAATTTGATATTGGTTTTGTGAGGGAGCTGTTCGATCGCTAAATTATAAGTTCATTACATGTGCAGCGGCCGTCCATCGATTGAATCTCCATCTCGATTCGTGTCAACTGGCCTAAACATATGTAGCCGGTGCCTTGTGTATATTCCGCACCTTTGGAAGACCTTCCCACTCGCTATAAGAACTCCCCTCGCTGCTTATTTGGCGTGTTACTGGCACGCGACAGTGGATTGATTGATAGCTACGTTGGTATTGTACGCAAGGTGGTAAGTAAGCTCTGCAGCTGTGTAACTTAGCATAGAATTCCTTATATAATCAAATATAGCCCATAAATACTTTGCTAAAAACGAAGGCAGTAAGTAAAGTAATGATTAAAGTTTAAGTAAACAGATCATGAAACATTGTCAACAAGCTATTAACTCTACGCGGAATGTTGGACGGAAGACTTATATCCTAGCCAATTACACTTGGACTAACTCAATTATATAAGTTCACTATTGCAAATAACCCATTTTTCTGGCTGTGCTGTGGAGGGACGTGGTTTACCGTCGAAAGCAGGCAGAGAGTATCGAGTAAGAACGCATGTCTTACGTTTGACGCTTGGGCAAAGGTTAGTTCCAGGGGATGCGCCGAAATTAGGGGAGCTATGATGGTCTGCAGACGTCACACGCGTTCAATACCACACTACCCTGGGTTACCTCACCTGCTCGTGCTAATGCCGTGCCCTGCTAATCAACAAACGAGGCCCTGGCTCCCACCAATCCGAATTGGGCTAACGTGGTGGGAAATGGACCAAATTCCCCCTTATGAACTCCATCACACTATGGTGCCCGGCGATACGGGCAGCACAAGATCGATCGATGTGGAGATCTTTGGGGAGGCCTATGTCCAGCTGTGGATGATGATAAGCATTAAGGTTCAGTTCTGGCGTTTTGTCTCGCTACTTTGCATGACTGGATTTTTTCTAGCAATAACTTGGGAGTGGTCTAACATAGACGACAATGTGCGGCATGGAGGACTACTCTCTCTTAGATTATGTTATCTTTCTTTGTAACCTGTGTATCTTCTATTGCAGATAACCTTTAGCTATATACTAGATCTAGCACAGATTAGTTTGCTGTGCTAGTTTGAATATCCGCTTCGCTAAGACATTCAGATAAAATGAAGCGATTTGTAAAAACATCTACAACCAGGCGGTCTTACGTAAACGACCTAATTGAAAATTCCAAGTTATGATGAGTGATATGAAGTAGTAGAGGAATGTTAATTAAAATAAACTATGAAAATCATTAACTAGCTTTATAAAACAAAATTTCAATTCTTTATGTGAAGGTCCATTAAGAATCTAGGTCCTCGTGTGGATCACACCACATACACTGGAGAGTTAAAAAACCAGTTACAGACTTTTATGCTCATCATTGGTCATGGTTGATGACTTGAGATCCACGAATGCCCCTCAAACTTAAGACAGAACTACAAGTAGGTCGTTAGATCTGTCGTATTGTATGAATCTGAGTGTTGGGCCACCAAGGGTCGGATGAAAGGAGATTACATGTTGCCGACATGCGAATGTCAAGATGGATGTGTGGTGTGACGAGGATGGATAAAATTAACAATGAGTATATTTGAAAGTTGTTCCAGTGACAGAGAAGTTGAGAAGCAAGAGGTTAGCGTGGTACGGGCATGTTGTGCGGAGGGATGAAGGACATATAACAAAAAAAGTAATGAGAATGAATGTGGATGGTTATAAGGGTAGAGGAAGACCCAAGAAAGTGTGGATGGATTGTGTGAAAGATGACATGTGTAAGAAGAGTGTGAATTTAGATATGGCAGCTGATAGAGAGATGTGGAAGAGAAGTACATACTGTGCCGACTCCACATAGAATGGGAAAAGGTCAGGAGGAAGAAGAATAAGAAGAAGATTGGTTATGGCGAAGTATGTTGCTCATGTAAATGAGGTTCACCTCCAACAGTGGATCACTGGCGACTGATAACGATTAAAATGTTGCTCAGACCTTCCTCCAAATCTTTGCAATATCTTGTCGACAATTGTACAATTTTATCTTTTGTCTGTGTAAATACCCGCAATCCTTCTCAGATATAAAATTCTGCTGTCTCACTGCAAGCTTTCTCAAATGTATTCCTCCAAGTATGCTCGTCTGCTTTCCGTATCGAGCAAACACAGGATCGTCGGTTCATCTGAGAAGAAAGTAATCCGCACTCAAACGTTACACAGCAATATTTATTTCAGGACTCCACCCCTCTTACCCACCGTGATTCGACAATCGATTTTCGTCATCTAACAATTGGATGTGGCGTGTTTCCTAATTTATTACGCAACTTTATTGGCTACAACAATGTTTAAATTTGAACACAGCACTGAAAAACTGTGTTTGTATATTTACTGTCTGTCCTGTATCTTTGTGACACTACAGCTCCAGCGTCGGCATCCACATTGAACTAATTCTGTTTTCAACTAGTACCACATTGTCTTTGTTCTCCATTATACAGTAAACTCATCACAAAGCAGTCCGTCAAAGTGATAATGTGTGAAGAAATACTCGGGAGTTATACGAGTGAAATCTACCCTTAACCGTCACCATGCGGGAACGGGGCGACCGTTTCGTTGAAGAGTTGACCCGGCACAGGTCATTATCAAAAAAATTCAATAAATCACAACTGATTTATATCACAACAAAATAGCAACTTTTGGGGGTAGCGGGTAACAACAGATTTTGGAAGTGGGTTGTTGTAACCGATACATAACTATAGTCCACACGTTACGCGTTTCGCGATAAAGTTGCTGGGTGTCGCAGGGTGTTGCGGGGTGCCGCAGGGCGCATTGCAGCTGGTAGGGTGCGCGGCCTGTGCGTGAGGTCATCTTGCGGGTCACCTTTTCCCTAAACCTCAAGCAAGGGTAACGTTCTAGCTTGAGGTACTTAACCCCATTTCGTTTAGTTAGTTTCAGTACAGTCCCCTTCATACCGAAATCCACAAGAGTTTTCACGTTTTAAAATATTTCGCTTTCTCCACATTTACCACAAAGACATTATAATATTGGGAATATTAAAATTTAAGTGAACAATAGATCAAGGGTTGGTTAACATTTTCATGTATTCTAAAGCATTACGCAAAAAAGCCTATTACAAGTGATTTATAAATGAAATAATATTTTGTTTAAGTTTTCTATTCATGTTGTATATGGGTTTGTTTCGAGGATTGATGTAAGATTGGGCAAACACGATCAATACTTTGATAACTATATAATACAGATTACTAATAAAGTTAAGATAAATAATGAACAGTAATTGACTCACGGTTATATGGAGACGTGAACCGCGCAGCAGCTCTTAGTTTACATAAAAGTATTGCGTGTAAAGGATAAATAAAATCAGGCCGCTCGATCCTTCCGAATGCATAATTAGCAGATCATATTGTACTCTCATAGACGCGAGGGATGTAAAGCCCATTATTTTAAAGAGGTTGTCTTATGAGGGCTTCGGATCACTGTAGTGGGCGGCGAGATCGTCGATAATATCGTTACGATTTATAAACTATTACTAAACAATATATTATTTTGATATTTTTCAAACTGTTGAACGTAAAGTACTGCGTGGTGCTGTTTGCATTCGACATCATCCTCATCAGCCAATAAACGTCCACTGCTGAAAATAGGCCTCCCTCTAAAATCTCCACTTTTGTAGGTTCATATAGCAGGATTTGAGTCATTCGACTAGATTACAGAATATTATCACAGTGACTGTTTCAAATGCACGATTTTTTTTTTATTATTATGAAACAGAAAAACCTGTACTTACAGTAAGTGAAATCGTTTTAAATGAAATTGCGTATGCCTAGTGTTTGTTTGGGCATGCGCCGAGCAGTTCTTTATTCAGCTGTGTAACGCGGCAGGGCGCTGAACAGCCAGCGCGCGGACCGACGGCCGCCGCACTCCACCGCCCCTGCTCTACCCCTCACCGCACCACATCATGAAAAGCCGTGTGTTTCGATATGTTTTAAGAACGCAGCTCTATGGTGGTGGTTTTAATGCACCAATAATGCTAGTGCACCAACAACCCTTTTACTAGCGGTAGATCGCTCTTCCCGATGACCGTCTAGATTAGGTATCACCGCAGCGCTTATCGCAGCCGACAGACAATACTATGCGAACATTACTGTGATCTGGTTTGAGGAGCGCTGTAGCGAGTGACCTTACTGGGATAACGAGACCTAATATTTTATGTTTAAGCGTCGAGTACAAAGTCGTGCAGTGTATAACATCGCAACTAGCGCCACGTTGTTACACGGGCGTACGTATCACTTAACATCAAGTGGACGTCCCGCCCGTCTCGTACCTTCGCAGAACAAAAATAAAAATCTATAACAGTCGCCAATAAACTCGACATAGAGTTTAAAATAAAGCCTGAACACCGAGCTTAATGTGACGAGCGCTTTATTTTCCTTCCCTCGGGACCACTTATTGCCTTTTCGACTCCATCCCTCCACTCGCCGACAGTAACTTTATTAAGAATCTTACAGTAAGTTGTAATAAGTTTAAGCATTAACTATTATTGCTAATGATTATTAACATTAAAACTAAAATATTGTCCATTCGCACGACTGTAGCCTTCCGGTAGTCGTCTCAATGCGGAAGTCTTCACACGACTAAAGTAATGAAATAGACAGAGTCCATACATTTAAATAATTTATTAATTAGCCATAGGCCTTCCGTTACTTTCCTCGAGCCAGTTGAAGAGTTATAGACCCAGCAGGCTGTCGAGCCACGTCCATAAGTAACAAAGAATCTTTTCACACGCGGTCTGGACGTTTTCGGGACTCCTGTACAAGCCGGATTCTGAATGAGTTAATGGAAACCTAAGAGTATTACTCTTCAATATACTTAACCTTGTTCCGATCGATGTGGGGATCTTTGGGGGAGGCCTATGTTTAGTAGTGGACGTCTATCGGCTGATGATGATACTTTACACCTGTTATCTCAAGGGTGATGAGGTTACTTATGTTGTATATAATCTCATCTGGCACCGTATTGTTATGGGCAAGGGTAACATTTAGGGTTAGGTGAAAGTCTAGACCGTCCTGTAGTTTTGTAGAATAAAAAGAAAACTGATTTAAGCTTAAAAATATAGGTAGACTAATTTTCGTATATGTGACGTTGGTATGGATATGTTCAATTTCAATTGAAACTGGAGCGGTGTAAATTAGCGAAGGTCGAACCGGTAGCTGCAACTGGTGTCCGCGTTGCGAGTACGCATGCGTATGTGCGGAGACCATTTGTGATTCATTACCGACTGTCAGTCTCATCACCATCACCACGTCACGGCAACACAGTAGATATGAAACACGGATGCAGCATTTAATAGTGATAATTTTTTTTTTTAATTATTTTAATGTGACCATGAGAGAAGATCCATTACAATATAATAGTTATGGCTCTTCAAATGTATAACTTAATATCATACTGGTGGTAGGTTGTTGCTGGAGACCGTCTAGGTGGGTATCACTGCAGCTTCTATTACCAAACAGTATTATGCAAACATTACTGTGTTCCAGTTTGCAGGGAATTGTAGCTGTTGAAAGTACTGAGGTAACGAGACAATATCCTATGTCTCAAGGTGACGAGCGCAATGTGGTGCTGTATATTTTACCTAAAGCCACACTGTTATGGGCAGGCGTATCACTTACTATCAGGTGAACATTCGTCTCGTCGCTTCGTTTAATTAAAAAAATCACCTGAATCGTGTTAATAATCATCATCTGAATGCATGATCATGATCTGTCCTATCAATATATTCCGCGGTGCTCTTGTTCGTTGTTCACATCATTCACCATCATTATCAAACTTTGTTTATCTACCGGTTGGATTTAGGCCTTCCCCAATGTCCTCCACCAAATGCGATCCTCAGCTTCTCGCATCCACAGTCTCCCGACCGTTCTGATGTCGGTCCATCTGGAGGGAGGGCTACACTTTCTTAGTAACCCCTGCCTTGGCTAGGAATATTGGGGCCGCCGGGTGGGTACTGGGGGCTGTAATTTCTGTTGCCTATTCACTGGGCATAAGTCGTATACATTGTTGTTCTTGTAGTATACATTCGGTGATAAGTAGCGTCGTGTGGTCCTGGTCACGCCGGCTTTGTGTCCGTGATCCCCTTAACGAAATTACACAATTGTAATACCCAGGCGTCAAAGGTCACGTGGTGTCCGCCACGGTGTCCTCGTTTACTGTGGCGAATGGAGCGCATTACTGCGTTACGCTGCGGCCACTAACACATCCTCATTATCGACCACCGTGACCTACACGCTTTATCATTATTGCATTAATTTGTGATATAATCGGTTAATGTACCTGACATTTAGCCTCATTCGAGAGGCTCTAGCCGCTGTCCTCGCGATCTCGTACCCGTCAGGTTTTATCCGTTAGGTGAACTTTCAGAATAAATTCGATAACTGCAAACCGTTAAGAACTTAACTTTCCGAATCGGTTCGCTGCAATTTTTTATCCGTTTTTGTATTTGGATTTCATTAACAACTTATCCACGTCATCTCGCCCGGTGGCTGATCGTCGGGCGAAGTTCGATCACTATTCGGTATGAATTCAAAGTTTATTCCACGAGTTGCTCTCAGTTTTTCTTTGTTTATACAATTTCCAGGATACACATGTCTTACAAATGTCGTCGATAATTCAATTGTGGAAGATATTATGCATCATGTGCATCGTTTATTAAACGAACGCATGAGTAATGCGCGCGCGTTTTATTCATTATTCACCCGAAGTAGTCGCCTATTACTTTATAGCTTAACATTTAGTATACGACAGTAGAAATGAATGGGAGTCGGGCGAGGGAAGACGATGGCGGCCGTCGGATTGTATTTTGGTGACCTACTTCGTCAGTAGGTCACCGAGATGCGGTGCGAATTTCTATCTGAACTTTTATTTATATAACCTGGTTTAAGGATTTTTGATTGTCTAGCATTAAATTGAAGCGACACACAAAGTCCTCGATAAGACATTTAAACTGGTATATACTAAATATATGTTACAATAGTGCAGGGAACAGTTACAATTATTATGCATCAAGCGAGATGATGTCGCTATAGTACATAGTTTATGAAGAATTATCTTTGAGTGCCCGACGATGTCGCGGTTCCTCACCCCGGCGACTGATTGATTGTATCATACTCTGTGTAGACGTATAATGTCAACACCTTCCACTGCAGCTGTGCACGTGTACGTGTATGCATTAACAATAGTGCATGCGAGATCTTGTGTATTTTTATTCTTTTTTTCATGTCCATTTAGAAGTGGCCCCTGACCCCTATTAAACCAGATCGTAATTCGACACTGTCTTCTTAATTTCATTTAAGTAAGATAGAAAAAAAAAAATCTTGTTCCGTTTTACTGTTCGACGATAAGCAAGATTGTGAAAGATCAATGATTATAACAAAACAATTAAGGATATCACGTGAGGATATGTAAGTTGATAAAGAAAATGAGAGAAGACTTAAATGGAAAATGCCAATGCCATAGCTCTGTCGGAGTTGATGGAGTGTCGCGTTGGTTTCAATGCGGCTGCAAACAGCGAGTAAAGCCTTTCCAATTCATTGAATTACATTTATATTGAGGTGAAATTTTAAGGACTCTCTCATAACTTTATTTTAAACTTATAGCTTACTTACTAACTCTATTACAGACTTTAAACACACAGATCTTTCGATAATATTAATACTGTAGAGGTATAGAGGTGGAGTGGTACGGGATCTTTAGTAAATGAGAACGCACACAGCAATATCAGCACTATATTGTTAATAATAGCGATTTAAAGTACAGACCAAGTAACTGACTAAATATAAGAGTATTAAGAAGATCCCCAGAGATCTAGAAGTGAGGCGTATTTATAATAAAATGTATAAATCACAAGTATTCGAAGATAACAGATAACAGTTGTTATTGCGATGTCGTTATTTCTGTTATAAAATATTATTTATAATTCACGGTACTCAAGTTATTGAAATACTATGAACAATCAACATTTTCAGTATTCCGGTCACTGACATAGCTTGAAATAACAGAACAGCCAATAAAAATTAAACAACTATTCTCGTCTTTGTCTTTTGTATAATATTGTCATAAGCTAAAACGGGACACACCTAGTATTTATATGAAATAAATCAAAATTATAGTAGGTCGTTTAATAAGAAGAAATCGTCTTTGAAAAGCGAATTCTTAATTAGATCGTGTTATCTGTTATTTGGTTGAGTAACCTATCTCGCTCACACCCATTTGATGGACTGTTGGTAAAACGAGATGCAGTATTATAATCCAAAAAAACTGCTGGACATAGGGCTCATCCAATGATCTAAATATCGAGATCGCTCGCATCCATTGTCTTCCTGCGTTTCTCACCAGAATGTCGGTCCACCTTGTGGGAGGCCTCGCAACACTTTGTCTATCTGTACGCGGGCGCCACTCGAGGTCCTTACTTCTGTATCAGCCGTCGGTCCTTCGAACAATGCGCCCCACCAACTGCCTCTTAAATCTCGCAATCTTTTGAGCTACGTCAGTGACCTTACATACCGCCTTACTATCTCCAAAGAAATATTCACAATCCTCGTGTGTGTATTCCGCTATTGTGAGATAAACTTGTATTATATAAATTAATTAATCATCGGCCTAGTGTTCAATTGTAGTAAAATTATACTTACTATACTTATAGTAACAGACAAATTGATTGTATTAGTGAGAATAAATCTCACACCATGTTCGTTATTTTGCCTCCATGACTAACAGAAGTGAGTTGTCGTATGTAGATACACCACCCCAATCTTACCCTCTAACTTCACAGTTGTTTGTAAAGCGGTAATCCTGTACGGAGGTTATCATTCTCCCTCGCCAGGCACTGAGGCTTTCCTTACTATTCGCACCCTTCTTGATTAGATATTAGCGAATGATGATGTGAGTTTTCAGTTGATTTCATAGCAAGTAGCCAGTCTTTAGATTTTCCTAAAACTAATTTGAGATGAAACCGATTCGTGATCAATTCTGTTTCTATTTCTTTAAAAACTGCTGTCTCCGCAGAGCGAGGGCATAAATTATAATGGTGGTGCTCTGTCGCGGCCAACACCTCTCTGATGGAGCGTTCCGTCGCAAGGACTACTTGTTTGATATATTTCCAGTTAACCCCATATCTGAGGGTAATTCAGTATACGCAACCTGCGGCGCATGTATTTTGAAATAGGATTTGCTTCTGGGAATGTGCTCCACGAACCGCAAGTCAATAGAGATTAGCACGCTGTAACACTTAAGATAAGTGACGGCATGCTCCGGCGTGTTGATATTCGGGGTGGGGATACACATGAGGTTCTCACTGCGGCTGATCAAGCCGGTGCAATAATAATTTCCTGCTCCGTTATATGCCTGCATTAATTTCATATCACAATTAAGTGATAATGAACTTTCGTTGTAGAAAAACTCTTTCACTGTTCAATTAACACCACGTGCGGACTGGGACCAGCGAATGGGAGACCACCATTTAATATAATGAGGTGAGCGCGGAGAGTTGCGTGATGGAGGCGGTTAAATTACTAAAAACTTATCAAGAGGCGTGAGTGTGGGGTGCAGGGAGCGCGATGCGAGGTGTAGAGATTGATGCCGATTGTTCCGGACCAGCTCCTGGTCGCTGTAGATGTGGAGCGGAGGGCACACTACGTTATTTCCATATCACTTGTTATTTTCAATAAATTCAACGTAACACTTAGAGATTTCTTTGTTGGAGTTCCTTAAAGTGATTTGCTGTTAGTGAAAGTGGAAAGTTACCTTAAAACGTGGTAAAAATCGTTTTTCAGTTGCAGTGACAGAAGTCGGCTGCAGAAGTAAAACAGGTTAATATAATATTTTGCCGTCGCTTATCGAGTTTGTTTAAAAAAAGATATTCGTACGGATGTAAAATTAGTAATCGTTTACGGAAACCATAATCACTGAAGTCCTGTTGAAGAGTGAGTGGAGCTTTGAAGAAACATGAAAGAACGAATAAGCGCAGTACTTTCGTCTGATGGAACAATTAATCTTTATCTTTTGTTCGATTCCCTTCGGAGTCGAATCCATCGCGCAAACATTTCTGGTACTCTTAGTGTTAGTATAGTTCATCATACGACGACGCTGCTCATCTGGACTCTCCATTAAGAGGAGTAGAGCTAAATATACAATGTAACGTAATCATTACTTCGCTATAAAAAAAAAAGACACGATTTTAAAGAATTTTGTCACAAATGCAAACAATGTCGGCCTAAATGCTTCGCTGTGAATTTCATCAAGTGGTATTTCTCTGAAAGATATTTCCTTGAATTCCTGTCGGATGAGAAATTTTATTTGTGAACTATCAACGATCTGCGTGCCCTCGTTATACTGCTGGTACAGCTTGCGCATTGCTAAGTTTGTAATGCAGAGGAGCAACTGCACCCTCAAGTAGGTGAGGCTGTTCGGCCGCATACAAATCTATAGTCAATATAATCTTGTTTCATGGAGTTGTTATTTTATAATCAAGGCGTTGTGTTTGGATATTTGTTTACTCTGTCGATGTCAAGTTCTATGATCGTTTCTCTCAATTCAGAATTATACGAGGTCACAATAATGAGAATCCATTAGTAATAACATCAACTAGAGCTCCGTCCTCCGGTTGAACTGAATAGTACAATACTATTATTTGGCTATGAGCAAAAAAACTTTGAAATCAAACGCATGTATTAGCAAAGGAGATGCTGATTGTTTGGTATGAATATTTTTTGTGATGTAGCTAGCTGGCCTAATGGTTAGAGCGTGCGGTTTTCATTTCGAAGGTCGCGATTTCGAATCTCGGCATGTACCGATGACTTTAATATTTAAGTTACGTACATTCGTGAACTTCAGTTACAACAGCGAAATACAAACGGTGAAGGAAAACATCGAGAGGAAACCGGCACGTGAATTAGAATTTATTGTAAGGTGTGTGTGAAGTCACCAATCTGGATTGGGATCGCGTGGTGACTGTGACCCATCGTTCTCATACTGAGGGTAGGCCTGTGCCCTAACAGCGAAGACGTAAATTGGCTGTTGAAAAAAAATTTTTTTTTGTGATAAGTTAACCGATGAGCTGTCGAATCTCGTTGGAGTGATTGAGTGATGACAGGGCTGCGTTATGTATGAGCGTAACCGGAGCAAAGGCGTTGGGACGAGGGGTTGGAAGGCTATATGAATGAGGAGGGGGCAGGGCGGAGGCGATGGGTCCCCAAAGCGCACAAAGTTCAAGACAAATATACCCAGGCGTTTAGCTGCATTATGCCGGCAGCGAACAAATTTCGCCAGCTTATTCGCTAGTGCTCATTAGTATGCAAACAAGTTAAGTGATCGCTTATTTAATATAAATTTCTGACTTATTCCAAATTTAAAATAAATTTATAAAAAAAAAACATAGTTATTTTGTTGCGGAATAAAATATATTTTATTTTAATTGTATGATTAGTTTAATGATAACTTGAAGCTCGCCCCCTTACAATTTCAGGTCAACGCGCTTCTAGTGTAAACGTCCCAAGCAGCTCGGTAGAAACTTTACCAGACGCTCAATCATTAAAAGCTTTTGTTGAGGATCTGATCAATGTTACCAATTGATTTTCCGAGTTTACGATAACTAATACTTTGCTTTTTAGCAACGCTTACATCTATGCTTTTTAGTGTTTTGATGTCGGCTGTACATCACTTCTTGACAGATTTCTAATTTCTTATAATATTCTGTTTACTGGTAAATGCTTAGAAAATAATTACAAATATAATAATTATTTGATAATAAACGTGGAAATACTATGCGAAAAATTTAAACTAGATTTGTAAACTGCGGCGCGGTCTTCTCTAATCAAATGAAGCAAACGTCGATATTGAAACTAGAGGCGGAGATATAATTAGATAACGTCAGAGGAGCTCAGCAATACCAAAGAGTCGGGATGAGAATTGAGTATACAGTGAACTCCTATCCGATCCTTCGAATTAGAAGCACATCCTCGAACACACACCAAAATAAGTTTCCTTAAATTGTAAGTCTAATTTCATTTTGGGAAAGAGTGAGATGTGTAGATGGTTTATTCAGTTTAGTTTCGATTATCATCTTAACGCATAGTTAACAATAGTTCAGTTAAAGTGGTTGCACCGCTTGAGCTTCTTAAGCTAACTTTGCGCAATACAAAATACTTTATTTTTATTATTCCACTAAGCGAGGAGACGAGCTAGATATTCCTTCACCTGATTGTAGATATAGCTAAGTAATAAATCTGTCATTAACAACGTGGCGCTAGTTACGGTGGTATACGCTTCATCACATTGTGTTCGTCGTCTTGAGACATAGGATGTTGAGTCTCGTTACCACAGTAATTCACAAGGTACAGCGCCCTTCAATTCGGAACAAAGTAGTATTTGCACATTAGTGTTTGGTGGCAGAAATGTCATTGTATTGTTCTTACTACAAGACAGTAATTGTGTGTGTGTCATAACAAGAGTAGCCAAAGTCGACAGACCCTTTTAAAGCTACAAATAAGTTAATCGTGTATTCTAACTTAAACTCATATTATTAAATAAAATAAGGATATCATCGGCCTACGTCTATTGAGGTTTGCTGTTTCATCTGTGCCCTACTTATTTATTAACGAACGGTACAGATCAGCGAACAGAGAAGCTTTTAGTGCCGTTTAATTGGTTGGTAGGACAAAGATCAGCTCTGTAGTTTCGAGCTCGTAAGAATAGGACTAAGGTAAGCTCTGTCTGTCGTAGAAGGCGGCTAAAAGAGTCTAGGTGTTTCGCGGGCCTTGCGGGTGGGAGCACTTATCGCTCAACAAGCGAATCTGTGTGGGACAGCTTATAGCTCAGCGATGGTGCCTAGGAGGGTTACCGCCTCCGATCATCGGCCTACTAGTGGCCATCTTTAACGCCCTATTAGCCGACTGCTCCTTCCCAGACGCCTGGAAAGAGGCCGTAGTGATAGGTATTCCGAAGCCGGGGAAGCCGAGGAACCTACCAGACAGCTACCGCCCGATCAGCCTATTAAACACCTTAGGCAAAGTTTATGAGCGGATCGCATTAGAGCGTCTCCGCCACTTCACCACCGAAAATAAACTTCTCCCCGACGAACAGTTCGGGTTCAGAAGTAGCCACTCGTGCGTTCAACAAGTCCACAGACTGACGGAACACATCTTGGCCGGCTTCGAGCACAAACGTTCGATCGACACCTGCGCCGTCCTATTCGACGTCGCGAAGGCGTTCGACAAAGTCTGGCACGAGGGCTTGTTGTACAAGCTCTACGCTCACAAAGTGCCAGACCGACTCATCACCATCATTCGAAACTACCTCTCGAACCGCTCTTTCCGCTTCCGTGTCGAGCACGCTCTTTCCTTGATCCGGCCGATCCAATCCGGCGTCCCCCAAGGCTCTTGCCTCTCCCCGCCACTCTTCTCGCTCTACACGAGCGACATTCCCAAAGACCGATACGTCAGCCTCGCTCTTTTCGCGGATGACACCGCTCTCTACCACTCGGGCAGAGCTCCGGGTATTATAACAAGTCGCTTACAGAAGGCGACCACTCGTCTAGGCGAGTGGTTCCGGAAGTGGCGAATCGACGTAAACCCGGAGAAAAGTGAAGCCATCCACTTCACTCATCGAAAGCCCTCAATCCTTCGCTGGAAGTCGGTCCTACAAGGCCATAAACGCGGCCAGATCTCCCTCTTCGGCCAGTCCATCCCATGGAGGGACTCGGTCAAATACCTCGGCGTGACACTCGACGCCAGACTTAACTTTATCGCCCACATTCGCGGGGCGAGAAACAAAGCGGCCCAAGTGCTGGCCAAGCTATACGCCCTGCTGTGCACAAAGAGCAAGCTCTCTCTCAGGCACAAGATTCACCTCTACAAGGTGTGCGTAAGACCCATAATGTCTTACGCCAGCGTAGTCTTCGCTCACTCCTCCGAAGCACGCCTCGATCCCCTGCAGGTTATTCAAAACCGCTTCACCCGCATCGCAACCGGTGCCGAATGGTACCAGCGCAATGTGGACCTCCACAGCGACCTCAAACTCCCGACCATCGCGGAACACTTCAGAGAGTGCTCCGAATCTTTTTTCGACAAGGCGTCGACTCACCCGAACCCTCTGGTGGCCAAAGCGGCCGACTACGAGCCGTCCTCGAATCCTAAGACCAGTAAGCGCAGACCACGGCATGCGCTAATTTCGTCATCCCCAGGGGTCCCTCCCACCACTCATGAATCAGTCACTGACAACACCCACGTCACCACACACACTTTGGACGCTACCAACACGCTCCGAATCACCGCATCACGCCGCCCTCGCTTCAGAACGCGGCGCCTCAGGTACTCACACACCGGGTACACCAAGTACACCCGCGACCAGGGGCGGTTCTCACCGCCCAGAGATTCCGATACAGGCGAAGGTATTCGGGGAACGGGTCCGCGCCCGCCCTCGACGGCCGAGTAGATTCGCCAGAGCAACCAATAACCTGACACACGTCATTAAAAACTCCGCCGTCGGATAACTACACTACAAGTAGTACACTTTTTATAAAATAGGCCGTGGATCCGGGTCCACGCGCCCAATGTTAGATAAGCTGTTTAAAGTCGAATGGTTCGCAGCGTTATCATCATCATGAATCTAGCTAGGAGGGTTAAACTCCTCAGAGCGGTGTAACACAAAGTGTAGGGAGGCATCGGTGTATTCTATAAGAGATCCCGGAGCCTTTTCGAATGCACTGATGTAGACTACCGATTGGGTTTTAGGGAATAAGAATCTCACATAAACCTGACTTCTCCCCAGAGGCAGGGGTACCTTCCGAGGATTTCCCCCGAAACCAAACAAAGGAACGGAAAGGCGTTAGAAGCATGATAGCGGTCAAGAAGACGAAAACTGTTTCGTGTGAGATTGTATGAAATACTTTTGTGAATGCACCAATAATGTTATGAAGTTGTAAAGATCTATTTAGAATAGTTGATTCCGTTGAAGAGATAGTTTAAAATGTAACATTCATCTCCGCACCCCTAACGTTTAACTGTACCCTAGGAGTGGGTGTTTTGTTATTATTATAAAATGTAATGATTCCAAACTATATACATAACTTTTTTACAACAGCGATCAACCAGTGGAGGATCTATCGCAGTATGAATGAAGCTACATACATACGTATATATACATCACGCCTCGTTCCCAGTGAGGTAGACAGAGACCAACTCTCTTATTGCTACGATCCTCGCACACCTCTCTCGCTTCCTCCATGAATGAAGCTCGTAGTGTTTTTTTAATGGTTTTAGAAAAGCACTTTTCTATGGCAAATCAATCCGAGCGCTCAATGCAAACCTATGCAAGCTTGACATGGTTCGATGTCACGTCATCACGTCGCCTCGTCACAAAGTTTTTTTTACACACAAAAGTAATATTCTTCTCACTCTTAATTCAAAACGTTTTTTTTTCTTTTAAACACACCCGTATATGTATTTTTTGCTTAGTTTATTTGGACCGCGCTATTCATTTATTTTACCTTACCTTACAGGGTTGCCTGCAAGAAATCGATTGTAAGGCCACCCTTGCTCACACTTAGGTTATTAGGTTAGCTTTATTCAATTGATTGTATCTTTTTTAATGAAAGCAATAAAGTGAATCAATCTATACATACAACTATCCAAGAGTACGATCTAAACTAAATGTTAGTACAGGTAATAAATCGGTCAGTTAATAAAATAACTCGTACACCGAAGTACAGCCTCTTAACTTTATTTTTAATATCTTTTATCCCTTAGGCATATGTCAGCCTCATTGGCTTAAATTAAAAAGATACAATACATAAAAAAATAAACTTAGGGTGCTAATACTGTGGTTACAACATATCAAACATATCTCGTGCTGCCGCAGACTTTGGTTCACACAGCATCATGCGAAGGCGCCTAAGTCCAAAGTTCAATGCGTAATGTATACGCATCAACCTATCTTTTGCTCTGATAGTTTAAACACACCATCAGCAAGTGTTGGACATCCTCTATTTTGTTGCAAGTACTGCAGTATACTATACCTCATTATATACCTCATAACATATAATTTAATAGAGGTTTGATTCCTTTACGGATTTAAAGATTCTGGTAAAAACTTAGGTGAACTTATATATCATTAGTTCCTACGCGAAAACTAAGTTATCGGTGACACGTGGTGTGCTGCTGTTTATTTTCGCAGCACTTTCCAGAGCATTCCAACGGCGTCGGGCGGTTCGCAATAATACCGCGCCCTCACTCTCGTACTTACGGGCCTCTTAAGAGGCTTCGCACTCTCAATGCAGACCGCTTCGCTATTGTCACCCCTACACAAATGATAAACACATTTACATTTACAACTGTTTCAATGCACGAGTTTCTGTTTACGAAGTTAACTATTGAAAACAGTACAGCGTGTGAATTTACACATCTCTATGTTCTTATGTATTGTTGTATAATATCTACAACTCTTAAATTTATTGTTACCGCATCTCAACTTTGTTGTACTCCATTTTCCTCTCATTTCGTGCGATTGAAAAGACCCGGTTTCGAGGCTGTTTCTTTTGGAAAAGATTCAGGATAGAATCCTTCAGATGCGTCAGTGTCAGATTACGATAAATCATTTCATGTCCCCATGTTAATTAATAAGCTCCAAGGCAGAGCTTTTGTAATAAACAATATGATAAGACGTAATAGAGAACGTTGCAGCGGATTTTAGATAATTGATAGTTGATCTCAGCCGTGCTGCAGCAAGGGCGCCCGGTCAGCTAAGCACTTCACCCCGCCGCATGGCTTCAGTGAGCACAATGTTAGTGCATAATCGCGGAAGCATATATAACAAGTACCTAATTAACAGGGTCAGATTGTTAATATATTCCAATTACATCGGTTGCTATAATTAATTCCTTAATTAGTATCGCAGAACCGGAATTAGTGATATAATAGTCTATCGATAGATTGTGGAGTACATGTCCTGGCATGAGGAAATGCATTGAAGTAATTCTTCTATTCAAATCTAGTTGTAAATTAAATCCTAAAAGATTCAGAACAGTATTAGTGTTATATACTTTTAGTAAAGTGCTTAAGAAGCTAATCCTTAGTAGATAAGAATAATTTGATAAGTCTGCTGTCGCTCAATAACCGGCAGGGTGGCCGGCGGCAGTCGCAGGGGTTAAGTCGCACGCTTACTAAATGTCACGTGGAGGACATGGGGTATATAAAAACTAGGTCATAACTGATCGTGACTTTACTTTAATCTAGGAGCCCGCGTAACCAGCGGCTTTCTTGACGCGATCATACCTTTGGTTGGTTAATTATTGATTGTATTTTGCTACTTCTCCAAGGCGTTTGGTTGTGGCAAGCGAGTTTTTTTTTTGTAATTCAGCTTAACGGCGAAACATGCGGCATGTTCACCCGATGGTAAGTAATAACAACGTGGCGTAAGTTAGAATGGTATACATTGCACCACAATGGCTCATAAGACGTAACATGTTAAGTCTCGTTATCTCAGCAGTAACACTATCTACAGCACACTTCAAACTGGAACACAGTAAAGTTTTTCGGCTACAATAACCTTTGTAGTGGTACCTAGATGGCCCCCGGAAACAGGGACCTACCTTTGTTTTTCGTTGGGAACTCCTACATCTGATACGCTTCTGCTGCCGGGTCAGCAGATGTTCCGATGTTCCGATCCGAGTTACGTCGGCCCTCTAACGGCTAAAACTTCACGGTACTCTTCTCAAAACGCTTGCGCATACTTCCGCTGTCGAGAGCGGCTTCAGCTCGAGCTTCCGCAGAGATCTCGTCTCGGAGTGGAGCTGCCACTTCCCTCCCTTCACTATCACACAGAAACACCGTATGCGCTACCTCAAGGCCTTTGATATACATCAACGAGTGACCCCCGATCCCGTTGCTGTAGCTTTTATGGGGGTTGGAGGTTATTGTGCATTTCCTCTGCCGCCCACGTCTCTGGCTACGAATAGGGAGAAAAGAAGTTCATTCTCTCTCCGTCTCCGCGGCCTCCTTTTAATAAAAGCTTGAAGCGAGGGGTCTTTCCCTATTTCAGAGATGAGATCTCTATGCAAACTTGTCCAAACATGGACCTACCTGCAGTAATGTTTTGATCAGGATGCTCCTTCACTACGCAATAAAATTGGACCTTTAGATTTGTATTTAAGTTATAGGTTTATATACAAATACAACTTAATAAAGTTTATGTTTTGTGTGCGTTTTAAGAATAACAATTATCTTCATCATTATCAATAACTATGTTATTGTAATGTTAATTTGGATAACATTACAAAGTTCTAACTTTTAATAATCTGAAAGTACCGGCATTTCCACTTCCATTCACGTTCTAAGTGAGAATGCTTTTAAGTTAACTCAAGTAAACATTGGTCGGGGCGAGCGGCTGTCATTTTCTCTGGACCCAATGATTATTTTTATATCATAAGCTTTTCTTGCTCATTCCTATTCTTTGCTGTTTATTTATCAAAACTTGTCTATTGCGAAGAAATTATTCTCAAATGCAGAATTACTGAGCGAATCTATTAAATTAAGGCTTTATAAAGGGGAAAATAGCTGAGAAACATCTTTATCGTGGACCTAATTCATACTGATATAAACGCGAAAGTATATTTTTTTTACCTATTCTTTCAACTGATGATATTTAAATCCGACTGACAACCAGACGTACTCTTCCAATACGACTGTCAAACTTCAGTTCCAAGAAGTCACCTCATGATGATGATTATTTATTTATAGTTTTACGTCTAATTGGAACCTTATCGCCGAAACGGTGGTTGAAAATTGTAGTATGGTGGTGAGCGGCACCCTGGAAAAGTATATGGGCGGAGAATTAAATACAGCTAGTACTGCGAGAAAACCATTTACAAGTCATCCAGCCTCCAGTGATTTTAAGTGTGTTTCCAATTGTAAGTGTTGTACTCCTGATAGCAAGTGCTTTGCGGCGAATGTAAGGAACAACCCTATTGAAACGAGCAGGGTGTGTTAATTTTATTAATAATATTCAACAAGACTTCTACATAATTTGCACAGCGGTTGTGTGCATACTAATGAGACAGTAATGCTACGGAAAGAGGAAAGAGCTTATAACTGTTGATCTTGAATTACTGGTAATACAAGGGCATGTTGCAGATATCGAGTACAACTATGAAGAAGAAGACGCGAGTGATGCGGACAAAGAACTGCGCCCGGTGGCGCGTCGCACCGCCAAGCACATAGCGGCCGGCGAGGAGAGGCCCAGGATCAATTCTAGCCAGCAGACCACGCCGATCGAGGGTAAGTTTACTCATTAAACTAAGCAATTACACGAAGTTTGGACCTTCGCTAATTGTTCTAAATCAATTTCAACATCATCTGCAGCGACGGACGTTCACAGCCGGGCACCGCGGGGTCTCGTAAGTATTTCAGAGATTATTGGGAAATATGCAGTTGGAATTGTGTCAGCATTTGAATTCTGATGACTGTTGGGGAGGATACAGAACCTACATTGTCTACAATTACCTCATCGCTGTTGATTTCTGGTATAATCGTACGTTCATTCCACCTAGAATCTATAGGTTGGTGATCAGTGTTATTAAAATGAGTATCTAGTGATGATATCAACATGATTATTAAAACGTTGCGCTACTTCAACGCTGTATCATTTCGTCTTCGTCAGCTGCTGCGCGCTGTGCAGGCGCCCCGGCGGGTGCAGCGCTAGAAAACAAAATACTTGTACTTGGTTCACCAGAAAAGTAGAGCGCCGCTGCGGCTGGTCGCCTAGCAACTGCGTCTTCACAATTGCAAATTGCTCGTATTGTTAGTGGCTAGCCACCGCTTGAACTGCAGGCCGGAGTTGGTTTACACCGGATCCGTTCTGTCGCACCGGACGACACAGAAATATTGTAATTACAAAATGGCGGTAACAGGATAATAAAGGATAGACTATTTTGTGTTAGGTCTCTGGTCGCTTGCTCTGAAATTTTGGGCTATTTAGAATAGAACTAAGGTAAGCCCTGTCTGTCGTAGAAGGTCACTAAAAATTTTCGGATTCGTGGGCTTTGATGATGGGTGCCTTCATTGTCCACTATGCGAACCCGGGGTGGACGATAAGTAACATACGAGATGGTCTAGTGCTTGTATTACTAAAGCGAGGTTGCCGAGGAGGGCTACAGCCCTCCCTGTGACGAGCTTTAGGCGTAGTGCAAGGAAGCAGCGGTGCGTTGTAGGAGGACCTCTCATAATTGTTTGAGATGGCGAATCTCTGACATTGATGGATACGGTGTTTTAAAGACAGAAGGCAGTTTATAAACAGCTTTTATCAGACAGCTACATTAAAACAATTTGTTCCATGCGAGACATTTTTTCTTACTGTTGACAACCAAACAAAACGCCAGTTCTATATATTTGACATATCTCACAGACCAGCTACTGACCAGCATTACACACGCTCCAATAGATATAACTGGACTATGGACTGGATATGTAAGTAGACATAAAATTAATCGCTTGAGTGAACTAGTACAATTTCCTGGTAATTTGTATTACTTCAATCTTCATCCACCAGTTACTTGATTTCCGTTAGTTACAAATATCGTATTTCTAGCTAAAAGGAAAAAAAACATTTTTTTTCATTATAACCTGAAAAGACAATGATAAGTAAAGATATATGCGACTAATCATTTATTATTTGAACCCCTCCCCCCCGCATCGAGTTAAACTGTCACCCACAGATCGAGGAAAAATTCACGTTACGCAACCAACCACTGAATAAGAGTAGGATGTGAAAGAAGCAGGGGGAGATAAACAAGTAGGCTACGTAAACAATTCTCGTGAAACACTGAAATAGTTAGCTGCTACAATTAAGAGATTTCATCATGCGTATTTACAGAGGGATCACCGCGCGAGAGAGCTGATGAACTTTCGTTTAAACTTTTAATTAACTTGGAAGTTACTACTAAATTGTTAGATGACTAGCAGCGGTACGGTTAGGAGCTAGATTTGCAGTTATTGCAAAGCTCTTGATATTCTTCAATAAACGTCGGTGAGGGTGAATTCGTGGAAACATATTGCTGGCGCTGTACTGGCGCTAATTCATAAACATTTATTGAAACTTTACGAGCGATGGCTCAGTGCTCAATATTGCGTCCGTTTCGTTTGTATAATAAATGTATACTCACCGTTTACATTTACAGCTCTTCGCTTTGAATTGTTTAATAATGTTTAATAAAGCTTTTTCGATCCCCTTTCTTATCAAAAACTTATAATTTCACATAAGCTGTGCGACGCTGTACTGACTATTAAAATAAGTTGGAAGTTGTCGCGCAACTTCTTTTCTGAAGGTTTCTCAACGGGCCAGTACGAGATTTCGCATTCTCGATATGTTTTCTTCATCATTTCACTTTAGGACTTAAACCGTATATAATATAGGTAATATAATATAGACCCGCATAGCATAGGGATGAAAGCAAGTTACTATCTAGCCCGCAATACTATTTGCTACTTCAATACAACTTCGGAGTGACTTAAGAGAGAGTTTGCAACTTGTGTTGTTCAATTCAAACTGTTCCTTGTATACTCTTCACACGAACTCTTCACAAGAAATATCGTCTCCATTAAAAGTGTATTTGCTATATTTTTAAAGTTCATCTTAAATACAAAACCTTTGTGCCGATCATCACCCGTAACAATTTCGTTGACATTAATTGAAGGTGACAAATAATGGAGGCGGATTATGGAAGTTAGAATATAGGTTCAGAGAAATCTTTAGGTCACTACAGATGTCGGGGATATGTAACGATAAACTCGAAAATGCAGCCTTCTGAAATTTCGGCGCTGAGGTAAACCACAAAGTCACTAATTGCGCGTGACGGCCGGTGACGGCTGATGGAGGTTGGCGAGGGTATCGTTTGGCGCACATCAAAATTCATTACAGTAAGCATCTTCGCTGAAACGGTGACAAGAGAATCACTTTGCGGGGACATGTCACACCACGTCGAGCTAGTTGTGCCGAAACACGGTGACATTTCCATTGTCTGCAACACCGAGTGATGGTCGGCAGTAGTACACAGGAAACAAGCGTCCGGCTTATTGTACGAACGAACAAATAGAGGCGACGTTAAACAGATTTGGTAATTTGAATTGGTTAAATAAATAGAGGCTAAGTAAATCCTTGATTTTGCATACATTAACGTGAAGCGTGACAGGACATATAGTAAATTGAATTTGTTCAGGCGGGCGGCGAGGAGTTAAGCACGGTTTACGGTTGAGTAACATTAAGCGAACTATACTTGCTATATAAGGTGCCTTGTTCGTGTTGTGGTCATAAACAAAACTGAGTGACCGGGTTGCGTGGCGACACTGTGGAGTGCGTGTCGCGATACTATTGCTTATCTTGAATACATAACACAATGAATTCGTGGAGACAAAACTTCAAGGTTGCTTTAAAAATAAGTAAAATTGTTAACGAATGAATAGATTTAAATGTTTTTATTTACTATGTAATAGATTACTTGTTTTATTGTATAGTAGCACTGTGAGGGATGGTGGGGGCGTGCGTCTGTATAGTACCACGGGGCTGAACTACGTCAATCTTGTAAAAGATTTTCCGAACAAAATCACACGGCGTTGTGTGCACACTTGCAGATGAGTGAACACTCGCAGTACGGTGGCTGTTTAACGCGGGAACACTAGTTGTATCCAGGTTATAGGCTTCTGTTGCTGGAACGAGATTTATGTTATTATGTCGGAGTAATATCGGTTAAGATGTCATCGCTCCTATGGTTGTCAGCCTTGTTTTTAACGTACTAGATGCTCTCGATTGTCAGTTTCAATGAAATCTGTCAATTCATTTCTAGTTATTTTTTATTTATAATTAATTAAAATATTACATAAGAGCACAAGTAAAAGTAAAAATATAGTTATAAGAAAAGCTTTCTAAGAAAACCCTGAATTTTGTTCGGATCTGAGTCGACCTCGAGTCCGAAAATCGTGAGCGAAGAAACGCTTTAACTTATTTTAAAATATGTAGCGAAGAATAAGTCTCCTGTGAAGTAGAAATGAAGGGCGTTGAAGTGGACATTCCGCGAATATCTCCCCAGCGGCGAGCTTCCACCTCCATGCAATCAAAAATAAAATTTTATTCGAGGAAACTAAGTCTTTACGTAAAACGTGTAGGTGCAGTCGTGGGGTCCGCTCGACGGTAACAAGTGTTTGTTTACTTTTTTTCAATGCGGAACGCACGTAAAGTAAATCTTAATTTCGGAATAATGAACGTAAAATAAATTATTCCCGTTTTAATCGTTTCCCGAGTTGCAAGTTTACATTGCACGTATTTACACTCGAGCAATTATCTCACGTTAACTCGATCAAAGCAGATTAACGTTGAAATCAACGGTGAAAACATTTACCTCAAGACAGCTATCCGTTGCCGGTTAACGTTTAAATTGTTCAGAGTTAAATCTCATTAATATTTTAATTTCCTGTATTCGTACAATTTAGCATCTGTACTACGTTTTATGTGCTTGTGTAGTATTATGGAAGTTGATGATAATTGGAGGTTCGAGAAGAATGCATTAATGGTTAAAATTTTGAATGTTTTTTTTTTTTTCATAGAAAGTAGCAAAGAGTAAGAGAAAGGCGCAGTAGGCCACCGTGGAAACAATGGATGAAAGAAATATTCTATTGTTGAACGCAAAGTGGAACGCGCCTGTTTATTTTGTGCGGGTCGCACGAGCGGCGCCTCCCGTTCATTTACACCGAGCTAGCTATTCCCCGGGACCAAGTTGCGATACGGCCTTCCTCAAACGATCTGTTTACAGCCAAAAGCGAATACAAAGGTTAAATAATCTGTCGCATCGTAAACATCAAACGGTTCGAACGATTCCGAGCAAGTTATTCCGTTTAAAAAGCGATGCGGTCTGGAATATTTTTAGCTTGACTTTGCGTCCTGCGAACTTAGCTACGACGAGACATAGTCGCGTTAGAATCTGTACGGGTATGGCTCGCTGCTACGCCGTATCCATCCGCTACGCCGTACTCAACCGATACGCCGGACACAGCCGCTACGCCGTAACAGACACTAGGCCGTTTTATATAATGATGAAGTTTGCGCCCCAAGTTTTATTAGCAACTATTGGAGCTTCACCGGACTCAGGGTTTGCGGAACTGGTATCCGCGAGGTAAACCGAAACACAAAAACTAAATATATACCAATATATACATATATAGTAGCTACGCCGTATCTATCAAGTACATTACTATGCACGCGCGTTCTACGATTGTTACATGCGATATTCGTAAGCCATTAATAGTATAGTGCCGTGTAGAACCGTAGTTTTATTTTGTGGTTAATTTTTCTTATATATGACATGGTGCAGTACACAATATACGGGTACTTATATAGAAACAAAAAATATCGTCTCAGCCGTTCGACAACTATTCGTCGTTCCGTATTTTACATTGGGAGGTATGTAAAATAACTATTTCATGTTTACAAGGTGTATATATATATTAGTATGGTGTAGTATTTTAAAATGACTATTCGACGTATGTTAGATCACTATTATCATGGGTAGATACCGTACAGTCAGACTAGGTCGGAGCGCGGGTACGCGTACCCTAGTAGGTGAGGAGGGGTGCGATTCGTCCCAAAACTGAATTTCGCCGTTTACTTATGCGAAAATTTGGTTTGCGCTTTAAAGTACAGAATAAATACAGAATGAGTTAACCGAACATAAACTAGGAAGTCGTATTCTTGCATGATGTTCTCTGTTTTAAAGAAGATAACAGTTACTTTTTGAAGAGACGCAACAGTTATGTTGTTAATTATAACTGCCGACATTTCTAATGTAAACTCGTTGTGTACTTGAATAAACTGATTCGTTTCTACCAAATTAATAAAGAAAAACAAATTATCTGTTGCAAGCTTTAATGCCTAAAAGAGTTTTGAGATGACATGTCGTCCATCTATAAACTACTTCATATAGTCACCGCAAGGGTATCAGGAGCTTTTTGTAAAAAGTTGAAATAGCCTTACTGCATTAGACGATAAACGTCCACTGGTGAACATAGGCCCCTCCAAAGATCGCCACGTTTCTATGCCTTCATATTGGGACCTGGGCCATTTCCCACCACGGTGACCCAATGCAGGTTGGTGGGAGCCAGAGCCTCGTTTGTTGGTTAGCAGGGTGCACCACGAGCAGGTGAGATTGGCTTGGGTTCCGTAAGTTGTTGAGCGGGACCCCTGCAGCACTCCTTATACCCCTTAAAATAACCTTGACGGATTTAAGTCTTGTTCTTGATAGGTTCATGCTAGAGTTTTCTTTGATATAGTAAAAATAAATCGATAGACATTTGATGTCTATCTATTGCAGTGTTGTTTCTACAATACAGCATCGGAGTGATGTGCAATACGAATAATTAATATATTCGATACGTTAGCACCGAACGTGAGGCCGTAGCTCGCTCTTGATATCGCAGTAACCTGAACGAGCTATTCAAACCGCTAATTGGAAATTTTAGCACATGCACGGGGTGCGGTGACGTGCATCGTGACGTCACCGCATCGCACCGCACGCCCACTGCACGGACGCAACGCTAATGAACAAACATACGGGCGAGCTGGTAGTGAAATGTTACGACGGCCAGCTAGCGAGCTGGTATTAATATTTACTTGCCTTTAATACAAGGACGTTACTCCAGCGGAGACTGACTCAGTCCCCATGCTATTTTAACCAGCCGGACGTCAAACAGCAATATGCAAATATTATTATTGTCACTCTCTCCCCCTTTTTAAATAAATTGAATTATAAATAAACTCTTAAACAATATTTAGGATCTCATATAATCTTATTTCACGTGACTAGGTTGATGCATACTGTTCTTTTTAGTATTATTAATGTTTATGTTTTGAATATTAATTATTTATAATAATTTATGATCGTCTAGATTAGGAGCTTGTTCTACGTTGTGTTTATAGTTATACTTAGTTCTCTTAGGTTTATACGAGTATAGAAGTATGAACATTTGTTAAGATAGTCTGATGCCGTTTGTGTCGTTTATTCTCTTATTTATAATCCCTTCACGCTTGTAAAGGGCTGCACATCTTGTTAAGGGTTTAAATTTTTATTAATTCTTAAGACTCCGACATAAGTGTTTAAGTTCGCATCCTTACATTAAAAAAAAAATGGGATGGCATACGGCTCCAGTAAACAGACCCCGCCGTATGCGGAGAGCGCCAACCATATATTGCGCTCCCCCCACAACAGAGAGAGTTTAATTGGCCTCGGACCGCAGTCCACAGCAAGGTTGACTGGTGAACCAGTAGAAGAGCACTCGGCTCATTGTTAGTGCGTAAGCACAAACTGTGATCAAACTGCGCAAGACAATGTGAGTAGGCATCTCACGAGATACAACCGTAACCAGATATACCGTGAATGGTCAACGCACATTCCAGGACACATAATAGATATAAAGGGTACTCTGAACCAAAGCTTTATCCTTGTACGAGCCACCACCGTCACCAGCCAGGTGCATTTGCAGACGCATTGTAAAGTGTTGGAATTGACATCACCACCGTAGTCACTGTATTACGTAGTCAGCGCGGATCGCAATCCGCGGAGTGCATTGGAGAGCTCATAGTTCACCTCATAGGATGGCAAAGCGATTAATGGGGTCATCGCAGCCTTGAGAGATCGTACTCCCACTAGCAATCACCGTACGTGAAGTAAATCCATAACTCCGCCAACCGCTGTAGTGGGTATAGCCAATAAATATCAACTTTATTATGAGCCATCAGGCATAGAGTCTTTGTCGTTGAGTAAAATGTTGTTTTGATCAAGTTTGTCTCGCCCACCGACAACTAGCCACATATCTTAAAACATGGGGGAGCTATTGAGGCCTTCATTTGCAAAATTCATAAAATAGTGAGGACAGACAGTTTGCAAACCTGTCATCAAGGGACCCGATTTGGAAAAATTTAATAAGATAGTGTGAAACCATAACGCAAGCCGCAACATTTAACCAAGTGATCGTCGAAGAGGTCATATCACTGAACTGCGACAGACATGCAATCGACTATCATCGGTGCACATCATTATGAAAGGCGCAGAAGACCTCACAGTAGACATCAATATCTTGCAAAAGACCTCAACCAACCGAATCCGTAAGACGCATCAGTTCAGTAACGGTGCTAACGTTACGCTACGACAAGATGCAATATTAATATTTTATAAGCATCGAAGCAGCAGCTCACATCCGTTTCCGCTACCACAAATGTTATTAAATAATAATAAAACGCCGAGCACCCATTTACCACAGAGCGGAAGCCCTAAGACATGGTTCTGAGTATTTCGATATCACCGAAATGCTATCTAACACTCTTCCCGAACCGGAGTATAATCAAGTAGTTACTGACATAACTTTCGGACTTTCACACTCGTATACTTTTATAATTTTTCACCATACAATTACATTTATATTTTATTAGGATTTCAATTCGTATACTATACAGTACACCATCCCTACACATCCTTTCAGTATGTATTGGAGGTCAGTAATAATCTCCAATCAATATTTGAATTAATTTGTAGGAGCGCGAGTATGCGTCTCCGCCGCCCATACAGCCGGTCGATACACGAACAGTTCTTTATTACTGTACTTAGGGCGCTTCGCGAACACCCAACTGTTGGCCTTTAGTTTTTCCCTTTATTATGATGAATCTTTTTCAAATGTAACTTTTTATATATTTTCGTACTTGAGACATAAAATAAAGTTTGTTTAAAATATTTTTGTATAGGTTTATGTTTTAGAGACACATCTACTTTACTCTTTTAACTTTCGCTAAAATATATTTTTAATTTTATAAATTTTAATAACTTTTATTTGCTCCATTTAAACGCTCTTATTATTTAATATTTTTTATAGAATCATTAATTTATTTTTATAAATTAATGTATTTCGTTACACTGTGTTCAGGATTGATAGCCGCTTTAGCTAGTGTAATTTCTGGAGTAACGAGACTCTCTACAACAACTACGACGACGAGCGCAATGTGGTACAGTATCTGTGATCCTAACTAGCGCTACGTTGTTATGGGCGGGCGTACCATTTACCATCAGGTGAAAATTCCACTCGTCTCGTTGCTTAATTCAATAAAATATTGATACGGTAAGTATATTTTAGGTAAAGGCGTGACAAGCATCCACGCATCCTAAAAAACTTACATATTCAGGATCGAAGACAGGAAACACCTAGGTTTTTTCATCTCGCAGATATTGAATGCTGGTATGTACAATTAAACGTGCGAATGCGTTATATTAACGTAGGAAGGTGCGGTGAGCGAACTGGCATCTGCATAGAACTACGGAGATGAGAGAGAAGCAATAATATTAAACGTCATTACATTGCGGTATACACGTCATGATGAGACAAGACCAGAGAACACTACAAAATATAGGATAGATTCAGAAACGTCAAATATTCAATGATGTGTCCGTAATTGAAGAGTAAATCGAACTTAAACAGAACCTTGAACACTTGTAGTAGTTCTTTGTTACTGGAGACCATCATCATAGGCAGAAACCACCTCAGATTTCATATTTGGTTGGAGTTGTAGGGCGTAAAGCATCCTCATTCGACGCTCCGGTCTCTGCCTGTGGATTGAGAAATATGAAAGGCCTTGAACTGGTGCATGCGGTACTTTCGTGTTAATCGTTTTAAAGAGGGTGTGAAGAGGTCTACTTCAACCCGAGACGCCGCTTCATCAACGCCTCTCGCTATCAGAACCACGGTTGTGTGTAAAAGCGTTCCCGTGGTCCCGGCCAAAGGCTCTGAGTAAAATACTCGGGGGTATGTACCACTACAGCCCTTATTTCAGCCGCCATAAAAGCAAATATTGATGTCTTCCGGATTGAATATAGGAATCTAGTTAAATTACTGGGGTTATGAGATAACATCCATTTACTCAAGGTAACGAGCGCTATGTGGCGCTGTGTAAACCATCCTAGCTATCACCGCGTTGTTATGGACAGGCCTATCACTTACTATCAGGTGAACGACTCGTTCGTCTCGACGCTTCGTTGAATAATAAAAAACAAACCGGAATCGACAACAGAAAGGTCACGGTCTACATATTTATCCAACGAGACAGTTATATATATACTGCGATAGTAATCCTTAAAATTTATGGCAATTCTGTGATAGGCCTACGCATAATAGTTGTAGCTACTGCAGCTTTTTCAGAAGTGCTGACAAATTGCAGGTGCGATGTAGATCGGTTTTTTTGAACGTTACAATTCGCAGCGATCGAGTGGAATTACAGGCGGCTATTTTCCGCACTGCGCCGTTCCCCCGATTCAGCGTGTACGTTTTTTCCATGAATGATTTTTATTACGCATATTGCCCGTCTGTCGATCCGTACCAATATTTTCATACTAGTATTCATTGCTACAGTACTAGTGTTGGAAGACCCCCCACAAGATTGACGATCTGGTAAGATTCGAGGAGTTGAAATTTTTTTTTTTGATTAACGTGGATGAAATGTCTTCGAAATACCTGTCCTCGCGGGGGCAAGGACAGGTTATGTCGTACTTGCAGCGACTAAAACCCCCACGATGTTCCAACTCGTCGCCTGATGGTGGGGTTACGGGAACGCTTTCGCACCATCCGCGACTCCGCCGCATCGCCGGTGCGACACCGGTTACTCGTAGTGGGTACTCCCTACGCGACTCAACCTCGACTGCAAGGGGCAGCATAAAACCGTCCCTGCAGCCCACCGGCCGCATCCGTGGTGAGCTTAGGGCTCTAACCTGGAGCGGCGGCCCGAGCCGGCCCTTTACCCTGACCCGCTGGGTAGGTTTCTCTTCGCTTCAGCGTGAGCGCCTCAGCCAGGGCTGCTACCCCTTCCCCCAGGACAAGGCGGGAACCTGTTGTGGGGGAGCAGCTGAGGTTGCCTTTGGTCCCGTCAGTTGTTGTGCGGGATCCCTTAAACCCCAACAATACCATATCACTTTCAGCAATTGACAATAATATTAACATATATTATTATATATAATAAATGTTAGGTATTCTGTTCACAAAATGTGAGAATAAAAAATTCGGTATATATATTAAAGAGTACAGAATTCGGTATATCAAATACTGTACCGATTTTTTTGCCGATAAAGTTAGTGCTGTTAGCGTTGCTGACAACTTTGACAGTTTCATTGGGCCCCGGGGCTCGGGGATACGGTATATGGAAACTAGATTGGTATCGCACGATTCACTCAATGCTTTTTAAATGTTGCATGTCGCATAAAAAGAGAACACAACAAATATTCTGAAAGGTGTTGATTTGCAGCGCGTGATACTGAAAGCTCCGCCGCCGGTGCGGCAACGAATATACGAGGGAGCGAAAACCGCGTCAAACGGATTTTTATTCATAAATGTTACGTGTTTCAATTTGACAGCAAACAATGTGCGGCCAGTATTTTAAATTAAATGAATTATGAAATATCCGTTTATAATTAAATTTTACATACACATACATATGCATCAACAACAACTGTACCCTTGATATTATTATATAATTACTCCGGCCATAAAAACATGTTATTAAAACTTTTTAATTATTTTGAATTTGGAACACGTACATTATTTTAAAAACTTCTTTAAATTTTGCGCCACTTCACATATTTTCCGTGTTCATTATCAAATTACGATATGGAATGGGTTATTGGTGTTAAAAAATATAGAATTGCATTGATCGCGTTGTACAAAGTGGGCATGGAGCCGGTTCGGTCGGTCATATTCCAGACACTTCGAAAGCTTGCTATCAGCCGTCTGTTCGTATATTTTACTATCAACAGATACAACACTTTCTCCATCGAAGACCAGAAGAGATCGGAGCAGCCGCGTGCTGTTAGAACTACAAAGGCTGTTAATGCTGTTAAAACTAGAACGCGTCGAAACCCCATTAGGTAGCAAAAAATCTTATCACGAGAAATGAAGATTCCCGCTAGGATTTTGTCGTGTATCGCGTGTTATAAAATGAGAGCTGAAGGTCGTTGCTCGGTGCTTATCGTCGATACACAAGACATGCCCTAAATCAATCTTTATAAAGAAAGATGGATGGAGTGGATCGATCAAAACGAACAAACCTTCTGTCGCGATCCGCAGGTGAAAGGCACAGAAATATCCTTTTTATCGATGAAAAAATTTTCAAAATTGAAAAACACAACAAAAAGCAATATGATAAAGAGTACGCTGACAGTTCTAAAGAAGCTGCTCAAGTGATCGGGAAGGTTCAACGTGGCCATCATCCTGCGTAATGGGTTGGTGAAGCGTCTTATCAAGAAGTCACAAAACTACATTTTTGTGAAAAAGGAGTAAAAACTGCAGCCAAAGTCTATTAAGATACAGTTTTGGCTCATGTTGTGAAACACGCTTTTTAAAAATATACCGTGGACTTTCCAGCAGAACTATGCACCTGATCACAAGGTACGAACTCCCAAGCCTGGCTTGAAACCAACGTACCGGACTTTATAAGAGCAGAAGACTGGCCTTCATCTGGCCCAGACCTCAACCCTGTAGACTTGAAATTATGGTTAGTTTTAGAGGACATGGCCTGCTGCTGCTCTAAACGACGCGGCGACATTGAGTCTCTTAAAAAATCTATGGAGCGAGCAGTGGCGGTGGTGGAAGTTTCTCTTGAAGACAGTTCGTAAATCCATAGATTCGTGATACGTGGCCAAACAGATTAAAGGCCTGTGTAAAAGCCAAAGGTGGCCATTTCGAATAGAATATTTTTTAATTTTTTGCTGAGACTAATAAATATGTAGGTTTAAATTTTAATAACATTACATTACTTCATTAAAAAAATGCATTTTCATTTGTAACGGAACTTATGGCCGGGCTAGGTATTAGCTGTACATCGCTTTTCTGGCCGTAACACCCAAGTAACTCCTTTTAGGGGTAAAATTTTGTAAAATGAATTCTTAGCTGATCTATACTCGGCAAAAGGAATATTACTACCAAATTTCAAGTCTCGAGGTCATCTAGTTCCAGAGATATCGTGATGAGTCTCTACATAAGGGGAAATCTCATATGTCTATACGTATATATGTCACTTCGATTATGTAAAATAACTGAAACTGACGGTACGGACAGTCGTAAGGAAAATCTCATCATGAGGATGGTTTCGAATTACACAAATGATCTTAACGGGGTCGCGGCGTCCGGCGTCGGCTGGCTGCTTTAATCAACTCAGGAGCCCGTTGGGAGTGAGCATATGACTTTGTGCGTAACTGAAAATCCCGTCAGAAAAATGCGCGCTTTTGCACCATCTCCATTAAGAGAAAAACTATACTAGATTAAAATAACAGCGTCGCTGGTCTCTTCGTGCTGCACGAGTAGTATTAATAACGGACTACATGCTCTGTGAGGTTCCGCGCTGTCCCGGCTCACGAGTACACGTTATCACAGTGCGCCACGAACAAAGGCTTGCTGATTGCTTTATAGGTTCCTTCAAATTGATAAATTATTACCAATTCGTTTGTTTCAAAGTACATTTACTATTAACCAGCTGTTCCTCGACCGCTTTGCTAGCCGTAACATAAAATCAGACTTGAAATTTATCTCCAATATTCCTCGAGAGCAACCGCAAGCGGAAGTGACTTTCTATAGCAACAGCAAAAATAAATACCCTATAACTATCTGCGAATCATTCTGCGTCGAATGGTCATATTCCCAAGTCGATACGTTCACTAGTTTTCACGTGATCGGCGAACAAACAAAACCCATTTCAAATGTAGATAGACCACACAAAAATCTCATGAAATATTTGACAGCTGCTACCAAAATTTCATCATTATTTCAACTTACTGTGATCGTTTACTGTTCATCAAAGGAATTGGTGCTGTGTGACGCGAACACACCTCCTGACACGTGCAAGTAATCTACTTGATTACACACCTAAGCATTATAAGCGAAATATGATGATACTTCAAAATAGAATTTGTCCCCATTCTCTCTGCTCGACAGTGTCAGTCATTTTAACCAATTAAACTGCGGTTCACTGACAAATGCAGTTACCCACCAATTTATATGCTTGTGAAGGTAGAAGCTTTGATAAATTTAACAATTCCTCACAATAATACAATGCTGTGTTCAAGTCAAAGATGGGAAGCTTAACCCGTATCGCAGATTGTAATGACTATACGATGGCTCTACGTGATGATGTACATTTAACAGTTCAGTACAAAATAAGCTCATTGTAAATAAATACTGAAGAGATTCTGTCAGACATCATAATTAAGATTATTTATTGATCGAGTTATCCTTGAAAAAAAAAATAACTATTCAAATTACATAACGACACAACAGGAGCGCTTTCGCCAACGTCATCGTTGTCTTAAATCTAATAACCAACAAGTGGCTAAAGAGGACAAAAAGGGAAAAGGATAAAAGACAAACATCAACATCATCATCATCAATGTCCACATCGATCGGTCCTGCGCTGCAGACAGTATGTCCTCCGGGGCGCCGGACATTAGACCTCGTCATCTGTAGGGGTTCGTTGGGGGAGATTTGGGCCGTTACACACCACGCCGGCTTAGTGCGAGTTGGCGGGAGCCATAGCCTCGTTTGTTGAGTAGCATGGTGCACCATGAGCGGGTGAGGTTGGCTTGGGTCCCGTGAGTTGTTGTGCGGGACCTCTTACACCCTAAAAGACAATAAGTTAACTATACTTTCAGAATACCCACCAACTCGCATTGGACGCCTGTGGTGGGAAATGACTCAAATCTCCGCAAATGAACCCCTACAAACGCCGGTCCATAGTGCTCGGCGATATCGGAGACCATGATGACTGTGGCAACGGAACACAGATTGATGTGGAGATCTTTGGTGGAGGCTCCTGTCCATCAATGGATGTCTATCAGTTGATTATGAGGACGATATTCAGAATACAAGATTTCATTGTCGTGGCAATTTCCTCGAAACGATGCTTAAAAATTAAGAAGGAACACAAATATGTTTGGAGTCAGAGGCGTTGTCACCAACATATGAAGGCTTACTGAGGGTGGGTTTCTGCTGTCGGAGACAGTATAGATAGGTATAGACATATAGGTAGGCCATTGTAGCCGTGCAAACATTACAGTGTTCCGGTATAATAGGGGCTTTAAGCTAGTGAAATTGCTGGGGTAACGAGACTTAACATCTTATATGTCTGCAGGCAGCCAACGGAATGTGGTGCAGTGTATATCATCCTAACTAGTGTCAGATTGTTATGGGCAAGCGTATCACTTACCATCAGGTGTACGTCTTGCTCGTTTTGTCGCTTCGTCGAATAAAAAAAAGGCTAACGCGTTAACGTTTTAATGCAATGAAAAGATTTCTTAATTCTAATAAAATGTTGAGGAGCTCTTAGAATACCCTGAATATGAGTTATCTTCATCATTTAAAAACTATCTGCGACTCGTTTCAATGTTATTTACAGTTTAATTAGATTTTTGTGTAACGTGAAACGTTCATGATGAGAAGACCGTCCGCGCGGAGCACTCCGTGTTAAGTTCCCTCCCGCCTTCTCGCCGAGAGCCGGCCTCCAACTTTCTTAATTAAGAGCCGAACGACGAATTTTGTAAATTACGATCGGCTCACCGAAATGCTAATTCCGACTAACTTGGCTGAACCTTTTTATGCCAACGTTGTAATGAATTATTTGTAATCCCTTGTAGGACCCTGAATCAGCAGTTAGGAGTTAAAAAATGAAAGACCGACTCGGTGAATATTTGAGAATATCCAAAATGGAACTGCACAATCTTTTTGAATCGTCTATGGTTCATTATCGAAGTCCTTACGGAAACGGAGATCCACAGGAACGGAGTCGCGGAGATATTGTCGCTGAAAATTATCTACATATATAGTATTATATTTGTTTTGCCTAAAACTCTTTATTTATTTCGGTACATATAAACTATTTTAACTATAAATATAAAGGTTCCCAACTAACAAACACCCCTCTTAAGTTAAAAGTTAAAGCATAAGAGAGTACTTTATTTATGTGTAAAACAAATTGCAAGTGAGTGACCGAGTGAATGTACAGGGTAAAGTTCGGAGCGCGCGACATGGTGCACTGATTATAGGGGGCCCCACCCCTACTTCCGCGGGGACTTGTTACTGGCCATCTCCGGGCTTTTAGATCATATATACTACGAGTACCGCATTTTGATAATTTCGATCGGTCTTTCAGTGTTTTGTTACTGATCTCCTCCGTATTGCTTCTGAAATGTATAAAATTCCAACGGCGAGGGATTCCCCAGCGCGCCTCTTATCGGCTAAAACAGCACGATTTCTTAATTGGAGCATTTGGCCGGAACCACGGTAACGCTATGGGGCACAACCGTGGTGACTAAAGGTCTGGGCTGTAGTTTGAGCCATCAAACTATTAGTGTATAACGATGACAGTGTTGTTGTTAAATATAGTGCAATTGTGGACTATACGGCCTGCAGCAATTTCACAAAACATAGACCTCGCTCCAGCTCTATTCGCTTACTTCTCTTTTTACCGCTGCTTCATTTCGCTTTTAACCTGTCTACTATATATTTACTTTGAATTGAAACTATTTTATAGGACTCTTTAGGGTTGGCAACACGCCGATAATACCTGTGGTATTACTGACGATTATAGGCTGCGTTGACCGCTCAACCAGGCGAGTGGCGAGCCTGTTTGTCATATAAGCAATATAAAAAAACCTTTATAAATTTTTTTAATCTTAGATTTATGCTAAAAGTCTTAATGTGTTTGTTTCGAGGTTTATTAAAAAATTAACAAATAAAGTAATTCACTCATCGCTAAGATCAGTACGTGGTTGTCTTTGTTACCGCGCCGCTCAGCGAGAAGGCGAGGGTAAATAGACAAAATTAATACGACGAACTGGGGTGTAAAATTTCTTATCCCCAGTGATGGAATCTTGCGAAGTAATACTTCATCCTATTAAATGAACTAAAAACTTTCAATACTTGAGATTACATAGATTGGCAATATCTCGGAGTATGCGGCTTAAACAGTTTATACTACGACGGCGGCATTTAGTTATCCTAGCTATTTATTCAAGTTTGCAATACAAGTATTGTTTTTTTTTTTATTATATGAAGGAAGAGACGAGCGTGACATTCACCTCATAGTAAGTGATACGCCCGCCTTTAACAACGTGGCGCTAGCTAGTATGTTATACACTGTACCGAATTGCGCTTGTCGACGTGAAACATAAGATGTTAAGTCTCACTACCATTGTAATTTCATTTCGATACAACTCCCTTCAAACCGGAACAGAGTAATGTTTGCACAGTACTGTTTGGCGGTAGAAACAGGAGCTGCGTGGTACCTACCTAGGCGGTGTCCGGTCACTATTCACTACCACCAGTAAAATCTGTATGGAGAGACTCATACAGAGCGAACAGATTATCACAACCCTTTGGAAAAAAACTGTATATCGCACAGTTACAATGCCATGAGGTTCTGAGATGGTTCCTATTTTGATTCTCTGGTAAAATACGATGGTTTCGACGAGCTCTAACAAATATGTATACAGGTATAAACAGGGGTTGCTGGGGGCCAGAGTTTACAACCTCTCTCTGCGTATGTAGCTATGTTCGTGTGCGTGTATGGAGGTGGGGTAGTGTAACGCCTTTGTAGGCGAGTTCATATCAAACTTGCGTCACCTTTCACCCCGAGACCGTTATTTAAGGGAATATTAGCCAATAGATATTACCTTTTACAATGAGGATCGCGTGGGTGTAGCTGGTTGCTGACCGTAGACCGCCCCCGGCACTCAGCGTTTGCTAAATTTTCCGCTGCTTTTATAAAAACTCAAATAAAATCCAAATCAAAATTTAATTGCGCGATGGACGTTTCCGTTTCCGCTCTAGCTCTATTTACATTAATTTCTATGGGCCACGGGCGGTTACTTCTTTAAGCATAAACCTTACCGATTCATAAATATTTAAATTTTTAATGAGCTCTAGTTTCCCTCGTTTTGTTTTATAATATCTCTATTAGTTTTTTAAGTTTGATTTGAAGTATCATCATCATCATCAGCCGATAAACGTCCATTGTTGAAAATGGCCTCTCCCAAAGATCTCGACATCGATCGGTCCACAGTCAGCATAGTTGTCGATATCGCCGGGCAGTAGGGGCCGTCGTCTGTTCATACGGAGAGATTTAGGCCATTGCCCACCACACTGGCCCAATGCGGGTTTGTGGGAGCCAGAGCCTCGTTTGTTGATTAGCAGTTTACACCACGAACAGGTGAGCTTGGCTGAGTGCCGTTAATTGTTATGCGTTACCCCTTACATCCCTCGATTCAACGTATAAAATCTAATTTCCAATTTGTATCCTAATTCAGAAACTAACCTAAGTTGAGTGGCCCGGGCTTCAATGTGCGGCAGCGAACAACTTGACATATACCGTCTGACGGCTGACGGCGTATCTGTTGGAAGTATTATTGGATGCTATGGATCCAGTTTATTCAACCATGACTTTAAACATCATCATCATCAGTAGATAGACGTCCACTACCAAACATAGGCCTCCTCCAAAAATCCCCACATCGAGCGGCCTTGCGCTGCCCGCATGGTCGGGCACCATAGCGGGTTGGTGGACGCCAGAACCTCGTTTATTAATTAGCAGGATACACCAGGAACTGGTGAGGTTGGATTGGATCCCGTGAGTCTCAGTTACCGTATTTTTTTTAGCTTTATCGGTTTAGGCGCTACGGATCAATACAGTGACATTTGCCATACTATGCTAGATTGACGTTCAGGGAGCTCTATGTATGTACAACATTAATAAAGGACGAAGGAGTAAGGATTTTATACTCAAACAAAGGGCTGACTGAATATTAAAATTCCGACATTCGGAACGCACTTAAACACTGATTAAGGCTGTTCAGTGTAAACACAGTGATTCATGTTCAGTGTATTGGGAACGCGGAGGAGCGACGAGCTGCCGATATTGCGTTTGACAGGAGGCGGTTCTTTATACTACGAGATGTTAGAACAGATTGAAAATCATTCCCCCTCTATATGAAGGGGTAGATTGTTGGTAATATATGCACGCTGCAAAGGTTTGTAAGGTTGCCCCGTCATATACGACCGAAGGTTATTAGAGCAATGTCGCATTTGTGTAAACATTTTTATCAGATACATGTTAATAGTAAATAGTGGCAGGTTTCTGTTTATTTAGTTCCTTCTTTCTATCCTTTCTTTCTCTTCCACTTTCTTTCCATTTTCATCTTTCGTATCATTATTTGTTCTCTCTTTCTTCATTTCTATCCTTTCTTTCATACGTCGCGCTCGAAAGAAGGGAGATAGCCGTTCTTTATTTATTTTCTCTCCATAATCTATTACATTTCCTTATTCTCTACAATACTTTTTGTTACATTTTATTTCTACATTCTGTTACATTCTTGTTACTTCTTTGGTATTTTTACTTATTTTATTCGATTTTATTTTAGTGTATGCTTTACTTTATTGTCATTTATTGCTCTAGTTGTGACCTTTTTGCATTACTGCAAAAAGGTCGGACGGCTGTGGTCCTCCGTCATCAGAGAGGCGATCGCATTACCATTGGTAGGTCTCTGTTGCAAGAGACCGTCTAAGTACCACAGCAGCGCCTATTGCAGCCGACAAACAGTACTGTGTTAACATTATTGTGTTCCGGTTTGAACGGCGCTGTAGCTCATGTAAATACTGGGGAAACGAGACTTAACATCTAATGTCTTGAGGTGACGAGCGCAATGAAATCCAAGTTGTTATGGGCGGGCCATTACCCATATATTATACCATCAGGAGAACGTTTTACTGATCTCGTCGCTCCGTTGAAATTAAACGAAAAAAAAAATATTAATTATAATGTTAGAAGGCGTGTCAATTAGTTAAAGCAAACATTCTATTAGTCGTTTAATTCCTGAAAACATCAGCGCCATCTTTATACTTCGTATGCTCTTTCATGAACCGAATATCTAAATCGTTCCTAGATTACTGGTGGTAGATGTCTGTTGTTGCAGATCATCTAGGTAGCTACCATTACAGCTGCCAACAGTACTGTGTAAATGTTATTGTGTTCCGGTTTGAAGAGAGCTGTAGCTAGTGTAAATACTGGGGCATTGGGACACAACATCCTTTGTGTCAAGTAGAAGAGCGCAACGGGGTGCAGTGTATAGCATCCTTACAAGCGCCACGTTGTTATGGATGGGCGTATCACTTAACATCAGGTGGACGTCCGACTCGTTTCGTCGCTTCGTTAAACAAATCTTCTATATAATAAAATCTCTAAATTAATCGATGAAGGACCAACGTTCTCGAGGACCAGTGCCACCACCACATGCAGTTAGATGATGCCATCACCGTAACTAACATTTTGTATATAGCACCGAAATGTATGCAGTGTGCAGCGGCTCCCGATCCTCATCCATACGGACCGATCGGAATATTAACAATATACTAGTTATTATAACTGTATTAATACAAGTTTGCATAATTACACCTGCCGCCATGTTAAAGCGCCCCACTTAACTAATTACATGTTAATTAGTACAAATAACGTAATAACTAACGCGGATGGAATGCATCGATATGAAATATATGCGAGGTAATATTCGCAACTAATATACGAGCACTCAAACTTTGTATTAATTATAAACACACACACATACACACACTCATACATACATACATAAATTCATCGGCGTTCACCCTCCCGTTTTAGCATCAGAATTCCACTTCACCCCTGTAATCGCGGACTATTAAAACCCCGTAGGCCTCTACCTGTCGTAGACAGCGACTAAAACGGTTTTCGGATTCGCTGGCTTTGATGGTGGTAGCCTCAATGCTGGCTACGCAAGCTAGGGGTCGATCACGAATACGAGAAGTTCCCTTGTTGGTTGCATAGCGAGAGTCCTGGGGAAGGTCACAGCGTTACCTGACATGCGTTTCGGCGTAGTGGTAAGCGGCAATGATGGCTTCCGTAAGAGATCCCGGGGGCACCCCTAATGCACAGAGAGGGTGTTAGTTGGTACGAAACCTACCTAACATGTTTTTTATTTTCTTTGTTTTGAGACAACCCCGAGATGTCAGATAAGTGCTTTTTCTTTTCTCATCTTTTTACTGTCTTCTTATTTATTTCGTTCTCTTTATATTTCTTCCTCATTCATCCCTTATATTATCTTTCATGCTGTTTCCTTTTCTTCTCTTTTCCTTTTTTATGCATCACCTCTCGGATCAAATTATTATTACATATTTATCTGTATAATCTTTTCTCTTCTATCTTTTAACATTACTATCTTTTATTTCTTTCTAGATATTTATTTTCCCATATTACATTTCCTACTACTTTCCTCAGAGAGGCAATGATATCTGAGTTTATCTTCCTCTCAAGTTCCAGTTCATAATTTAACCTATTTCACTCATATTAGGGATAGCGACTATGTGCACCACTGTCCGGTCAAAGACACGAGGGACTCTTTTTTAGTTTAAACCTATGAAGCTATTCTGAGAATCCCTGGACCAGAATTGTGTCCGGCTCTATCCGTCGAAACGTCCGAATAGTCGAATTTCCATCCGGGAAAAAAATCTTCATTGTTGAAGCCGTACCTACAAAACCTTGCCTTCCACACAGAAGCAGGGAAATTTTTGTAGATTCCTCATTCGATAAAAATAGAGTACAACTTTGCGTTTTTCAGATATAACTTAATGCCGCAATGTCGTTTATCAAGTAAATCGCTTCAATATCGTTTAATGACTTCACACACACCTTACAATAAACTCTAATTCACGTGCAGGTTTCCTCGCGGTGTTTTTCTTCACCGTTTGTATTTCGCTATTGTTACTTAAGTTCACAAATGGACGTAACTTAAATATTAAAGTCAGCGGTATATGACTAGATTTGTACCCGCGACCTTCGGAATGAAAGTCGTACGCTCTAACCATTAGACCAGCGAGCTATCATTAAATAACAATGTTATCAAAATTTTAAATCGCTAGCAATAAAAATTTTAAAGAGCCGATATACATCATCATCAGGCGATAGACGTCCAGTGTTGGACATAGGCCTCCCCCAAAGATCGGTCCTGTGCTGCTCGCATCACCAGCGCCAGGAGCCGTCTTTTGTAGGGGTTCATATGGAGGGAACTCGGGCTATTTCCCACCACGCTGGCCCAAAGACGGTTGTTGGGAGCCAGAGCCTTCGTTGATTAACAGGGTGCACCCCTAGCAGGTGAGGTTAGCTTGGGTCCTGTGAGTTGTGCGAAACTCGGTACACCCTTTATGTATATATATATATATATATATATATACCTAGTCCTGCCATAAGTTCTCTTACAAATGAAAACGCGTTTTTTTTATGAAGTCATGTAATATTATTAAAATTTATACTTACATATTTATTAGTCTCGGTAAACAAAAAGTATTCTATTCGAAATGGCCATTTTTGGCTTTTACACAGGCCTTTAATCTGTTTGGCCACGTATCACGAATCTATGGATTTACGCACTGTCTCCAAGGGAAATTTCCACCACCGCCACTGCTCGCTCCATAGATTTTTTTAGAGACTCAATGTCGCCGTGTCGTTTAGAGCAGCAGCAGGCCATGTCCTCTAAAACTGACCATAATTTGAAGTCTAAAGGGTTGAGGTCTGGGCCAGATGAAGGCCAGTCTTCAGCTCTTATAAAGTCCGGTACGTTGGTTTCAAGCCAGGATTGGGAGTTCGTGCCTTATGATTAGGTGCATAGTTCTGCTGGAAAGTCCACGGTATATTTTTAAAAAGCGTGTTTCACAACATGAGCCAAAACTGTATCTTGATAGATTTTGGCTGAAGTTTTTACTACTTTTTCACAAAAATGTAGTTTTGTGACTTCTTGATAAGACGCTTCACCAACCCATTACGCAGGATGATGATGATGACCACGTTGTACCTTCCCGATCGCTTGAGCTGCTTCTTAAGAACTGTGAGCGTACACTTTATCATTTTGCTTATTGTAGTGTTCTTCAATTGTGAAAATTTTTCCACCGGTAGTTAGGATAGTTCAGTGCCTTTCACCAGCCTGTTGTATCGCGACAGGAGGCATCTTGATCGATCCACTCTCTTTATTGTAAAGATTGAGTTAGGGCATGTTTCTGTGAATCGATAATAAGCATCGAGCTTAAGGTCTTATTTTATAACACGCGATACGCGAAAGTCTTAGCGGAAATCTTCATTCGTAATAAGATTTTTTCCTTCCTAATCAGGTTTCGACGAATTCTGGCTTTAACAGCATTAACAAATTTTGTCGTTCTAATAACACGCGTACGTCCCAACATTTTCTGGTCTTCGACAGGGGAAGTGTTGTTGTATCTGTTGATAGTACGACATACGAACATACGGCTGATAGCAAGCTTTCGAAGTGTCTGGAAGATGACCTTCCACCGACGGCTCCGTACCCACTTTGTGCAACGCGATCACTGCAATACTATATTCTTTAACACCAATAACCCATTCCATATTGCAATTTGATAATGATCACGGAAAAATATGTGAAACAGTGCAAAATCGAAAGAAGTTTTTAAAGTAATGTACGTGTTCCAATTTCAAAATAATTAAAACGTTGACAAAAAAAAAAAGTTTTCATGTAACAGTATTCATGGCTAGACTAGTTATATGTAATATATATATATTAGGTCCTTGCATATGAAATTGGCGTTTTGTTCGAGAGGAATATAAAGTAAATTATTGTTTTAGTAAAATATATTTACTTAATCAATGTATGCACCGTTGTTATCTATGCACTTTTGTCATCTCATAGGCAGTTCATTGAACCCTTTACTAAAAAAATCATGTGGGCGAAAAAAACAAACTCTTTGTAGGCGGTTTGGACTGCCGCATAGGAGTTGAAAATTTTCCTTGTAAGAACTTGTTCAAATACTATAAAAATATATATATTTGTTGGGGCAAGGTCCGAGGAGTACGGTGGATGTCGCAGACATTCCAATTGTAGCTCATCTAACTTGGTGGTTGTTTGTTGTGCTGTGTGTGGTGGTGGTGCTGCGTTATCGTGAAGCAGCAGTGGTCTAGAGTGATTGACCAATCTCGGTTGATTAGTAGCTAGTTCTTCCTTTATGGTTTGCAGTTGCTGACAGTAGATATCTGCCGTGATTGTTTGGCCAGATTTTAGAAAGCTGTAGTGAACGGCACCGGCGCTAGTCCACCAAACACTCACAAGTAACTTTTTCTGAGTCAATTTTCGTTTAAGGCAGGATTTGGCTGGGTCTCCAGAGCCTAGCCATTGCGACGAGCGCTTCCGATTCTCGTACAGTATCCACTTTTGATCACAAATAATGATTCGATTTAAAATCCAAGTTCAAGTTTTTTTACTTTCCAGATTTGCTTCAAGTGGATTAATACAGTTTTGTTTATCACTTACCCCAACGCCTGCAGCTATCTCTGAAGTGCTTTGTGCTGGATCCGCTTCCACAATAACCTTTAATTCTTCATTTTCTACTTTGGTCTTTGGCTGTCCACGGGGTTGGTTCTGAAGGTCGAAATTTTCAGAACGAAAACCTTGAAACCAAAAACGTACCGTGTTTTCTTTTGCGACATCAGCGCCGTACACATCATCAATTCTTCGAGCTGTTTCTGCAGCACTGGTGCTGGTGCCACGGTAGAACTCGTACTCGTAAATACACTGATATTTCATGTTATACATTTTGTGGCAATAAGCGACGCCAAAGAAAAAAGTTATGAAGAAAAAACAAATGAATGACTGTTTTCACTCAAATGTAGCAGGTAAATGAATTTATAAATTTGAATTTGGAATCCTTATCCAAAGAGGAGATATTTCAGATCAAATTGGTCAGTACTACAAAACGCTAATTTCATATTAAAGGACCTAATATTAAGAAATGCTGTACTGTTAGTAATTTTCCAAAAGGAATATAGGAGTGCGCAGGAATTTCAAGGCCGTCGAAAAGGAGCGCCGCGGCCTTGCCTCCCTCTCCCCTCTCCGGCCACTTACCGACTCTCGCCTGTCCTCAGACGAAACGAGCTCGATACTTCCGCTCGGATCCATTCATTCCGCTTTCAATTTCTTCGATTCACTGTCCGACAACAAACTGATGAACGCAGCTGGAAGATATTGCTCCCGGGTGTATAGGTTCTATTACTTAGATGTACGTTAGATGATGAGGAGTTGTTACCTTGTTAATTAGGACCATCTAGCTATTTCTTACAAATATTACTGCACACCAGTTAGAGTAACGCTGGTAGTCACTGCGGTAAATAGGTTGACCGTTTTACACATAGAAGCAATACGGCGGAAAGTAGCGCTACCTCGTTACATCAGTAGAAAGGCTGAAGCTGCTACTAGGTCCTCGTTGCCGTCTACTTCTGCCGCCAAACAGTAGTGTGCAAACATTAATGTGTTCCGGTTCGAAGTGCGCCGTAGCTAGCGTTATTCTTGGGGTAACGAGATTCAACATCTCACATTTCAGAGCGACAAGTACAATGTGGTGGAGTATATATCATCCTAATTAGCGCCACTTTGTTATAGGCAGAAGTATAATTTACCACCAGCTGTACGTCCCGCTCGGTTCGTCGCTTAATTGAATATATATATTGAAAAAAAAAAGCAGCAGCAAATGTACGTAACGACGTGACCATTACATCCGGATGTTTCCCGAGGATATGTGTGCTTTTTGGATAAAAACCGGTTTAAAAGTCAAATAAATACTTTCAAAACTGAATTACCAAGAGATGAGACGTGCGAGACGTTCACTTGATGGTAAGTGATACGCCATTTCATAATAATGTAACTCTAGTTATGACGTTATACACAGCATCACATTGTGGTCTTCGTTTTGAGACATAACATGTCAAGTTTCGTTACCCGTGTAATTTTACTCGCTACAGCGTACTTCAAATCGGAACACAGTAATGTTTCTACATAGGCGCTTCGTGGACGCATCACACAGCTCCTGGGGCGAAAACAAAGCTACGTGAGATTTTTACCTGTTAAAACCCTCTCAATGGTCATCCCCAACGCATTGTGAGAGCCCTCTGGATATCCTACTGAACCCACAAGTGCCTCCTAGCATTACGTCTAAAGCACGTCCTAGGGAGGGCTGCAGCTCTTCCCAGTACCCTTCTTTTGGTATGAGAAGCACTAGACCACCTCGTACTTATCTTTCATCCCGGGCTCAATGGAAAATGAGGGCCACCACCTTCAAAACTAACAAACCCGAAAACCTTTTTAGTCGCCGTCTACGATAGGCATTACCTTAGTCCTAATCTTAATAGCCAAAGGCTACAGGACAACGGCAACAGAGACCTACCAGCACTTAATGCTACGTCAACGTTCCGCTGGTCTAATGGCTTTCTCGTATAAAAGAATCGGGACACTAGTAGTTTGTGTACCTGGCGATGTGGTTATTGATCGGCAGTAAATATTAAAGGCCTACGGGATTCTAGCGAAATACTACTTGACTTTGCTGCGGCAGAGCTCGTCGCGAGGACATCAGGTAAATTTGACACTTGCCGGATCCTTTTACTCTGACTACAATGCGTTTGCCATTAACCTCACTGATGAACAGTGAACCGGTTTTTTATTTATATTGTTCAAGAAACGGTGCTGCTATTGTATTATAGTTCTTCACATTCATATATATATATATACTAGCTGTTCCTGGCCCGCCTTGCTGACGATAACATAAAATGACTTCCTATAGCAACCGCATAAATAGTGATGAAGGATCTATGAAAAAAAAAAATAGTCTATAACCATCTACAAATCATTCCGCGTCGAATGCTCATGTTCCCGTATCGATACGTTCACTAGTTTTCACGTGATCACGACGATGTGGTGAGAATCGCGGGAACCCACTGGATGCGAGTAACGCGGGGCCGATCGATGTGGAGATTTTTGGAGGAGGCCCAGTCCAGCAGTGGACGTCCATCGGCTGATGATGATGATGATGATATTCGGCATAAGGACATGGAATATTCTCATCAAAGAAAAGCATAAATTAATTCCGCTACATCAGTTTCTGGATTATACAAGAAGCTGAGTTTTTCTTAAGGTCAAGGTACCGAAACTAAGTCATTACTTTTCATAATTAGACTACTTCTTGATGATGATCATCATCATCAACAGATAGACGTCTATTGCTGGACATTGTCCTCTCCAAAGATCTCCACGTTTGTAGGGGGAGTTCTTCCCACGTTTGTGGGAGGATTTGGGCCATTACCCACCACACTGGCCCAATGCGGGTTGGTGGACGCCAGAGCCTCGTTTGTTGACTAGCAGGGTGCACCACGAGCAGGTGAGGTTGGCTTGGATCCCGTGAGTTGTTGAGCGGAACCCCTTACACCTCGACGATCTCATGTAATTTGAAACGCTGTTAAGTTGTTATGTTGCGGTGTTTGTTTCATACTCCAAGGTTGTGATGAATGTCCCCGTACCGTAGCAATATGAACATGCAAAAATAGATAAGAATTCTTACGAATCGATCGGAGCGGCTCTTCAGCTCCTCCGCATCAAAAGGGCACTTGGAGTCTAATCTGTAAAAAGGAAATACGATGAATACTTGCGATGAATGGAAGTTGTTAACTTAAGAAAATGGGAAAGCGTTTGGATTTATATCGCTGAACTATTTATACCCGGATATATTTGTTTTCATCATCATCAGCCGATAGACGTCCACTGCTGGACATAGACATTATTCCATTTATTGTTTTAAAACAACCAAATTGTACAACTTCATTGGGTACCTTTGATCAGTTATCTATTAATTATATAGAATATGCGTTCCCTTTGTTCGTCAATCACGTGAAAACTAGTGAACCTATCGACACGGGAACATGATTATTCGACGCGAAATGATTTGCAGATGGTTAAATGCAGCTTATTTATGCGGTTGCGGTCGCTCTCAAAGAATGTTTTAGACAAATTTCAAGTGTAATTCTATATTATGGACAGCAAAGCGGCTGGGGAATACCTAGAAGAAGGATATAGGATGTTAAGTCTCGTTACCCTAGTAACTCCATTAGCTACAGCGCCCTTTAAACCGGAAAACAGTAATGTGTGCACACTACTGTTTGGCGACAGAACCCTCCTAGACAATCCTAGACCTAGACGATCTCCATCAACAGAGTTTGTCGTGTACCTTAGTTTAGGATAAAATACAAAAATCTACCTTCAATTCACCAATGTCCTGACCGCCTATATAACTTTACCTAGATCGAGTTTACAGGGTTGAAGTAGCTTGGCCCTTCTACTTTTTAGAAAGAAAGAAAGAAATGTTTTATTTGTCCAAAACCTGTTTTCTTTTTTTTTTATATATGTAAAATCATTTACATACAATGTGGCTGGACAAATATGGTCTACATGCGGGCACGCATCCACAAAACTGATTTTCAGCGCACCCATTTGATTATGCCCGTACTCACTACCCTAACTTAGTAGTGTCGAATGCAAGAGATACCATTAAAAGGAAAACAAAGCAATACAAACGACAGACACTTAATGCTTTTCTATATATATATATATATATATATATATATATATATATATATATATATATAAAATGTAAAGAAGAACGCAAAACAAACGATACCGGAAAGTGCAGGGATTTATTCTGAGAATAGTTGGATTACAGATTATTTTTTTTGCTCCATTATAAGCCATGATGAATGTCTGCCTTTAAAGCTATAAACTATTTTTAAATCTCTACAGGGAGGGAATGTAGTCATTAATAAAACTGAGGGTAGAATACAATATATTTACATCTGTTGATGGCTAGAGAAAGGTAATCATTATGTGCGCCTCGTTCTCGCCGGAACGGGAAACTTGTACCGTGAAACCTGCGCGATCGGAAATGTTCTTGCAAATGAATAATTGATATACTGGATACAAATCGCCGATGTTTGACTAGAGATACTAATTGTGTGAGTATATTCATCTGCGGATCTGCAACTGGGGTGTAAGGGGTCCCGCACAACAAGTCACAGGACCCAAGCCGACTTCACCTGCTCGTGGTGCACCCTGATAATTAACAAATGAGTCTCTGGCTTTACTAACCCGCATTGGGCCAGCGTGGTGGGAAATGGCCCAAGTCGCCCTATTTGAACATCTCCAAACGACTGAAGGTCGCGAGAAGCCGCTGGATGCGGGCGGCGCTAAACCAATCGATGTCGACGCCTATGTCCAGCAGTGGACGGCTATCGGCTGATGATAATGATCTATCTAACACACAAAAGCAAGTTTTGTCTTTATTATATAGCCGTAAAAAATCTGGTGTGTTTCATTAGTTATAGTAATTAGTTAATGAGGTGAGGAGAAAAACGTGATATACATGGAGTGGAAAACGAAGGTATATTCATTTGTTACTAGTGTATATCTTCAAGTCACGTTATCCCTTTAATGGTACTATTCCGTGGGTCGGGATCGAACCCAAAGATTGTACCTGATGTAGGTGTACAGTCGGACAAGCGATAAAATTCACGTGCGTAACTACTATCGGTATCGATTTCGACCATTGTCGAAATACAGGCAGCAGCGAGTCCTGCCCGCGATAATAACTACGGCATACTGGGAATAGACCGAATAGACCGGAAAGGACATTTCAATCGTGTAATAAGTGTAGCATAAATGGAGATATAAAAAGTTGTAATCGTCTACAAATGTATACGGAAGTAGCCTACCCACGAACGGACAACGAAGCACTTACATGAACTTGCAAAGCTCTCGTAATCCGTAAACAGGTCAACTGATATCTTCAGGCGCTTATCGAAGCTGCCAAGGATTGGTGATCAGTTCACCAATATGCACCTGTCTCTTGAGTAGCGGAACTTATTTTTGATTATAGAAAATAGGAGCAGTAAAATCATCAAAAGAGCCACTTAGTTTTCACAACAGCAGACAGAACAAAAGGTGAAGCCAGATGATGGCAACAGATTTTTGCGTGATAAAAGATCGGCCAAGTATGTAACTTTGCAATGCACTGAAATACTTTGTTACATTCAGCAAATTTACAGGTGAGAACAAAAACTTCACGCCCGTTTTTGAACTTGGTGAAGTCAAAAAGTTGAGACAGCTGTAATAATAATAATATATCATTTATTCCCACAAAATAACAAGGAAAATACACAGTAATATAAAGAATAAAAATAAAACGAAATATTAAGCTTTGATTTGATCATGTGGGAAAGGAACCCACTCGGGTAATGTTACAGCCTACAAAGATCGCAACCCTGATTTTCAGTGGGACATAAATAAAATAATAATAATAGAAAGAAAAAAGATAAATAACAGATATAAGAATGAAAAAAAAAAAATGTAAATAAATATTTTGTTAATAAAAACATCAGATAAGTGTAAAATAAAAATTGAAGTATAAAAAAGAAAAACATATAACATATATGTATAATACAATCGGACAATGGCGCGGCGCATGCGCGGTATCGTTCTGTCGCTGTGTGGAAAAGAAACTACGAGTTCATTGGTAAGCATTACGAATTAGGTAAAAGGTAGCATTTTCTTTTCGTAAGTTCAACACAAATTGATTCAACTTTACTTTAAAATTATTATTCGACTTTGTATCTTTTATTAGGGGGGCGGGGCAAGTTGTTCCAACATTTGGTAGCATTGTACCTCAAACTACCCCTGAAAACTGATGTTTTAAAGCGAGGTAGCACTGACTGCAATCTCATACTTCTTATATCCCGTGTCGTGAGATCGCGCAGCTATTTCAGTTTGTTGTAGAGATGTGACGGTTGATGATATTTACCTATCCCAAATAGAAGAGTTGCTAAACGAAGTTCGCGTCTTGTATTCATTTTTAAGACGCTGGCATCATTTAAAAGTGGGTGACATGGGCGCGAGGGGGCACGAAGAAACAGAATCTCGCGCAAGCATTTTGTACACGTTGAATAAGCCTTTTCATATTAGCCAACAGCCTAGGGCCATAAACAATGACTCCATGGTTTAGTTTAGACAAAATCAAAGTTTCACATAGATTTTTTCTTATTTCAAAAAATTACGCAGGAGATAAAAACTTTAAGTATATAAAAACAATAACATGACTTTCAAAACGCAGCGCTCCGTCTATGACAATTCCCAAATTTCGTGCCTCAACTACTTGCTCTATTTGTTTACCATGAGTCAACACTGGCTAATTTAATCCAGCTAAATAAAATAATATGTTAATACTTGTTTTTTTTTTTGTACCTATTAGTAAAAGTTTTCATTTGATGAGTTAAGAACCAGTGCGTTTCACTGAGCCCAATCAGCAATACGATCCATATCGTAGTTAATTTCATAACTGCAGCGTTAATATCTTCGGGTTAAAAGATATGTAAACTTGAATATCATCAGCGTAACAGTGTATAGATGTGTGTTTAATGGTAGAAATGACGTCAGCACTGTACAAAATAAACAATAGAGGTCCAAGGTCAGATCCCTGTGGTACACCTCTGACGACCGGTTCTGCTGAAGACACGATTTTATCGCCAGCATTATTTCTTATCTGTACCATCTGTGTCCGATTTTGTAAATAGCTATTGAACCATCTAACTACAGATATATCAAAGCCATAATAAGTTAATTTAGACAAGAATAGAGCTGTATTTATGGTAACAAATGCAGAGGAAAAATCAAGCAGGGTTAATATTGTATCCCGGCCAGAATCCTGATCACATAAAATGTCATCAACTACGTTCAGCAGAGCCGTTGATCTGCTTCCTGACTTTTTGAAACCTGATTGAATTGAAGGTAGAACGTCGGTGGTCTCTACGTACTCAATAATTTGAGTGCAAGCAACCTTCTCAAGTATTTTAGAAATACAGGGAAGAATACTCACAGGTCTTAACATTTCAAGAGCTGTCGTATTTGATGACTTGGGCAATGGCCTGACAATCCACTTTTTCCATGAGTCAGGAAATGAGCTGCTTGTTATAGACTTGTTAATAATTTCAGTAAGTATATGTAATGTACGAGGCAACATTAAAAGTAGCATGTCTAGCGTAATATCATCATATCAGATCTCTCGCTGTTTGATTTTAATTTTTTTATATATTACACTGTCGTTGACTGGTTTTTGTTTGAAAGAATACAAAATATTATGCCTATTAAATTCGTAAAATTTGAGCTCCGATAACTTAATATCACATTTACCTGGTACATTTAAAAAGTTTCTATTTATTAATTCTGGAGCACAAATATACCCTGCAGATCGGCTTCTTTATTAAAATCTGGTAAAACGTTTTAAATTTTTCCAAAGAATTTTAGAATTATGTACTGCACTATGCAATAGACAGTTTTTTAATCAAAGGCACCTTTGGAAATTGAACCAAGCGGTAAAGTGTCCATAACAGAGTTGTGTTCCGTTTCCAGTTTAATTTTAACGGCGGTCTTGTTTATTCTATTTAGAAGACAGTTAAATCGGAGAGGGGACGGTTGTATAATGAGGTTCTATTCTTAAGAAGTCCGCCTGGTAGTTGTGATATATATTTGACGCTTTCGTACCTGCGGAGTCGTGAAGTGGTTTACTGAGAGTTTTCAATTATTCAGCAGTGGGGGTGAGTTTATCGCGGATTTACAAAGGCAGCATTTATCGCAAGTCGTCTCCGGAACCTGAACGGCGCACTGAACTTTAATTATTTACAAAACGACGAACAGACCCAGAAGAGATTTCCAACATAATTTTCTTTAATTTCTATGATAGCTGTTCTAACATAGAAGAAACGTGCAATAACTATATAGTTTCAAGAGCGCGCAGTGAAATATTTGGATCGAATAATAAGGAACACAGTATAGGAACTGCTGCGGCTCACGATTCATGTCAAAAAATAATATGCTACTGGAAAACCTACACCAGCAAAATAATGATTGCATTATGATCGCCGATCTTCTAATTAAGAAGAGAAGCCCAAAATAAAAGGTCGTGGCTGAATCTCAACGAATTCAAGAGAATGAGAGAATAATGATTTCAATGTTTTTTTTTCATGGTCTTATAATGCACTATCTACTTTATCTAAGTTGCTACGATTGCTTCAATATAGCTTTTAATAATTAAAATTTGTATGGTGTTGAGCGATCAGAAGACGCGCGCACATGAAACCTTACCATTACCATCCGCAACAAGAGACAATTTATTCTTCATGTCACAAATCTTATATATATATATATAATAATACTTTATATCGCGATGCCATATTTAATCAGCACCATCACTGACCAACTGGCACCATTTTCTACTTTTGTATGTGAAAATAGTTCAAACAAAATTTATTATATCTATTTACTCTAAAACTAACTGAAAATTAATAAATAACTTTAGAAAATTAAGAAAAAGTTAAGATATTTACACAGTCGGAAGACGAGCTCGTGTTCGCGGCGAGTGGAGGCCTCCGTACTACTCACGATCAATATCATCCAGTTGCGTGTAAGTTGTAATAATGGATGAGTTTCTTCCTCTCTCATCACATTTCATTTTTTCACGGTATTCTCCAGATTTAGTAATCTAGAATAATGACATGGTAATATAGTAATGGTGGGGAGAAGAAAAATGTCATGGTTGAGGAATATCAGGAATGGACTGGCATATCTGGGGCATTGGAATTGTTCCGCTGAACCAAAGACAGAAAGGACTGTACCACGCTGATCGCTAACCTTCACTAGTTGGAGAGACACTTTAAGAAGAAGAAGAATAATGTAATCATTATTCTTCTTTCTTTTCATCGTATCTACAACGTATCTTTTTCTTCACATTATTTCTATCAAATCTTTATTACAAAGTTATTGTTTATCAATAGTTATCAGATTGTTAATAAATTAATATCAATACATAAAGAATTTATATACGACACCGGTAAACGTTACCAAAATAATAAATAATTTATGTTGGTAACACCACCTTCGTTGATTATTATAAATTGGGTATCATTTCGAATATGGAAACACTGAATAAATGTCAGAATGTTTTGTGGGCGGTCTGTCTCCAGTCATTTGGGTATTACTTACATATAAGTGAGGACCGAGGACCGATCAAATGCATTTAGGCATTCCGCCGCGTAACGAGCGGGTATGTGGGACTCGCCGGCGCACTGCCGGCATACTCACTAAAACCACATCGACCCCGTCCTCAGCGCTTGTGAAGGACTCCGAGATATCTAAAAGAACGCACCAGTGTCCTCCAGCGCGGCGTCCATAACGGGTCAGCTATCTTCGTCTGCCTCTACGGCTCCTCCGACGAGCGGGATCTGCGCGTTCCCTGGCTCGCTCAGCATCTTCCTTTGCGAACATTACTGTGTCGCAAAAGGAAAGGACACTGTGCCACGCTTCCCGGCTTCGCGTCATCGCCGGTACTACGGCCGCCGGGGAAAGGTTTTGTCCGATGTTTTGGACGAGGATCCGTCGCTTCGACTCCCAAGCAGGGCAGAGTTCGAGCGTGTGCTGCGCGGAATCCTCGGCCGCCCCACAATGATGGCATTGCGCCGACTCCTCTCTGCCTATCCTGTGCAGGTACTCCCAGAAGCAGCCATGTCCGATGAGTATCTGCGTTAAATGGTAGGTCACCCGTCCAGTGTTCTTCAGCCAAGCCGTTAAGCTGAGCAGAATCGCACTAACCGCGCGCTGACGAATATTGCGAGGTTCCATTAACCTTTATCGCCAGCGCCCCAGTGCCCGTCTTCTGGCTCCTCGTCGAAGCTCTTCGACCGTCTCTTCTGGATCATCGGTTTGGCGGAGGATGCGGATCTTATGAAAGATCTCTGCGTCCATATCCACCACGATGTCCACAGGTGGGAACCGTGCCAAGAGTGTGGCCGCCTCGTACGAAATCGTCCTGTATCCTCGGGCGACTCTAATTGCAATAGTGCGTTGCGTAGCGTTAAGCTTCGCCGCCCGACGCGGTCTACGCGAGAGTATGTCAGCCCATACAGGAGATCCGTAGAGTGCGACAGAGCGCACCACGCCTGCATAGAGACGGCGGACTTCTTCCCTCGGCCCTCCTAGATTCGTTAGCAGTCGGTGCAAAGCACCCGCTACTTTTTGAATCCGGGGGACGAGACGATCGAAGTGATCGAAGAAGTTCCGTCTGCTATCTAGCTCCAGTCCAAGGTACTTGAGGTGGTCGCCAATTTGGATACTTACTTCTCCAACACATAAAAATGTATCAGGGGGTTTCTCCTTCAGTCTCGGGCGGTGAAACCACATCGTTACAGTCTTTTGCGGTGCCACTTGCAGTCCGAGTCCCCGTATTCTGCCGATAATCATCGCAACCCTGAACTCGGCTAGCCTTGCGGTCCCTGGGAAAGTGCCCCCCTCGGCCAATATTAGCGTGTCATCTGCATAACACACCATGTTTACGCCCGGTGGAAGCACCGTCCGTAGTACCGCATCGTACCCGATGTTCCACAAGAGCGGTGCTAAAACTGACCTCTGCGGAACCCCGCGCACTACGGCACTCTCTTGTAAGCTTCCTTATCTACCGGGGTAATAGATGCTTCTGTTTGAGAGGTACGCCTTCAATACGTTCCTCAGGTACGCCGGAACTCTGTGGTAGACCAGAGCCTCATGTATGACACTCCAGGGAAAGGAATTGAAGGCGTTGATGACGTCGAGGCTGACTGCCAAGACAACTCTCCCTTTAGATATCGCCTGGTGTGTCAAGGTTCTCACGTGGAGGATGGCATCCAGCGTGGAACGCCGCCGTCGAAATCCGCATTGATGGTCCGCCAAGTACGGGCCTGTATTCCCGAGCCGTGTGTTTATTCGAGTGGTTATTATCAGTTCGAATAATTTACCAACATCGTCTAAAAGACAGATTGGTCGGTAGGCTGCTGGTTCATCCACTGGTTTGCCCCATTTGTGTAGGAGCACCAGCTTTGCTCGTTTCCAATCTACCGGATAGTAACCGTCCCGAAAGCAGTCGGTGAACAGACGTCGCAATCTCGTGCCAAGAATCGGTGTTAGAATTTTCCAGACCCTGCCTGGGACTCCATCTGGTCCTGGGGCGGTGTTCCGAGCTCCCATGGTTTGCGCCGCCTCTTGCAGTTCTGTCTCCGTGACAGAGAGCTCCTCCGACCATTCAGTGAAAACCATCTGTGCCGTTCGTATATCATCTTCATCCCAGGGTCCCGGGAAAAGCGTATCCAGCACGGTGGACACAAAACCAGGATCCAGGGTTTCCGTGAGGGGTGGAACCCAAGGGCGCAACTTGCCGAGCACAATTTTATAGGTACGACCCCACGGGTCTTTGTTTAGCCCCTCAAGCAGGTCCCTCCAGCTCCTGGGCCCAAATCCCCCTTTATGAACACACGACAATCCTAGTGCACAGCGATACCAGAGGCCATGCTGACTGTATGTGGAATTATTTGGGCGAGGGCTATGTCCAACAGTGGACGTCTATCGGCCGATGATGATGATGAAGTGAGGACCGTTGTTATTAAATTATTTCAAGAGAATTGTTGTGTATTTCCACTGTGAATTAAAAGTAGTGAGTGAAATTGTAATCATCTATTGTTTGCCCAACTGGAAGATATTCGAACTAATCTCTGCTGGTAATATAATTACACACACACACACACACACACACCCACCTTTAGTTTAATGGTTGTAGATCTCTATTGCCGCAGGCCTTTTAGGCATGTGCCACCGCAGCTCCTATTTCTGTCGCCGAACAGTACTATGCAAACATTATTGTATTCCGGATTGAGAGGCGCTGTAGCTAGTGTAATTAATTGGGTAACGATTTAAGTCTCGTCTTGTCTTATATCTCGGAAGACGAGCGTAATTCGGTGCAAGGTATGTCATTCTAACTAGCGCCAGGTTGTTATAGACAGGCGTATCACTTACCATCATGTGAACGTTCGGCTGGTGTTAGCGCTGAATTGAATAAAAAAAAGCATTAAGCTCTTTTCTATTTGGAGATTGGAGCGAGGCTGTCAGGAGCTATTATCGGATGGACAGGGTTAAATTGGTAACACAGTTGGTACTCGGAAATGTCGAAGCTATTATTCATCAAAGTTATCTAGCTAATGTTATTTCAAAAGCTGTATGGGGGTAAACATAAAAGCGCACAGGGAAATGCATTTGGAGCTTAAACCGGTAAAGCAAAAAGAAAAAGCAAGTTTTTTTTACATACGAAAATAAAATGTTTTTATTTACAAATCAATCCTCTTAAATGTTTTCACACTAGATGGAATTGATTCTGGTGTTTAGATCAACTTTCTTATTCGGGAGGAAATGCTACATAGAACATTCTTCCCTTGCGGTGCCAAGGAATTCCTTTGGAATTCATACTGGAGAAGACCCTCACGGTAACCCTCACTAGAGCCTCGCCTCGAAATGGTGGACTCTAGTCGCCGCAGACGGTAATTACCCTTTGTTGGCGTTGGAAGAATTGTCATTCCTGTACGACATCAAGTTTCTTTCTCCACAGAGGAGAGACTAAAGGTCTTTAGTCTCTCCCTCTCCGTTACTTTATTATGGTATATATATATATATTAAGTGTCATCGCAGATAATTCTAACGAGGATAGTCTTTCAGTTTATGATGCACCACATCGTGCTAGAGGTGTACACTTACGTTGGCCTGAGTGGAACAGGCTTTGTAAATGATGCTAGCCAACAACCTGGAATAGACTGCTGTATTAATTCACTGCAGTTACAGGAAGCCTATTTATTTCCATACTCAAGCGTTTGATTGTTCCCTTAACACTCTCGCATGGCAGACAGATCTACCACCGTCCATTGCGTCAGGCATTTCTTGGACGGAAGCACCAGTACGAGGAGGGATCAAAAAGTAGTGAGATCAACATATATATTTCTTGGTAAGAAAATAAAATACTGGCATAGCTCAGATACATATTTGTAATATTAATGAAGAAAAATTTTTCGATTCTCTTTTGTTTTTTCCTGTATGTAGTCATTTGTTTGCTTGGTGTCGGAACGTGTTCCCGGAAATGGAGAAAACGAAGTGCGAGCCTTTATTGAATAGCTCTGTTTAAACAAGTTAACGACGCAAGAGATTCATTGCTATCTGGAGGCAACATTAGGAGAGTCTGCTCCGCCGTATTCCACTGTAGCAAGGTGAGCTTCTCAATTCCTAGTAGGGAGAACGAGCACGGAAGACGAACATCGTTGCGGCCGTCACCACGTCTATCGACGTCACTCACCCAAGAAAATGTTGCGAAAGTCGAGAAAATTGTATTGAGCGATCGAAGAGTTACCATCCGATACTTACTCGTAATTCAAGAAATTACGAAATTATCTTTTTACTCATCTCGGAGCTCCATTGTATAAAAATATATTAACTTACCAAAAGTCCTTCAAATGTTAAAATTAACAAAATCTTTACAAAGCTGTGAGCTTTGAAATTTCTTGTACAGTAAGAAGTAACAAGAGAATTCACTAGCAGCTAAAGTTAGCAAGAATAAATACGGAGAAACTTACTTCCGGTTGCTGTTATAGCAGCAAAACATAGCGTAACGTTTCATAGTCAGCTGGGGGGCAGATTTCAGGGGAGCCGAAGATAATAAGATGTTATTTCCAAATGAGTTTATTCGATCTTTAGTCACTACGTTTAAACATCCCTTTTTATGAATATATACATTTATATTTCTTAGTAAACTTATGTAGTGAAGCTTCGTTAAATTTATTTCAACATTCCGGCGTTTCATATACGAATTCTGAGAAAATTTTAGTTTCAGAGAGCGCCCTTCTTTTGTTATCAGGGAGAAAATCTTCCGAAAACATACCCTGCTTCTTAGAAGACAAGTTTGTGTGTTTTTTTATCAACTTAAACCCTCTGGGTAGTCATTCTCAGTGCGTTATAGGTGGCCGTGGAATCTACGGAACGCACAGGTGGCTCCTAGAAGTACTCCTAAGGTACTCTCGTTTTAGTACGACAACCACCAGATCGTCTTGTACTTGTCATTCATTCCGGGCTCGCTTAGTGAGCAATAAGAGCCCCCATCGTCAAATCCTACGAACCCGAAAAGCCTTGTGTCGCTTTCTACGACAGGCACGACTTACCCCTGTGCTATTCTTAACAGCCCGTGACCACAAAGTAATTCAGAAAGGTCCTGTAGCGTGAGTTTCGTATATTGTGTTTATACTGTACACCTTTAACATACAGTACACCAGGGCACGTGGAAAAGAATATCCTGGGCCCGTCGTCTGAAGCTGGTTTAATCACACACAAAGTTACATGCGCTATACATGCACATTTGCAGGACTCTAGCATCCTTACGTTAAACTTTATATTTAACATGTATTACAACTACATTACTGCAACATCAAGTATTCATCTTTTGAGCTGATCTCTTAACATGGATCAGCGGCGAGAGGTATGAGAGAAGGAATTGGTATGGGGTATGGAGGGAGACAACAAGTATGATAGATAAGTAAAGGATGATAGAAAAGAGAGGATGAAAGGAGAGTATGAGAAATAAATTATGTATAGAGATAGAATAGATTGATGATAAGTGAAAAATTTATAAATAGACTCCGACCCACAATACGTAGGAGGAACATAAAAAAAAAACACGGAGGAGTGATTGTAAATAAGAAAATTATAGTAGAATTCCTAAACAATAACTAGCTAAAAAGAATCCGTCGCAGGTAAAGATAAATAATGATTTTCGACGTCAAGAGAAAATTGATAAATGAAATCATCATCATTATAAGCCGATAGATCACTGATGGATATAAATCTCCCCCAAAGAACTCAACATCGATCGGTCCCACGTTAAATTAAATGCAGGGTAGTAAATATTTTCCAGCCCGCTGTTTAAACGCACGCCAACCCGGAATCAAACTTGTGTGTACTATAGTACAGTGATGATGTTGAAAAATACTCCGGCGACCTCTTTCGAATGGAAGACGGTCAAGGCCGTCATTAAGACCGACCGATCAATACCAACACGCACCCCTTAGTCTACGGTCAGCTGAAACAGTAATTACAGTGAATGGGGAATAATACCAGTTCTAACTTCCCCGCCTCCACAGGGATGGAATGATCTCATTCTTTATTTTACACTACGGATCGACGGAAGTAACATGGCGTTGAGATGTACACTGTACACGTTAGAGCAAGTAGCCCTAATCACAATGTAAAAAAAAATCTGATGTGTGTCATTGTGAACATCCGGGTCATGAATGTTCGTACTGTGATGAGGTTTTACTTGCAATAACAATTGACTATGTGCGACTTCGTTACTGGGTGGTGTAAAAGAGGTGTACAACTCACAGGACCACTTTTTTTTCATTTCGGAGGGGAAATCTTCGAAAAGACACTGTCTTCTAGGGGGAAGTCAGAGTTATGTGGAGATTTGTACCAATTAAACTCCCTCGGTGGTCAACTTCGGAGTTTGGAGTGGTCACGAGATCTCCGTTCGGAACACAACCGCGACCTCGCTAACCCTACGCTGGGATAGCCCGTCTCGGGGTCTACTTTATGCAGACCCTACCATCCTTTCAAATACTTAAGTAACCGGAGACCACGTCCAGCCCTCGTCCTTCTTAGGGTCGTATAAGAACCCCCAACATAATCGCCAACGACCCCAAATGCTGCATTAAAGTAGGGGCACACCTTTCATCGCCGCCACATAATGCCGCGCGTTAGCGCCACGGCGGCTTCTTCTCCGAGCGGGATCTATCCTCCCTCGATTCCTCTAAGCAGTCTCCTAATTCACGGGGCTCATGCCAACCTCACGTACTCGCTTTATCAAACAATAGCTAAGACTGCGAACACTTGACGAATAGAAGGTACGTGAAAAGTATGACGGCTGTAACGACGAGAAACTTTTTCCTGGACGAAGCATCAGCCTATTGGACACTCCGTCGCTTTGAGTTGGACACAGTTCTGGCCCAAATGTTCATGGGCACGAGGGATTCTCAAAGTATCTTTACAGGTTTAAACTCAAGGTGAGCCCGCGTGCCTCCATGACCCCATGGTGGATGAGGTGGATAAACATAAATATGAATGTAAAAATAGATAAAAAAATGCTGAAAAGTGAGATAAAATAGAAGGATAATTAGTTACTAAGGTACAATTTTTATCATGACAGGCGATACATGATAAAAGAAAAGAACTAAATATGAACGGAGGGTGAAAAATAATATGACGTAAAAAACTGAATATGTGGGGACAGGAATGTGAAATAAATAAACAAGAAACAAAGAAAGAAGTAAAATATAGGTCCTGACCCAAAACACTCAGGGGGATAATTAAAAAAAAACACCTGCTCGTTATGCACTTTGCTAATCAACAAACGAAGCTCTGGCTCCCCCAACTCGCATTGAGCCAGCGTGGTCATGTCCTACCATAATAACAACCCCCACAAACGACGGCCGTTGGTGCTCGGCAGTGCCAGAGGCCATGCTGACATGGTGAAGGTCGCGGTAAGCCGTTGCATGTTGTGATTTTTGGGGGAAACATATATCCAGTAGTGGACGTGTATCGTTAGCCGGTAGACGCCACTGCTGGACATCATTTTCATTATCATCCTATGGCCCCAAGAGGCGGCGAAGCGCGTCCACACGGATTCCCCATCGCGTTCGGTCTTGTACTTCACTCTTAATCTCATCCCACGTCCTACCGATCTTGTTCACCTCCTCTGCTACTGTGAGGCACCACGTCTGTCTGGGGCAACCACGCTTGCAATTTTCTCCCAGATTCCAATTAAGCGTCTACTTGGGATCTCTTCGTAGAGTATGGCCAATCGACTTCCATTTGCAACGATAAGAGATGTTCATTAGAGATTCTCTTTGGCCAGTGAATACCGAGAATTCAGCGAAGACAGAGGTTGATGAAGACCTGAAACTGGTGCGAGATCTTGGTGATCTTCCACCTTCCCTGGTTATATTGGATGCTGAACTTAGGCCATATGTATTGTATACGTTGACTAACAATAATTTGAATAGAATATAGAGTATAAATAATATTCTAGATAAGTTAAACGTACCTGCCTGCGTTGGTTTAATTAAATGAAGGTTCTCTTAGGTACAGAGCTATTCAGTTTCATAATCGTTAGTACTTCTCATGTAATACTATCTGAGCGGATTTCACAGAGGTGAAATTAATTAAGTACTACTACTTACACTTTGGTGTAGCTTTCATGACTCGAGCATCAAATTTTAATGAAAACTGCGCATGTAGCATACTTCCGGTAATAGAGTTGCGTTCAGAATAAAGTGATGCAAATGGGAGAAATCAATCATAATTTAGGATATCATATGTCAAATGTAGTTAAGGATGCGATCTAATAAATTATAGCCAACAGTAGACAAGGAAATAAATTGTAAATAATAATACTAAAATTTTCCAAATTTGCATCATCATCATTTCAACCGATTGATGTCCACGGCTGGACATAGGTTTCTTGTTATGTGTTCCACAGAGCATGATCTGGTGCTGTTTTAATCTAATGGCTTCCAGAGATTCTGTTAATGTCGTTTGTCCACCTATTGGGGTTCTGCAACCGCTACGCTTTCCTATTGCCACTTCAGCCTCGCGATTCGTAGAGCAATGTCAATGACACTGGTTCTTCTGCGGATCTCTTCATTTTTTATTTCATCACACAGATACTCCAAGCATCCCCCTCTCCATCGACTCCTGCGTGTCTCTAATCTTTCCTATATGGCCCACAAAGTTAATGACATATTCTTCTAACTATTAAGTGAAACTTATTAACTATTTACTAATACTGCTACACAAAAATCTTGTCTCTTATCAATTATAATCTTATCCAATAAATCTAGGTTAAACAGCTTTCTTCATGAAAAAACTGAAACTAAATCGAATTAATCAAACCTGGGATGACGTCAATCCTTTTACGGTGTATTAGAAACGGAAGATGAACGAAGAAGACACAGGAAACAAAGTTCTTAAAATTACATATAGAAGATATAGGAACTATTGTAACAAAATAATTAAAATGAAAACCTAATTAAAAAAAAAAATTTTTTCACTAGTAAATAAACATATAAATATCTCTCGTTTAATTTACTAAAGAAATACTTTGTTGATGTTGGGAAAACTTTTGGTAGCAAAAAAACTAATTTGTAATACATGTCCCAAAGCTATTAATAAACTTTTATATTAAACCGGGCATCATCCTTTATCCTCGCAGAAGCTGACTGTTGTGAAGTTTGGCGTATTTTAATGAGTCTTAACTCGGATTTTGCTCCTAATTGGCACAATGTAACTACGAAATCCCTAAATATAGCGAACAACTAGTTTCAATAGTTTCAGACAAAGGCTTTTCCTCTAGCTTGTGTACAAGTAATAATGACTCATATTCATGAGAGTGGACAGGGAAAAGATCTTCTTTGACGGGGGAATGATCAAAATTCAATGTTATTTAACTATATTGATAATTTAATATAATTTCAAAATCACAATATGACTAGACTAAAAATCTTTACCGAGGACGCACTTTATCATGTGGAGTGTAACGGGTCCCGCACAATAACTAACGGGACCCAGGCCAACCTCACCTGCTTGTGATGCACATTGCTAACCAACAAACGAGGCTTTGACTCCTACCAATCCGCATTGGGCCAGCGTGGTGGGAAATGGCCCAAATCGGCCCCACATGAATCCCGACATACGACGGCGCCTAGTACCCGGCGGTTTTGCAGGCAACGCAGGACCGATCTGTATGGAGATCTTTGGGGGAGGCCCATGTCAAGCTGTGGACATCTATGATGATGACTTTATGATCTTTTTCGTCGGTATCATTTTTGACAGAATAGTCGTGGTCATCACTTCAGGTGTTGGTGGCAAGCTTTACAACACGTAGCTACTCTTCTTTCACTTTATACACATTGTGTTAATGTGGACTTAATGCAATTGGCATTATCTCCCAGTCCACCTGTTACTAATTGTTAGTCAAGTTGATAAAGGTCAGAAGTCTTACTGTTTTCTTAAATTAAAAAGCTGTTTATCCGTCCCTACTGAATTCGCTTGAAAACGTTGATGTTACAATTAAAATACTTAAGAGTTGTCATTCTGACTGACAGCAACAGAATTGGAACATTAGCGACGAAAAATATTCGTTCAACATTTGGGGTGCGACAAGGCAGGGTACATATTACCACATTTTAATATATATTAATAATTTCTGCAGCATCTATCTTAAAGATGAATATATAATATTCTGCTATGCCGACGAAATAGCAATAGTCTTTTCTCACAATATTTGAGATGACGCGCGGAGAGATACAGAGAAGGCACTTGTATGGGTAGCTTTGTAGCTAGATGATAAACATAAAACGCTTAACACCGCTAATACTTTTTTTTGCAATTAAGCGACGAGACGAGCTGGACATTCACCTAATGGTTAGTGATACGCCTGCCCATAACAACGTGGCGCTAGTCAGAACGATATATACAGCAGCTCATTGCGCTCGTCGCCTGAGACATAAGATGTTAAGTCTCGTTACCCATCTAATTACACTAGCTACAACGCCCTTTAAACCGGAACACAGTGATGTTGACACGTTACTATTTGGCGGTAGAAATGAACGTTGCGGTGGTACATCCGGCAACAGAAACCTACCACCAGTACTAATGTGTCTACTAATGTAATACGAGTATTAAACTTCTTAAATAAATAAACATTTTGATTTTGGATTGAAACGTTAAATGTAACACTACACAGATGTAGTCACCAGCTACTATTGCTAAATAACACTAGTGGAGGTGAGCGAGACGGTTAGATCAGTTTTGATTAGGAAGATGAATCTCTATACGGACAATACCCATTGTAGTACATTGATTGGATGTTGATGTGATTAATCGCCATTATAATGTCGGAGTGCAAAATAAACCTCGAACTACACTTTGATGCATACCAATGCAACGCCGGCTGATTGCTTGCTCAACGTCGAGGATACGAACAAAGACACACGCGAAGCAATCGGGGCAGGTATACCTTTAGAGGGGTGCTATGGCAGATAACCTCCTCGTGGTGCACCCTGGGGCCAGTCAGCGGCCTGTATGGTTGCAGACTGGTAGCGAATAATTTGCCGAGAAGGCGTCTCTCGGAGTGTCCCTCTGATCAGCAGAAGGCATATTGGAGAGGCAAGGGCGGGCGCGGTGTTCACTAACTCTGACTCCGCGCGGGCGATTCGATTTTGTCTTGTTGCCACCGTCGGCCACGTCGCGGATACGCGCGTGGAACCCGTAAACCCGGTTCGAGTGTCGTGGTCACGTCTCGCGGCTCCAATCGAGAACGGGGGTCTTGCCTTAGCTGGCTGGGTCAAGAGGATAAAACCTCTATAAAAAATACCCCAATCACAAGCGGCGGAAGCAGCGCGAGGTGATGCATGGTTGAGGGGTTGTCAATCGCTACTGTTATCCACCCCAGGTACCTGCCGACCCCTGGGTGTATGTAGGCTTGTTTGGGTAAGGATGCTCTGCCCCAGCAAATGAATATTTCATACCAGTTTCGTGGGAACAAAAATGAATAAAGCAAAACCAAAAAATGGAGAATCTGAGGGAAAGTCAAATCCCGGGCCTTGCCTGGACGCTTGCGTAACGCATGGGGAAGAAAACGTTACCCAAGTTGGTGAGATATCGGCACCGTGGGCAGTTCCTATACCACCAGGGGACAAAATTAGGAAAGTCGGAGATGTTTCGGGGGAACAAAAGGGTCGGCCAAGTGGGCGGCGAAAGCGCGCTATACACTTAGACCCACAAAACAATTTGGCAGGGCATAGCGATGCATGCGAGTCAGACGGCTCACTTGCGTCTCGAACTTCGGTAGCTTCCGAGGTCTCAAGCAACGCCCGGAAGAGAAGGTCTAAAGCCCAATGCATGGAGGTCGCCGCAAAGTACCAAGCGACTACTGCCTCTGCAAGCGAAGAAAGCGAAGGTGCTGCACCATCAACTAAAACTGGGACGAATACTAATCTCTCAGAGGTTGAAAACTTGGCCTTGGAAATGCAGTCCTATGCTGATACCCAACTGGAGAAGCTCATTGATCAGCACCTCTTGGTAATAGCGAATGTTGCCGACGCTTCCCGTAATCTTAAAGGCGATTACGTCCGTCACTTGAGATTGGGAGTTCGCAACCTAAAAGCGGCGACGGAAGAACTTAAGCGAAGAGCAGCAAGCATTCACAAAGTTGTAAGCCTTGAAAGGGAGAATGGAGAGCTACGATCTCTCGTAAACAATCTTGCAACCAAGTTGGACAAGCTGACTGAAGACATGAAACTCCTCCGGAAGCAGACAAGTGGATCGACGGAGTCTAAGAAGACAAAGGCTACGTCTGTTCCGAGTACATTCAGTAAGGAAGGCGTGACCAGGAGAAGAGAAGAAAGCCTCATGATGCAAATAGGTTGTCTTGTAGATGAAAAGCTAGCTGCCTTTGAGACCAGGATTTTTCCTAACAGGGCGCTAAGGCAAAGATTGTCGAACAATCCGAGACTCACAAGTGGTCAAAGGGCAATAGTGGCTGATGCTGATCAATCTTTGTTACCGCGTACACCTGCTCTGGCTTCTGAGCCGGTTGCCGCGGAGCTCAGGTCAGCAGCGGATACCTGGTCGGCTGTAGTGAGCCGCAAAGCTAGTAGGGTGGCGGCAGGACAGGTTGTTTCAGCGGTTAAGAAGGCTGGAAAGGTGATTCCAAAACCTACCGAAAAGGTAAAACCGGGTAGACTTCCTCGTGCAGCGGCCATTACAGTCACTGTACCAGCGAACGGAGAACTCTCGTATGCTGCGGTCATGACTACGGTAAAGCAGAAGGTTAAGTTGGCAGACTGTGGTATAGACACCGTTCGACCAAGGAGGGCAGTAACGGGGGCAATAATATTAGAGGTGTCTGGCCCTGACTGCGCATCCAAGGCTGATATGCTGGCTGGAAAAATGAAAGAAGCGCTGGCCGATACCGAGGTACACATAACACGACCCTTGAAAACGGGCGAAATAAGAGTGATGGATTTGGATGAGTCCGTCACCACAGCGGAAGTCGCAGATGCAGTTGCGGAAGCGGGAGATTGTTCACTCGCTGATGTTAAAGTGGGCGAGATTCGCCGGTCTCCTGTGCGAATGGGATCTGCCTGGATACGTTGTCCTGTAAGCGCAGTACGAAAGCTGGCGACAGCAAAGCGTATCCGCGTGGGGTGGACATTAGCAAGGGTTGAGGTTCTAGCGAAGCGACCACTGCAGTGTTACCGGTGTCTGGAATTGGGACACGTTCGTAATAGGTGCCCTAACGAGAAGGATCGTAGCACGCAATGCTACGCTTGCAGTGAGCCAGGCCATAGGGCTAGTCAATGTACCACCGGAGTGCTGAAATGTCCACTGTGCGTGGATCTCGGACGCCCAGCCAATCACCGTCTGGGGGCTAAGGCTTGTGCGCCTAAACGGAGGAGAACAGGAAGTGGGAGAAAGCAGGTCCCCGCTCCTGAGCCACTCCTAAGTGCGCAGGAGGATATGGAAGTGTCGCCTTCACTCGAAGAGTAAAGATACTCCAAGCTAACCTAAATCACTGCCGCGGGGCGCAGGACCTGCTACTGCAATACCTCGCGGAGTGGTCGGTAGCTTTGACCGTAACGGCCGAACCTTACCGTGTGCCAGACCATCCTCGCTGGTTTGGTAGCGAAGATGGCAAGGTCGCTATCTATTGGAATGGTAATTCGGGGGACCCCCCCTGTTCTTCAATTTTCAGAGGGCAAGGCTTTGTTGCTGTGGAATTGGGACCTCTTGCGGTTGTGGGCTGCTATGTCTCTCCCAACTGCACACTAGCTGCCTACGAGGGGTACTTGGACTCCGTAAACAAATGCATTCGCAGATGTCAACCACGTCCGGTTGTTGTTCTGGGTGATTTCAATGCACACTCCAAAGTGTGGGGATCTTCTCGGAACAGCACAAGGGGAGAGGCCTTACAAATGTGGGCGGCTGGGCTTGACCTTCGGCTCTTAAACCGGGGATCCGTCAGCACCTGTGTGCGATGGCAGGGAGAGTCGATCGTTGATCTATCTTGGGCAAGCTCTTCTGCTTTGCGTATGGTGACAGGTTGGAGAGTAGCGGAGGAAGCGGTCACGCTTTCGGATCACCGCTATATTTTGATTAACGTGGCGCTTGCCTCCTCGCAAGATACTGCTCGCCACCACAGCGGCCACAGCGGCCCACCGCGGCGGTGGTCCCTCAAAAAGCTCGACGCAGATATGCTCGAAGCTGCAGCCATCGTCGTGGCTTGGCCAGAAAGCATAGCTGGCGGAATCTTGTCCGATCCCGTAAGTGGTGCGACTTGGTTTCGGGAATCGATGACATGTATTTGTGATGCCTCAATGCCCCGAACAAAGTTCATTAAGTCGAAGGCGGCTTACTGGTGGTCGCCAGCTATAGCGCAACTGCGCGAGGTTTGTTTGCGCGCTCGCCGTCAGTACACAAGAACCCGAAGGAGACGACGGGCCACAGTGGACGAAACGACTCGAGCCTACAGGATGTACAGAGACGCCACTAAATCGCTACAACTGGCTATTAAATCGGCTAGATCTCGGTCTTGGAACGAACTACTCGAAGAGCTGGAGAGGGACCCGTGGGGACGCCCATACAAGTTGGTATTGGGCAAACTCAGACCTTGGATACCTCCACTAACAGAGACCTTGGATCCTTTATTTATAACAACAGTGATAGATACTCTCTTCCCAATGAGTCAGGAATGTCCAGTATCAGCTTTTACGGAGTCGTCGGATCAGCTCGTCTGGTCCGACGAATGGAGTGTGACCAACGAAGAGATGGGACGAGCCATTAAACGTGTCAAAGCCCGAAATACTACACCAGGTCCTGACGGAATTCCCGGACGCGCATGGGTACTAGCAATAGAAGCCGGATTAGGAGAGAGATTGAGGGAGCTGTTTACCTGCTGCTTCAGTACCGGCGTATTCCCTCAAGGCTGGAAGGAAGCACGGATGGTGCTCTTAAAGAAAGATGGTAGGACCGCAGACACTCCTTCTGCATTCCGACCCATATGCCTGTTAGATGAGGTCGGTAAATTATTTGAAAGAATTATCGCCAATCGCATCAACCTGCATCTCCACCAAGAAGGCCCCGATCTGTCGGATGGCCAGTTTGGTTTCCGAAGGGCACGGTCGACCGTGGATGCAATCCTCCGCATTAGGGAACAGTCGCAACGGACAGTGGATCAAGGTGGTGTGGCATTGGCAGTTAGCCTTGATGTAGTCAACGCCTTTAACTCACTGCCATGGGGAGTAATAAGGGAAGCGCTGGCGTACCACCGCGTGCCTCCTTACTTACAGCGCATTATCGGGGCCTACTTAAAAGACAGATGCGTCCAATATGTGGGTCGGGATACCGTACTTCATAGGAGAGAGGTAAATTGCGGGGTTCCACAGGGTTCTGTATTAGGTCCTCTATTATGGAACATTGCATATGATGCCGTACTTAGAGTCGATCTCCCCGCTGGAGTGTGTGTTGTATGTTACGCGGACGACACCTTAGTATTGGCCAAAGGAGGCAGCTTCGAAGACACCATCCGGCTTGCCGAACTTGGAGTGGCATGCGTTGTGGACAAAATCCATGAGCTGGGTCTACGGATAGCGCCTCATAAGACCGAGGCGATATGGTTTCACAAGCTCCCTCAAACAAGGGAACCTCCCAGTTTTTCAGTTCGCGTAGGTGACGTGTCTGTTGGGGTGGGATCGGTGATGAAATATCTCGGTCTTACTGTAGACAGTCGATGGAGGTTCGAAGAACACTTCAACCGCCTGATCCCTAGGATTGAGAAGGTAGTAGGTGCTCTGCATAGATTGCTACCCAATCTTGGGGGTCCCAGGGAAGGAGTCCGCCGCCTCTACTCGGGGGTCGTGCGATCGATGGCTCTTTACGGAGCGCCTGTATGGTCTCATCGGCTGTCATGTAGCCGGCGGTGTAGAGCCAAAATGAACAGCCTACAGCGTAAGATGGCCATTCGTATCGCGCGAGGATACCGAACGATATCCTTTGAGGCGGCCACTATCCTGGCTCGGTTTCCACCCTTGGACATTCTGGCAGAGATGGATGCGCGAGTCTATAACCGACTCCGTTATCGCCACGGTGGGGCCGAGCCCCTGGATGCGGCAGAAGTGCGTAGGCAGGAGCACAGGCGTGCTCTAGAGGTCTGGAGAGAGCGGCTCGCTGAGCCCCATAGCTCACGACAGCGCATCGTAAGCGCGGTGCTGCCAAGCTTCCAAGTATGGCTCCGGTCGGGTGGAATGGCGCACGTCACCTTTAGGCTAACTCAGGTGCTCACCGGACACGGGTGTTTCGGTGAGTATCTAAACAGGATCGGCCGCGAACCGACGACGCAATGCCACCACTGTGGCGGAGACCGGGATACCGCGCAGCATACGCTCGCTGAATGCCCTGCGTGGGAGTTCGAGAGACAAAGCCTGATCAACAGGATCGGACGCGATCTTTCGCTGCCAGTAGCAGTAGCCGCTTCGATTAAGAACAAAAGTGCATGGGCAGCATTGGTCTCCTTCTGTGAAGCTGTAATGGTACAGAAAGAGGCCGCCGAACGGAATCGGGAGAGCATTGATTCCGCTCGGAGAAGAAGACGACGGGGCGGTGGTAATGGACGCACCAGCCCGTCAGCCCTATAGTCTCGGGCTAGTGAGAATAGGACTAAGGTAAGCCCTGCCTGTCGTAGAAGGCGACTAAAAGGGCCTGGGAGTTTCGCGGGCCTTAAGGGAGGGGGCCCTTATCGCTCAACATGCGAATCTGTGTGGGACAGCCTAGGAGGGTTAAGCCTCTCCTCAGAGATGTGTTAACACAAAGTGTAGAGGGGCACCGGTGCGTTCTATACGAGATCCCGGAGCCTCTCCGAATGCACTGATGCAGAGCACCGAGGGGGTTTTAGTGAGTAAAAATCTCACATAACCCTGATTTCCCCCCAGAAACAGGGTATCTTTCGAAGATTTCCCCCCCGAAACAAAAAAAAAAAAAAAAAGGTATACCTTTAGAATAGAGATCGGTGACGTTGTGGACGCAGCTTCACAAGGAGGAAGACGAGCGACATATATGTTACGGTCAATGAAAAGACTTTAACGATATTAAATGAATAAAGAGCTCTTTATATACAAATGATTAAATGAATGCGTTTGTATGCGATGTATATCCACTTCCGGTGAGAGCATCACATTAAAAACGAGTGAACGTTGTGTATAGGACAGCGGAAATGGAGCACCGGCAGCCGCGAGGTGGTTGCGGTGTCGCAGCTCTAATGAGGAAAACAAAACGTGCCCGATAGGGCGGCGTGCGCGCGGGCAGGCGGCGGTGGCGGCGGTGACCTCCTCCTCCTGATGCATTGGCTGTGCGAGATTCCAAAAGGAAGAGTTGGAACCGTGCCAGATTGCTTCCGCCGCTGTCTTCGTATGAGCATGACCTATTTATTTTATAATTGCAAATCTGAATTTTAATTTGAAGTACTGAAAACATTCGCAGCGAAAATATGTACGTAGACACATGAAGAAAAACTTTGTGCCATTTCATATGGTTTTGATGTGAACTGCGGACTGCGAAATGATAACGAATTAGTCAAACTAATTGTGGCTCAAACGAACCATAAAGATTGTGCATAATGTCTTTTTATATGACCACGGATAAGTAATAAATGAGAAGACTAAGAGATAAATTTATATCTAACATTCACTTCATCTCAACAGGATACTAGCCATCCAAGATAATGCTATTCTTTTGATTTGAACTCCGATTGTCAGGCCTGCTGAATTGAAGTCTCGATAAGTCGAAGGCGGTTACGACAAAATCCATATAAGATACACAAAGGAGTAGATTATACTCTGGACATTTTTGTATAATCTGCCGCAGGATATGAATGTGGTCTACGTTGTTATAGCCTTCACAAACGTGACATGTTCTAGTGGCGGGTACTTACCAAAAATTCGGGAAAGACTATTCGTAATAACCCTAGAAAAGATCTTGTGGATGTGATGTTCAACGTCCCATTACTATCAGTCTAGTTTTTCAGTAAGAGTTTATCACCTTTCTTGAAAAATAAGACAACCACGCTGCTTTTGGACCACGACAGTAGTGTAATGCCTACATGAATTACAAAATTAGACACTGCAGTTATTTCATGATTAAAGTCCCTTCAACAATTTTGTTATAATTACGTTTTCTCCATTAGATGTACTGTTTCCAGTTGCTCAAAGTCTATCCTAGTCTCTACTATACAGATACTAGATATCTAGGACATCTTTTGTACGGTGTCGCGTTAGCGAAGTTTAGCTGTGCCTTGTGTGAGAGACGGTGTAGTTCCTGAGCACTGTAAAGTTTGCCACAGTAATTCTCTACTTCATCGGATCTCTGGCTTAGAGGCATCGATCGATACGACCATACTCTATCTTGAGCCTCAGTAGATGGGCATTTTCAGATGGCCAGGGCAAAGGTGTCGAGGTCAATGTTATATCGCATCTTCAACTTGTTTGGTATTGAAGTTGTGTTATATCATTCTTACAAGTTTCTGGTTTTCTTTGCTCGAGATCATGTATTTTGCTGAAGCTCTGGCAAAGGCTGATGTGCTACGCCTCTTTATAAGATGCAAACAGTCGTCAGAGAGATTGGCCTCTAGAACTTTACGTTGTGATCTCAAGAACTTACGAGTAGTGTTACCTTAATGTCCTCCGGCATCTTGTCTATGTCAGTATTAGTTTCTAATAGACTTATTCGATTTTTTAATTCTATCTAGAATTCTTCAGGTGCAGGAGTAATTTAAGGTAGATTAGGGTGCAGAGTCGACGCCATCATTCGGGATCGTTCCGGCGTAAAATCAATATGCCTCGTACATGTCGAGGGTTGCTGTTGGTGTTAAATCTACTTATTACAAACATCTTTGAATATGTGCTTCTTATCCGTCATGATAAAATCGATCTCGTTCCTGGTCTATTAACCGGGGCTTGTGTTTATAGAAAATGTTCATCGAATAGAGCCCACCCCTGTAAAGGAAATCGGCTACCATTTGTCTGTTGTGATTTCTTGACCCTAAACCAAATGTTTCAACAATGGATTCAATACCTCCTTGTACTGCTTCTTTGGCATTGAAGTCCCCTACAAAAACGGTGAAATAGGTCTCGATGGTGTTCAACCTCAACCTCTTCATCTGAATGAGTCTTTATTGGAGCATATACTTGAACAACTTTTAATAAGTATCTCTTTGTCAGTCTAAGTACAAGATACGCCTCCCTCAACGACACGCATTACATTCTTTATGACAGCATTATGGACAAGGCACCCTACTGCCCTGGTGAAGTTGTTCGCGACAGTGGAATAACAGTCCCGATTGAAGAACAACGGCATTTCTTCCTTGTCATCAGAATTCCGATAATTCAACGATCTGCCATTTTATTGAGTTTAATTCTTTTCCCAGCTTTTCCACGTTCTCATCTCGCTTCAGAGACCGGATATTAAAAGTGCCAATAGTCATTAAGTGGTGGTGGCCTGCCGACTGAAGATTGTTAGCTTAGCAGAGCTGCCGGTACTAGGGGTCGAAAATAGTGTCTGTCGTTCATCAGGTAGTATTATCACAAAGGCATCGCGCTCAGTACGCGGGCTGGCGATTGTGATGTGTGGGTTTTTTTCCTACCCACGGACCTACTACGGAGATGTGAGAGAAATGTAGATTTAAGAGAGGAATGTAGATAATATACAGTAACAACTGTGGTTTTCGGAGGCTCGCATCTTCGTTTATGGTATAAATAAAAACCATTGACTGGGTATGCTGGTAGTGGTCGGCGAAAAATCAGCGATATTTTTTCAAAATTCTTCTACCTTTAGTTGTCTTTTACAACACGCTAAGGGTAGTGTTGCGGTGAGGATATTCTAACCCGTCTCCAACATGGGGTTAAGGTGTACAGTGGAGTATAGATACTTGGCACCACTTATTCGTTTAGAAAAGCCTCACCGTTGTCATTAAAATTTAAAAACAAGAATTCATCTGAGTATACTCAAGGGATTTTTTGTTCTAAATTGAGAAATCGATGGCACGGGCTACAAAAAGGAAAATTTACTATTTTTGACTCTCGAGGGTTATCCAACGTAGCGGTGCGGAGTTGTATGGATGGTAACTGCCCCAGCTGGTATGCTACGCGGAAAGTGGTGACGGTGGTGAGTTTTACCCGATTCCCACTAGGGCGGGTTTTAACGAAATTGATAACATGAAAAATCCTTCCCCATGTAAACATACATAAACTAATCAATTATACTGGCGACCGCTTATTATGGTTCCTCAGATTACAGTTCGTTAGCGTGCGCTGAGAGACATGAACATTTTTATTAGTTAATAACTGCATATTTATTCATGTCTTCATTTGTAACGATGCAAAATATTCACAGCAATTCAAATATTTTAAATGTCTTCGAGTTTGTTTTTGGTAAAAAGAAACGCGGCGTAAACTGAACTGGTGGTGTCGCTAACTAAGTCGGCGAAGAAGATTTTCCTTCCTCTCATATTTATCTGAAGTTTCATTCGGAGCGGTCAGTCGTAAAAATATTTTTTTATATCGAATTGTTCTTCCTTGTAATGGTACCTTGTTGATTTTAAATCGTGGTACGATTATTTAGATACTGTAGATCTGTGGGTGCGACCGACACGCGGTGCGACATGAATGCAATTTGTAGTAACACCTAACATGTTATACTAGGGACCGGAAGCGGCGGTAGCATGCCAATCAACACACACTCCTAACAATAGTTTCGCATCTCCGAAAATCAATTAACACTTCAAGAAACCGCACTGGAAATAATCGGAAACATCATCAGACATCACAATCAGCATCTCACGTACGAGTACGTTTTATTTAACTTCGTAACGTTTAGTGTAATTAATTTCTGTTTTAATTAAATTAATTTATAAGCGCGCCTAAGAGAAATTGTTAACAAGTTTTTGTCTGACAACCATCCCATTATAAAGCCACAAGTAGCGCGTAAACTAAATCGACCCCACCCACCACCACCGCCCCCATCGCAGAGTTGTTCATTACACAGATTACTCTTGAAGACTTTATGCTAGAAATAGTATGAGCAACAAAGGGAAATGTTGCATTTCAAAACTTCAGGTCGAGAGGAGCCAACTAAAGTTCTGTTCAAGTTGAACGCGCTGTCAGCTCATACTATAACTTACTGGAGTACTTATTAAACTGTTATAAGAACTTATTTACTGCAGCACTTCATGTGGATCATGATATCTTGAAGTGTTTCCAACTTTAATTGCAACGTTTTATCGCATGAAATATTAGATCCTTGCATATGAAAATGACGTTTTGTTCGAGAGGAATATAAAGTCAATTATTGTTTTAGTAAAATATATTTAATTAATCAAAGTGCAACGTTGTTATCTATGCACTTTTATCATCTCATGGGTAGTTCATTGATCCCTTTACTAAAAGAACCACGCGGGCGAGAATCAATAAACTCTTTGAAGACGGTTTGGACTGCCGCATTAGTGTTGAATATTTTTCCTTGTAAGAAGTTATCCAAGTTCTGGAAAAATGGTAATCTGTTGGGGCAAGGTCTGAGAAGTACGGTGGATGTCGCAGACATTCCAATTGTAGCTCATCTAACTTAGTGATTGTTTGTTGTGCAGTGTGTGGTGGTGGTGCTGCGTTATCGTGAAGCAGCAGTGGTCTAGAATGATTGACCAATCCCAGTTGTTTAGCAGCTGGTTCTTCCTTCATGGTTTGCAGTTGCTGACAATAGATATCTGCCGTGATCGCTTGGTCAGATTTTAGAAAGCTGTAATGTAGTGTTAATTCTTCATTTTCCACTTTGGACTCCGGCCGTCTACGGGGTTGGTTCAGAAGGTGAAAAATTCCAGAACTAAAACGTTGAAACCAAAAACTTACCGTACTTTCTTTTGCGACACCAGCGCCGTACACGTCATCAATCCTTCGAGCGGTTCCTGCAGCACTGGTACTGGTGCCACGGTAGAACTCGTACTCGTAAATATACTGATATTTCATGTTTTCCATTGTGCAGTAATAAGCGACGCCAAAGAGAAAAATAATGAGGAGAAAACAAATGAATGACAGTTTTCAAAACTCGAATGTAGAAGCTAAATGAATTTATAAATTTGAATTTGGAATTCTTAACCAAAGAGGAGATATTTCAGGTCAAAGTGGTCAGTACGACAAAACGCAAATTTCATATGTAAGGACCTAATATTTCAAATGTTTATTGCACTTCGTAGACAAAGAGTCGCCAGTTTTGTAGTGAGAGAGAGAAAGAGAGGGAGAGAGAGGGATAGAGAATCGACGTGTGAATGTTTTGTGTGAAAATATCACAACGAAACTTTTTGAAATGAAACAGCGTCTGAAAGTTTTATTGTGTAGTTCTGATAGGAACGTTTATGGCCCCGAAGGATCATTTGCTACTCGAAAAGTTATCCGGCCGGGCGATTTCTTTACAGAAATATTGGTTTTAATAGAGATAAACTAATTTTTATCTCCATTCAGTTAAATCAAGTCCTTTTAACTAACGATGAATGAGAAACCCTTTTCGAATAGTACCTATTAATAGTATTATTTCTAATTGTCAATTAGTCTGCCGACTCTTATCTTCTGCCAGTCACCAACGATCATGTTATATATGTAATATAACATTAAGTTAACGATATAACTTATATAACTACTAGTAAAAGCCCGGCAGTCAACTGAATTGTCTGCTGTTCTAGTTTCATTAAAACCTAATTATTATCAATGTTTAATTGCATGCATGGTATCACTGTATATGGAGTACATTCCGTGACAACTTCATTCGATTAGCTGGCAGCACTATGCAGCAAACCAATAAGCTATCGGCTACAAACTGACACACGTAAGCTGCAAATGATTAGCTGGCACTGTTACGCAACAAACCAATAACCACACACCTCACCACATTTAAGCTGCATATGAATAAGAAGACCAGACGACACATTTAAAAGTTAAATGCAATAGCTCTGCGAAGTTAAGTTCAATATACTGGATAGTACGGCATATTCCCAGTATATGGTCACAGGTGCAATTGCGTACCATAGACACGAATTTATTCATGTTACTTTTTTTTTTATAATATCACGCCTTTTATCCAAGTAGGAGCTAGCGGAGGTAAATAAACACCCACTTTTCGCCAGATGTGGTCAGATTAGGTCCCATGTAACAGAGGGCGAGCCTGTTGCCATTTTATTAGGGCCACCACACACACAAAGATAATTTCAGTATGCGGGTTTCCTCACGATGTTTTCCTTCACCGTTAAGTACGTGGTAATTGTAACAATATGCACGTTAAGCATTGGAAAACTGCCTAAGAGGTGCATGCCCCGGCCGGAATTAGAACCCTCGTCATCTGATTGTGATGCCCGAGTTCATAGCCATTGACCCACCACGAGTTCGTTTAGTCACTAAATATAGAAAAAATATATTAAATCTTGAATAATTTTAAAGATTTAATGTTTCTCAATGAGGATGCAAAAGATTCCAGCATTTAGTTGCTAACTAACAATAGCTGCCTCTGAGCTGCAGAGGTATGGCGCTGTGCCATTCGCAAAATACAGCTTGCGACCCTTACATATCGACCACTTGCATCTTGGTCTCTCCATTTTTAGATATTCAGGTCAATTTGTTTCTAAGACTCCATGCAGAAAAATTGCGAAATGTAGATCTCTCCTTAACGACATTTTTTACATCTTTGTGTGGTTTAAAGGGATGTAACGTGGTGGCGTGCAGGGATTTTAAAATATAAACCTTGCGCATGCATTTTGTTCTCTTTTGGACTGTTTTCTTTTGTAAAAGAGTCTAGAGCCATAGACAACGTCCGCGTAACCTAAACGCGATAGTACAAGCGACACCGGCGAGTGTTGAGTTCTTCACTCAAGTAGTCACGCGCTCTATATAGAACTATAAACCTTTAATATGAGGTACACGTGTTCCCAAGCACATGGTTCTCGAATCTAAGTCCTTCATGCACCATTAAACCAAGGTTTCGGACCTCTGTAACACACTCCGCCCGTCCTCCATTAACGTGAAAGGTGAGTTGATAAATAAGTAGGTGTTTTATCTGTCGCTCAGAATCCAGAACAATATATTTGGTTTTACTATGGTTAAGCACGAGAGTATTTTCATTTGACCATTTTACAACGTTAGACAAGTCTTAATTAATATTAGATACTCTTATAGATTAATAATTTATAGATAGAGAAAAATTTGTATGTCATCAGCATGATAATATCTGCTATCATTAATTACTTTATATATGTCTACAATTTACAGGATAAAGCGGACGGAGGACAGATCCCTGGGGGAAGCCCTAGTAACCGGAGTATTAATACAGCTTTAGAATGATTCGAAAGCGGCAACTAAAAAAAAAAGAAAAATTAACAACCAATTTACAAACACTAGAGCGTTGGAAGTAGTAAACACTCGAAGGTGGTAGCGACAGGAAGATAGACCTGGTTATATCAGTCATCGTAAAGTACATTAGATAGTTCAGGAATATGCGATGCGATGATCGGCACCTAATTACATTGTGGACGGCATGATGGAACTAAGTGGTTCACTGGTAAAATTATCGCACCGTCGTGACGTCATCAAAGGGTAGTCAGTCAATAATGCATGTAAGTTAGAGCAATTACGAGGCGTCGAGAGCGCCGCCGGGTTCGTATTCAACCACACCCCAATAGCAATTAAACGCATATCCTTACAATCCAGAAAGCTTGTTAATGAAAAGCTTTTTTAAACAGTGCTAATTGAATAATATGCTTTTTTTTTCTTATAAAACCGGTAACGCATTAGGTTGCATACATCAGCGCCGGGCTACAGCCGCTCGCTCTCAGTTTCCTTTATCCCTTTTAAGTGAAATCAACTGTGAACGATTTCACTTTTGTGTTCATCATCTTTAATAATTCTCGCTTCACTGCAACGAAGAAGCTGCTCCTCATTTTAAAAAGGACATTAAAAATTTGCAATAAATAATTAAAGTGAACTTTCCTTTTCCTACCCCGTTCCTATTTCTTATGGAGTCGTCGCAACACGTCTCCTCCATCTGTTACAATTAGATCCTTTCGCACGCATTCATTCTCATATAATCCTCTTCCAACAATCTATCCATCTTTTTCATTCGTCCATCCCACCACCCTACGACGATGGGTACCAAGCAGCGCCTATTTCTCCCCTCAAATAATAGTCTGCAAACATTACTATGTTCCGGTTTCAAGTGCGCTGCAGCTAGTGTAACGAGACCTAACATCTTGCGTTTTAAGCGACGGGCGCAGTATGGTGCAGTGTATACTATCCTAATTAGCGCCAGGTTGATATGGGCCGGCGTATCACTTGTCATAAGCTGAACGTTCCGTTGGTCTCGTCACGTAATTAAATAAAAAAAAAATTTAATCCATTTTTGGGCTTAACAAATTTTTCGATACGTTCATTCGTAAAGCAATTTATGTAAAATTAATATATTTGTGTACGCCAGTAACATTTCCCAGTATTGACACTTTTTCGGTAAATGGTAGTAAAACTTTACACAGATATTTTTTTTTTTTTCATTCAATAAGGCAACGAAGCGAATGGTACGTTGACCTGACGGTGACACGTCAATAACAACGTAATGCTAGTTAGGATGATATACACAGCACCGCATTGCGCTCGTCGCATGGGACAACATGAGTGTCGTTACCCCAGTAAATACGCTAGCTACAGCGTTCTTCAAACCGGAACACAGTAATGTATGCACAGTACTATTTATCGGCGGGGATAGGCGCTGCAGTGGTACCGACCTAGACGGTAATAACGGTAAGGTGGTGCGGAAGACGAGCGGCGAGGCTCCAGTTGGTTAACGGAAATAACTTGACAGCGGCGCGTGTACGGGTATGATTCAATTTAGTTTTATTGAGGCTGCCTCGGCTTCAGCAGCGGTGGCTAGCGGATATTTATTGGTTTCCGATTTACACATTTTACAGATACACTGCAATTGCAATTTTTACTGGTGGCAAATCTCTGATGCTATAGACCGTCTAAGTAGGTACCACCGCAGCGCCTATTGCAGCCGAAACACAATGCTGTGCAAATATTTTTTTTGGTCACCAAAAATCTTCGATAAATACCCTGCTTCGACAAGAAGTCAAGATAATGTAAGATTCTTACTCACTAAAACCCCCTCGGTGGTCTGCGTCAGTGCATTCGGGGAAGCCCTGGGATCTCTTATAGAACGCACCGGTGCTCCTCTACACTTTGTTTTAACACGTCTCCGAGGAAGGGTTTAACCCTGCTGAGCACCATCGCTGAGCGATATTGAGCGATAAGGCCCATGAAACTTCTAGACCTCAATTACTGTGTTCTAGTTTAAAAGGCAGCGTAGCGGCTGTAGCCAACTAACATGTCTCAAATGACGAACGCAAGTTGGTGCTGTGTGTATCATCCTAACTAGCATCGCGTTGTTGTAAGCGGGCGTACCACTTACCATCAAGTGAACGTCCCGCTCGTCTCGTTGCTTCGTAGATTAAAAAAAGTAACATTTCTGTAATTTATTATATTAGATCCTTACATACCAAATTGGCGTTTTGTTCGAGAGGAATATAAAGTTAATTATTGTTTTAGTAAAATATATTTAATTAATCAAAGTGCAACGTTGTTATCTATGCACTTTTGTCATCTCATAGGTAGTTCATTGAACCCTTTACTAAAAGAACCACGCGGGCGAGAATCAATAAACTCTTTGAAGGCGGTTTGGACTGCCGCATTAGAGTTGAATATTTTTCCTTGTAATAATTTGTCCAAATTCCGGGAAAATGGTAATCTTATCGGGCAAGGTCCGAGGAATACGGTGGATGTCACAGACATTCCAATTGTAGCTCATCTAACTTGGTGCTTGTTTGTTGTGCAGTGTGTGGTGGTGGTGCTGCGTTGTCGTGAAGCAGCAGTGGTCTAGAGTGATTGACCAATCCCGGTTGTTTAGTAGCTAGTTCTTCCTTCATGGTCTGCAGTTGCTGACAATAGATATTTGCCGTGATTGTTTGGCCAGATTTTAGAGAGCTGTAGTGAACGGCACCGGCGCTAGTCCACCAAACACTCACAAGTAATTTTTCCGAGTCAATTTTCGTTTACGGCAGGATTTGGCTGGGTCTCCAGGGTTCAGCCATTGCAACGAGCGCTTTCGATTCTCGTACAGTATCCACTTTTGATCACAAATAATGATTCGATTTAAAATCCAAGTTCAAGTTTTTTTACTTTCCCGATTTGCTTCAAGTGGATTTATACAGTTTTGTTTATCATTTACCCCAAAACCTGCAGCTATCTCTGAAGTGCTTTGAAACCGTTGGAATCAAAAACGTACCGTGTTTTCTTTTGCAATATCAGCGCCGTACACATCATCAATCCTTCGAGCTGTTCCTGCAGTACTGGTACTGGTGCCACGGTAGAACTCGTACTCGTAAATACACCGATATTTCATGTTATACATTTTGCGGAAATACGCAACGCCAAAGAAAAAACAAATGAAACCGTTTCCACAACCCAAATGTACCAGCTAAAGGAATTTATAAATTTGAATTTGGAATTCTTAACCAAAGAGGAGATATTTCAGGTCAAAGTGACGACAAAACGCTAATTTCATATGTAAGGACCTAATAGTAAGTGAGTAAACAACTTTGTTAATCAGGGGAAAATAACGTCATCATCACAATTCCAGCCTATTCTAGTCTTTAAAACTTTTGATATGGATGCAGCGTATATCCTGTAGCCAGGATTTTAACATTATATGTAGAGCTGCCTATTATAATTTTTTATTCTACGAAGCTACGAGACGTGTGGGACGTCCACCTGTTGGTAAGTGATACGCCTGCCTATAACTTGGCGCTTGTAAGGATGGTATATATTGTGTCTTGTTACTCGAGTAATTACACTAGTTACAGCGTATATATATATATATATATATATATATATTATACTATACTAGTTATTTATACAATAATACGAGCGAACGGAAAACACGAGAAAAACTTTAAGTTCCCTTCGAGTGTGATGTATTGGCGCTTACTTTACACGACGGTTCCTAAGTTTATTTTATTACTTCTTCGTCGTGTTTGATATATATACTCGTATATACATATATATAGCTTGAAAACTTTTACCGTCTTAATATCGAAGCATTGTGTGTGTACTCTTTTCAAATCTAAAAATAAATAGCCTGTAACCATCATCATTTCGCGTCGTATGGTTGCCGCGTGGAAACTTTTACTAGTTTCCACGCGATTAACGAACAAAGGAAACCCATTTTCATATATTTATATATATACATATAAATATTTAAAATAATATTACGAACGAAGTAATTATATATATATAAATATATCTCAAATATATCATGAAAACTAATAAACATATCGACATATATTTGATGCGAAATTATCTGTAGATAGTTATAGTCCACATACTGTTTGAATTTCATACATCCTTAATAATTTAATTTCCAATAAATATTTATATACATTTTGGTTTCGTATTTATGCGGTTGCTATAGTAACGGTTGGTATAGAAAGTCAATTGTGGTTGCGGTCGCTCTCAAGGAGTATTTCAAACGGATTCCGGGCTAATTATATATTACGGCCAGCAGAGGCGGGGTACATATAGTATATATGTAATTTACTACAGTCACCGCGGTGTTATTGTGGAGCAAACAAATATTGAAACGAATTCAAATTTGTAAATTCATATCACGTTTCATGAATTCAATATTACTTTATATTAATAAGTCATCATTTTATCATAGTTTCGCACGGTTGGTATACAGATTTATTGAAAAGCATACATTTTCCATATTCGCGACTATTCCGTCGGTATATCAATATTTAACTTTAGTTTCCCAGGACGGCAAACAGTACAAATTCAAACACAACCCGGAAACAGGAATATCGGTGACAACATTTTATATTGGCAATACGGTTTTCGGCTCATTCGAAAATAATTTTGGCAGACGAGGGAAACATCCCCATTGATTCCTATTTGGCTGTTAACGATGTTTAATAAAATCGTGTACAAGTTGCTATTCAGCGATGACACGAGAGTAGTACTTCGAGAGACCTTCGTCAAGATTATCATCATCAGCTGATAGACGTCCAATGCTGGACGTAGACACTCCCCCGCCCCCATCGCCTTCAGTACCGCGAGGCATTAAGGGCTGTCTTATGTAAGGGTACGTATTGTGGGATTCGGGCCATTTCCCACCACGCTGGCCTAATGTGGGCGGACGGGAGTCAGAGCCTCGTTTGTTGATTAAGGTACGAAAACCTTCTCTCTTACGGCGTGATGCCGCCTTACAAGAGCTGTCTAATAAGGGTTTAGCTGTTCCACCGTTAGATACTACAGAATATCGAATAAATAGTTGCATACCCTGTAGTATAACCTTGGAAACCATGTTAGAAATAGTGTCAGGAACATCTAGCGAGAACCATACCTGCTCCCACGAATGAGAGGGAAATAAAGACCACAATTTATCCCAATTTTCCAATCTGTAGTGCCAAAAAAAGCGGTTGCTCAGGTTATCGCGATGGCAACGAGCACGTGGGAGCACGCGTACCAAAAGTTAGTCTACTATTCAACAAAAGCATCACCGAAAAAAGTATAATAGTCCGGATGAGGGGTTAGCAAACAGTCGGAACAATAGACGTGTATGATCTTTCAAATCCTAAAGGCGCGTGGGTGAAGTAACCTGTCGTCTCTGATCCCACACCAGAGCAGTAATAATCTAGACAACCCTTGTGATCGGTAGTGTTCGAACCGAGCCAATGGATATGGGGGACGTTGATGACATATATCCAAACACTTGAAATAAATTTATGAATTATTTGGTTAAAACTTTTCAAAGTGAAAAACCTTTTTGTGCTCCTCCAGATATCTGTGAGGGAAATCGGCCAAGATATTTCAGCAATTACCTGAAACAGACAGACGAGAATTGTCAAATTGTGTTTATGGAACATTTACCGTGTAAATGTTCATAAATCAACAGCCACTTCATCTTTAAACAGGCCGTGGATCACGAGCCCAGTATCGGACGAGCTGTAACAGTCAATATGATCTTCAGAAAAATATAGTATTTCTCTTTTATTAAACGAATCTCAGATCATCTTCAACTTTCACCCCAATGTTGATGTTTAATTTAATTTACACAACCTATTGTGTAATAAATAAAGTGTAACTGCCAATAACAACAACCCCTTGAAAACTTAATTATTTTTTAGTATGAGTAGCGTTTCATAAATACGATTTTTTTTTTTATTTAATTAAGCAACGAGACGAGAAGGGCTTTCATCTGACGATACCTGATACGCTTGCCAATAACAACGTGGCGTTAGTTAGGATGATATGAACACCAGCATATTGCGCTCGTCGCTTTCAGACATAAGATGTTGAGTCTCGTTATCTCAGTAATTACACTAGCTACGGCGCCCTTCAGACCGGAACACAGGACACATGTTTGTTGGTAGTAATAGGCGCTGCGGTGGTACCTACCTAAACGATTCTACCACCAGTAAATAGTATATGTGACGACTTCATAGTAAGTACCATCGTAGTACCTATTGCAGCCGATGAACTGTACTGTGCAATCATTACTATGTTCCGGTTTGAAGGGCGCTGTAGGTAGTGAGATTATTGGAGTGATGGAACTTAATATTCTATGTCTAAAGACGAGCGCAATGCGGTTCAGTGTATACAGTTCTAACTGGCGCCACATTATTGTGCCAAGCGTATCACTAACTATCAGGTGAACGTCCCGCTGGTTTTATTGCTTCATAATATAAAAAAAAAATATTTTAATCTTCACTGGTATGGATTCATCCGACCCAGCTTCACATTTATCGGTGTGTCGCGGAGTGCGGCGTCTGTCTGTCTGCGCCGTCGTACTCTCCAGAGGTCGAATCCACTTTATGTTTGACTGGTGCTTTGATCGATAATGTTTTATTATTTGAGCTATATCCATAGAAATAGCTTTGTTATATTCAACAAAGGCACATAACCGTTGGAGATCTTACTGATACTGTTTGATCTACTCCGCGGCAGTATGACATGATCGGAACTTACCTGCATTAGTGGTTTATTTTATAATTTTAAGTCCTTTATTCATATCAAAGAAATCTAAAAGCTACCCTGCCTTTTAAAAGGAAGTCGAGGTACCCTGAGATTTTTCCCACTAAAATTAATAATCGTCGACCCTAACATTTATCAAGGTCACAGGATCTCCATTCACACGTAATCGCAGCATCTCTATAGTTATGCTAATGATGAAATAATCCACCTGGTAAATAAAATCGAGCTCCTGGAGTGAATCCATATAGATCTGTAGGAGTTCATCTGTACATCACGATGATTTGCAGCCGTGAATGGCACGTTGGTGGAAACCTTAAATCCGATTCTTCTGGAGAGTTATCAATAATCTTTTCTAAGTAACCGAATAAACTCCTTCGTTTTCCCCTCAGCCTCACTGTGGGAGATAAAAGTTACTGAACAAAAGTTGGATTGAGCCGTTAACCTTATACAAGCAAGTGGTTCAGCGACAAAAGCTTGAGACATTTACTTACAAATCGTAATACTAATGTACTTAAAGAAAGGAATCAAATTGGCTTCCGGCGAGATCGTTCTACCGTAGACCCTGTGACGCCTCCAAAAAAGCTCTGATATGGACCTGGACCAGGTATTCAGTCTTGACATTATGACCCGCGAGTGTGATGAAAAATGGCATAAGTAGCTCCCGGGAAGGGCTATCTTAGAATAATGTCGCGCTTGTGTCCCTAGCGGGAATCCTGTCCGGATGCTGGAGACGGCCAACAACGGTATTTCATTATATTTACGATAATGTTATATATTGATTGTACATCAGATATTATGGTTCTCGTGTATTACACAGTATAAAGCAAAGTGAAAGGAAAAAAGTATAAAAATAAAATAGGAATGTACTTTAGTGTACTTGCAAAGTTGAGCAGTGAGCTCCGTAGTTTGATATTATTTTCTTCCGGTTGAGAAAACTGTGAAATTATAATAAAAAAGTTTAAAGTGAAAGTGGTTATATTAAATGTCCTTTTAGTGATGCTGCCGGTAACAACTTTTATAACGACCAAACGCTTCGCTAAGATGAACTTTACTAGACAGAGATAAAACTTTATTACAAACTTTTGTAACGAACGTCCACATGTAGTTCAAAAGACATAGTCGTGATGGTAGCTAGTGTATACCTTTGTCAAAAAAAAAACCACTAGCATTATAAAAAAGTTGTTGTTTTTGTAATAATTGCACCAGCGTGGTGCTGGTATGAAGATGGAAAGGCTCAAATCCTCTACAGACGATCAGTCCTTGTGCTTGGCGGTTTTGCGGGCAGCACAGCATCGATCGATGTGGAGATCTTTGGGGGAGGCTTATGTCCAGCAGTGGACGTCTAGCGGCTGGAGATGATGATGATGATGATGAAATAAACCATATATTTCTTTTCAGATTTCTATTGTTAACAGAATCAATAGAATACTGTGTATATATCATATTAAAAATATTAGGAAGCAGCATCAACGTTAGATTTTATTTTTAACACAATAACAAACCTAGATCTGACCATGTAGGTTCCATCAACACGCGTCAGAAAACATAAAAGGTATACTTATTAAATTTTTATCCCCCTCTATCTTCGTTAGGGGTCCTGCACAACAACTCACGGGACCCAAACCAACCTCACCTGCTCGTGGTGCACCATGCTAATCAACAAACGAAACTCTGGCTCCAACCAACCCGCATTGGGCCAGAGTAGTGGGAAATGGACCAAATCCTCTCAATATGAACCCTTACTTACAACAGTCTCTAGTGCCCAGCGGTACCAGAGGACATGCTGACTGTAAGTGGAGCTCTTTAGAGGAGGCCTCTGTCCGGCAGTGGACATCTATCGGCTGATGATGATACCTTCATGACAACGCGTTGAAAAATTCATAATTACATAAACCGTCTATGTGAGTGCAAGCTAACCAAACATTACTGTGTTCCGGTTTAAAGGGCGCTGTAGCTAGTGTAATTACTGGAGTAACGAGACTACATCTTATGTCTCAAAGCGCCGAGCGCAATATGGTGCAGTGTATACCATTCTAACTGTCGCCACTTTGTGATGGGCAGTCGCATCACTATAAGTTAAACGTCCTGCTCGTCCCATCACTTAGTGAAATAAAAAAGGACATAAAACCACAAGGATATATATCCTTATTAAATATTAATAGGCACAGGGATGTGAGACATATGTATTGTAATTGCAGATTAATGCGATATGTGTAATGAGGTACGTAGCGAAGTGCGGCGGTAATGTCCGTCGTTCCCAGACACGGCGGATGTCAGTGGCCACCCACCCTACGTAGAATCTGCAGCGAGGGCCGCCCCAACCGCTTGGGTGGCTGGGGGTACTGATGAGTTAATTGAAACACCCGCCCAGATCTATTCAGCTCTCAAATGTCATTCGTCAGAATGCGAATTAGTAATCGCGCATGGGCATGTTTCGATCGGAGGCCGTACGTCGACGGCGTCGGGGTGGCAGGGGGAGCATAGCCAATTACCGATTAAACGGTTTCGGAGCATTCCGACTAAACGGTGATTACTCAAACACCAACGCGCACTCCATGTTTGCACTTTACCGGTACGGCTTTAATAATTGAAACAGGGTAACGCATATTGCATCCGGTCGCTTGCCGTACGGTCCCTGATCAAATTCCGGGGACAAGTATGTGATATAGTTCGATCGGTTACCGCCAACCCTCCAAGGTTTTCAAACCCGGTACGTTTTATAGATGTACCACCTCGATCCTACATCATAGTAGTCCGACGTTGAAAAAACGTATTACTTAACTTACTTAATAAGAACACAAACAGTAAGTCGAGAATATAATTTTCTTGCACGAGGAGGGATCAAAAAGTAGTGAGATATCTCATTCTCTAATATAATGACTATTGATAACTTAATTATTTATTTTTCTACATAGTCTCCGAGTCTCTCTGCACACCGAGTCAGTAAAGCTTCAATTGCTTTCAAAAAAAAAAAGTTTTGTCTTGGTCCTGCAAAAAGCTCTCCACGGCATCCATCACCTCGTTATCGTCTTCGTACCTGTTGCGCCTTAAGTATTCTTTCAATTTGGGGAACATAAAAATCGCTAGGCGCCAGATCTAGTGAATAAGAGGGGTGGTCAACCAATTCGAAGCCAGCTTACTGAATGGCAGCTATCGCAATTGCCGAGCTGTGCGCGCATATGTTGTCGTGATGAAACAGCACGTCCCTTCGAAGTTTCCGTCTCCTTTTCTCTTTGATGGCATTCCTCAACTTGGAAATTAAAGCTGCTTAATATTGGCCTGTAATAGTGGTTCCACGGTCTAGGTAATCAATCAACAATATCCCTTCTGAGTCCCAATGTTGAGACCATAATCTTGCCAACCGATGCCACGGCACGAAACTTCTTCGGGGTCAGTGATGATGGCCAGTTCCATCGCGAAGATTACTGTTTTGTCTCGGGATCAAAATGATGCAGCCATGTTTCGACCATTGTTACGAAACGAGACAAAAAGTTTTCAGGATCTTCTTGAAACTTGTCCGACAATATCTTTGATATGTCAAACCGATTTTGTTTTTGAGTGTCGGTTAACATTCGCGGCACCCCCCACCCATCTCGCGGAGACTTTTCTCATATTCAAAGATTGTTTCAATATGGATTGAATACTTCCATATGAAATGCCCGTTTCTTGAGTTACGAGTAAGTATCTGATGGTAACTCTTCGATCGCTCAATACAATTTTTTCGACTTTCGCAATATTTTTTTGGGTGACTGACGTCGATGGACGTGGCGATGGCTGCAACAATATTTTTTTATGATGATATTTGCGCCGCAGTTTTATTGACAGCTATTGCGGATTTATCGAGCTCGGGGCTCGCGGATCTGGTCTCCGCGAGCTAAAATAATAATAAAACGAAGAAAAATAAAATAAAAGTAAGATTAAATTAATATGAAATTAAACCAAAACTTAAAATGAACACAAAATACAAAAACTAAACACATAACACGAAAACAAAAAATTTAAAATAAATACATACATATATATATAAAGTGGTGTGTAAAAGGGGGAGGAGAAAGGTGAGAAAGTATTGGATGCGGAAGGGTTAAAGAGTTGGATAGCCTTATAGAGAGAGAGACAAGAGGGAACGGCCGCAACGATGTTCGTCTTCCGTGCTCGTTCTCCCTACTCGGAATTGAGAAGCCCACCTTGCTTCAGTGGAATACGGCGGAGCAGACTCCCCTAATGTTGCCTCCAGATCGCAATGAATCTCTTGCGTCGTTAACTTGTTCAAACAGAGCTATTCAATAACGGCTCGGACTTCGCTTTTCTCCATTTCCGGGAACACGTTCCGACACCAAGCAAACGAATGACTACATACAGGAAAAACAAAAGAAAATCGAAATTTTTTTTCTTCATTAAAATTATAAATATGTATCTGAGCTATGCCAGTGTATAATGTTTTTGTTAGCAAGGAGTATATATGTCGTTCTTATTACTTTTTGATCCCTCCTCCTATCATAACAAAAAAATGATGATCGTATTATGAAAAATAATCTGAAAAATTACTTAAACATATGTGAAAACCTATTCCGGGTATAAAAATAAGACGCTTCTAATTTCGGAAAATATATATCCGGTGACGGGGCTGTAAATATCTGTTTTCTTCGTATCCGGTCCGAGTACGGAATAAATACCAACAGTTGTTTTATTCAGAAACGCTTTATATTTATAACATACGAATTTGCAACATTATTTATTTCCGGATATGTTTTAAAGATCTTTTTTATTCTTTGATGCGACGAGACGAGTGGGACGTTCACTTGATTGTAAGTGATACGCCTGCCCATAACAACGTGGCGCTATTTACGATGATATTCACTGCACCACATTGTGTTCGTCGCGTTGTGACATGAGATGTTGGGTCTCGTTACGCCAGTAACTACACTATCTACAGCGCCCTTCAAACCGGGAAAAGTACTATTTTTGGGCAGAGATAGGCGCTGCGGTACCTCGATTCATGATGATGTCAGTGCTGCAAGCCATTCGACTATTACAGCTTATCTAACATTGGGCGCGTGGACCTGGATCCACGGCCTGTTTACAAAAAATGTACTACTTGTAGTGTAGATATCCGACGGTGGAGTTTTTATAATGTGTGTCTGGTTATTGGTTGCTCTGGCGAATCTAGTCGGTCGTCGAGAGGGGGGCGCGGACCCGTTCCCCGACTACCTTCGCCTGTATCGGAATCTCTGAGCGGTGAGAACCGCCCCTGATCGCGGGTGTACTTAGTGTACGCGGTGTGTGAGTACCTGAGGCGCCACGTTCTGAAGCGAGGGCGGCGTGATGCGGAGATTCGGAGCGTGTTGGTAGTGTCCGAAGTGTGTGTGGTGACGTGCGTGTTGTCGGTGACTGTGGGTTCGTCGTGTGTGGTGTGAGGGACCCCTAGCGATGACGGAATTAGCGCATGCCGTGGTCTGCGCTTATTGGTCTTGGGATTCGAGGACGGCTCGTAGTCGGCCGCTTTGGCCACCAGAGGGTTCGGGTGAGTTGACGCCTTGTCGAAATATGATTCGGAGCACTCTCTGAGGGGTTCCGCGATGGTCGGGAGTTTGAGGTCGCTGTGGAGGTCCACATTGCGCTGGTACCATTCGGCACCAGTTGCGTTGCGGGTGAAGCGGTTTTGAATAACCTGCAGTGGTTTGAGGCGTGCTTCGGACGAATGGGCGAAGACTACGCTGGCGTAAGACATTATAGGTCTTACGCATACCTTGTAGAGGTGAAGCTTGTGCCTGAGAGAGAGTTTGCTCTTTATGCGCAGCAAGGGGTATAGCTTGCCCAGCACTTGGGCCGCTTTGTTTCTTGCCCCGCGAATGTGGGCGATGAAGTTGAGCCTGGCGTCGAGCGTCACGCCGAGGTATTTGACTGAGTCCCTCCATGGGATGGACTGGTCGAAGAGGGAGATCTGGCCTCGTTTATGGCCTTTCAGGACCGACTTCCAGTGGAGGGTTGAGGACTTACGATGAGTGTAGTATATGGCTTCACTTTCTTCCGGGTTTACATCGATTCCCCACTTCCGGAACCACTCGCCTAGACGAGTGGTCGCCTTTTGTAAGCGACTCGTTATAACACCCGGAGTTCTGCCCGAGTGGTAGAGAGCGGTGTTGTCCGCGAAAAGAGCGCGGTTGACGTAGCGGTCCTTGGGAATGTCGCTCGTGTAGAGCGAGAAGAGTAGCGGGGAGAGGCAAGAGCCTTGGGGGACGCCGGCTTTGATCGGCCGGACCGAGGAGAGAGCGTGCTCGACGCGGAAGCGGAAGGAGCGGTTCGAGAGGTAGGCTCGAATGATGGTGACGAGTCGGTCTGTCACTTTGTGAGTGTAAAGCTTGTATAACAAGCCCTCGTGCCAGACTTTGTCGAACGCCTTCGCGACGTCGAATAGGACGGCGCAGGTGTCGATCGGACGCTTGTGCTCGAAGCCGACCAAGATGTGTTCCGTCAGTCTGTGGACTTGTTGAACGCAAGAGTGGCTACTCCTGAACCCGAACTGTTCATTGGGGAGGAGCTCGTTTTTGGTGGTGAAGTGGCGCAGACGCTCTAAAATGATGCGCTCGTAGACCTTGCCTAAGGTGTTTAGTAGGCTGTCGGGTAGGTTTCTCGGCTTTCCCGGCTTCGGAATACCTATCACTACGGCCTCTTTCCAGGCGTCTGGAAAGGAGCAGTCGGCTAGTAGGGCATTAAAGATGGCCACTAGCAGGCCGATGATAGGGGGCGGAAGACTTTTTACCACTCTATTGGGGATGTTGTCGGAGCCAGGGGCTGATTTGGCTTTCAGCCTATTGATGATGTCAACGACCTCACCGGGGGAGACCGGTTTAAGGGGGGGACCTTCTGGTAGGAGGATTGCTCTACGGCGCACCTCGTCCTCGACCAATTTGAAGTGAACGGGGTCCACTGGTGTGGTTGGGAGAGTGCACTGGCTCTCCAGACTGTCGGCAAGACACTCGGCTTAATCGGCATCCTCTAACGCAGGGGAGGAACCGTTGCTTATTACGAGGGGAGGCATACGGGCTATATTCGCCGCTATGAGACTGCGGGCCGAACGTAGCGTCCGAAGGCTCCAAGTCGCAAAGCAGATTGTTCCCTCTGTCAGATCTGAGTTCGGATATGCGCTCTTTTACTAGCCTTTGAAGGCAGCGCAGTTTTATCCTGCTCTCCTCGGATCTATATCGAGAGTAGAGTTTCAAGGCGGCGTTTTTGGTTCTGATCAGCCGTCGAAGATCGGCCGGGAGGGACCCGAGGAGGTAATCCGATTCGGGAACCGTCCTCAACGATTCCTCGACGGCTGTGGCGATGTGGTGGGGTAACGAGTCGACCGCTCGGTTTGCAGTTTCGAGCGAGTCAGTCGCGCTAGGAATTCCGTCTAGTTACTGGAGTTCTGCGGCCTTGAGTTTGACCTCGAGGCTGCGCCAGTTGACGATGGTTTTGGTCAGAGGGACCTCACCAGCGGGCCAGCCCAGCTTCATAAGTGGATGTTGGATCCAAGATGGTTGGATCTGAGATTGTCGGTGGTCTCGATCGAATGCAGTGGGATGGTGAGGTTGTTGAACAACGCGATATCCAAAGTGGACGGGTTGTGAGATCCGTTAGGCGGAAATCTTGTCGGGGTAGGCGGGGCTACAATGTTGAAATTGAGATTACCCGCAAGATTGTATAAAATTACACCGTTTGGGTTGGAGTTGTTCGCGTCCCAGGTGTTATGTCTGCTGTTTAAATCGCCAGCGAGAATAACAGACTGGCCTAGGTCGAGAAGGGTTCTTATGTCCGGATGCGATAAAAATCGGTTGGTGACCGGTGAGGCAGATTTTGCACGCCGAGACTTCTATGTTGGCGAGGGGTGGACTATCTAGCGGTATGCAGTGCAGCGACCGTTTAAAACAGATTAGGGTGCCGCCTTTTGGGCCGGTCAACCTATCGTGGCAGATGATATGATAATTCGCGATTTTCGAATCGCGATTGAAGGGTTTGAGGAATGTTTCCTGAATGAGCATGACGTCAACGTCGTGGTTCCTGAGAAATAAGCATATTGCCTCCTTTTGAGAGTGGATGCCGTCCGCGTTGAAGTATGCAACAGTTAGAGAGCGGGGTTTAATTCTGCCCAGGACTTTGGTACCCATTTTCGAGGATTAAAAACGAGAACCAAAGGTCGCGGACATAGTCGTTGGAGAGTTAATTGAAGTCTTCCTCCAGCGCAGCGAGAGTTTCGCTGTGCTCTAGGAAGGCTTGGAGCCTGTCCTGCGAGTTCTTCGCGATTCGCAGTTTTTCGCCAAAGACAAGGATATCCTTGATGTTCACCATTTTAATGTAGGCGATCAGCTTTTGGATTTCCTCAAACGGAGGCATTTGGCTGGGAGCAGCCTGGGGTTTTGACGGCCCCGACGAAGAGGCGGCTTTGGGAGCCTCGGTGGGTTTGGGTCATGGAAGCGGTTTGCTCCACGCCGAGACCGCCGGCGAAAGGGGCCGGGCATAACAATTTCGGGTCGAATGGCCGTAGAATTGGCATCGGTGGCTTTGGCCAATGATGCCCTTCTTGTGTGAGACCTCAACCTTCACGCTAGTGAGGTTGCACAATCGGTCTATGCCGAATATTTTTTCCCCTCCGGGGGAAAATCGAGGGTCGTGAGGATGAGCGGTAGTGTTGCCTTGTGTGCGCATGTTGATTATGCAACGAGCTTCCACTACGGGGAGGTTTTGATTTTTGTGGTCGTCGATGACCTCAGAGATGTCAATTTCGAGGAGAATTCTGCGAATAACGACGCGGAGCTGCTTCTCCTCGGGGAGAGCGAAAGTATGGAAGCCGAGTCCGGCATTTCGCAGGTGCTTGGAACAGCCCGGAAGTCATCAACCGTGGTGATGTTGATTCTGATGCCCTGTGCGGTGTTTTGCGCTTTCGGGCATTCTATTTTGTGGTCCGCAAACTACTTGGAAACTGAGTTCCACTTGCTTTTGTCCTGGAGGACAATCGGGAGAGGTGGCTTCGGGCCACGTTTCTCCGGCGGGGCCGAGGTATTGGCGGGGCCGAGGTATTGGCGGGGTGAGCGGAAGGCGCGGCCTTTTTTGCCAGCGTGCTCGTCGGCGAGGCGTGGTGCGAGTTAGACTCGGATGAGCGTTTGGAACCGCGTTTGCGCTTCTTGACGACGAGGGTGAAGCCCTCGTCGTCGGCATGATTGGATGGTGAAGATTCCACCTCCATGTCGCTGCCGCTGTTACTAACTTCCGAGTCCGAATCGGAAGAGGCGGGAAGGTCGGGCTTAGAGGGCCCCGCCTCGGGGGCCCTTGGTATGGGTGGGGTGCGAGTCGCGGGAGTTGGATCCGGAGACGCCGGGCTGTTCGTGTCGAAATTCACAGACACTGAGCGAACGGTGGTAGGCGCCTTAATGAATTGTTTCCAGGCTTCCGGGAACTGTTTGCGCGCTGCGCGCAAACTTGGCGAGTACGGCGTCCATTGGCATGGGCGCCATTTTGTGGTGTAGTCGCCCCGCCGCACGCCGGGGGGGAAGTGTGCCTACTTGCGTAGAGAACCTATCTGTCGCCTAATGCGACAGGGCCTATCGGTAATTATACTAACGCCTAATAACTAATATAAAACAACATACGTTGACTTTTGCTACAGGAAGCGGAATGGCTCCACTGAAGAAGGATGCACCTCGCAACGTGTTTCAGAATAGTTTAGTTGCATTTCATTAAAGGAATACTTGTAAGGAAAAATTATTCCGCATGTTTTGCTGTGCTGTCGGGCTCCCGTCACAACTTTAACAATTCCTGGCGCTCATAACTTCCTGCTGCAGCCAATCGCACATGATACCATTATGCCCTCGATTGCGAACACTTCATGTTGTTTATAACTTTATATGTTCATTTTACAGTGCTATTGAAAACGTTCAATAGTGGTTGGTATCTGTTCTACTGCAGCCGACAGTATTGGGGTATAAGGGGCTCTGCACAACAACTCAGGGGACCTGAGACAACCATATCTGCCGGTGCACCCTACTAATAAACAAAGGAAGCTCTGGCTCCAGCCAGACCGGCGTTGTATCAGCGTGGTGGAAAATGTCCCAAATACCCCATGCGAACCTCTCTATAGGACAGCCCTTAGTGTTCAGCGGTACTGGAGGCCATGCTGATTGTATGTGGTAATCTTTGGGGGAGGACTATGTCCAGCAGTGGACGTCTATCGGCTGATGATGATAATGGTTTGAAGGGCGCTGTAGCTGGTGTAATTACTGAGGTGACGCGACCAACATTTTATATCTAAGTGTATATCATCCCAAATAGCGCCACGTAGTTATGGACAGGCGTATCACTTACTATCAGGTGAACGCTCGTTTTGTCGCTTAATTGAATAAAATGAAACAACGTTCTCAAGTATATCACAACTCACAGATTGTTACTGCCAGTGGTAGTAATAGTGTTAATGGTGAAGAATAACGTGAAAATCTCAGGGAAGACCTGATCATCTTCTGGGGATACCTGGTGAATGTTATTATTTGTGTTAAAGTATACCAAAGTACAGCCTGCCAACATAGACTTGGATATTTATTAAACACTAAATTCCTTATCATCATCATCAGCTGATAGAAGTCCACCGTTGGACATAGGCCCCTCCCAAAGATCTCTAATTCGATCGGTCCCTTATTAATTCCTTATATTGTATTATAAAGTTTTGTTTTCGACGGTGTAAACCGTACGGTAACTAGTGTAATTACTGCGGTAACGAGACTCTGATGTTGTTGTCTCGAGTGAAGATCGCAATGTGGTGCTGTGTATATTAATCTATTGACCTGGTTATTACGTAAAGTTATCAAGTTGATGTAAAGCAATAAATTACACAGACTGTTATGTACTGAACGTCAAAACGTCAAAGTCATACATCGCTTAATAGTTACGAAGTTAAACGGGACCGCAAAGTATTTGCTTTGAATTTTATCGGCTAAGGGGTCGCCTAGTATATAGGGGTTGATGAAATCAATTTCTATACGTTGTGGTTACGTGCCTAAGAACCGGTGGTGGGTATCTATTACCGTTTAGATGCCATCGCAGCGACTATAGCAGCCGAGAAACATTACCACGCAAATGTTACCATTTTCCGGTTTGAAGTGTGTTATATCTAGTGAAATTATTATAGTAAGGAAAGTACAGTAATTGTAGTCATGATTAAGGGATTAGGGAATGGACTGGCATATCCGGGGCGTCCGAATTGTTCCGCCAAATCAGAGACAGGAAGAACTGTACTACGCTGATCGCCAACCTTCACTAGTTGGAGAAACACTATAAGGAGAAGAAGGAAACTTAATTTCTTGTGCCACAAGAAGACGAGCGTAATGCGGTGCAGTGCATATCATCGTAATTAGCGTCACGTTGTATTGTGTCACGTAATTAGTGTCACTTATCATCGGGTGAATCCCGCTCGTTTTATCGCTTAAAAAAACAACAGGGCTGCTGTAAACATAAAAGATTTGTTCTCGTTACTGTTGCCTGATAAACACTAATATGTTCACGTTCAACTCGTGTAATCAGTATCATGCACGTTTGTGCGTGTGTACACGTGTGTGTGTGTGTGTGTGTGCGCGTACAGGTAAATAAGTTAAGTCCGTCCTTTAACGAGCTGGTGCGGCGTGCTTTGATACTGTCGCAACGCTGGCCATTCCGCTATAATCTACTTATGGTCCAGCTAATGCGTCTTTGACAACGACGTTATAACCGTAAGCTATAATAATTCCGGCTTATTGCGAAAAGTGAAGCAACTGCTACGTATTAACTTCACATTAATTAAAGAGAATTTAATTAATTATCATAAATTATATGTAGGGTGTCCCGTGGCAGATTTAGGATTTGAAATTCGAATATTTTTCTAACGGTTGCGCGGGGGGACCGGGGAGGGGTTACAGTTTGGCGTGGCGTTTGTGCGGATTGGTCAGTCACGATGTCGCAGTGGACTGGTGTCTTTTTCTGTCAATGGAATAATTGGACTGTTTTTCTTTGAAACTTCTCGTGGAGCAACCGTAGCGGTTGATGGTGATATCTATCGCCGCATTTTTATACCGAAACTAAGAAAACATCCATCAAACAGCTCTCACACGTGGTTTCAACAAGATGGCGCCACGCCTCACACAGCAAGAGCCTCGATGAGCCTCCTTCGCGAGATACTCTCGAAAGATTCCGCGAGTGTGTACGTCGCGATGGAAAACATTTGGACGGAGTGAACTTCAAAAAATAAAATCCGCATGTCTCGTCTTTCTTTTTATGACAAATATATGTATATTCTAAAATAATAACATCCTTTAATTTAATTAAGAAATCCTAAATCTGCCACGGGGCAACCTGTATAATGCAACTTGCAGATAGTAAGTACTACATCTACGTGTATTAAATCAAACCTTATTCGCCGCCGGCCCACGTATCTGTATATATATGAGGGATCAAAAAGTAATGATAACGACGTATATACTCCTTGGTATGAAAAAAAATAAATATTGGCAAACCTCAGATACATATTTGTGATATTAATAAAGAAAAAATCTTAGATTCTCTTTTGTTTTTTGCTGAATGCAGTCATTTGTTTGCTTCGTATCGAAACGTGTTCTCGGAAATGGAGAAAAACGAAGTGCGAGCCGTTATTAAATAGCTCTGTTTAAACAAGTTAACGACGCAAGAGATTCATTGCGATCTGGAGGCAACATTAGGAGAGTCTGCTCCGCCGTATTCCACTGTCGGAAGGTGGGCTTCTCAATTCCGAGTACGGAGAACGAGCACGGAAGACGACCATCGTTGCGACCTCTTGTCTCTCCTCTATAACACTATCCAACACTTTAACCCTTCCGCATCCAATATTTTCTCACCCTTCTCCTCTCCCTTACATACTACTTTATGTACATATGTATGTATTTATTTTAAATTTTTTAGGTTTTTGGGTTATGTGTTTAGTTTTTGTATTGTGTGTTCATTTTAAGTTTTGGTTAATTTCATATTAATTTAATCTTACTTTTATTTTCTTTTTCTTCGTTTTATTATTATTTTTGCTTGCGGATGCCAGATCCGTCAGCCCCGAGACCGATGAAGCCGTAATGGTTGTCAATAACATTATACATCACCATAAAAAAATATCGTCACCACGTCCATCGACCTCTGTCGCCCAAGAAAATGTTGTGAAAGTCCAGAAAATTGTACTGAGCGATCAAAGAGTTATCATTATTACATTATCTTTCTCCCAACTATTCACCGTCAGCTTGACAAAGAATTCCTCCGAATCCGTCACGGAGAAACCATGGAAGCCAAGAGAGAAAACTCTTCCGACTCTCTGTGGTAGGTCTGGTCTTAGACTGCGTCGCCAACCGTTATACGGCCGCAGAAGATAAGGTCGAGCGGCAAAACGCAATACCGACATTTTTTTTCTTCCGCGGCCTTACTGCTGCTGCATCAGCGATTAAGCACCGCCAAGTCGCGGAGGATACGAAGAGCGGTGAATATCGATATTCCTCTCACTCACCGACTCCACCACGACTAGAGAAGGCACTGTGAGTCTGCAGTCCACCGGCACACACCCGAGGTGAGCTCACTTATAGCAGCCACCTCGGGTCAGCCGGGTAGGTAGTTCCACTTAGCTTCACCGTGTCTGTTCAAGCCGTGGCTACTGATGTCCTCTGCCAAGACAAAGCGGAAACCGGTCCGGGAGGCCGACAACAGAGATCTACCACCAGTAAAAGTGCACGCGAACACGTACACACGTGTACTGAAGTGCAGCACGCACCTTTTAATTACTTCCTGTCCTGAATAAAATAAAGAGCAACAACCCTTTCAAACGTGAACACGTTACGAAATCTGAAAAAGACGAAATGATTTTCAGGCGTGTGCTAATTGGTAACGGTCATTCATTCACAATTTGATTGATGGACGCTGATTGGCTGATGAATTTGCTCTAGTGTCTATCAAATATAGGTCGATTAGATTTTAGACTAAAACTGTGAATATTGGAAACTGATGATTTTTATAGTAAATGATGTCTGTGATAATCATCATCACTATCAGCCGATAGACGTCCACTGCTGGACGCACTTCCCAAATATTCCCACATCGATCAGATTCATATTGGAGATTTGGACTATTTCCCACCACGGTGGCCCACTGCAACTTTTTAATACATTTTTTTTTATTTTAGTACCAATAATAGAAAGCAGTTGAATTTACTCGTGGTAGGTCTCTATTGTCGGAGACTGTCTAGGTACCACCTCAGCGCAAATTGCAGCCGAAAACTAGTACTGTGCAAACATTACCGTGTTCCGGTTTAAAGGGTGATTTAGCTAATGTAATTACTTGGGTAACGAGAGTCAACATCTTGTGTGAGTGTATATAAATAACTAGCGCCACGATGTTATCGGCAGGGATATCACTCACATTCAGATGAACATCCCGCTCGTCATCCTTGCTGAACTGAATAATAATAAAAACCTTTCATCCAATGGAAGGTTTTATATACTTTTTATTATTTTATAACCTTTAACCCAGCTATTGGAGCTTCGCGTTACGTTTTACGCTTTACGTTCGCTGCATCATGGCGGTGTAAAATTCACTCATACACCACTCGCGTCAAATGCAATTTGGGTAGACGTGCAAACGTTATTGTGTTAAACGTAAAAGAGCGCTGCAGGTAATGAAATCAGTTGGCTAACCAGGTATACCTGATGCTATAATCCTTCATTATTACTTTCAAAGTTCATTACTTCCGATCGAACGCATATCCGCATACAGAAACAGAGCGATGATTAAAACTCTATTAGAAAAAATCCATAGATTTATCTATATATATATTTCAACAGACAATTTTCGTTGGGGCTCAGGCCTACCCTCAATATGAGGGCGATGGGCCATAGTCATCACGCGGGTCCAATGTGGATTGGTGACTTCACACACACCTTACAATAAATTTTAATTCACGTGCAGGTTTCCTCGCGATGTTTTCCTTCACCGTTTGTATTCCGCTGTTGTTACTTAAGTTCACAAATGTACGTAACTTAAATATTAAAGTCATCGGTACATGACGAGATTCGAATCAGCGAACTTCGGAATGAAAGCAGCAAGCTCTAACCATTAGGCCGGCGAGCTACTATATATACGAATATATATATATATATATATATATATATATATATATATATATATATATATATATATATATATATATATATATATATATATATATATATATATATATATATAAGCTCGCGGATACCGGATCCGCGAGCCCTGAGTTCGATGAAACTGCTATGGTTGTCAAAAGAACTGCGGCGAGAACATCATAAAAAAAAAAAAGTATATATATATATTTCTCATCAACTTTTATGTATATTTTACTTTCGTATTATTTATCCGGTTGCTATAGAAAGCCATTTGCGGTTGCCCGCAAGGAACGTTTCAGACATATGTTAAATCTAATTTTATATTACGGTCAGCAAAAAACTATTCCCTTATTAAACAATCTAGCAACAAAGTCCCTGGGCATATATTCTAATATATTTGAAGCCTTTATTACATCTTCTTAAGGTGCCTCTTCGACTAGGGAAATTTGGCGGTTGTTTCACGATATTTCTTCCGGTCTCCTCCGAGGCGGAACAGTTATTTGTTAAATACAATCTTGAAAATATTAATAATAAATTGCGATGCGTTTAATGTGAAATACATTACGTAAGCGGATTGAAAGCAGCAAATGGAATGGATGATGAAATGGAGTGCTCTCGCCGGGGCCCGTCGCAATATCCGGTGAAACGGTTCAAGTGACTATCCGACAGTTATTGTAGGATTCCTAATAGCTCCGAACTGGTTTAAAGCTTAGCCACTTCCGGCGGCAAATTACATCGTTTCACGTTAATTGACTAAGCAAACTTCCGGCGTTAAATTTGCAATTAGTGACTGGTTCGTTAGCCAGTGCCGGGCATATCGCTGCCCGAGTAACCGACAACAAAGAGGAACGGATCAGCCGCTGTCAGCAGAACGCCCTCCCGGGGGTTTACGTGTAACAATATCCTGCTCCAGGATAAAATATAAACCTTGGTTATTTTAATCAAATGGTAATATTGGACGGCACCAGAGATATTTACAAAGTAACAAGCGCAATACATGCCAGTAATCACAACAACTTATCTAGATATTTCGTCCATTGAATGTCATCTTACAAGCGATCTCTGATTGGGGTGAAGCTGATCTGGCGAGATTTAATGCTTCCGAAACACAAGCAGGTCTATTCAACGCTAAAAGCCTGTTCACCTTGGCCCCTACTTTCCGATGCGTGCCCGTGCTGTTAAGATTAAGATTACAACGTATTTCAACTACGAGCAGTCCATAGAGTCTAAAGCTAAGATAGCTGCAAGGAAACTGGGGTTCTTTTTTTTTCTTTTTTTTTATACGCGTTACCCCCAGTTATATTAGGCTATGGCCCTGTCTTTACATTTATTTATTTCCAGTTTATTTTATCATCAGATTTCTTACCCTATCCTTCACTTCTTTCTTTTCTCCTGCTTTCTCACCTTTCCTCTTACAAACTTCATTTCTGTCACTCTCCATCTTATTTCCTTCTTTCATCCCTCTCTCATAAGGACAACTCATACCATTTTTATTTCCATTTCCACGTTACAATTTTTTTTGCTTATCTCTAGTACAGTTTGCTTTGTTTATCTTAAATTTACAATATTTTTACATTATTTTCCTTTGGTTTGAATTTTCTTATTTCCTATTTACATTCTTTCTTATTCTCTATCACAAATCTTTTTTCTACATTATGTATATTCTACTGTTTCTCTGTCTCCACCTCTACTTCTCAAACTTCTCCAATTTTGCTACTGTACCTTATTCCTGTTTATTACTTTTGTTATTATATCCTCGCTCATCAGAGAGGCGATACTACTAGAGAGGGATCAAAAAGTAGTGAGAATGAGATAGAATATAACAACTATTGATAACTTAATAATTAATTTTTCTACATAGTCTGCGAGTGTCTCTGCACACCGAGTCAGTAAAGCTTCAATTCCTTTCAAAAAAAAAGTTTTGTCTTGGTCCTGCAAAAAACTCTCCACGGCATCCATCACCTCGTTATCGTCTTCGTACCTGTTGCGCCTTAAGTATTCTTTCAATTTGGGGAACATAAAAATCGCTAGGCGCCAGATCTAGTGAATAAGAGGGGTGGTCAACCAATTCGAAGCCAGCTTGCTGAATGGCAGCCATCGTAACTGTCGACCTGTGCACGGGTGCGTTGTCATGATGAAACAGCACGTCCCTTCGAAGTTTCCCTCTCCTTTTCTCTTTGATGGCATTCCTCAACTTGGAAATTAAAGCTGCATAATATTGGCTTGCAATAATGGTTCCACGCTCCAGGTAATCAATCAACAATATCCCTTCTGAGTCCCAATATTGAGACCATAATCTTGCCAACCGATGCCACGGCACGAAACTTGTTCGGGGTCAGTGATGATGGCCAGTTCCATCGCGAAGATTGCTGTTTTGTCTCGGGATCAAAATGATGGACCGATGTCTCATCCATTGTTACAAAACGAGACAAAAAGTTTTCAGAATGTTCTTGAAACTTGTCCGACAATATCTTGGAATCGTCAAGTTGATTTTGTTTCTGAGTGTCGGTTAACATTCTCGGCACCCCCCACCCATCTTGCGGAGACTTTTCTCATATTCAAAGATTGTTTCAATATGGATTGAATACTTCCATATGAAATGCCCGTTTCTTGAATTACGAGTAAGTATCGGATGGTAACTCTTCGATCGCTCAATACAATTTTCTTGGGTGAGTGACATGGATGGACGTGGTGACGGCTGCAACGATGTTCGTCTTCCGTGCTTGTTCTCCGTACTCGAAATTGAGAAGCCCACCTTGCAGCAGTGGAATACGGCAGAGCAGACTCTCCTAATATTGCCTCCAGATCGCAATGAATCTCTTGCATCGTTAACTTGTTTAAACAGAGCTGTTTAATAACGGCTCGCACTTCGCTTTTCTGCATTTCCGGGAACACGTTCCGACACGAAGCATACAAATGACTACATTCAGAAAAAAACAAAAGACAATCGAAATTTTTTTTCTTTATTAAAATTATAAATATGTATCTGAGCTAGGTCAGTATTTATTGTTTTTCTTACCAAGGAGTATATATGTCGTACTCACTACTTTTTGATCCCTCTTCGTACTAGCGCTTACTTCCTTTCTTAACTCGGTCTCATACATAAAGCGCTCTTTACCAATTACAGGCCAACCGTGAATCACGTGCACCGCTGTCTGCTCCACCGTCGGTTCAGAGATGCATGATGGACTCTCCTTGAGCTTAAACTTGTGCACCTGCACTTATACTTGGAGAATCTCCCGTGCCCCGTGAAAATCTGGACTAGAACCGTGTCCAGCTCCACTCGACGGAGTACGCAGTAGGCCGACGTGGCGTCCGGAAAAAAAATCCGCGTTGTTGAAGCCGTCATGCTTCCACGTAGAGTCTGTTCCATTGATCAATCGTACTCAACCGAAGTGGACGCTTGACGAACGAAACAGGACAGTCCGCATATTACCGATCACCTTTTATTTTTCAGGGCCAGCTGATCCACCCTCTCGTTCCCCGCTGTCCCAGCATGCGCTTTCACCCAGAACAACCTCATTTCTTTCCCTTTATCTCTCGCTTTCTTGGCATTCTGTTTCACACGTATCGCTAGGGGATGGAGAGTGTCTGGTTGTGCGACAGTTTCGAAGGTGGACCTCGAATCGTTCATCACGGCGCAGTTTTGCGCTGACCCGCCGGTCGCGTACCCTGTAGTTTCCACCAAATCCAGCAGCTCATCCTGGTAGACCGTGCCGCAGTTGACCAGCTTGACTTTCTCGCTGATTACCTCTACGGCGTCCTGCATTGCGCAGAACGCCGCACCCATCTTTTCATTTCTCCGGCTGCTGTCCGTGTAAATCTATAGATCGGCAGCCGAGGTGGAAAGAAGGTCCTCCTCCGCACGGTCGCCCAAACAGGAGAACTCCACACTCACTCGATCAGACGGGTGTAACAATCGTTTAATCTTATATAAACGGGCTGCTTCCTTGGATTTTCGGGTACAAGGAAGCAGCCCGGCAAGTATCCGGGCCGAGTTCAACGACGCGGTAACTGGGGGTCCTCGCGACAATACTTCTCACAGGGCTTTTGACCTTATATGAAGCGCAGGTACGGTAGTGTGTGAAGTACTGTTACCATATATGAGAAAGTGCTGTCAAAACTCATCTTGCGGCAGTAGACTCGGTGAAGAGGCTGGCTAAGAGGCTTGATGGTGAATAAGAACTTGTCATAACTAGGCTTTACAGTCTTGATCACAGGCGCCGTGTGGCCAGTCTCACCGTGTACTATAGGATACATTTGGGAGAATGTGCAATGGAATTACACGATATTATTCCCCCATCCCTCTTTTCATCACTAGACGACCAGACGCAGAGCAAGTCTCCATCCTTATGTTGTGCATCTTTAGTCTGCTAATAAAGAGGTTCAGTTGCTTGTTCTTCACGAGAACAGCAAACGAGTGGAACAACTCGCAGGCGTCAGTGTTTCCGTCCAAATATGGCGCGGGTGTCTTCAAGTAAAGAGTGAATAGGCTGGTGTTAGGTTCGTGCGTCTTACCACCACAGATCACATCACCACTTAACATCAAGTGGGATCTTGGTTTTATGGATAGACGATGGCACCGCGAACCGTTATGGGTACGACGAGGTCTCCAGTCTCACACTAAACTTGCCGAGAGGAACTTATGGATCGTCTCGACCACCTCTGCAGGAACGTACTGATATTCTAGCTGATTGTCATCTTTAGTACATTGCTAAAAAAAAAGCTGACTCTCTGTGTATTGCATTAGCAACGAACTTGTTTATAGTTTCTGAAATTTGCTGGCATAGGGGATGGAAGGCACCCCGATTTCATTAGTGGTCTAATCCACAACGTGTTACTACTTTGAGATCACTACTCCCGTGACGACCTGCCGTTTAGCATTGAACACACCACCAGGAACACATCACTCATTGTGTTATATAGCTGTGTTATTCCGCAAGAGGGACGTCCTTAACCGTAGGGGTTAATCGTTTGTGTGCGGAAATATACACTTTGCCGTATCTCTCTTAATATCGATTTTTATTTGTTAATATATTTCCAATGAAACTCGCGATATATGTTACTCCGTTTTCTCTGCGGGTTAATCGTTACTTTGTGAACAGTGTCGAACTATGACTAATTAAATGAAATGTTAATTAAGTTCATTGTGCGAATATCATTCACAGCGTTCGCTTATGTAATAATTAAAATATACTATGAATTGAACCAGCAACGCGTCCGCCGACATTGAAGCCATTACGCGGTCACAATATCCGATTAATTACCGTAATTTAATTAGATCCGGCTTATAGTTCGTTAGCTGATTATTCAACTGCTTATTGCAACGTTATAAATCCGTACAGAACTAAAGTAATAATTTATTTATTAAATCCACAATCAATCATACATTAATACATTCACTAAAATATACAAAGAATTTAAACAGGAAAATCTTCTTAGATGATTGTTAAGAAGTAAACAGCATTCACTAATTACACTCACTGTTTATGGATAGTACACAAACGACAAAAATAATTGCACTCATAAAGCAGTAAAAGAGCCAGGTCTGCAAGAGCTGAACATTTTACGAATATATGAATCCGCATCGATGTCGAAAGAATTACTGCAGCAGTTCAATAGCTTGCATAGTCTGAAAACTGGAGAGTTACAACAGAACACAGATCTCCGCAGGCGGCGCGAGAGAAGTAATCGCGCATCTAGAAATTCTATTAGGTACCCTAATATTGAAGCTGGATAGTGAGGTGCAGTCAATTTTATTGTTAAACTATATATTAACTGATTATGAGTAAAGTTCTTCAGAAAACAAAAAACCGAACAACTGGACTTTATGCGTTAAACAACAGTTAGGAAAACGTGGACCTGGTAGACAGCTGAAGAAATGGTTTGACGACATACAGGAGTGGACCGGGCTTCAAAACCGTCAGTTAAAAAGAATAGCTGAAGATCGAATTGGTTTTCTCAATCTGATCGCCAAATTTTGAAGAATGCACCTATGAATGATGATGTTTTTTTTTAAGATGGTATGCACTTCACCGTATTGCACTCGTCGCCTGAGACATAAGATGTTGAGTTTCGTTACCCCAGTAATTGCACTAGCTACGGCGCCTTACAAACCGGAACACAGTAATATTCACACACTACTGTTTGGCGATGCGGTGATACCTTGATGACCTCCGGCAGTCAGATGTTGGCAGGTTGTTTACAGAATACTACGTCATAGCTGCACTGCAGCACGACGTCAAATGTTTTTTTGGTTTCGGAGGAGAAATTTCGAAAGATACCCTGCTTCCGGAGGGAATTCAGGGTTATATGAGATTCTTACACACTAAAACCCCTTTTCGGTGGTCTGCATCGGAGAGGGTCCGGGATCTGTTATGAAACGCACCGGTGCTTACACTTTCTGTAAACGTCGTTTCTGAGTAGGAGCCTAACCTTCCTAGGCACCATCACTGACCCACACGCAATCCCACGCAGGTTCTCTTGTTGAGCGATAAGGGCCCCCACCCACAGGGCTAAACTCCCAGACCGTTTTAATCGCCTTTTACAACAGACGGGACTTACTTTAGTCATATTACGGAAACCAAGACCACAGGTCTGTGGCGTTTCGGTCCTACTTAACAATTAAGTCGTAAATTAAATAAAAAACACATTTTTTTTTCTAAAAAATAGATTAATAGTGATAATAGATAGATAGATTAGGCGATTCCGGAACCGGATTCTTTGATTTAGTGACGGTCACAGAGGGATACGTATGTAAACATTCATTATATTCAGTTTGGGTTTAGAACTGAAAACCGATAAATGTTTGTGATTTATAATGCACTGCACGCGGGCGGAAGTCATATGAGCGGCCATTAAAAACATATCCGTCGGGTGTACAGAATCATTGACTCGGTGGCGGATGGAGTACCGCGCGCCAGTTACAGTTGCAATATCCGGGTGACCGGTACCAATGTTGATCGGACAAACAACTGCGGGACTTCAGGGATGTCTGCGTCGGCTGGGGATCTAGGCACGACTGAATTATATGTAACAGCGGAATAACAATCATGAAGGTTAATAAATATTAGTTACTGTAGTTCGTTCCCCTGATGATATGAAACATGTTCAACAGGTGAACGACCCGTTTCGATCTTGCTTCCGCCGCTTACAAAAGAAAAAAAATCCCGTACAGGGGTAGAGGGATGCTGCAAAATTCATTAAAAAAGTTACGTCTGCACAAAGAGAGAAACGCGTCTGTGTACATCCCGGTATGTGCGTCGGCTGCACGGCTCCACGGCACCGAGTCGTAAGGCTCATGCATTGCAAATTTTGCCATAGTTGCAGGTTCGCGAAGAATTTCTTTCCCAAGTACACAGCTCCATCCGCCCCGCATCGCTGGGCATCCTCAACGTTACAACGCACTACCATCCAGCGATGCATGTGCATGATAGTGTCATCACAGGAATAATAAACTCAACATAGCAATCGGAATCTCGTACTTAATGACATCATCATCATCAGTCGATAGAAGTCCACAGCTGGACATCGGCCTCCCACAAATATCTCCATATCGACCGGTCACGATGACATAGTATCGTTTATATATTATTATAACTCATACAATTTTTTAAATATATTTGTTTATATTGTATACATTGAGAAAATAGCATATACTTTTCAAAGGAAGATGAGCTAAAAAAAAAAAATTATATGCAACAGAATTAATACTCAAATGTGCAAACTACCTTACAGATAATGCATACGGATATAATATAATAAGCTATTAGGGACTGAGATTGGAAAAGTGAGTTATTTTCAGGAACACTGAATAGCCCCAAGCGGTGTATGTTTTAAAATTAACCGAGTGCATTTGTACTGCAAGAGCAAACGCTAAATGAGATTTTATCTGAAAAATCTAATTTAGCTGCTAATTTTAAACGCAGCTTACAAATTTCAGAGACAGTTTCAAGAAATTTGTTTGTGTCTGACTTTTCATCGCGGTTACTAGTTTGAACTTTTACTTCGGATAACTTCGCGCAAAAAGTTAATTGTTAATTGCAACTCCTGTACATTCCTAATGTATCATTTAAATCTCCAGCTGTATTATTTAATGATAAACAGCTTCAACGTGTACATGAGACGATTTAAACTCCAGAGTAATTAGGGAAGATTTTCGTCATTACGCTGATGTCTTTTAGGTCATTTATTTGCCAGCGTATTAAGCGACATTTAGTCGTACTTGGCAATGCACTGCTTTTTCCTCTCCTCTATCGCTCGCTGTCTGAAAGCATGGTTTGAAGACGTTTCGCCAATAGATGTGTAAACACCCGATCATCTTATCACTTTCTCTATACTTCGGGGTTTTTTTTAATTGAATCGCCCCGCTAACGGTAACGATGTTGTCGTCACAATACTGAATGATTTCATTGAACTGAAACTTCCATAATATTATTTTATAATTATCATACTAAAAATCAATAACAGACAATAAGCCGGCCTCGTTATGGACAGTATATCAAGTCAAGTATTACGTAATTGTAAACAAAAGTTTGATTTGTTACAGAAGGACCTCCGGAGACTTGCGTGGAAGAGACACAAACGGACCCTCTCGCGCCACTCACAAGTAAAGTGTTACACAAGTTTTTTAAACATTAAATAGATGCAATCAATTTGCGGTCGATCTTTCTTGACGAGGACCATTTAGATAAGAAAAAACCATCTCTGCGCAAAACAAAGAGCATAGTTCCGGATTTACCGAGGTAAAAAGATCTGCTATCTCAGGTCTAGGCTCTCAAGGCTTGCTTGGCGACTTGCACTGCCGATGAGAATACATATCAACTACACCCTATTGTTATGGGCATTTGTAACAATTGCCATTAGGTCAGTGTCTCTTTGTTATATAAAGAATCTCTATGACCAGGCGAAGAAAGCGATGTAGCTGAAAGTGAAGAACGAGCGTCCTCCGAAAACTCACCACAGAGGCGCCGTAAAGGAGGTATCCTCAAAGGTGGACGTCTGTGGAAATCCTTTGAACACGAAAAAGAGCTCAATGAACAGGTACGGTTACAAAAATAATAAAGCTCACCGAATGAATTAATATTCAAACCTTACTTTGAATAGTTTAAATAAGTACTTTTCCTCTAAAAGTGTAAATCATATAAATTAGTTTTTTTTTCCCTTACGTTAGGGAAAAGTCTATAACGCTCCCAAGTTGAGGGTCGATTGTAAACTGGGGATCTTTAAAAGGAGTTTAACAAATTCATATAATTCAAATAGAATGACGATCAACGGTCAACGACGACTGCCAGCGACGAGGACGGTTCCGTAACACCCAGGACCGTACGTTTCGTGGACAGGCCGAAGGAGACTAAGAATGAGGAATCCGTACCGAAGGTGGAGCCCAAGGAGCAGGAGACGGAGCAGACGTCGGAAAACGAGAGCGGCCCCTCCAAAGAACCCGCCGCCAACACACACAGGTACTACCATTGAATGTATAGAGCAGTTCCGGGCTGCGGCTTACCACGCATAAGGTTCTGTTCAGCTCGTGACGTATGAGTATTTAAGACAAGAACGAACAGGAACTTCCTGGGACACCATTGCGTGATATTTACTTAAAAAAAATAATTAAAACGAATTATTTATATAATTGTATCGGTATTATATTCCTAGATTGGATACACCGTTGATACTTACAAATCAACCACCGAAAGCGAACTCAGCTGTCCAACAGCTGTTCAACAGTAACCGACCGCCACCGCCCGCCATGGAGTCACATTTGATCACCTCCGAAACTTTAAGGTAACGATAAATATAGCATTTTAGTTGTTTTATTACTTTTCAACAAGTCCTAGGGTAAAATATTGGTTGTTCTGAAAATTTCTATATAAAACGATCAATCGATATTCATAAGCTCTCAAAGCTCATTATTCAATTAATGCAATGATGGACTCGTTCACATACTCAAATTTAATTATCGTTTCCGGTTAGAATCTAGTCGGTGTAAACTATATCGCATAGTTATCAAATATTTCTGTTGAAAATTTAAGGGTCGTGATTTCAATGAATTATTATTAAACGAACAACCGCTACAGTGCTTTTGATAATGCTTTACATCAGACTGAAACAAAGACGGCCGGATAACGCCCACTACGCCTTTTTTTGGGTTCTGGCGGTGGGGGGAATCTTCGAATGAATAATCTGTCTTCTGTGGGGAAGTCAGAGTTATGTGGAGGTTTTTACACACTTCGGCGTTTGGAGAGGTAACGGGATTACCGTTCGGAACACAACCGCAGCCTCTCTAACGCCATGTTGGGATAGCCCGTCCGGAGGTCTGTTTTATGTAAACCCTACCAGCCTCGCAAGTACTTCAATGACCGGAGATCACGTCCATCCATTGTGCTCCTCAGGGTCGTTTAGAAGTCGATGAGAACCCCCACACTGACCGCCGACGACCCCAAAGGCCCCATTAACGCAGGGTAACGCCGTTCACCGGTCTACCTCAAGGGGTTGTATATTCCGCTCAACATCTTTCGGAGCCCAAGTCAATCTCTCCTGCACGCGTTGCATCCTGTTAAACTACAGATGAGGCTCTGACCACACACCAACCCGCACTAGGACAGCAGGTGGGGCTAAGGCCCAATTCCCCCCAAAAATAAATCTATTTTATGGGTTTATTAAATAATAAAATTGTATGGACTTGTGGTTTAGGTAGTAAGATAACCACACTTTAATATAAAAGTTGACCATCTTAACCACGCATAGAATCTACATGGTCATGGACTCCAAACAATTGGTTAAAATAGCTTTTCACGCAAATAATAACAATAATTGTGCGACTATATATGTATAAAAAGTATAAAAACTTATTCTCACTTAACCCTTTCATATGGGGCAGGTGTGCCTACTAGTAAGTACAAGTTTATTTTAATGTTATATTAAGGGTACGAAAATAACTATTTTACATGCATGTAGTTATAATTTAATCGTCATAACGTTTATACCTATAAACATGAATTATCATGAGCATAAGCAGCAGATCTTACCATTGACGTAAGCAGCAGAGCTTAGTCTACTCGACAACCTTTCCAAATAACTCTCCAAGAGGTTTAAGGCACAGGTTGCTGCCGATTTGCCTTGAAAATAGGGGGTTTGCCATTCAATCATTGTTCACGTCCAGTGTGGATAATCGATATTCATGAGAAATGGAACTGTCCCCAACATTGTGCCGCGTGACGCCCCTGACGCTTAGGGTGACCACGGGAATATTATGCATTGATGTCTACCTTCCGAATTCTATTGCGTGAATACGCAGTAAGATTTTTTATGGCCATACCTCTTACTCCTTGGTAGTGTAGTATACTGATTAATATATCTTGTCTAACACATAATGTGGCTACCGCTAATATCATGACTACAACAGGGCCTGGGACGCTGGCGTAAAACCGAAGACAGAGGATGCTGCAGTACGCAGGGTCGCGGAGCGGAATGCCCTGCGGTGTTCCCTGCTGCGCAATGAGGCGAGGAAAAAGCAGCAGGCGAAGGTTACTTAATCAATGTGTTAAAAATTTACTGGTCAACAATAACAAAATGCATTCACGTCTAAAAGCATCCCTTTATTTCGGCAGGAACACGAAGACCAATGTATTCTGGACAAAGTAGCTTCACCATATTTAGTGTTTAATAAAAAAAAAACTTTACAGCCTCTTTGTTACAATAGTTATGTTTCTTTCAAGCGCCACATAACTGTGAAAATATTGTAAAAACGCGATTACTGGTCTCCAGTCAGAGTAAATTTCATTTATGACTTCTAACTCCTCAAATTTTTTTTTTCTAATTAAGTCAAACGCGTTATCCTTACCTATTAATTTTAATATATTTTTTGTTGTTACACTCATTTGGTCACACTATCACGAAGGTGAGAAATGTTACAGAGTGTATAAGTGTCTCCTCGAAAGGGCCAGGTCAGCATTTCTATAATTTGATGATACAGCCAATCCGAGTTTTAAGACCGAGCCAGTTGCCAGCGAGGCGCAAAACAAGCTGCATACCTTTATATCTATGTTTTTGCTTAAATATAAGTTATTTTTGTAATGCAACATTTCAACAAAAATGTCCTCTTACTTAACTCATCACATGGTATGTATTTTCAGTACTGCAATTATATTATTACACTGCAATGTTTTAACATGCAGCAGATTAGCCACTATCCACCCGAAATGCTCGAAATATCTACCCCCTACTTAACCTACAAATAATATTTAATTCGGCATTAAACCTTGAATCACATTACATTAATATTAGTAATAATATTAACGTTAAAATTGTAGCAGTATTTAACTGTTTCGCATTAAATTCGATTAATAACTTAAAGCTCTTCAAGCTATTAAGTTTTGACATATAAATATATGAATAATGAAAAACAATTAATGTTTATTGTGAAACATAAGCAAGATACGGGGCTAACAATCAGGGTATGGCTTCATCGTCATCAGCCGATAGACGTCCACTGCTGGATATATACCTCCCCCATAAATTCCTACATCGATCGGGTAAGGATTCATGTCACGCTGGCCCAATACGGGTTGGTGGGAGACGGAGCCGGTGAGGTTGACCTAGATCCCGTGATTATCGAGCGATAGTAAAATCTACTCACTCGGTATACTTTAGCGGGGATGGCCTTTGTTAAATCATTAGTCGACTATAAATAAAAACTGGAAATGTCAAGTTTGAAGACAAGCTGAAGTTATTCCGTTTTTATATTTATTAGACGATCTATAAAGTGAACTCCTCTTTATCTAAATTTAACCGCTCCGTTAAGACTGATCTATCACGTGAACTGTTAGCAGACTTGGTGTTTAAGTTTCATCAAGAAGTCGCACACCACACTAAAATAAGTGATGCTCACTTTCACATATTAACCGGCGTCGGATTGATGCTGTTATTTGCACGTCTCCAGCTACAACGATATTGAGCTGTTTGTTTATTGGGTGTTGTTCTTGCGCAGAATAAAGTCAGATTAGTAAACATTTCAGACGACTTCAATGCAGTTAAAGAGCATTTTTTTTTACGTTGGCTGTTATCGTATCTGCTTTATCTTTCTCCACTCTATCTTTCACTCATACAAAAAGGCAGAAGCTTCCACCACGTAGTTGTATTTGAACTAGTATGGCACTAAGAACAGGATGTTGGTAAATTCTATTTGATCTAGTCCTACTTATCCCTGTCCCCGTCAGATGTACGAGTAGCTACATCGGCGCGTTCATAGAATATTTGTTTCCAGCAAGAGACGACGTCGCTAGCTGAACGTATACGTCTCCTCACCTGCGACATGGAAGACGAACCCGAGGACCGACCACCGCCGCCCAGCGTCAGCGGTGACAAATTCTCGAGCAACAGCGACAAACCAACTACATACGTCAACATGGACAGGAACAGCGAGAAAGCCTTCGGAAGCGCTTCGTCCAGCTCGTCATCTTCTACTCTATCGGCGCAGGTGCCTGTTCGTCACTATCCGCTGGATCTGGGTGACATTCATCAGGAGCACCAAAAGGTAAGCAGGAGGGGTCTCAGTGGCTCATAAAGCTGAAGAAAATGTTATCAATTTAATGACAGCTACTGTTACTTATGAACGATAACTTAATTTCATATAATGTTAAGTGAGAAGACAAGGCCGCAGATAGTAAATTTCGATCGACCAGAGCACTCTGTCTCAAATGTGGTGATGGCGGGAACACTGCAACTCTAGTGACAGCATTACGCATATGACAACGAGGCTACTTGAAAGATATTTGTACTGGTATCCATTAGTAATAATATTGACAGTGGAGGAGCTCATCCTGCTTTCAACCGGTTGCTCTGCTACTCAGGGTCCGTACGGTGACGGATAACAGCTGCGCTACGAAAGTCCGAATAGGTGGTTGATTGCTTTTTTTCATTTACTTAACCATAACTTACACAATGTCGAGTAATAATGAGGCTGAAGACGGGGCAGCTTGATAAAACACTTTTTTAAAACAAAAGGTACTAAAAACAATGCGTTTCTTTTTAAGCTAAGTATGTTCGTATAATAAATACGACTCCTCTTTGAGGCGACGTAAACCCCTCACTCTCTCCCCCACGGTCGGTGCACTGTGCATAAGTGAAAAGGGTTAACTGTCACAAAACACATATACTGATTTAGAACATTTCAAATGCCGCAACTTTATAAAATTGTCAATGAATTATTAAAATTAACTTCATCATCACCAGCCGATAGACTGCTGGAAATAGGCCTCCCCCAGAGATCCTCACATCAATCAGTCCTGAGCTGCCCGCATTGCCGGTCATCAGGGACCGCCGTTTGTACCAATTCACATGAGCGGATTTGTGCTATTTCCCATCATGCTAGCCCAATGCGGGTTGATAGAAGCCAGAGCCTCGTTTGTTGATTAATAAGTTACAACACGGGCAAGTGACGACGGCTTGGCTCCGATGAGTTGTTATGCGGATCCCCTCACACCCCTAATTAACTTATCACTGAATAAATAATTTCTACAGAGAGAATCTTCAACATTGTATCCGGACAAAAGATATTTCACAATAAAGCATACCTTCAGCTCAGACGGAAATAACCTTGAGAAGTGAGTGAGGTCACAGCGAGTCAGATGAAAAATACTTGAGCCTCTCAACCCACAGTTTTATTTCCGTCGCCCGCCGCTTTGCAACCGTAACGATTTTATTTCCGAGCTCGGAATTCAGTTTCAGTTTCAGATTTATTTAACTCTAACGGCAGCGTTACTCATTAAGCTAACCGAGATAAAATAATTGGAGCCATTTAATATTTACTTTGTAACTCCGCTTGATGTTAAAGTTACAACTTTCTTCAACACAAAATTATGTTACAAAGCAACCTAAGTTTAATCGTGTTTCATATATTTTAACTCATTAAGCCACAGCGCTGGCGGAAGTTCGCCGAGACCGTCAATTATCATGTTTATACAGTACCTCATTGTGCCTGTCATCTTGATACTCTAGACCACAGGTTCTCAGACTTTTTTTCTCATATGACCACTTATAAAATTTAGCTGGTTCCGGTGGACCACTTCCTGCTACATTTCTACCATATTCCCAAAATTCGACATAAAATGTGAAGATTAAAGCCAACGTAGATCCTGTCCAATCTGAGACCTAAAGCTTTCTAGATTAAATCCCTCTTTCTCCATAAGCTTCACGAGCTCTACGCCACATGCAGCATCATTTTAAGATAAATTCGAGTAGGGAAAACAAGCTGGTGATCCAGTTTCACTCCGACAGCGACATTTTTCTCGTTCTATTAAAATCTGATTCGCTTATGGCTTACCAGAAGATTTAATTGACACACTATTTGTCAAAGCCTGTCGCCATTATTTCTCGTTATGGACCGAATTTCCGACCAATCGTTTTCATGTGCGCGATGGAGCTTTATATAACATTAAAGTAAATACATAACATGGTTTTATGTCCGCCGTATATCGCGGTAGTCCGGTTTGAAAGCTCTTTATTTTCCATAATGACAGATAATTATCAGCAACCATTGTCGTTAGCTCACTGTACGTTCAACAGCGTTGCTAGTTGAGAAACAATGAAATTATTTCCATGCTCTGATGTCGTAATTATTGAAATAACTAGATTATGGAGGCTGTGCTAACATCCTAAATTGTGCCTTAAAGTTATAGAGGCGTGTTGGTTGCTACAAAGTAAACTTCCCGTTCGTACCCGCATTCTGCCAAATGTAAATACGGGCGACAAGTTAAATGTTATTAAACGACGTTAAAAAAAAAAAAACAGCAAGTAGCGACACGTCAGGAAACAAACAAACGTACAAAAGAACAACATTTTAAATATATTTTATATTTTCAATAGATACGAATAGATATGCAAGTAAAAAAACTATTTATGGCGGGGAACAGCTAGCTTGTATTATACTAGCTGTTCCTCGCCCGCTTTGTTAGCCGTTATATAAAATTAAATAACTTTCTATAGCAATCGTTACCCTAGCAACCATATAATCAATACCTAATAAAAATGTTTATAAAAGTTAATTAGAAACAAAATGATGGAGGATCTATGAAACTCAAAATATAATTAGCAAACAACCACCTTGCAAATCATTCCGCGTCGAATGCTCTCCTTACTATGTCGATACGTTTCCTAGTTTTCACGTGATTGTCGAATAAATAAAACCCATTTTCATCATATATATATTTATAAAAATTTCCCCTCTGCTGGATTCATTTAATTTCGTGCGTAATTGAAAGGGATGGGAAGGCGGTGGTAAAGGGTGCAGGGGACCATTAAACAGTAAAATCGTACCAGGAGCGCTGTGACCGTTCGACCCGTGTACAGAGGCCGCTGCTCCTTTGCAAATATTTCAACGAATGAATTGTTTTATTCGAACAAAACTGACTGCAACATACGCTACCAAGTTAATAAACGTCCGCATGTCCATCAGACCGTACTTCGGCTTCAACTTAAACCAATTGTCAAAGCGTTGCGAAACATATTGCATTCATGTATTGATTGATACGCGATCTCAGCTGTGGAATGTTCGTTTGCTACATTTATTCTTCGAAAACATCGAATTCGTGGATTTGTTTACAATGAGAACAAATCTATATAACTATATATATATGTGTAATGAAAATGAGTCATGTAGATTCGCCATTCGCATGAATACTAGTGAATGTACAGATAGGTGCAGGACCATTTTACGCGGAATGTATTGTAAATGGTTACAGGCTATTTATTTTTCCACCATTTTATATCTTATTAACTTTTATAGACACTTATTTGTTATTATTTCTATAGAAAATCAATGAAAGTCGTATACTAATTCCAAGTCTAATTTTATATTACGGCTGGCAGTGGTCCGCGAACAGCTAGTGAGAACATAAAAGCTGTAAGAAACTCTTGTCTACGGCCTAGGAATTCTCCGCTAATCAGATCAGCTAGAGAGTAATCAGTATTCTAATCTTGAGAGTGGAAAGATGAATATAGGTAACGAACAGGAGTTGGATCTAGTCGATTACCGTTTGGGAGCACGATATAGAAAGACGACGGCCTGTGAAAATTCCAGTTTTGTGTCTGGCTATTTAGGTAATCTGAATGGAGTAATTACTAGAAACTCTTCATACCGTTAGGTTTTACTTAAAACTAGCATACATTGAATATATAATAATAAGTGATATTCGATTTTCTTTCTGTCGATCCAGTACAAATAGTCTGGAGGCGACCGAATGTAAATAACATCGTTTTCTATACACGGACGCCAACATGAGGCACCGCCGCCAGTATTTCCTCCAAGAGAACGCAATATCCAATCTATATAAGACTGGATGAAGACTCATATTTGAAACCTTGGAAAATTAAAAACTTGTCAATGTAGTCTGAAGCTGCCGAGCGTAATATGATGCTTTAATAATATTCTATATGGCGGCGCAGCAGACGAACTCCGCCACGTCACCTTACTGCGTTAATTCCGTGGAAAAGCCATAGGCATTTTCAAAGATATTTTAAAGACTTCTTCCTCCTGCCCATTTCCCAGCTATGGTAAGGTCGGCCAGTATGTACTTCTCTTCCATATCCCTCTATCAGCCGACGTATCTGAATTCACATTCTTCTTACACATGTCATTTTTCACACAACGCATCCACACTTTCTTCGGTCTTTCTCTACCCTTATAAACATCCACATTCATTCTGATTACTCTCTTCGTTATATGTCCTTCATCCCTCCGCATAACATGCCCGTACCACGCTAACATTTCAGTATTTTAAACATTAAAGTTAATTGTTTTTATAATACAAGAGTGAGAGAGAAAGTCTACTATTAACACTCTGTCTGTAATTTCGCTGACATTTTCCTACATATAAATTAGTTAATATTTGTATGAAACAGTTAATTTAGGAAACGCGCCTTTTTTTAATAATAACTCAGTAAATATTAAGCGGTTTTTAGGAATCAATAATCTCATCAATGTAAACTGGATCTAGACCACACTACAGTTCACTACATTGAGAACGACTATCTCCAGTACATACTAAGAAGAGATTATATACACTGAAGATGTTCAATTATGTGTGAGCCGAGGCAACAACATCTCGATTGTTTACTTATAAGTAACGTAAGTTAACAAGTTGCACTCCTTCACAGCCGAGACCGGAACCGCGTAGGCAGTTCCTGTCGACCCTAGCCCCGCTGACAGCGTGCGTCGGTAGCACCGCCCACCACGAGAGTTTCTACTACGTCCCACCCGGAGAGAGGACCTCTGCATCGGCAGCCACTAGCATCGACTTTCAAGATCATGAAACGCCAGCTCCCGATATTGTTGCTGGAACACCAGGTAACATATTGTATCGTCAAGCGGTACATTGTTAATATCTACTTGTTTCAGTTTGAAGAGGCCATAATCGGGCGGAAGAACTTTTTATAGTGAGAGTTTCGGAAAATTTTCTATACATCATATAAAGTGTTATTATTTATAAAAAAAAATTAATACAAGACTTCTTTGTTTATTGTTATTACAACTTTCTGTCGGTGTTAATTCTCAGTATACAATATTCATTAAAATTAGTAGCGATACGAAGTTTTCTTCTACTGTCAGAATAAACTAAGTTAATAACGACTCCGACTGGCCGATGCAGTCGTCATTAACATAAAGGTTTTTTTTTAAACTCTTTTCTGTGAAACTCTGCCTATGCTGCCTCCCTACAGGCAGGCTCAAATATTCCCATTGAACACATTAGAATGGTTTTAGTTCCCACACGAGAGATCCAACTACGAATTAAGATCAGCCGCTCTCGAATATGTTTTAACTACGCTACGCATTAACATTTGTTACTAATACACTAATACATAAATTTCACAAATAGATTATCCATCTGATAATGTAATGTTGGCGAATATTTAGGGGTGGTAGATCTATTTTGCCGGAGATAGTAAAAGCCGCGTGCCAAACAGCATCATTATCTACAGAAGCAATGGCGTTGCGGACGTTCCTTGCTTCGACAGTTTCACGTTGAACGTTGTGAGGATAGACTGACCCATCCCAGAGTGTTGTTGGAACTGACGAGGCAGTACTCTTAATCTTATATGACGGATGGAACAGGCCACATGCTGCTCTGACTATTCGATTGGTATTCGATTCGGACATGAATACTATGTTAAATATTTATACTGATCTAGAAGCGTCCCAACAGCCATGTGATATTACGGTGGTGATGAGGACTTTAGGATATTACACCTTCAAGGCCACTAGGGCCTGTGTTTATCTTGTGTGCATACATAGAATTTTGCTATAATCACGACGCTTGGCGGAAATGTATGTGATGGCAGTGCTGATCCTATCGCAATGTTGCTACTGATCGGTATTAGTCTGTAATAATTTATTCAGCCAGTGATGAACAGTAATACCACGGTAAGTCGATCGCTAGAATCGCGTAACTTAATCTGTGTAACACGAGCACGCAATTGGACGTGTTATCAGAAAGTTCGAGTTCACGTTTTGCCTTCGAGTGGAAGCTTTGTCTTCGAGTGGATTGTTTGTCGAGCTTAGAACTATCGAGAATAATATCGATAGAATGATGAAGATAAGTGTCGAGAGCTATTTCTGGTAATCCATATTAATTTTGTACAATATGCAGTTTTCAAAATTGCATTCAAGTCTAAAAAGATGATTACTACTGTCTTATTACTATTGCTTAGTTCAACTAAACTTAGCAGTAGTTTACTAGATACGAAAGTATTTAGTTTTATCAAATGATAAAACTTTTTTACTAAGTTTGATCTCCGTCATGAGTTCAACACTAGGACCATTCAATGAACCGGCTAAAACTACACGACAATAAAACCCCGACCTCCACTGAGGTGGTATTGGTGGAGGCTGGGGTCACTAACTCATCCTCCATCAATACCTTCAAAAGAATGAGCAGAGTTAATAACTTTTTAATTACAAGGAGGGTTAAAAAAGTAGTGAGAATGAGATAGAACTTAATGACTATTGATAACTTAATTATATATTTTTGTACATGGTCTGCGGGTGTCTCTGCACACCGAGTCCAGCGCTTTCTCAAAGTTTCAAACCTTTTCAAAAAAAAAAAGTTTTGTCTTGGTCCCGCAAAACGCTCTCCACGGCATCCATCACCTCGTTATCGTCTTTGTACCTGTTTCCCCTTAAATATTCTTTCAGTTTGGGGAACAGATAAATATCCCTAGGTGCCATATCTGGTGAATAAGGGGGTGGTCAACCAATTCGAAGCCAGCTTACTGAATGGCAGCCATCATAACTGCCCCTTCGATGTTTCCCTCTCCTTTTCTCTTTGATGGCATTGCTTAACTTAGGAATTAAAGCTGCTTAATATTGGCCTGTAATAGTGGTTCCACGCTCCAGGTAATCAATCAACAATATCCCTTCTGAGTCCCAATATTGAGACCATAACTTTGCCAACCGATGCCACGGCACGAAACTTCTTCGGGGTCAGTGATGATGGCCGGTTCCGTTGCGAAGATTGCTGTTTTGTCTCGGGATCAAAATGATGGACCCATGTTTCGACCATTGTTACGAAACGAGACAAAAAGTTTTCAGGATCTTCTTGAAACTTGTCCGACAATATCTTTGATATGTCAAACCGATTTTGTTTTTGAGTGTCGGTTAACATTCTCGGCACCCCCCACCCACCTTGCGGAGACTTTTCTCATATTCAAAGATTGTTTCAATATGGATTGAATACTTCCATATGAAATGCCCGTTTCTTGAATTACGAGTAAGTATCGGATGGTAACTCTTCGATCGCTCAATATAATTTTCTTGGGTGAGTGACGTCGATGGACGTGGTGATGGCCACAACAATGTTCGTCTTCCGTGCTCATTCTCCCTACTCGAAATTGAGAAGCCCACCTTGCAGCAGTGGAATACGGCGGAGCAGACTCCCCTAATGTTGCCTTCAGATCGCAATGAATCTCTTACGTCGTTAACTTGTTTAAACAGAGCTATTCAATAACGGCTCGCACTCCGCTTTTCTCCATTTCCGGGAACACGTTCCGACACGAAGCAAACAAATTAGAGACTACATTCAGAAAAAAACAAAAGAGAATCAAAGATTTTTCTTTATTAATATCACAAATATGTATCTGAGCTATGCCACTATTTATTTCTTTTCTTACCAAGAAGTATATATGTCGTTCTCACAATTTTTTGATACCTCCTCGTAAATAATATGGTCTTACATTTCAGAAGCCATTCATTATCAGGTGATAGACGTCCACTGCTGGACATAGGCCTCACCCAAAGCTCTCCACATCGATGGGTCCCGCGCTACCTGCATCGCCGGGCACCAAGGATCTTCATTTGTAGGGGTTCATATGAGGGGATTTGGGCCATTTCTAATCACGCTGGCCCCATGCGGGATGATGTTAGCCAGAGCCTCTTTTGTTGGTTAGCAGGCTACTCGCGTCTCGTGAGTTGTTGTGCGGGGACCCCTTACACCCCTTAAACCTTAGCCACATTTCAATTGCTATACCTTTCAACTATCAATTGGACCGATCGTCACCAATATCTGATGTTTTCCAAATTTTCAATTTGTTCACTAGATAGTACTGCAACTAACAATATTTATGTTCATCGCGAATGTGACAAACTTTCTCATCTGCATTGAGTCTGCATCTCACTTGACTTCAATTTAATGATTGAGAAAATAACAAGCACGATGCAGGTGCAGATATCGGAATCGAACCTATAACAGGTGTGCTAAAATGCAAGCAGTCAGTCGCTACGACACTCGCAGATAGAAGTTTGCAGGCTCTATCTGTGTTAGAGTTATTATTGGTATGTGTTCTCTAGGTGCAAGCGACGGAGATGACGGTCTGGCTGCGTTCGCCAGGGCGACTGCTCCAAGAACCGAACGCATCAGGCAGCGCTACGGCCACGAGTCGCAGCCCATAAGCAGCGACGATGAGCACGACGACTATGGTAACAGAGTCCTCTTACTACAACCAATACCTTAAAGGTTTGAAGGGCTTCATGAGAAGCCGTAATAAGAGGTTCGAAGCCGGCGCTTCACTAACATCATGAATAACACTACAATAAAAGCGAACGGTTTACTTAGAACTAGCAAACAGTAATCTTACTTATGTACAATAGGTTTTTTATTATTGGAACAAAATTTTCAAAAAGAAATCGGCCTATGCGGAATAATTCCTTTTATATCCGTTTTAGTCGCCCGTATCCAGGAGCTCGGCCATTTTCACAGAAACGAGTCCAAAATCGCTTATCCGGGTCCACCAATCACAGATGCACTTATTTCCAAAAAAAAAACATTTTTTTCAGAGCAGAATATCGCAATTTTTACACGACCTTCTGCTTTGAGGAATGGAAGCATTTTAACGGCTCCTACTAACAAGTTGGCGTCATGGGTCCTTCAGAAAAATATTAGTACATTATGAAATTCAAGTCTGGGTGAAATCTGTCGTCATCGTTGGTTAGAGAAGTACGCGTGCATCGTTACAACATTCAAATCCTGCAGGTTTCCACCGCCGTCCAGCCGTTAGAGGGATAGCAGTGAAGCGGCAACTGGGAACATCCGAGGACATGCTGCAACAGATGCAGAACGAATTGCAGCCATCGCCCAGTTCGAGTACATCGCACGCGGGCGCGCACGCCTGCCAACGCGCAAACACCTACTCCTGGCCATATTACTCGGAGGCTAATCTCACCTCGAGGCCGCAGAGCCGGACGAGCAATAATCTAAACTGGTGAGTGCTACTTCTAAATGCGGAGCTGAAGCGATCAAACGGGAAGCAACGGAATAGTTCAGTCAAATATTTATAACGGCTAAACAGATTTCACACTTATATGCTTGTCTATTGTAACTTAAATGTACTTGAGGAGAGAAAGCTGTGAATATAGATGGTGATGGTTCACGACAATGAAGATAAAGATGATGAAGTGAGACGTGGTCAAATAAAACTCGAGTTCTCCTCATTCTACATTATTTGCAGTTTCCTTTTCAATGTTATATAACTGTAAAAAATGTATACCTAGGTATAAGATATATGTTATATGTAAAGGGTGAAGATACCTGAGTACCTGTCGTCGCGGGCGTTTGGCGGCAATGTGATGCCGCAGCAGCATTCGGAGACCTGCCACCACGCCCACTCCCAGAGCCTGGCGCCGCACCCAACCTACCAGCACCGCCACGACAACGTGTATAGGAACTGTTCACTCTACGCTAACATCGGGTAAGACGTTTACTTGACTAATACAAACTCGTGAGAGCTCGCCAGGAACTGATCCGGCTAGGTACGACTCCAGGGCTTATTTCTTCTGCTAAGCAGTATTGAGCAAATCAAATTTAATTTGCTGTCGGAGATTAAAAATATTTACTATATCTACAAAATATGATCTTTTCCAATTTGAGACCGCTCCCTCTGAACTGTGTATGAATTGTTAAAGACAAAGAGAGAGAACATATTATGCGACAAGTGTGAAAAAAATATATTTATTTCAGACTGGTTAGATACTAAATTATATATGTATTACAATTCTAAAGTATGTTTCAAATGAAATAATCAACCGGGCATTGATTTTAACTATACCCGATCATAGTAATGAAATCTAGACGCGTCTAAAGACGGAAGTGAAATTTCTCAAAATTTCTTCATCACTCGCCGTTGTGGAAGAAAAGAAATTGGACAGCCGATTCCACCTTAGAGTTGATGCAAGAGCGGAGATTAAGCAAACATACCGAGAAATGCCGTTATAAGGAGCTAGACAATACCATTTGCAGAGATGGAATATGCTCGCACAGCTTACTTCGATAAATGCGAACGTATATAAGAGCTGCATCGGAAACGTGGTAGCTTCAATATCATAAGCACTTTGAGGAAATGTAAGGATGTAACCGCATTTCTGTGTGCTCCCTTGATACGTGTATCAAGGGAGGTTGTGGTTGAGGACGTGGTTACCTCTGTCGTGACAGAGGTAACCTCCTTGTCAGAAGATCAGAACAAGAATAGGAAGAGTAAACTTCTAATATCTGCACTGATTATATTAGAAATCTCATAGTATTTACAACCAGTAATACTGGCTCATTTATATTAAAGTCAGAAGTTCTTAATACATTAAGAACAGCCAAAAATGGGAGATCGCTAGGACCAGATAACATCAGTCCTGTAGTCGCGAGCTAGTAACAATAGGACTAAGGTAAGCCCTGTCTGTCGTAGAAGCTTCTACGAGTTTCGCGGAGGCCCTTATCGCTCAACAGCGAAGGTGCCTAGAAGGGTTAGGCCCCATCTCAGAGACGTATTAACACAAAGTGTAGAGGGGCACCGGTGCATTCTGTAAGAGATACCGGAGCCTCTTCAAATGCACCGATGCAGACCACCGAGAAGGTTATAATGAGTAAGAATCTCATTTAACCCTGACTTCCGCCTAGAAGCATCTTAAGAAGATTTTACCCCGAAAACAAAAAAAAGCACCAGATAACATCCCAATAGATATTTAGCAGCTCCTAGAAGATCTGATTAACTTGTTTACTTATTTTTTTCAATAAAATATACGACACCGGAACTCTCCCCGATGATTGGCTAATATTAACTTCTATCACTTTTCGTAAAAAGCAGTATGCATTAGTCCTACGAGCCGAGTATTGGGAGCATTCCTAACGGTCGTGCATAACAGAATTCGGCCAAAGTGTGACGAACAGCTGGGAGATATTAAATTTGACACATAAAAAAAAACTATCAAGCACAAAGTCGAAATTCGCTGGTTTTACAAAGCTGTGAAGCAGCAACACTTTCCTCGATAATGATTTCTTAATCTGCGCAAAGGTACACCAACAAGAATATCTGCTGCGATCGCGCATCACATAGTTACATCTCATGCTCATCAATAATATCCTTTTGTGCTGTCTTCGCTAAAACGAACGAGAACGAGAGGTATGGAAGAAGAAATTAGGATACAGAATGAAAATAGAGACAAAGTGTGAAAGTAGAATTGAGCATGATATATAAGATGAGTATGAGTTGAAAATGGAATAATGAGACTGATAAATGTATGGCAAATAAAGACCCAGACCGCCACACGCATGGGGAATGATAAAAAAAATATCCTTTTGATGTACCACACAAATATTTCATGGTTATGGGATTTACTCGGCTCAAACATCATTAAATTTTTAGGTATCCTGTGACCATAATGAACTTCTAAGATTCGCCAAGTTCCTCTGTAAATTATATCAAGCTGAATTGAAAGCGTTTTTTTTATTATATCGTCAAAATTTTTCAAGTAAAAAAAAAAACAGTTCTGTTTGGAATATTGGAAGACAAAAGCATCTGTAACAGGGAGTTAGGAATAAAAAAACATCGGGCAATATTTTCATCCGGCGACTCCTGAAAGTTGGAAAGTAGCGCACGACAGGCAGGAGGCGAGAGCGCGGCACCGCGTCGATACCAGGCCGAGGTGACGAGCCGCCGGGCTGGCGGCATCAGGAGCGCCGGGGGACCTAGATTACTGCACGGCTGATGGTCCATACGGGGCCTTTGTGACAACGGATGTGTGGGAAACAACAAAGTGCCCCTTTATCCACGTGCAACGGCATGCGCGCCCCACATTTACAGAGGACGAGCCACCCGCGTACACCCTGCTCACACCCTGCGCACACCCCTGCGCACACTCCAATCTACACTCTAGAGGTATACGACGCCGCTGAGTTCAGTTCAAATTTTGAACATCATTTACCGAGTTTGTTTTAGTAACACGTTCACAGCTACGGCACCCCTTCGATGATTTAATTTATTTTTATATTGGTGATAAGGACCTATTGTTAAAGACCGTCAAGGTACCACCGCAGGTCCTATCACAGCTGACAAACAGTACTGTGCAAACATTACTGTGTTCCGGTGTGAAAGGCGCTGTAGCTAGTGATATTACTTTAGAACACAATTTAGTGCTATGTATATCCTATCTAGCGCCACACGGTTAGGGCTTTTGTTAGCAAATCACTTACCATCCGGTGATCGTCTCGCTCGTGTCGTCGATTAATATTTTTTTTTTTATAAATTTTTATTTCCGATTTTTGCTATTCTTCTCAAAGCTTCCTCTTTTAATATTTAGACTTATCTACTACCTCTGCCGTAGCTGCTTTGAATTGAACTATAAGGTTACTATGTAACAGTTCGTTGACCTCATGGCCAAGGATGTGACCTATGAGTAACCTCGTTGTTGGCAGTCAACGGGTTAATTAATATGATCAATCTATACCGTCGTAAGGAAAGAGAAGTGTAATTAGTTTAACAAACGCTTATTATATCAAAGAGTTCCGCCGGATGCGCCGCCGGATGCGCCGCCGGATGCGGACAGCGGCTCGTGCGGTAGCTACAAACCTCTCTAACATCCTTTAACGTTAAATAAGAGTAGAAAAATATCATCACAATCATCAGCCGATAAACGTCCACTGTTGGTTAGACGCCTCCACTAATGATTCCCACATGATCGAGAAGGATTTTATATGAACGGATTTGGGCCATTAGCAGGGTGCACCACGAAAAGGTGAGGTTGGCTTGGGTCCTGTGAGTTGTTGTGCGAGAACCCTTACACCCTTACAAATACATCGGATAATGGATTGGAAATTTCTGTTTTAAAAATATTTTTAAAAAAGCTTCACTAACGCAACTGGAAAAGCTCAAGAATTAGTCTCCATGTTTTTGTAATTTGCTAAGGATCCCTACTAACCTTGATAAGGATCTCTACTAATCTTGATAAGGATCTAGAGAAATAGTTATTCGACGGACCACTAAAGTGCACTTTATTCGAGTTCTTATCTTTTCGATGTTTTTGTATTGTTCTGAGACGTTGACTATGAGAAACCGTGATAGGGAAAGGAATGATGCCTTCGGAATGTGCTGCTGGTGAAGGCATCTGCATATACCATGGACAGCCAAAAGGACAAATGAACCTATCCTAAAATAACTTAAAATAACCATTAGGCCTTCTCAGTATGCCAACGAAGAACTCTCAACTTATTCGGGCACACAACGCGTTCTCCAAAGGGCTGTCTGAAGAGGCAGATCTTTTTGGGTAAACTAGAAGGCATAGGTGCTCAAGGAAGAGACCCTACCACATGGACGGAAATTATTAGAAAGGCGGTGGGAGGGCAGTACATATGCAGTGCGCTCCACTTTGCATATGACCGTACTTAATGGAGACTGTTCGTGCGTGATCATGATCTACAGCAGTGAGGGTGCGACGAAGAAGAAGAATGGTCCCAATGCGGACACCGCCACTGCTTGCCTCTTTATCATCAGAATAACTTATTTTTCTACTTATAATTTAAGCATTATTTAGAACCAGCCAAATATGGTGCGGCCTCATGAAAGTGATATTTAAAAAATGAACCATTTTAGTGATGTTATATCTTGTAGTCGATAGTAAATGGTAATACAGTGTGCGTATCGCGCATCAAGTTCATCAGTGGAACCAGAACAGGGAACGCTAAGTTGAGGTTCACCTGGTGGAAATTGACAACATGGTACAAAATCGAAAAATACCACAGCGCAGGATTGCGTTTGTCGCTATGAGACGTGAAATGTTACGTCTTTGTGCGGAAATGATAAGCTATCAACTTCAGTCAAACGGAGCTCATACCAGCGCTGGTGTGGTACCTGCTTGGACTATCTCCGGCAGTGGGGTCCTATGAACAGTAATTATTTTGATGTATAAATATACAAATAAATAACTGAGTTAGGTTGTTGTTACGAACCTGCCGCAAGTGTCCTCATCGCTATAACCCGTAGGTGTGCTGACAGCAACCAAGAGTTGTACAGCTCGCAGACGAGCTCGGAGCAGACGTCGCCGGTGCGCGCGGCGTCGCGTTGCCGCCGCCCCGAGTCGCCGCCGCCGATCCGCACCCACCATCAGCTGCTCTACGTGCCGTACAGCACCACCCACTACCACTACCAGCAGGATTACCCGCCATACTGGCTCAACACTGATTGTAAGTAATTAGCACTTCACGCATTTAACATTTCACTGATACTAATGACATTGCGATCGGTCCTCATTTAACTTTCAGCAAATAAACAAACTGCTAGCACTGCTGTACACGCACACATATATCTATATATTATAAAAAAGAGTCTCTTTTGTTCACCAATCACGTGAAAACTAGTGATCATATCAACATGGGAATATGACCATTCGACGATTGATTTGTAGATGGTTATAGACTTTATATTTTGAATTTCATAGATCCTTCATCATTTTAATTTTGTATAATTTATGCCGTTGCTATAGTAACGGTTGCGGTCTATATTTATATTACGAACAGCAAAACGGACAGGGAACAGCTATTATAAACATTTACTTCTGCGTAATTTTTTTTTAATATTTAACCCCAGATAAAGAATAGTTTCTAGAGGGGGATAATTTGATGTGTGGATAATTTAAAAATAATTAATTTAAAATAGAACCATATTAAGAACAGATTTCAAAGAGCAGAAGCGAGCCGTTGTCCGCACCAACTCCAGGATAAAATATCAAACGTATTACGGGAAATATAGCATCAATTAATATCGTTACTAAGTTAGTAATGCCGTCTCATTGTACGGTATACTCTATCCTGGTTCGGATGGAAGCCGAGGAATTGGTGGCTCAACATTGCGCTGACATGTATATCGATTGCTAAAGCCATGCATACAATTTTACTCTGAGCTTTAAAAAAAAATCGAAGCATAACTAAAAAATAACACAAACCCGTCAATCAGAATAATACATAACTATCAAGACATATATAGATGTTAAATGATTTTGGATTTACTATCCCCTAATCAGTTTATATCACATTGTTCGAAAAGTGTCATCATCACTGCTGAACAAAGTCCTGTATCACAGATCTCCACATCGATCGATCCTGCGTTGCTCTATCAGTTTTAAACGATGTCGCTGATCTTCGGTCCATCTTATAAGAGCCTTTCAGCATCACGACTGCCGGTATGCAGCCGCCACTCGCCACCAGTCCTTTCAGCAATATACCCCGTTAACTAATATGTAACAGTGTTTTAAACTATGTCGTTAACCTTCGTTCTTCTCCTCAATCGATGATCAACAGTGCTCCGTCTATTGCCCGTTTAGGTGACTTTGATCCTTTTCATCAAGCTCATCGTATATGGTCACATCTGAATTCCATTCGTCATCACTAGCAGCACGCGCGAGTCAATGACTGTTGTTCAGATAATTATGAACATTAATAGTTTGTTGATACATTTTTATTATAGTTCTGGCCACATTTAAATTTAAGTGATAATTAACATTTGTATCTGGCAACTTTTTCTCTCTTCCGTTTGAGACTCCAAGTCGTGCATGAATTTTTTTGTATTTTTATAATAATTCTGCAATAAAATAAACGTAAGAGTATTAAAGGCAGATGCGAATAAACACCCACTATTCGTCAGATGTGGTCCGATTAGGTCCCATGTAACAGGGGGCGAGCCTGTTGCCACTTTATTGGGGTCACCAAACACACAAAGATAATTTCAGTATGCGGGTTTTCCTCACGATGTTTTTCCTTCACCGTTTGTATTTCGCTGTTGTTACTTAAGTTCACAAATGTATATAACTTAAATATTAAGTCATCGGTACAGGCCGAGATTCGAACCCGCGATCATCGGAATGAAAGCCGCATGCTCTAACCATTAAGCCAGCGAGATATTAATAGTTTTGCAAGCTTGCATTTTATTTCTGCATGCAAGCTAATGGTCCTTAACTTCGGTTCCAGTGTTTTTGCGTGCTTTTTGCCACATAGTAGTATCCTTGCGCGGCGCCGGTGCATTGTGCGGCTGCCAGATCTCCGAGAAATCTGAAAATTTTCTTGAATTGCACAAAGTAAAAGCTATATAACAGTGTGAATCAGTTCTAAGCGAGTGTCGAAGTGAATTTTACTCCAATTTCTGCATACGATTAATTTGGGGCGGGTATATTGGAATACGTCGCCATTCTCGCAACGATAGTGTGATTCGGAAATACGTTATTGTCGGTGGGAGCGCTATATTCCGTGTGTGTGTGCGCTAAAATCGTCTCGTCAGGTTGGTGATTCTGCGCGCGTTGTCATTCTGACAGTTGTGCAGTTCGCTTGGGGGTCAACGAAGCGAAACGTAAACAAATCGTCGGTCTCGTTGTTTTTTCATTAGAAACGTAATTTAACTAAGCTGTTGTGTTGCGGAGTACGTACATCTGCAAAAATCCTGTGTATTAACGGCTAAATCTAAGTGCAGCTCATCAGAAATACAGTGTTACGGCTAAAGGAATAGTGCAGTGTTAGGGCTAAAGAAATAGTGTTGTATTTACGGTAAAATTGCAGCTTTATAAAGCGATACAGCTTAATTGCGTGCGTTAAGCCATGGCGGATGAACTAATTTGTTTGCGCTTATAACGTGGCCCGCTTAAAAGTACTGTGACTAGGATAGATAACTTAGTTAATGATCCTATTAAACTAACCTCTACTACTGTGGAAATGTTAGAAGCCCGTAAAGATAAGCTAATCAGCACACTCAAAAGCTATGAAAGTGTGCAGCGAGATGTTTTGTACCTTGATCCAAAAGATACTGAGAAAGTTGAGGAATTAGAAGAAAAATGTTATTTCATTATTTCAAAATTTGATGCAGTTTTAAAAATCTTAACTGAAAATAAGGTTTCCAAATGTCGTAATTTAACTTCTTCCAAATTGCCTAACATTCCAGTATTTTCTGGCAAGGATTTCACAAAGTATATACCTTTTATGGATTTGTTTACAACTGTATTTCACAACAATAAATAACTTTCTTATGTTCAGAAATTATTCTATCTAAGGAAGAATCTGTCTGATAACACATTAGCTGTTATATTTAACCTGCTACTTATTAATGAGACTTATAAAGAAGCCATTGAATTATTAAAATGATAGATTTGATGATAAGGCACAGTTGATAATTAATCATATTAATATTATTCTTGAAATGCCATCTATGCATTGGGGTACTGCGGCCTCTATAAGATCTTTTATAAGAGTAGTGCAGCACCAAAATTTTGCTCTTAAACAATTAAAGCAGCCCATTAATCAATGGGATATGTTGCTTATTTGTTTATTAACAAAAAATTGGTTCCATATACCAATTGTGAATTCTAATTAGAACGGAATTCTACTACTTTACCTACATTAGTTGAGTTTATTTTATTTTTAGTGAAGAGCACTATAGTGTTTGAAGAAATTGGAGACAAAACTACTCATTAGAGTATCTCCAAGAAGTCTTTGAAGGTGGCTAATATTGCCACTAATAATACTTTCAATAAAGTATATAAAAATTGTGATAAGATTAGTCATAAAATGTTTATTTGCCCAAAATTTAAAATGGCTGTTGTCGTCGATAGACAAAAGTTCATTAACAATCAGAAGCTGTGTTCAGTTAGTCTTAATGAGTAACAAGGACACTGCAGATTCTACTTTAAGTGTAAAATCTGTAAAAAGAGCCATGATACACTGCTGCATCAAAATGGCAATGCAAATCAAGAGCAAATGGTTGTTCTTCACACAAGTAGTTCCTCTACACAGGTACTATTACCTATAGTTAAAGTTAAACTGATTAATTTTGGAGGATATGAACTATTTGTTAAGGCATTGCTTGATAGCGTAGCCAAAGCCGGCTAACGACGAGCCGCCCTCGAATCTCAAGACCAAAAAGCGCATACCACAGCATGCGCTAATCGCGTAATCCCTAATGGTCCCCCACACCACACATGAACCTACAGTCACAGACAACACCCATGTCACCACGAACCAGACACATTTTGTGAAATGCCGCCTTCAGATAACTACACTCCACATAGTACAAATTTTTACTTTGGATTCAGACTGTGGATCCGAGTCCATGAGCTTAGTGTCAGATAAGCTGTAAGAGTCGCATAGGCTTGCAGTGCCGACATCATTACGAATCTAGAGACCTTTTCAAAATGTAGGAGTTGATTTTTGTGGTCCTTTCAGCACTAAAGTAGCGAGGATTCGTAGGCCAATGTTGTCAAAAGCATATGTAGCGCTTTTGGTTTGTTTCATCATAAAAACAATTCATGAAGAGTTGGTGACTGGTTTAACTACCGAAGCTTTCTTGGCATCTCTCAAGCGATTCATAGAAAGCCGTTGTTCACCCACTGGTATTTTTTGTGACAATGCGAAAACCTTTAAAGGTGCATCCAACTTTGAATTTGTTTAACTCTCAGAAACACAAAGAACATATTTATAATTTTTGTACTTCAATTTGTATTAAGTTCAAGTTCATTACCACCAATGCCTCAGAATTCGGTGGATTGGGGAAGGCAGGCATTAAGAGTTTTAAATTTCACTTAAAAAGAATAGTCGGTAACCTATGTCTTGCCAGTGTAAGCCTTAATACTGTAATTATTGAGATAGAAGCATTTTTAAACTCAAGACTGTTGCTTCCTATGTGATCTGATGTTTCTGACACTAATTACTTGATCCCATAATCTCATTGGCCCAGCTACAACCTCTTATCCCGAGGAAGACCTATCAGAGCATAAAGTAAATAGTTTAAAGTTTCGGAATGTATTAACTAAACTCAAACAAGATTTCTGGAAAGCTTGATCGAGAAACTATCTTACTCAACTTCAGAGCAAACCTAAATGGTTTAGTGAATGTTCTAATTTAAAAGTTGGTGATCTGGTCATAGTAAGATTAGATAATTCTAATCTTCTTAATTGGCTTACGGCCTATATTGTAAATTTTTTTCCTGGCTCTGATGGCAGAGTGAGAGTCGCTGAGATCAAGATAGATAATAAAACCTTAATTAGTAGCTTAACTCAATTCTATTGCATGCATTTGCTATTCAATAGAGTTGTTTAAACATTACATGCTTAATATAATTAGCTGCCCCTTAACTAAAACAATAATATTGTTGTTTCTCTCAATATCTTAGCTCTGATATATTTTACTATTGCAATTTATTTTGTTAGCTTTCCAATTAATATAGAGCTGTATGCTGTTATTATTTTTTAGTTAAAAATTTTACTTATTTTGTATTCTGTGATTACTCTATCTTAGCTTTACAATATTTCTTGTTACTCTGTCGGTGGCCCCAATTATGTTCAATTAAATATGAACAATTATAAATTGTTGGTAGATTTTTATCATAGTTCTGGCAACATTTAAATTTAAGTGGTATTAAGATTTGTATCTGACAACTTTTTCTCACTTCCGTTTGAGACTATGCTGTGCACGACAATTTTTTTATTTTTATAATTCTGCATTAGGATAAACGTAAATAGTTTTTCAAGCAGGCATTTTATTTCTACAACTGTCAATGTCTTCAGTCGCAGCAGTAGCTGGGATAGTGTATATCATGATAAATAGCCTTCTTTTGTGATACTGTTATGGTAGTAAAGGAGGCTGCCGAGTGGGATCGAAAGAGGATTAGATCCCGCTCGGAGACGAAGCAGCCGTGGCGTTATCGCGCGGCGTTACGTGGCACCGGTGAACGGCGTTCCCCTACTTTAATGCGGCCTTTGGGGTTAGGATGGGGGTTCTCATACGACCCTAAGGAGGACGATGGTTGGACGTGGTCTCCTGCTATTGAAGTACTCACGAGGCTGGTAGAGTCTGCACAAAGCAGACCCTGGTACGGGTGATACCGCGACCTCTCCAAACGCCAAAAGTGACCACCAAAGGGTTTTAGTGGGTAAAAGCTCTACATAACCCTGACTTCGCTCCAGATGGCAGCGCCTTTTCGAACATTACCTACCAAAAACAAAAAAAAAAACAAATATGATAAATGAAAACTAAAACAGAGTTTCTATTACATAATATTACTTTTTCCTGTTTTCGCATTCATCAAAAATTTTTATCTACTTTGCGATAGTAAACACTCAATTCCGCGTGTGGCGATCATGAATAAAACGAAATACAAACAAAAAAGTTAATCTTAAAGCGTCGACAGTTCAAATATTAAATTTATATTTGCACTCGGGGTCATTGCCTGTCGCAGTGCATCACAAACAACCGTTAATAAATTCCCATATCGCTTTCATATTTTCAAGAAGAGTACACAATTTTTTATTTACAGCAACGTAATTTTTGAATAAACCAATTTTTTTGTCCAATCCACTTATAACACAAGAGAAGCGATAAACTGAACCTAAGTGATACTCCATCCTAATAACCACGAAGAGCACTTCTCTGCTATAACAATCTTTATATAAAACGACGAGCTATTCCGCTGTTTAATTCAATTTCTAAATGATTTATTTAAAACTTTACACGTTGCAGATAATCGTCCGGTACCGTCGTACCACCAGCAGCCAACTCGCAGCGGCACCAGCACACCGCAGCCGCCTGCCCACCACCACCGCGCGAACTACACCCACGCACTTCAAATTCAGGTGATTACAGCCGCCGTTCCCTTTCAACATCAAAATCTGCTGACACACCGCTGATACTTAACTATGACGGTAATAGATGCAAGAAATATTTGCACTCAAAAGGGGTTTTTTTTTTTCATACATCATTGCATAGAAAGACAACCGACTCATCAATGGAGTAAGACTTAATTTGACTCCTTATGTCACCGTTCAAGAAAAACTTAGAAATCGGTAATATTAATAAACCTCCTGAAACACTTCTAGGAGGGATCAATAAGTAGTGAGAATGAGATAGAATATAATGACTATTGATAACTTAATCATTTATTTTTGTACATAGTTTGCGAGTCTCTCTGCACACCGAGTGCAGCGCTTTGCCAAGGCTTCAAGCCCTTTCAAAAAAAGTTTTGTTTTAGTCCTGCAAAAAGCTCTCCACGGCATCCATCACCTCCTTATCGTCTTTATACCTGTTTCCCCTTAAGTATTGTTTCAATTTGGGGAACATAAAAATCGCTAGGCACCAGATCTAGTGAATAAGGGGCGTGGTCAACCAATTTGAAGCCAGCTTGTTGAATGGCTTCTGTCGCCACTGACGACCTATGCGCGAATGCGTTGTCGTGATGAAGCAGCAGGCCCTTTCGAAGTTTCCCTCTTCTTTTCTCTTTGATGGCATTCCTCAAATTGGGAATTAAAGCTACAGAATATTGGCCTGCAATAATGGTTCCACGCTCCAGGTAATCAATCAACAATATCTCTTCTGAGTCCCAATGTTGAGACCATAACTTTGCCAGCCGATGCCACGGCACGAAACTTCTTCGGGGTCAGTGATGATGACCGGTTACATCGCCAAGATTGCTGTTTTGTCTCGGGATCAAAATGATGGATCCATTGTTACGAAACGAGACCAAAATTTTTCAGAATCTTCTTGTCCTGTCTGTGAAACTTGTCCGACAATATCTTCGATATGTCAAACCGATTTTGTTTCTGAGTGTCGGTTAACATTCTCGGCACCCCCCACCTATCTTGCGGAGACTTCTCATATTCAAAGATTGTTTAAATATGGATTGTATACTTCCATATGCAATGCCCGTTTCTTGAATTACGAGTAAGTATCGGATGGTAACTCTTCGATCGCTCAATACAATTTTCATGGGTGAGTGACGTGGATGGACGTGGTGATGGCCGCAACGATGTTGATCTTCCGTGCTCGTTCTCCCTACTCGGAATTGAGAAACCCACCTTGCGACAGCGGAATACGGCGGAGCAGACTCCCCTAATGTTGCCTCCAGATCGCAATGAATCTCTTGCGTCGTTAACTTGTTCAAACAGAGCTATTCAATAACGGCTCGCACTTCGCTTTTCTCCATTTCCGGGAACACGTTCCGACACGAAGCAAACAAATGACTACATTCAGAAAAAAACAAAAGAGAATCGAAGATTTTTCTCTTTACGAGTACGTATGTATCTGAGCTATGCCAGTATTTATTTATTTTTCTTACCAAGGACTATATATGTCGTTCTCACTACTTTTTGATCCCGCGTCGTAGGAGTTTCGCTGGCCCTGAGGGTGGGTGCCCGTATTGCTCAACAAGCGAACCTGCGTGGGACAGCGCATGGCTCAGCGATGGTGCCTAGGAGGGTTAGGCGCCTTCTCGGAGACGTGTAACAAAAAGTGTATAGGAGCACCGGTGCGTTCTATAAGAGATCCCGGAGCCTCTCCGAATGCATTGATGCAGACCACCGAGGGGGTTTTAGTGAGTAAGAATCTCACATAACTCTGACCTCCCCCCAAAAGCACGGTATCTTTCGAAGATTTCCTCTCCGAAACCATAAAAAAGGTACGAAAAGAGGCGGACTGAGGCTTAGGCCACCTGAACAGGTGCCTAGGGCCTGAAAATTAGAACTAAGTTACCAAACATATAGTATGTACCATGACTGAAAAATATGGTAATTACAATGTTGACCAGGGCCCGCTTTAGTCTTAGTTCTGTCTTGAGTATAAATCTTCCACGAATGGAAAGCGTCTCTCAAGCGGATGTCTCATGTATGTAAAAAATTTAAAAGTATTTTACTCGGGCACCTGTCGCGCCTTTTTTCACGTGGGGAAAATGCCTGCGCATACCTGAACTCGCGGAGGCAAGGACAGGTTATGTCAAACTTGCACCAACTAAAACCCCCACGATGTTCCACCGCGTTGCCTTATGGCGGGGTCACGAGAAGCCTTTCGCACACATCCGCGACCCCGCCAGCGCAGGCGGTACAATGCAGCCCTACCTTGAGAGAGGTAAGAACCCCGCCTTTCCAACTCTGTAAGGGCACGCCGCGCCCTCTACTCGGCCTCTTACGGTCACCCGGGCAAAGGATTCTCCCGAATCCGTCACTCGGAGGCCATGGAGCCAAGAGAGAAAACTCTCGACTGCTTGCGGCGAATCCGATCTTCGGTTCCGCCTTCACCCGTTATACGGCCCCGAAAGATAAAACTAGCATCAGGGAGAGCGGCGGATCCGATCTTGTGTTCCGCCTTCACCCGTTCGTTATACTGCTCCGAAAGATACAGCTAGCGTCAAGGAGAGCGGCGGAATGCAATAGCGACACTCCTCTCCCTCCGCGACTCCACCTCGGCTGTAAAGGGCAGTATAAACCTGCCTCAGCAGCCCACTGGCACGCGTCCAAGGTGAGCTCACTTTAATAGGAGCTCTAACCTGAAGCGGCTGCCTCGGGCCGGCCCTACATTTTGGTCCGGCCGGGTAGACTCCTCTTCGCTACACCGTGGCTACTGAGCCACTCTACCACGACAAGACAGGAACCTGTTAGGGGGGACCTGTCGCGCCTACTTGAAAGCAAATACCTGGTTCTAAAACCTGGTCTCGTAAATACGACTTATCGCTATAACAAACTGACGACCGTCGCGACAAGCGGGACGATCACCTGATGTTGAGTGATAGGCCTGCTCCTAACAGCATGGCACTAGTTAGGATGTTGTACACAGCACCCCACATTGTGTTCGACGCCTTGAGACATAAATTGTAGTCTTATTACCCCAATAATCTCCAGGTGGTAGGTGTCTCCAGTATCAGACACCTACCACCAGTAAGAACGATGCAAGGGAATAGGGGTTCAGTGTAATTGGAAGAAAAATGCTTTGTTGGGAGGTCAGCCTCTGCTATGACATCAAAAGGGCCCTCATTTTAATGTTTTTTTTTCTTAATATAATATGATATAAATTCTTTTACATATGTATAAGTATATTGTATATATTTATAAATATATATTTCTTATTTATTTCAGAACCTATGCCCAGCTCCTGCAAGATACAGGCCCGTGCCTACACCACAACCCGGTGGTGGTAAACAAATGATTTGTTATTCGGAGAAGGTAGTTAATTTTTTTTAGACATATGTAATAAATGGCCTGTCTATTCTAAACACGCTGTAGTGTTGTAACCGAGCGTAAAAAATATTTATTGATTTTCTAACAATAGGTCGCGCCACCGCTGTACCAACCGGCACCTGGATCACCATCCAGAGTGCCCCGTGCGGTCCCAGAGGCCCCACAGGCAGCGATGCAAGCACCAGCTGCAACGTCCCCGGTGGCCGCGCCCCCCAATCCTGTTTACTACGCCATGAACGTCTGACGCCGAGATTAGGTATTATAATATTTTTACAATTGTAACCACCACATGTAAATTAACTACCTGTAGTCCCCAAAGAGAAAAAAACAGGAAAATTGTAGTTAATTGTATATTTTCACTATGGTCGACGCATTGTAAACTGAGTCGTCGGGCGATAAATGTAGCTGATAGTAGAAATGTGCACGCAATGCGACCCGATATCGATACTTAGCTACCTGTGCATGCGGGGTCGATGCGTGATCGTGACCTTCATTAGCACTCTGACTTCCGATTGCTCGTTACGTGTAAGGGTTGTTGTTTTTCTATAAATACAAGATTTTTTATTATGGCACATTACATTACTTACGCATCGTTACGAAATGCGCACAATAGAGAATTTATTTTAAAAGCTTTTATTTTCATATAGCGAAAAATTATTCTTATTAATACTTAACATAATTTAGCATATCGATCGTACCAATCCCGTTATCGCCTTAACAATACTTACGCACGTCACTACACCAGTCCGTAAGACCTGTGAGTGCGAGCGAGACATACAGATAAATATGATTTATGACCCGAAGCCTCAGTTCATAAAGCGTCGACTAAAGTACTTTTAAATGTTACTTTAAACGCGCGCCATCTAGCGACAACTCAACGAACCTAATATTATAATCGGCGGTAAAGCTACTCGCATTTGCAAAAGAAAAACATTTAAACCGCACTGTATACTACGAACCCATTATTTTCCATTTTATACACTGGACAGTTGTTTTGTTCATAAAATTACAATTTTTATAAATAAACCTTCGATATCGATATCTTCATTTATATAACGCTGCTCATACAATTTACATTAAATTACAAAGCCAACGAGGAATCACACTAACATTTTTGTAATAATCATATAATTACTTTTCAGATGAAAATCATGGTAGATCCCATGGGAGCTGTATTTGACGTCCTACATAAACGTATGATGAAATATTGAATTATATTAAATAATATAACTCGAAGATGCAATGCTTAGGATACAAGTCGCGATATCATAAGACATTCACTCATAATGAATAAATATGAAAGCAAGTTCAACAAGCCAAGCCAAGCCAGCGACATACTTAAACATGAGCATACATAATTATAACTTTTCTCTGTCGGTAATTATTATTGTAATAATAATATATAACGAACTTTTAACCGACTCCCCGGTATAACTCTAAAGACGGACTACTTTCTTAAACGGATACATGATGATGTAGTATTGAAAGTTGTAATAACTATGAATGTTTTATTATGAAGATTTGCCGTTTGTTATTCTAAAAATAACGCCTTCTATTTTTTCGAACCAAAGAATAAATATTAATTCCTTTCCATATAATTCTTAGATGTAAGCAACGCAATATCTTATATATAAAAGGCGTTTCGTGTCCCGCCAAAAGAATATTTATATGTAAGTAGTTACGGATTACTACCATGGATTCAATGATATATAAACGGTGACATGCGACTCGACATTTGTTAACAGATATAATAAAAACTAATACCAGTTTATATATAAAAAAATCCGTATCTAAATATATTTCTTAAATATCCGAACGTTAATCAAGAATTTCTGTTAATGAGACTAATGGCTTTATGGTCCTGTGAGGCCTAAATGATGCGCATAGTTGTACAATAATTTGCGAGATGCTTGAATACGAGTGCCAAATAAAATTGCGGTGTGAAACGTGTACCCCCACCCCCACCCCGCCATTAGCATTGGTAAGTTAGAATGTAGAACGAACGCTTCCAACCGCCGGCCTACCAGAGGTTGCCGTTTATTGTGTCATACACACATATATATATATAAACAAATATTTCCTTCTTCAGCGGATAATCGCACAACTCCATAAGCAAACTTACGGAATTAGTTATATCATAATCACTCTTTCTCAATCCACTGCTGGATGTAGACCTTCCCCAATGTCTTCCATCATATACGGTCCTCAGCTTTTCGCATTTACCCACTTCCGACCGTTCTAAAGACGTCGTCGATCCATTTCGAGGGCGGGCGTCCGACACCCACTGCGTACTGTGCGCGGCTTCCACTATACGGACTTTCCTCCCCTACCGGCCGTCACTGACCACTGCCACTTCAGCTTGCAGATTTTGAAAGGTACATCGATGACTTTGATTCTCCGTCGAATCTCTTGATTTCGGATTCCCTTGGAGGAATGCCAAGCAAAGCTTTCTCCGTCGTTCTCTGTGCGACTATGAATAGATGGACCATTGCCATAGTCGAGTGCCATGTCTCTGCGCCGTGACGGTGGAGGAAGACTTCTGTCTTCACACATTACTAGACAGAATAATGTTATTTACTTATTATATTAATTCGGAAAGGTCTAAAAGAGAAGTTGCTCTATTTGCCGCGTCTATGCGAATGCAATGGTTTCGTATCTTAGTGACGTCGCCACGTTACACTCACACTCCGGCCACTCTGGTCAACCGGAAGTTAGTCTTTGTACTGCGGCATTGAAGCAAGGCAGTGATGAGGGCCGACTCCGTTTTCAATAACTATTTATATGGAAATACTATTTCATGCTATTTCAAACGTAGTAAATATTTTTCTGTACTTTCATTGAAGGTACATAAACCTTAATATCTTTCGATGGTTTCCGTAAACCATGTTACAATAGGATATCCGTTGGCGACTTCCTGTTTTAAAACATGATCTTAGTGCGAATTGAATGCATAAAACATAGCTGATAATTGCTAATCGGATATTGTGTAATATTTTTCTTTTTTATGTTATACTTGGCTAAGAGGCGTAAGTTTTTAATACTATATATATATACAATAATAAATTTCCAATGAATCTAAATGTGATGTAAATATGTATTAGTCAGTCCGCATTGCGACCTGGTCAATGGACACACTGCGAGGGGGTAATCTCCATAAGGCGAATAATGGATCAAAAATTTATGTGTTTAGAAATAAATGAAATTAATTAGAGTTGTATAGATTAATTAGAGTAATCAATGAATGTTTCCAATGCCATTGACATTAAACTTTGTGCGTCTTTGCTTCTAACTACTGAACAGGAAGAGCTGAACCATGTGTTAATATAATATATTACTGTGAACGATGTGAAGTTCTTCCACAGCTAACGTTTTTTTTTTTAAATATAAAGCAGTGTGAAATCTCTGTATGTGGTCAACGTTTCCGTTTCCGATTCTGTACTTAACTGGACCGTATGTAGGTCATGAGAGTATTTATCTGAATTAAATAGATTCCATTGCTTGTAGTTGTTAAGAGTTTTTATTTATTTTCAAATTGATTAGTGATAAGAAAAATTTTTAAAAATGAGAAATTTGGTGATATTGAATGTTCTGTTCAGAATTGTGATAACATAATTTATGGTTTTCCTGCTTGGCAGTTTGATTAAATTATTACTTTTAGTGCGCCTAAGGTGTGAGTTAATTTCGCCAAGCCCTATTTTCAAAATTACTAAATATTAGTAATTATTTTAATACAAATAGTAAATTATTGATATTTACAAGTTATTTATGAATTATTTGTTTTCGAACGGATAAAATATTATAATAACAATTTTGTTTAGTCAATATTCTATATTAAATGTTAAAATAAGTTTCCTTTAAAATTCAACCAAGGGGTTTGTTAATAACTACAATCTACTTGTATTCCGAAATATGTAGTCTTCTAATATAATTCTATGATCCGTAACTATACAAATTGTAAGTGACAAAATGGTAAACCCCCACCCCTACACACACCACCGGACCTCTCAACTTGTTCTTCGGAATGTGAAAACTTTATCGCCGTGGTGAAACGCAACTGCGCCAGTTAAATGTTAAGTGGGCTTTCCCAATAAAGTTACTTTCAGAAAGTCTAGTGTTGAGCTTACTCTTCCGGTAAATATGATAAAAATAAATTAGACGAAAACAAATTTTTCTAACGAGGTTTAGTACTGATAAGGAAATTATATATTATTAATAACAAAAAGCAGTCTTACCAAATAATAAAATCATCTATTTTGTAAATCTCTAAAGAAAATAGCAATTTTGCTAAACGGAAGTAATTTATCCGTTACTGATAAACATTTGATGGATCTAATACTAAAGGGACATTCCGTGTAATTTATTAATGTCTTCGAATCTAAGGTTTACGCATGGACCCTCTTATGGTCAAAAGTATCTGTTCCGTTTCCTAGCACATCATTTTCTATTTGTTTTACTACGGGTCATTTTGTAATAATTCTATTGGTGAAATAAATTCTAACTATAAATTTTTTTTTTTCTTTTTGTTCGAAATTTGAATTACTACGACGTTAGCTACTATGTAGGCAATTGAAATTTATAAATCGGAATACTATATATTAATAAGTGTTAGGGCATCCATGCCAAAAATGTTTCAAATTACCCGTGTACAAATGTATTTGTAGATTGGTAACGAAATAAAGATATTGAAAAAAATCATTTGTTAGTTTTATTATATTAGGTAGACTAACCTTAAATTATTCTGAATATCATTTTAAGTTACTGTGTGCAAAACATTATACATTATCTAAACTACTACTTTAACATCATCGAAGAGCCATAGGTAACACTTGGGACCGCGTATTTTAGCACTTCCCCTGTTACTATTGGACCAAAAATATACAGTAACATATTGCCTCAATACACTAAATTAATTACTATGAAAAGAACAATAAACCGGTGCCATCCAAGCTCTTTTGCACTTCACCTTCATCTGTTCGTAGTGCCTGCTCTAGATGGTGATACTCTTATTGGTAAGCTTACTGCCTATCTAACACTATTGCTTTCTATCAACTGCTGAATGATTTCATAATGCATATCTCAATGGAAACCTGAATCGATCCAGAATTTACTATGTAACAAATAATTTTGGAATTGCACCCTGTGACGATTGTTTCATTTCTTTAAAGTTTACCACCTCTATGTACTTATATATAATGTATAATTATATCACAGTAATGATGGTACTTGTGATGATGTTCAATAATAATGTAAATTAAATGTATATAGAGCAAACTGTATATAGGAAAATATATACATGTAGGAGTATAATTATTTGACGAAAACAGAACTTGTTAAGAAACATTAAATCATTATTACATTTGTGTGTGCGGAGGTCATAACTTAGATGTAAGTTCAAAGTAACTATTAAAGAAAAGGCTTAAAATTTTTAAAAGGAAATGAAAATAAATTCTGAAGATGTATATTACTTAAACTGTTTATTTATTCCATATAACTTTAAGTACACTAATAACAACTCAATGAAGACTTAAATCTAAAAGAGTAAATTATATAGAAAAGAGTTAAGAGTAATGGTAATTTTGACTCGGGTCAATCGGATGGTATCAAATTTGTTCCATCTGTAGAATTTTGAGAGGTTTGAGTTGAGATGAAATTATTACTTTTAATTTCTGAAACATATATATAAAACAAAATTAATATGGATTAATTTTTTTTTCTTAATCTTTTCATTGTACTGGAACAAATTGATCCCCAATAGAAGTTCCTGCTATAACAGGCAGTGGTGCAATCCTGAAAATTTATCTGATCACAATGATTACATATAATGATGCAGAAGGTTCTTGCGTATGCGATTAATTTGTTTGAATCGTAATATTATGATTATTAAAAAAAAATTATAAAAGATAGCAATCTGTGATAATTAACTTTGTTCTTTTTCATTAGGTAACATCATAAAATTTCTGTTGCTCGCAGAAAGTTCTATTTGTGTATCCCAACTCAAACTCATTATTTCTTTGTTGAGGGTTTATATTTTTTAAGGTCATACACACTGTTAATAGAAAATAAAGAGTATATTTTAAATAAGAGTAATTCAAGGGAGAGCTTGAAAATATTTTTTCAACATCTATTTTACTATTAATTTTTCAGGATATAATTACATATATATGTTACGTATATCAACAACAATATCATTCACAAGCCTTAGCTTGTTACGTGGATAAATCATGGTCTATTGTATATTTACTTAGATGATTAGTTCACATGATAATTTAAATTAAATTGAACTTTTTTTTATTTAACGTAGCTATCAGATAAGTGAGATGTTCACCAGATGATAAGTGATCCACCTGCCCATAGCAACGTAGCGCAAGTTAGGATGGTAACATTACTGGGTTCCAGTTTGATGAGCAGTAGCTAATGTAACTACTGGGTAGCGAGCAACATTATCTTCATCTTTTCACTGTATCGACGAGCACAATATGGCGCAGTGTATATTGTCCTAACTAGCGCCACGTTGTTATGGGTAAGCGTATCATTTACCTTCAAGTAAATGTCCGTCTCGTCTGGTCACTTTATTGATTAAAAAGAAAATCTTTAACAAAAATAAACAAGTCAACTTTATAACATGAACATGATATTAGTTAGCCATAATTAAAAGATTTCTCTATGAAAGAAATCATAGAACCATAACTTTCTAGTCACCATAGAATTTTATTTGAATTCTTGATAACCGAAGCAAGAAGAATTATTATATGTTTGAAACTATTGTTTCGTCTATAGAGAGTAAAATGATAAACACTTTACTTCTGTAAGCAACATGTTATAGAGACATATATTTTTTTATTTTACAACACAAACAAATAACACACATATCTATCTATAAACTAATAAAACACCAAAGCAATTGCACATCATAACATTAAAATAATGTAAAGTACACACAGAAGCATTTTTAAAGCATTGAAGACCTATTTAATAAAAATAATAAAACACCAAAAACACAGAATTTACAATACAACAGACCTAGATTGCTTAAACACAAATATACAACAAATAAAACTATTCTTTTGTTTCAATTAAATTATAAATTAGGTTCAAAGAAAAGTCTCAAGTCCAATAATTTGTCTTTGTTTTTTCTATTTTAAATTAATATTGTTATTTCAATATGGAATATTAGAATGGCAATAAGATATATAACTCAGATATACTATTAGGTCATTAAGTATAAAATATCCAATTACCTAAAGCCTCAAGTTTCACAACAGATGTCTCCGATGTCACTTGATTGTCCTTGATTTTTTTTGCATTGAGAAGGTATACATTCTGGCTTTCAAATTATCTATCATGTTGTCATCCGGAGGTTAAATATTTTAAGCCATGGATAATAGAAAATACAACTTATTTTCGAATATGGATTCTGTTGTTGAACTACTGTAGCGCAGACAAGCCGAAATGTTAACAGAATGTTTAGCGTGAATGTAGCTAAAGAAAGATGATTCGAAAAATTCAGATCTGGAGAAATTTATTTTCAAAATGAACTATACCGACAGCCTGAGAAACAGGTGCTTGACAACAAATTGAGAACTGTAGTGGAAAAAAATCCCTATGAATCAACATGTGGACTAGAAGTTAGGATTGATGTTATTATTCTAACAATATTGTCATCTAAAAGCAATCAGAAAAGTAAAAAAGCTACATTGGTGGGTACTGCATGGGTTGATGATGAGCGAGCGTAAGTAATGGACTGCTTCAAGACTTGCTGTTATTTAGTAACAATGTTAAAAGGCAATATATTTTTGCACTGGATAATAAGTAGATATGTTTTGATCTCATACATTGGGTGCAATGGTGAAAAGGTTAAGTATACACCAAAAAAAATTATGGAATGTTTGTTATATGCTATAGTTTTATAAGAACTGGGCAATCAATAACAGCAGATCTCTATTATGAACAATTACAAGAAATTATGAGGAAGCTGCAAACAAAGCAGCCAAGATTGGTCAAGAGGGACAAACAAATCCTGCCACAGGACAACATTTGACCACACCTTACAAGATACATGTTACTTGAACTACAGGAACTGGACCTGGAAACACTTTTTACTCTCTGTACTCGCCAATTCTCATGCCTAGCAATTACCATTATTTCCGAGGTACGGACAATTTTTTTTAAGGAAAAATATTTAATTGCCAACTTGCGGTAGAAAATGCTCTTGGGGATTTTATTAACACCTGCTCTGCAGATTTTTTGGGTAACTTTGTATATAGATGCACTTTTTTATTAATTATATTATTTCTCGCGCGAGATATAACAAAAAACTTTCGGATCTAAATCGAACGTTTTATACTTAAAGACCATTTAAAAATCCATACAGAAAAAAAACTGCACATTGCAGATTTTTATTGATCGACATATTGGAGTAGCTTTGTCACTAGTATGACCTTTATCTTTTCTCTGTAGTCTCTATATTATAAAAATTTATAACGAAATTGTATCCATATCAATAATAAATATTTAATAACTGATTGTTTAGTAGAAAAAAAAAAAAAACAAATCTAAGTAAATTATTTTCAAATCATAATCGGAAGTCGATAATCCCTATTTTTTATACACATATACTTACATGAAATGAAGTTAACAGCTAATAACACATTAATTTACAAAACACCCGAAAATTAACATAATATTTTGTAATTTTCACGAGCAACGTTTAACACATTGCTGTTATTATGGTTCATTTTATGCCAATACATTTTTTTTTCTATACTATCCAACAGTCAAAAAATTGTTATTCATACAGCCTCTTGTTTAATGTACCAATACTGATATAAAAAATTGAATATTTAACTTCTTTTCAAATCTTTTTAAAAAAAAACGAATGAAACAATTTTTTTATTCCGAATTTTGGAATGTTTACATTATAAAACTGTTATTATAAACAAATAAAATTTTCCAATTAACAATAAAATAAAAACCCTAGTTCATCCTTATCCGCCAGACTACCGAGCAAACTAATGGTATTGTCGCGCTGTATGTGATATTTATTTTTTGTACTATGTAGTTGCCGGCTTTGGGGTCTAGCGTGGCTTTTGTTAATTTTTTGTTATTAACTCTAAAATATATAAGCGCACCAAGATCCCACGACATAAATGTTTTCAGCCCAACCGGTTCAAATATGATATCTCCGCCAAGGTATTTGTATTTGCTCCGCTTGTCGTTCTGCGTATGGTTTGCGGCCGTATCAGCAATATTTCAAGTACCCTAAACGTGGAACGGAGCAAGTTTATCGACGCAAGTAGGATCCTATACAAAAGCCTGCCTCTTTATCCAAGAAACCAGAATCATTCCATCCGGTCTCTGGCCATTGTCGTGCGCTAGACTATTCATAGCTAGCACACCGGCGACGATTAGAGCCCGATGGATAAGATTAGTTATAAAACGATGCCGGGAGATATATCCGACGCTTGGCGTTCAAGACAACCAGTTATGCCCAGAGCTATTTACGTTTGCGCCGCAAATACACTGATGCGGGGTGACTAAAGGAGCACCGAGATGCAAGGCAGTGGCGTGTACTGTAGTGCGATCCTACAATGTGCTAACAAAAGAAGATGGTAGTGTCTACAATAAAAGGCCTGATTCCCATATTTCCACAGTCAAGAGACGAGCAAGCTCTTCTTAACTACACTAGCGTGCAACTGAATCGATTCATGCCATATATTGGTATAAAAGGTTGATTTTTAACAAAATAGCATAACCGATTTTCTTGTTTTTTTTTTGTTTGCGAGACTAATCTTTTCTCTAAAAAATATCATCCAAAGGAAAAATATCGGTTAAGTATTTATTGACGAAATTTAATTTAAACAGAAATTCATAAAAAAATTAAGTAAAATCATAACGACAACATAATGAACAAAAATTTATTTTTCATAAAAGTCAAGAAAGTTAAAATCATCAATACTTTGTATTGCCTCCCCTTGCCTTTATAATGGCTTCCATGCCATTATTCATGGACTATATCAATTTTTTGATAAAATCTTGAGACATCATATTCCATTCTTTCTCTAGCGCAGTTTCGTGCTCTACGATGTTTGATGGAACCGTATCTCTAGCTCGAACCTTTCGTTTGGCTCGTCCCATAAATGCTCAAGGGCGATCAGGTCAGGACTGAGGGCTGGCCACAGCATCATCTCAATTTCCACCTCTTTAAGAAACTTACGAATAACACTTGCTGTATGGCACCGAGCATAATCATACATCAATACAAGATCTTCTCCTATGTACCTTGCATAAGGTACAACATGATCGAGGAGAATGTCCTCCACGTACTTTAGAGCTGTCAGACCCTCTCTCCGACCGCCACCAGGCACGAAAACAAGCTCGGTCTTCTCTTCATTCCAGCCAACATCATGACTAAACCACCGCCATATGATACTGTTTCAGCGAAACAGCATTGCGAGAACTGTTCCTCTGGACGGCTGTATACTCGGCCTTTTCTGTCGTTGCTATGGAGACACATTCTGCTCTCGTCAGTGAACAGGATGGAGCTCCATTGCTCAATAGTCCAATTGAGGTGTTCACAAACAAATTGAAGTTGAGCTTAACGGTGAGCTGCTGTCAGTTTCAGGCCTTTGGCTGGCCGCTTTGGAGTTAAATTGTCTTTCTTCAGGCATCTTCTAATTGTCTACTGACTTACAGCTATTCCTCGAATCCTTCTGAGCTCCTGTTGCACATCAACGTCGGTGAGATGGCGATTTCTGAACCAAGCTGAGACAATGAAGCGGTCGTCCGTCTCAGATGTGCTTCGGTATCTGTTGGTTTGTGGTCTCCGAATGAAACCACCAATCTCTTGAAACCTGTATACTCGTGAGACAGCTGATTGGCTCATGTTAAGTTCACGAGCGACTTGCCGTTGATTAGGGCCCGCTTTTTTTTTATTAACCTGTGGTAACAAAATGGTAACGGTCTCACACCCCGAAATCAACAGGGCCAGCAACGGGGTAGTGTCAGACTCCAACCGACTAAAAAGTTTCACACGGTATTCCAATCACTTTCGAAATAATGCACGGGGGTCACGGAATAACATCGAGCAGTTCTTCCACAACCCACGATCGGTGCCCGAATCGAACGGGCCCGCCTCGGGGAGGGATGTGCAGCACTCCTCTCGACAGAAACTCCCTACGAGGCGGCGCGTCAGAAAACGAGACGCGCCCTGGAAACCCTCTCCAAGGGGGACACCGGCCCGACAGCCCATCTCGGTTGCGACACCAGGTTCCTCTGCCTAAGGAGGCATTCGGCGGTCGTGCGCTCAGCCGCGCCCGTTTGCAGTAAGCTGTATACGCGCTGCAACCGCGTCGTACCCCCTCGGCGCCCGCTAATTATGGCCCGCTTGCAACAAAGCTACAACTTGGGCCGCTGCTTCTGAGATAGTCTATTGGATTACGGTCTGAGGCGTTTGTTGCGCTAGGCGGTGAGTGTCTCGTGCAGTCCAGGGCGATCGTGTCGTCGGAAAAATAAGCCGCGCCGCGCGTTTGATGTCTCTGTCACTTATTTTGTTTTCAATATTAAATAACTAATAATACTAATTACCATCACTTTAATCATTTACTTATTTTGAATGCTTTTAATAATGTTCTTAAACTGAAATATTTGTTTATAGATAAAGAAAAAAAATTATTATTTATCAATTGTTTTCAATTTAAGTCATACAAATACTACTTTGACACTGGTAACACTGATATGGTGACGCGTGCGTGTTGATGTATTTCGATTTGCGATTACGTCGATAATAGTTAAAACGTTCAATACTTTGCACTTGAGTCTTGTTAATTTCTTATAATGAGTTCGTTTCGCCGAGATAAAAAAGAAGAGGAAGACGGTGGTACGAATATGTTTCAAAATCTAGATAAAACAACTCTTTTACAAGAAGCGCGATACTTTAATTCCACGCCTGTGAATCCAAAGAAATGTATTCACATATTGAGCAAAATCATTTTTTTGCTATATCAAGGTGAAAAATTAACTACTCAAGAAGCTACTGATATATTCTTTGCTACCACTAAATTATTCCAGTCGAAAGACGTAATGTTACGTCGGTTGGTGTATTTGAGCATTAAAGAACTCAGTTCCTTGGCACAAGATGTGATAATTGTAACGTCATCATTAACTAAAGATATGACCGGTAAAGAGGATCTCTATAAAGCTGCTGCTATCCGAGCTCTCTGTAGTATAACTGACAGCACGATGTTACAAGCTATTGAACGATACATGAAGCAGGCCATTGTAGATAAAAATCCTGCCGTCAGTTCATCTGCTCTAGTGTCAGCTCTGCATTTGTCTGGCTCTGTGCCGGACTTAGTACGCCGTTGGGTGAATGAAGCTCAGGTAACCTTCAAAATTACCTTGTATGTTAATTATTGTAAGCTCGTAACAGTTAAATTTGGCTGATTTCAAGTTTTTACTTTTACTATTTTAGCAAATGTAGACTCAAGTGTACATTCATAATTAAAAAAAGACAGATTGAAGGGTGGTGTAATTTTTCAACACTATCACCATCAGCTGATAAACATCCACTGCTGCACAAAGGCCTCCCCCAAAGATCTCCATGTTGATCAACACCACACAAAATTGCATATTTTATTGCTATTAAATACAGAATGTTCATTCATAGGAGTGTTGGGGTGAATTGTGGAAGAAGATAGTAAAAACATAAGAGTATAATTTAAATAATATTGTTTTTGATTGTATCTAAAAGAGTTATAAAAAGTATTGTTTTCATTCAGTGATAACAGCTTTATCATTATATTCATGTTCATCAGACATTACAATGGTTTCCATAAAACACTGTTAGACTCAGGTAACTCATTTTTACTTTAAATGTGTTGTGCCAATTAGAGACGAAAACTGGCATTGTGGGGGTTTAAAATGCAGTGTCGCAATTTCATAATTTTAAGTCTCCGATGACCATCAGCGCTTCAAGCGAGATGCGCTGCCTATTTCCACTTCAACCTAATGAGTCATAAGTTTGACAGTTGTTCTGGTTCTTCTGCTGATTTCTTTATTAGTGACAATTATATGGAGATATTCTAAGCACTCTATTGTTTGCTGTATGACTCTGAGCTTTCTTAAGAGACTTATTGTTAGCATAGACAATATTTCAGAGGCTCTGCCATGTCAAGTACTTGACATGGAGGTATGTTAGTGATGTACTCACCATTGATATTAATGCCAATCTTAGTCGAAATCATCGAAATCTTAAACACATCCTCCAATGCACCAGTACCTATGTATAATAAACTTGAGTAAATTGAAATATTAACTTTATTAGTATGTATCTTTTAACCCTGATTTTAAAGTCTAATTTGCTTATTATGTGATGATCACTCCTAGATATTACCCTGTTGATCACAGAGATATTCTTGAATATATGCCATTTTCTCCACATCCTGAAGTTGATCAAATTTTTAAAGAATCCATTGGGGTTCTTTTTGATGTGGACCTGTTGGAAGATGGAATTCATTACAAAGAGTTTTCTATGAAGTCATCATCACTTAGCTCATTCAGCTATGTTATAAAATTGCCCATCACAACATAACTATCAGTCAACACCATTTTTTGATTTTGAATCTAAAGAATTCTTCCTTGAAATACTTTCTGCTTTGACAATACCGTTAAGGGATCAACTGACAATGACATCCTTCCCATAGTAGAATAAGTTGCCAGATTCAAAGATTATTGCGTTCTATCTCTCTCTTTGAATTTCTGACAATTCTGTATCCCTTGCTCTCTGATTTTTTCAGCACAAGATTCTTTTTGTCAGTCCGTAAAATGTGTGAGATATAAGTTGTCAGGTTCAGTCTTTGGAGTTGGCAGCAGGATCATCTTAGGAGACTCCTAAAACTTATTTCACTTTTACTGAAACCATTGCCCGAAGCAGGTAATAGTGAAGTGGCTGGGCACTAGGGGCTGTAATTATCTTTTATGCAAGAATTTTAATATAATCTCCTCCCCCAAGTCACCACATTTAAAATTTTGTTGTTGGAATTTTTATAACACATAATAAATAATATTTAGGTACATTGAGGTTATATTGTCCTTGCATTAAATGTAGTATTTTGTTTAAAAAGGAACAGTTAAAAATATCTTCAATCATTATTTTCCTGATTATTACTCAATAAAGTACTGTGGTGTAAGCTTTAATTATATCGAATTTTTTTTTTTTTACAGGAGGCGATTATGTCTGACAACATGATGGTGTCATATCATGCGCTCGGTGTTGTCGCTGGAGCTAAACGCAACGATCGCTTGTCCACTGTCAAACTAGTGACAAAGTTGTCACGTTCGGTGATACGGTCTCCCTATGCCCTCTGTCTTCTTATTCGTCACACTGCCAAGTTGGCTGAAGAAGATCAATCTGAAGCTTCGGAGCACTATTTGGAATTTATAGAATCGTGTCTTCGTCACAAATCAGAAATTGTAGTGTATGAGGCCGCTCATGCTGTTGTCAACTTAAGAAAGTCAGCAAGAGACCTGGCACAAGCTGTTTCTGTATTACAAATTTTCTGTGGATCCTCAAAAGCCACTTTGCGACTTGCTGGTGCTCGGACTCTAGCAAAACTAACATCAAAGCATCCCAGTGCTGTGTCAGCTTGCACTGTTGACCTCGAAAATCTAATCTCTGATCCTAATCGCTCGGTAGCGACATTGGCGGTAACAACTCTTCTTGCAACTGGTGCAGAATCTTCCATAGACCGACTCATGAAACAGATTTCTGGTTTCATGTCTGAAATTTCTGATGAATTTAAAATTGTAGTAGTAAGCGCTATAAAGCGCCTCTGCTCTAAATTCCCTCGTAAACATCAATCACTGGCGTCATTTTTAGCTGGTATGCTCCGGGATGAAGGTGGTGTGCAGTACAAAACCGCTATTGCTGACGCGATAATCTCATTAATTGAAGAAAACCCTGAAGCAAAAGAAACCGGTCTAGCTCATTTATGTGAGTTTATTGAAGATTGCGAGCACACATCTCTTGCAGTTCGCATACTACATGTTTTGGGTCGTGAGGGTCCGAAAGCGCGTCAGCCATCAAGATATATAAGGTATATTTATAACAGAGTTATATTGGAATCTGGACCTGTACGTGCCGCAGCAGTATCTGCCGTCGCACGGTTCGGCGCAGCTCGTCCGGAACTTCTGCCCAATATTAGAGTACTACTCTCTAGATGTCAAGTTGATGATGATGATGAAGTCAGGGACCGTGCAATATACTACAGCGCTATACTCGATTCAGGCAATGGTGAACTTATTAACGAGTATATTACTAACGTGCCCATACCGAATCTAGTACTGCTGGAGAAAGCGCTCCAGAACCATATTGCCACGAATCCTGACGATGTTTTTAACATAAACAGTGTTCCAATCGCAGAGGAAAAAACTCCTGTAGAAGAAGCTCCTGTACAAATCGAGCCACGAAAAGTGACTATAATTTCATTAGAGGAGCAATATTCAGAAGTCCTGAAAATTATCCCAGGTATTGAGAGATTTGGGCCAACGTTTAAAACTTGCGAGGCGGTCGATTTGACTGAATCAGAGACAGAGTATCGCGTGCGCTGTGTAAGACATATTTTCGCGCGGCATTTGGTGCTCCAATTTGAATGTCTGAACACGTTGAGTGATCAACTACTTGAAAAAGTGCATGTTCGCTTGGAAACTGTCCCCGGTTACAATTTCCTATGTGAGGTCCCCTGCGAACGCCTGCCTTATGACAAACAAGGTAACGTATTTTGCGTGTTTGAATTTCCAAGAATACCTTTAGACACATTGGGTAACTTTGGAGCAGTGCTGGAGTTCGTAGTGCGCGATTGTGATCCAACCACCGGCCTGCCCGATCCAGGGGAAGGTTACGCTGACACGTATCCTTTGGAAGATATAGATATCGGATGCGCTGATCAGTTCAGGATGCGTGCAGCGACTGATGACTGGGAAGCATCTTGGGATAGAGCCGCCTCGGCGCATGAAGCTTGTGATACATTTGGTTTGTCCCAAAGCGATGTAGGTGAGGCGGCGACTGCGGTGTGCAAACATTTGGGTTTGCCCAAATCGGCTATAAGCGGTGATGCGATAAAAGAAATAAGCGGCGGCGGCTTATGGCGCGAAGGCACGCCAGTGCTTCTTAAGGCCAGGATAGTGTCAGCTCAGGGTGCTGTCACTATGCAGCTTTCGGCGCGCTCCCCCCGCGAGGACATCGCTACATTGCTCCTTGCTGCTGTAGGTTAAAATCAATTTTATTACGTATATCGTCATATAAATCTCTAAATTAATCAAATATTCAATTATCTAATCTAAAATCTAAAAAATAAGAAAATCTAAAAAATGAGAAACGTAAATTTAATTAAATACGAATAATTTCATTTATATTGTTTCCATGTTTGTTTCTTTAATTAAAAATTATCAATATTTCATTTTGTTTATGTCCAACTCCGAACTGGTTGCGAAGAAATAATAACTAATAAAAGAACCTTTTTGTCCAAGGTTTTCTTGAAAAAAAAAATTCAGTTTCAGTTATCTTAGGCATAATGATTGAAGAAATTAGATTGTGATCATGGTGTTTCACCATGCGGTGCCGGGATGCTTTACCTTGCAACGCACCGTTCCAGCGATTGGCGTATAATAAGTAATCCACGACTTCAATCAAGCGAGTACACAACTGTACCATACTAGCCGCATTCAGTGGAAGCTTCAGCCACGCAGGGAGGCGGAAGTAGTCGTAGTGACAAATGTTTCACCATTTATAATCATAAGAACAAAAATCCAAATATCAATATTAGGGAAAGATTAATAAACAGTTTTAGGACTATCCAGGAACCATTTACATATATGTGCATACAAGATATGTAAATACTAGCTGTTACCGGCCGGTTTTGCTAGCCGTAGTATAAAATCAGACATATATATATATATATATATATATATATATATATATATATATATTTATTAAGGGGAGCCTTTAAACATCTACAAGCCATTCTGCATCAAATGGCCATGTTCCCGTATCAATACTTTCACTAGTTTTCACGTGATTGAAACTCATTTTTATAATATATATATACGGATACACCGGATACAACGGATTCCTGGAGGGGCTTAGTAGCTGGGTCGCCCATGGTGAAGTGAAGAGGAACCTACCGAGGCGGCTGCTCCAGGTTAGAGTTCCGATGGTCCACTGTGAGCTCACCTCGGATATGCGCTGTTGGGCTGCAGGGGCGGCTCTATGCTGCTCTTTGCAGCCGAGGTGGAGTCGCGGTGGGAGTACGCTGCTCTCTCTATACTCCGCGGCCGTATCACCTCTGGCGGCGGGCCCAAGATCGGATCCGCCGCAGGGAGTCGGGGGAGGTTTTTCTCTCGGTTCTATGGCCTCTGGGTAACGGGTTCGGGGGAATCCGTAGCCCGCGCGACTGCAAGAGGCCGAGGAGGGGACAGGCTGTTCTCGTTATAGGAACGCTTTTGCACCATCCGCGACCTCGCTGGCGCTGGCTACTTACGCAGCCCCACCTCGGGAGGGAGGGGACAACCCTCCCTTTCCACCTCTGTAGGGGCATGTCGGAACATGTAGCGCGCACCCTCCTCGGCTTCTTGCATTCACGCGGGCAACGGATTTCTCCGAGCCCGTCACTCAGAGGCCATCAGAGCCAAAAGCGAAAATACCCCGGCTCCCTGTGGTGGATCTGATGTTGGGCCCGCCGCCATAACCAGTACTTGCCACCGCGAGGACAGGTGTGCGCAGGCATTTCCCCCACGTTAAACAAAAAAAAAATGTTTATAGGCTTTTTATTTTTTAATTTTATAGATCCTTCTTAATTTAATTTTTAATTAACTTTTACAAACATTTTCTTTTGGTATTATTTATGCAGTTGTTATAGTAACGGTTGCTATTGAAAGTACGAGTAATTTGGGGTTACGGTTGCTCTCAAGGAATATTTCAAATCTAATTTTATATTACGGCCAGCAAAGTGAGCGGGGAACAGCTAGTATATTTAAAAAGATATCGAGGATAAACATTCAATAGAAGCTGCTTGTTAGACATAGGCCTCTCGCTAGTCTCCAGATCCTTGGTTCACTTTATGGAAAGCTTTTGGTGTTAAAATTATAAATTCAAATGTTTAAATTCAATATTTATTTAAATATACGATATGGCTTACGTATAATCTTATTTCACAACTTCTAACAGATATGCTCGGAAATAAACTAGTGTGAATTAATATATGTTTAATTTTGGTCTTTTCCACTTAAATACCTTTATGGCGCAGTGGCTAATCGCTGGTTTATAACGCGAGGTTCCTGGTTCGATTCCGAGGCCACGAGACCAGCGTTTGTACAATTGTAAAGTGATATGAAATATAATAAATAATCTATTTCGTATAAAACCTGAACTATTAGGGAGAGGGAGTATTCAAAAGAATATTCTGTTTTGGTAGAAGATAAAGATTATATAAAATTTCTGCCCACTAAAATCGCGATCGAGAACAAGTCCTATTCTTAATTTTCCGGGGCAAATATGTGTATTACAACTATGGGAAGAATCGCTGTGTTACAATTGACAATAACATTAACCTAATATTTGGTAAATAGTTTAAATATAAAAATATTGAGACAACGTCTTATGTCACAAGGCAACGAGCACAACCAGCTGCTACGTGTAGCATTTTAACCAGTGCCACGTTGTTACGGATAGGCGTATCACCTACCGCCAGGTAAACGTGCGACTAATTTTGTCGCTTCAATGTATAAAAAAGAAATTATTTGGTTACGTTTTATTTTTGTAAGGATTCCGTCGCCCTAATAGAGCGGGGTCGAGCACGTCACATGTACACACCCGCTGCGCGGACACGTGCTCTCACCCACTTCAATGAAACAAACCTATCTTTTGTTTCGCTCGTTCAACCAACTCACGTTTTTCTGAGCGTGAATTGTAGTGATGTATTTAAGATATAAAAATATACACAGATGCAAGAAAATTGTCGGAAAGAGGACAGACGCACATTTGATATGTGCAATAACCTAGGATAATTGCAGAACAAGAGACCGAAAAAGCTTGAGTTAAACTTCTTCTGAACTAGCTATGAGCAGTTTCTCCTTTTCATCGGAACTATAAAATGTGCCCACAGTTCCAGTTACACCATCTACCTACCATACCAAACTAAAATACAATAATGGTTGCACGTTGGCTTTCGCGGAATAAATAAAAACTGATGGTTCCTACATAGGTAGTCTCCGGTAACAGAGATATACCACCAGCACAAAGTAATTAACATTTTTTAAAAGTTATAAGCATATTTCTATTATTTAAAACATAACAGAATATCATACATTGATATGTTGTTATTAATGTTTTCAAACTTGTAATGCAAATAAAAATATCGATATCGAGATAAAGTTTCGTTTGGAAGTGCCAACACTGAGCGAGTTGAAAACAAATTTATTTCATGACAAGTGGATGTACATTACTGTTTAACTGTTGGATTTTGATGTTAATCGTTAAACGGGAACCTCTGTGATTAGATCGTTCTTAACGAAATCCTTACCACTGCCACTTTTATTAATTATTTGTGGTATAATCAAAATAGTTTGGTTGATAAAGCTATGTTTAAATAGACGTCGTTTTATCAGTTTGTCTTAACTAAATAACTTGTTAAGTCCAGTTTGATATGAGGAGCTGTCAACAATAAATAAAGGTAAATATATTTTTTTACGCTTAGTACTATTTATGTGTATTTATTGTTTCTGTAACGCATTTTCTGCCTAAAAAAATCGCGTTATTGGCGAACCTAAATAACATTACACGATTAATTTTAAAAAAACTAAGTTCATTTATTATTCCTTATCAACTTTGTAAAATGAGAAAATTAATTATTTAATGAGGCACTATTTTATTTAGTATTTTTTTTTAACATTTATTGTATTGGGGTGAGATAAAAACTATCTTCAATTTAAAAAAAACATGCTACTTTGTTGCATGCTACCAAAAATAAAACAAGTGGAGTCTTGTTTTTGGTTTTCATTAAAAAAGGACATAATTGTGTAAAGATAATTATCATATTATGCATTAATAATGTAAATTATTATAAAGCATTGTATTAGTGTTTTTAAATATACTTCTACATATTCTAATCTCTAAATATTCTGCAGGGTCATATTTACTTTTAGGACCTTGATTTCTATAAAGTTGCATTTACATAAAAAACATTAAACCTGTTGTAAAAGTGAATTTTATCTTTTGTTTATTCTTGAGAATGTAGTGTCTGTATTACAAATGGCCCATAGTTGGGGGTGGCTATTCATCATAATGATCACACAAGTAAATGTAGTAAACTTTTACTAAGAACAGTAGTTTGGGCTATAATAATTTTCAGACAAAAAAAATCAAAGGCTGTGTTAATTAAGACAATAGATAGAAAATAAAGTAATAGAGAATTACTTAGAGACTTTTGTCTTGGATTTGGTAATGAGTATAATTGATACATTGTTTTGTTAATAATTAAAGTACTGTTATAATTGTTTAAAACAAGTTGTACCATGCAACTCATAATATTTCGTCATTTAGGAATCAATCTCAACATTTTTATGAAAGTAAATGAAATATGTATTTGTAGCATTATAAAAAAATTTCCATTGTCCTGAATTCTCAACTCAGCATGATATATTGTTACTGTTTAGTATGTCAAGAAATATTAGCCTGTATTTATTGCAATACATGCAATTTTTGCAAACTTGTGTTAATTGACAGTGAGATGAAAAAGAATACTCAGCAAAAATAGTGTTATAGCTAGCAATGTATCCACAGTTAATAATACTATCGCTATAGTTTGTGGCATCTGTCTTTAAGGCAAGCGGTTAGTTATTTCACACAGTGAATATTGTTTTTAAGCAATATTTAATTGCGCATATAATTTATTCAAATTGCATGATGTGAATTGATTGCATCCTTTTTATTATGTAGCTGCTTTTTGCGAAATATTGCTTTTATATAACCCATAATTGGACAGTTGTCTATATTCATAGTATTAAATTAAATTGTTCATTTATGTATTACTGTACTTAATAATCATAAGCTAAAGCTGTCTGTAAAACTAGCTTACAAGTAAAATTGTGTAATCTAGTTTCAGCTATAAATTATAACAAGAATGTAAGTTTTTTTGTGTACAATTTATTACTTGGCATAAACTTTCCATCTTTTAATATATAATGTGGAAGGTATAGTGGTATGGCACAGAGTGAGTGTAGAAGTTCATAGATCATATATAGATAAAATATAACATCTATTGTACATGTGAATACTTTGTTGCAATGTTCTAGTATCCAAAAATACCTTTTGATAACCTGACATATCATAAGGTGTGTTTTATCTCATGTTATACAGTCTTTAGCGTGTTTCCATGTAAATATATCAATGCAATTAGTATATCAAAATGAGATTTATTTATGTGCACACTAAGGGCAAGTTCACTACTGTGGTCGGATCCAATCTTCCAGTAAGTTATTTAAAGTAAGAGTATGAAGATAACACCAATGGCTTTCCTGTTATTGGTTATGAAGTTAACACCTTCGTTTTTAAAATTCTATTTTCATGTTATACCTTATATTAAATAAACTCTGATACCTTTAATTTTTAACTAAAATCTAATTAGCTTTGCTCCATATTTAAGCCTGGTTATGTTTGTGGGGCCCCTCAAGATTTGTATAAATAATAAAATATCGAAAACTGGACGTATTTAATTGATTTAAAAACATTTGTTTGGAAATAGGCGTAGTCGCTTGGCAGACATTGGCGCAAGAATCCCTTATATATTTTAAATTTGGAACGGAAAAGTTCCAAAAAATATGGACAAAGTTGCTAGAAAAAAAAATAGCGAGTCGTTCGTTTTGTCGTAAGAGTCTATAAAATTATAATTAAGTTGCAGAACGCCCTAGGTTGTCCAATGTTTTTCCCCTCGAAAAAAAAGGGGTACTATTTGTTAGCATGGCGAATTTTCAAGTCGTCATTTCTCTCGTTAAGGTTGTTAAAGAATCATGGTTAAACTCAAGAAGACAACTTGCTCAGCTATAGCAAATTATATTCTCATTATAGTTGTATAAAGATGGTAAAGCTGACTCTTGATGCTGGCATAATGTGATATGGCTTTTGGACAATGTTTTAATGGAAAATTGTTAATCGTCAAAGCGGAGCTGGACGTAACACGAGTGCGATCTCCTACAAATGTTCATCTCACCTTCGCCGCCTCGGGTTCGTGGCGTGCACATTTACGTGCTAATAGCCGTTACGTATTATCGAGTTCATTACTATGACGACGCTGTGCGCTTATTAATTCAATAGTCATATTTCGAGAATGTATCATGATAATTTCAAATATATTTAAAAAATATCGCCTGTGCTTAAAACTATGTGCTGTGCTTATGCTTGCGACTTATCCTGTGAATAATGTGATCCATGATCGATTAAAATTTTTCTCTTTATAATATAAAGAGATATTTGTAGACATTCGCTTTACTTTATCAAAATACTTATGCTAAGCTGTGCGGTATTTTACTTCATTTGACGGTTGCCTGATAGTAATCAAATGTACCTGCCGATAACACTACATCACATTATGTTCGCAATATTACGACATAAGATGTCAATTCTTATTACCGCAGTAATTACACTAGCCAGCACCACTCAAATCAGAACATTGTAGTATTTGCACGTTACTGTTTGGTGTTAGAAATAGATGTTCATACCTACCAAAGTAATCACTGGTAACAGACACTTATCACCATTAACGAAAAGTAATAAATTTTATTAGCAGCATAAGTTACCTGTAAAGTAATTATTATTTTAATATCAAATAAAATAATATTCATACAATTCGTTGACGTTCTTTGAGGTGTTTGTTATGGTAGTGTTTTTTTTTTCTATATTTGTATTTGTTCGTCTGATCCTCTAGGACATACTTTGCTATGGACAACATGGACGACTCTGAAAACAATGCGAAGATATCGGACTCGGCGTACTCCAACAGCTGCAGCAACAGCCAATCGAGGCGGAGGTTAACAATGCATTACTCTTTCCATTTCTTTCCATATTTTCTTTCCTACTTTTATAAATTCGTTCATCCTTGTAAATTGTGTTAAAGAGATCAGTTTTCACTTGTATTTACTTATATTTATACATCGCTATTATAATTAAAATTGTTTCGCTTGCAGTTCTAAGTCGACACATTCAGGGAGTAATTCCAGCGGTAGCAGCGGTTATGGGGGAAAGCCCTCTACATCCGGATATAGGTATTGATGAACTTATATCGCACGCTAACCCTTTAAAGTTTTTGCATGTTGTAAAATTATACAGTGACGCAGTTAGTTGAACTTGCACAAACAAAACATTGTATGAAATGTATTCGTACGGAATAAATTGAATACACTCTACTCTATTGTAGAGATGCTGCAGGCGGCCATCTGCCTTTATGAATTGCAGATGATTGCACAGTTGGACGGAGATTATTCAAACACTAGTTTTATATACAATGAAACGATTGCATCCTGTTTATAAACACATCCATAGGATTCGTTGAGGATTCATTTTAAGGAATCTTTTTCTAGAGCAGTCCTCGACTCTTGGTCTATGTTAAATTTCTCTATGTGCGCGCTCAGTGGCGGGATCCGGTGATTGTTAAGATCAAGTCTGCTCAGTTCAGGACATTTTCCACAATGGCTAACGCTCAAAGTCGTGGTTACATTCTAAGGCCATTAGAAGTATTAGAGTTAAGATGAAGATAAGTTTTAAGGAACACATCTGGATAACGGTCATAATGTCTATATTTGGCAATGTGTTTATGTTGGCAATAGAATAAAAGATGGTATTCAGTTATCTTTGTTATCATTTTATGTGCAATTGAGGTTTATCATCTTGTCGTGGACAAATATAGACATGTCCCTGGGTAAAACTAATATTACTCGACTACTGTAAATGGACAAGTTGACAGCTAAGCTAAGATTATTCATTTTTGGTGTGGGATCAAAATTTTGTTTCTCTTAATGATGAATAATTTTTCATTTCGGTGCGGCAGGGTCATGATGATGACGTGTTGTTAATAATCTAATTCATTGTGTTCTGAATTTCTATTGAATCCAAAGTATGAATCAGCTCGGTGGGTATTTAAGAGAATTCTATCTTTGAAAATAATCCAAAGTAAATCCAAAATAGTTTTGACCGAAACACCTGTGACCCAAATTATGATACGTAGATTAAGTTTGTTAGGATTGTTTAACTAGTTAAGAGATCTGAATCTTGATACGTTTGTATCTTTAATAGTAACAATCAAGCCCTGGAAAACAGAACTAAAGAAAAAGAGTCGAAAAAGAAGAAGCAATCGCAATCGGAGACGTTGAGCGGAGAGACCCGTAAAGAAATAGAGAGCTGCCTTCCGGAACTGGCACCAACATTTGAATCGCCGAAGGAAGATACCAACGATGGTGAGTGACCCGTTCATAGATGCTGCACTTGGGAATGTTTTGTTTGTGAAATAGCGGCACCTCAATGCCAACGTGCTCTCCGTGTACAGGTATTTCATCTTTGTCCATTATACACGAATTTATACGTTGTTACTGTTTCTGTTGGCAAGTTTTAACAAACAAAGTATTTCTGGCGATCGGATGATAGATGATGAGATTTACTGTCTCAGAAGAAGACATCTTGCTGCCTTTACATTTTAATCGTACTAAGCAAGTGTGATAATAAAAATATGTATTTTCTTGTTCGGGCCTCTGGCAGCGAAGGGGTCGAAGCGGGTGTGGGATTTATCTACCAGGCAATTGTTTTAAAATCAGTATAGTTATTATATTGCCGTTCGGTATTTATATCGATCATGGTAGATTTCACTCAACCGTTGTCCAAGTTACACCAATCATAGCATAGATTACTTCGCAACATTTTCATTACGCACCATTCTTTTAATTTATTTTAATTTTCAATAGTTAATACCCTGAATGTAAGGGGGTGGTGCAACTTGCGAATTAAACTTGAAATATTTATAACAAGTATTCGAAAAGCATCCTGTTATGTTTTTATGACAAACTACCCTATGCTTCTACATATGGGTTCAACAGTAATTGATCAATGAAATTATTCCGATTTTATAGACTTCAACTCTAAGTGGTTATTGTGTAACTATATTTGAAAAAAAAAACTATATAAATATATATTTTAGGAAATTTCTGATTTTAATCTCCTGACGCGTAAGAGAAGAGGGTGCGGCGAAAAACTTCAAAATTTAAACATCAATTATTATTATTACAGAGGGCCTGGGGACGACTTAACTTCGCGGTAAATTTCGGTATAATTTGTTAATTGTTATATAGTATGATGGTTGGGTGTGTCGCGAACCACGAAACGGTATGTACAGCCTCGAGGTAAAGTATCATTTGGCGGTGACCTACACGGTACGTAGAAGCTTAACCCGTGATCGGGAATTGGGGTATTGTCCAAAAAAATCTTTTCTCTTTATATAATCATCTTCTTTTTTACCATCACATTATTTCATATCATCAGATTTCAGTTACATTTACACTTACACTTTCCGTTGTAGTTCAATAACTAATAATTAATAACAAGTGATTGCGGAGTAGAACCTTCGTATGTATGTATGTTCACTTTATGCACATAGCTTTGAGCTGCGCGTTCGATACGCGTCTAAATATGTCATGATCATTCATTAGAGATGTGTGCCATATTCCAGTTGGTGAAGTGTTTCTTTTTCAGAATAGAAGCCGAATCAGACCCTGTTACACGTTCAAATTTATCCGCTTATTTGTATATTTGTTCAGGGGTGCAATTGCCGTCGCAAGCGCTCGCTTCGCCGGAGCAAGCGCCGGTGTGCATGGACATAGCTACTCCCGAGGGCAGCAACATGAAAGAGGAACTTGTGATCGTTAGTAGTACTTTCTTTTCAGATTGTTAAGTTAATACAATGTGTAAGCTTACACATTGTATTAACTTAACTTTGCATGCAACAAACGACGACATACCCTTTGAAATATATATTTATTAGGGACAGGAACTTTATAAAACTAACTTTTAATATTTCATGTAGATTTTAATTTATAATACATATATTTATTAATTTTTAAATTAAAATAAGTAACTAGACGACCGGATGTTCACCTGGTGGGTGGTAAATGATACGCCTGCCCATAACAACATGGCGCCAATTGGGATGATATACACTGCACTACATTGCGCTCGTCGTCTGAGATATAAGATGTCGAGTCTCGTTACCCCAGTAACTACACAAGCTGCAGGGCCTTTCAAACTGGATCACAATAATATTTGTACACTACTGTTTGACGGTATAAACAGACGTTGCGGTGGTACCAACTTAGACAGTCTCCGGCAGCAGAGACCTACCACCAGTAGAGACCCTTTTTTTTGTTATTGCGGAGAAATCTTCTAAAAAGACACCTTGCGGAAACAGACCTATCACCAATACAGTTCTACGATGTATCCCTAACCTGAATGCTTCTTTATGCTTAATATCTTCGGTGGACCTTGATTTGGGACCCCTAAAGATCAGCAAGATCTTATGTGGCGGCGAGCGTGATAGGGCGTTATATATAAATCTCATTTAGCATCTTAATATGAACTCTCTCTAGGGGTGTTCCTAAATGTCTGAAGATCGTGGTTAGTGCTAGGGTTGCTGTCTAGAGTAGACGATCTGCTTCCATTGGTTTCTGTCGAGCGCATCTCTTACGATGAACAAAATAAAAATCGGTAAAAAAACTTTTAAGTTAAACGGTTTTATTTTTTGTGCACTGAAAACTACAAAATAAATAAATAGTTACTTACCTATCAACCTACGTAGGTGATCTCGGTCATAAATATCTCTGATGGTAGTGGTTGTCATAACATGAACCATGTCAGCGGCCGAAAGGCAGTTCATGAAAGAACACTAACACCAGGGTTTGCTTGGTAGGTAAACTAAGCAGCCCACATTATAACAAGTAGGTATTTTGACCTTCTAGTTCAGAAATATTTTAGTACTATGATATGGTTCATGTTATCACAACCACTACCGTCAGAGATATTTATAACCGAGATCACCTACGAAGGTTGATAGGTAAGTAACTATTTATTTATTTTGTAGTTTTCAGTGCACAAAAAATAAAACCGTTTAACTTAAAAGTTTTTTTACCGATTTTTATTTTCTTGTTTTTAGTATTTAGTGCAATTGTCTACCGAATATTCCTCATTCTATTTAATTTATTCAGTGCATCATTTTTACATAGTTTCTTAACTGATAATTTAGTACAATCTAATTCCTCAATACATAGCCCTTCCAGAGACTTGACCCAACTTAGAGCCACGTATGCTTGTCCTTCCTCAAACAATTTTGAGCCCAAATATACTACTGCATGGTCGACGGTGCTGCCCTGCATTTTATGGACGGTGGATGCCCATGACAAAATTAAGGGCAACATCCTTCTTTCAGCCGTACCATAATTGAATTTTGCTGGAAACTGTATGGCTTTAGGGTATCTGCACCTCTAACGTCACACAAACTTGGACGCAACTGTTCTCGATACGACTAATCATGCCCCCACCTAATACGCCATTTTGTAACAGCGTCCATCTTGAGTTTGAAATTTTGACATAATGACAGTATTCTGCTAGTGTAGTCCTATTATTTGATACCCATATTGTGGTAGTTGTGGAAAAATATGTACCTAGTCCGCCATATTGGAACGGCGTCCATCTTGAATTTTAAATTTTGACATAATCATCGTGTTTTACTGGTGTAGCCCTTTCATTTGATACCCATATTGAGGGGGTTAAGGAAAAATATGTAATCCGCCATTTTGTATCGGCGGCCATCTTAAATTTATGTTATTGATTTTGTTATATTGTATTGTCATCTAAAAATGTGTGTACCAAATTTCAGATCAATCTGACAACGGGGAGGTGCTTAAATTTCAATTTGTAATTTTGACTCAAATAAACTCCGTAAGGGTAAAACTAAATAAGACCGTTTAATAAAAATAATTTAGCATCACATGATCGTTTCATATAACCGCGTACCTGATCTGACGCAAGAATTTCTCAACCCCTTTCGGAGTTGTTATATATTTGAATTATGTTCTGTTCACTTTCTAAGCGAAAGTTCTTTAAAAAGTTTATGAGTTTAAGTTCGCTTATTGATCCCGTAACGAGGCACGTGACTGAAGCTTCGAAGTTTTGGAATTTCACATGTTTGATTGAAGTACTGGGGAAATTTAAAACAAAAATTTCATTTATAATTCTTCGTAGCACGCGGTATGTAACAAATTGGCATAATAAAAAAAAATAGGGAATTACATCCAGTATTTTACCATCGACAGTAGCTGATAGCGTAGCGTACTATATTACAGTCAATTGAAAAATTCGCTGATCCCCAACGATATTGTATTACTGCAACACGCACGCAGCGCGGTATTATCCTTAAAAAATCGGAATATATTAAAGTTAGATCTATTTAACGTCCTTGACGACGAATTAGATGATAGAAATAAAAATCAAACATCAACAAACGACAAATGGAAAACAAGGCAAGTAATTTTTTTTTCTCCCCTTGCCATTTGCATTAAGTTTCATTCCAAACAAATATGATGGATTTTTAATAATTTTTTTTTGTATCATATCTGTTGCAAAATAAACATTCAAATTATTTCAATAGTCAACACATATAACTGCATAAAATATGCACTTTGATGATGCATCGTAGAACGAAACGTCTCGACTTACTAAGTGATGTTAAGTGGTGATGCGATCTGTGGTGGTACGGCGCACTAATCTAGTAACAGCTTAGTCACTCTTTTCTTGGAGACACCCACGTTGTATTTGGACGGTAAAACCGACGCCGGCAAGTCCACTCCTTTGCTGTTCTTGTAAAGCTCTGTGTTCGCAAATTAGGGATCTCCACAACATAAGGATGAAGGGTCGCAGTGCGTCTGGTCGTCCGGTGGCAAAAAGGTGATGGGGAAATTATGTCGTGTGATTCCAACGCACACTCTCCGAAATGTATCCTATAGAACATCGTGAGGCTGGCCACACGGCAACTGTGTTCAAGACTGTCAAGCCTAGTTGTGACAAGTTCTTGAACACCAATAAGAACCTTAGCCTGCCTCTTTATCGAGTCTAACGATAATCTAATGAGTTTTGGCAGCACCTGCCCAGATATGGCAACGGTATTCCACACACGACTGGTTGTTGCACTTTCGCAAGGACCCCAGTTTCCTCTACCTATCTTAGTCTTGGACTCGATGTACTGCCCATAGTTTCATTATATCAGCTGATGGCAGCCGGTAAATGTCACACTTCTAAAAGTAGAAGCCAAGTCGAACAGGCTCCTTTTAACAGTGAAACGACGGCAGTGTTTTGGAAGCATTAAATCTCCCTAGACTGGCTTCGCCGCAGCTTGAAATTCAAATGCTCCACCATGGCGTCTGTCGGACTGTACTTCATCACAACCGGTTCGATCGATCAGCATGTATCCCTTCACAACCGTACTGCCGTCCGCGTACCTAGAGGTTTTGGGTATGAGTAAGACATAAATGTACAAACAAGAGAACAGTTGCGGAGAGAACTGATCCTTGAGGAACACCTGCATTGATTGGCATAAAATAATATAATAATAGTTATCCAATAAATTACTTGGACCTTGTGTGAAAGACTTTTACAAACATCAAGTGTTATTAACGTAGTAAATACACATTTTTTACTTGATTTATTAACTGGTGATAATTTTTTATTCATAATACTAAACTATTTGATTGTTATTACTGCGGTTGTGTGACTTAATATCCACTTATGTCTTGAGTGTGATGAATGCAATGTGGTGCTGTACGTCCTAACGATGCCAATTCTCCTGCTAAATTCGGCAACGAATCGACTACTTTATTTGTATATCTACATTTTTGTAAATATAATGTTCGTTTTTCAGTTTGGGACCTCGGCCCGCTCCCCCGATAATGTCTCATTGAGCTATGTCACAAGCCACCCCACAATATGCTCGGTAAGTATACAATTATCTCTACATAATCATCATGTGACAATTCTTTAGCGAAATAATATAATAACTACGTAGATAGATATAGATAGAAATACATTTATTAAGAGTATCTTAATAAACGTGAAAACAAAACCTGCTTCTCTTTCTTGACACGAGGGTGCGGTACTCCATCCATTCTACCATATGGTGTAATATTAAGAACATTGTTAAATTCGTGTAGTCATTATTTTTTAAAAATATGTTTGTGTAAAATCTTTATTCTTCTTTCATATCCTAAGAAGTTCGTGTATATATTTTAGGACGGTTTCTCCTGCGTGATCTCACTGCACGACGGCGTGGTTATGTATACGACCGCATCATTGACTACCACGCTCGGGTTCCCCAAGGATATGTGGATCGGCAGGTCGTTTATAGACTTCGTTCATCCGAGGGTAAGATGTGTACCATATTTTTGTGTAAAGGCATTAGTTTAATTTGTAAATATTACAAAGAGAGTAGGTCATAAGAAAAGACTACACACTAATAAGAACAAAAATTGTTCCGAGTTTAGAAAATAAACTTTCTCTGAACAGTCTTGCTTATACCAATTTAGACATGGGGGATACAAACGGGGGGGTAATTTTTTATTGACTTATGTCACGAGACCTAACATTAACCTGATGATAGATTATACGCTCGGACGATAGTATTGCTCTCATCGCTTGAGACATAAGATTTTAAGTCTCGTTACCCAATAAATTTTACTAACTATATCACCCTTCAAACTGGAACACAGTAATATTTGCACACTATTGTTTGGAGGCAGAAATAAACGACGTGACCTCTACCATGATCGTTTCGGCAACAGTACTGCAAGTGTAAGGGTCCGCTGATATATATATATATGCGGTTTTGTTGCAGGATCGCAATGCGTTCGCGTCGCAGATAACTAACGGCCTGGCCTTACCTAAGAATCTTAATGGTACGCAAAGAGAAGGTAATATTACTTATTAACAGTTCACGACCTCTTGTGCCGTTTATGTCAGCTGCATGTACCATGAACCCTGAGCGTAGTGGTCAGGCCCACCCGCTTCGCAACGCTTTATTGTACAAAGTAAGTCTGTAAAAGCGCATACTCCGTATATTTATCGTCACGACCATACTATCACTATTAATTATATATTCTTATAACAATTATCTAAAAATAATAAAAAAAAAATGATAACAAATAAAACATAGTCATGACTTAAGGAGCTTATTCTTGTCTTTTATATATAAATACTTCCACTCTTATAACTTGTTCTGATAACTGCTAATGACTATTCTGATGATCATTCTGGTCGGTACGGATTGATATTGATTGTCTCTGATAAATTATTTATTATAACCAGTATTATTAATATTTTTATTGCATTATATATATATATATGTGTGTTTTATTTGCTTGCTCGATAAAGATATGCGCGCTTCAGTTACATATTGTTATACGTTGTTATGCAGTTGTGCGTGTTGGCTACGTGTATATCTTGCATGCTATGACAACTTCGTTTTTTTTCTTGTTTGTGAATCATGATTACACTCAATAAAAAGTGACAATTTAATAACATAATGTTGTACATTACTTATTTAATGTTTTCAAATAACATCAAAATTAACGCTAGCCGCCGATGGATTCAATTATATTTTAAAAGTTAAGTTAAATTGATGAACGTCTATCGGCTGATGATGATGATGATGATGATGATGAAGTGATAGTATCAAGTACTTATGTATCTCAGTAAGATTTGCTCAGCGGGTGTTTTTTAACCGTGCTTGTTGATCTTATGTCACCCACACTAATTAGTTATATATCACAGTGCGTACATTTATCTGACTCGTACCGCATATCGTATTCCAGTTCAACCCCTGGAGAACTCGGTGTCCCCGATGGTGTGCAGAATAAGGCGCTACAAGGACCTCGCCTCAGGGTTCGCCGTGAAGAACAGCGTGATTATATACACGCCTTTTCTACTGAAATTTTCCTTCAAGAATATTAACGGTGAAGACGGCAACATCACCTACCTCGTTATACAGGCTGCTCCATTTTCCTCGGCTTACAAAAGTAAGTAGCTCATTTTGCAGTGATAGTACAGTCCATTTTGCAGTTGACCAGGCAAATCTTCGCTCATGAAAGCGAAGGTTTTGACCGCTAAGCTGAACTTCTCTACCCTTGTGACTACACCGGAAATCAAACGAAGAGGGCTAATCGTGCTGATCTAGCGGGGCTTCTTAAGTTACTTTATACTTCGAACTGGGAAAATAGGTTTCTCTTTGATTTTCCGAGAATGGAGTCCACTGCCTTTAATTGTATAATCAATGGCTTTATACGATTCACCTGTATAATTACATTGGCTTTCCGCCAAAATTATTTTAAACTCTTGAATGAGGAAGTGGAGCGCTAGCGGCTTTTAGAGCCGCAGAACTAGCGTTAGAACGTCTACATAATCTTTCTGCCGAATTTTGAAGTTCGGCTTTAAATGGATAGAGTGACGCATCACCCTTAGGCCGTTTTTGGTAATAACCGAATCCTGTTGTTTTGACGAGTATCTGAATAGATTTGGATGCGTGCTGATAACGTAATGTCACTGTGGCAGAGACCAAGGATCCCACGCACGGTGTTGTGGGCATATACTGCGCAGAATGTCCTGCGTTAGATACCTGGTCAACGAGACCTGTAGTAATAATAGTTTGCATTTGTAATTGCACAGTAGTAATTGTAATTGCATTGTATGAAAGATGTCTGGACTTGTATGGGGGATGGGGATTCTACTCGGACTATTCCAGGGTACACTTTAAATGTTACTATTGAAGAGGCGTCGTTAGTGTGTACAGTTTAGTTGTCCTGTGATTAAAGAGTTTATTGCGATCGCAGCATCAAACGAGTGCGTCTCGAAGCCGGTGCCGTTCATCATCAGACACGCGGCAAACGGAAACCTGGAGTACCTAGACCCGGAATCGGTTCCGTACCTCGGCTACCTGCCGCAGGACATGACCGAAATGGACGCGCTGCACCTCTACCACCCATGCGACCTGTTTTATTTGAGACAGGTGTATGAGGTTATCGTCAAAGAAGGCGGATCGACAAGGTCAAAACCCTACAGGTTAGTTTTTTTTTCTTTTAAATGATATATACACTATCCGCCATTTACCATATATATGTTAGGACCTAAATTCTATTTAAACTTTAACACAAGATGTATTTTCTTAGTTAAAAGCTGGGTTAGGATTTCAGTAATATGTCGACAAGTAATTATTATTCCACTTATTACCTATTAGTGTTCTCTTTTTTTTTAAATGACCAGTTGCGACATCTGTTCTACTCATTAGGTGACACGAGTTTATATTAGTTCATTCATCATTGTCAGCCGACAGACATCCACTGCTGGACATAGGCCTCCCCAAAGGTCTTCACATCGATCGATTATACGTTGCCTGCATCGACGACTTCCATCACGATCGGCACGGCAACCGGACACGCCGGGCACTTGGGGCCGTCTTTTGTTGGAGTTCATTAAGGGGAATTGGGCCGTAAACCCATCACTGCCTCAGTGTGGGTTGGTAGGTGGACAGAGGCTCGTCTGTTATTCAGCAGGGTGTACCGCATGCAGGGGAGGTGGTTAACTTGGGCTCCGCAACATGTCGGGCGGAACCACTTATATTAGTTGTATGTAACAAAAAAATCGAGATATATTAATATAAGTTCTATAATGCTGATAATTGAGACAATTAGAATCTTTATCTTATCTTTGTTGCAGAATGCTGGCACAAAACGGTGATTATATCGTACTGGAGACCGAGTGGTCGTCGTTCGTCAACCCGTGGTCGAAGAAACTGGAGTTCGTCATTGGGAAACACTTTATTATTGAGGTACTAGCATTAACTAAATATCAATTCTTTCTCTTCTTGCATATCTCGGAGGTAACACTTTCTATAAGCAAAATAATATTTTGAAGTCTGTTTTTATATTTATTAACTTTTATTTTTCGTTTATAGGGTCCCGCCAATCCCGACGTATTCCAGTCCCCCGAGCCGAATAAAATTTGGAAATTCTCCGAGGAGGAGAAACTGAAAGCTCAATCCATTCGGGACAGTATTCTCAAAATTTTAAATGAGGTACATTAGTTTCTCACCATAGCTTGTTTATTTTTACTGCAGACCAGCGAGATCACCCTCATTCTCTAGAGTAATAGTCGTTTTCGCTGCATACTTGGTATCCGGTTTGGAGGGACCTCCGTATGGTTAAAGGTTAGAGTAAAAACCGCTGTCTCTTTCTTAGTGTTCTCTCTCCGTTGCTCTTTAAGATATAAGGCCAGGGTGATTGAGAGGACATTCTAACAAGTTCCTTATATGTCCATATTCTTAAAATTGTATTGTTTTAAACATTTCTGGAAAACGGATAGTGAGGACAAAGAAAAAGTCACAGTTGAGGAATATCAGGGGATGGACTGGCATATCTCGGGCGTCCGTATTGTTCCGCCGAACCAGAGACAGAAAGGACTTTACCACGCTGATCGCCAACGTTCACTAGTTGGAGAGGCACTTTAAAAACAAGAAGAAACATTACTATCGCGTCCAGTATATATATTGATGGTGACTGTATTCTCTTCTATAAAACGCAGTTATTAGAGGACCAGGTTGTTCAGTCGATGATAAGTTCCAGTAGAGACATTCACATGGCACCAAAGTATTTTCTTATCTAGTAAAAAAAGATGGACCGGTAAATATTCTTCAGATTTGAAGACATCAACTTTTCCATTTTCTTACTTGGAAATGCTGCACCATTCTGTCACGTGTCACCTTTGTGCCTCCTAAAATTATCATGATGAAGGTGTTGCGAAATTTTTAGGCACTATAATCAGTATTTCTAACAAACTACGTTGTATTAAAACAGGCCCTTACTAAGCCCGCTGAGGTGGCTAAACAGCAGATGAACAAAAGATGTCAAGACCTGGCCACGTTTATGGAGAGCCTCATCGAGGATAAGCCAAAGATCGATGAGGAGATGCGCCTGGAGATTCAGGAACCGGAGAACAGCTACTGTGTGAGTATATTAAACGTTATTACTAATTGGTCTGGGAAGCAGATACTATTATTGTGTGTGGATGATCTATGTGTCTCTTAGATATATAGAGAAAGCACTAATATTTAAGAGAGACCTAAATTTCTGTATAATGTTCCAATTTCATCGGCTAATGTCATCATGAGATATTGGTTACCAAGGATTTGGCGTTACAGGAACGGGACTCGGTGATGCTTGGTGGCATTTCACCTCACCACGACCATAACGACAGCAAATCCGGTACAGAGACGCCAATCAGTTACAACCAGCTAAACTACAACGAGACGCTGCAGAGGTAAACAGCTACATTTGTCATCAATGCCTTCATCTTTATCAGCTTGTATTTATGACTGAACATAGACTTCTCTTAGTTTATTATCTCCAGTGTACTGCACTGTGAAAGTAAAATAGATATGGACAGGGTAAATTGGTAGGCTGGTAGGCTGCACATGGTGTAGTGGCTATGCTAAGACTTCTGGATTTTGGTTCCACGGAGTACATATTATAGAGCTTGGAAGGTGGTAGGGTTTTATGTGAATCTTCCTGGATAGCCACTATATTGTAAATCAACCCCTCTTACAGCATTACTGTGTCCCGGTTTCAAGATATGGAAACCAGAGTTGAGAGACGATGGGGATGTTTTACCATCGATGCCCTCTTCATCATTATGCGAAATTCAGTTCAAGTGTTAGCCTATTGACTAATGAAAATGAGTACTAAAAATAGACTATAGTTATTTTACTTCTTGTTGTATTCCTTTCAGGACTACCACCGGGCTGTAAACGGCGATAATAAAACTTAAGTTTATTTTTCAGATATTTCGAAAGCCACTTACCATATGAGGATTGTCACACAGTAACCAGTGAAAATGTCTTGGCGATGAATGAACAAATATTCAACGCGAAGTGAGTCTATGTTCCACATGTAACTTATTCATAACATTAGGCTGGCAAGTGAATATTCACTTTTACCCGTGATGAGTAGGGTTAACTGGTTCGTGACAGGTGATTTCACATCATAATTTCAGTTTTCATCACGTTCAGCGTAATTTCCTCGTCTTCGGAAGATCTTCGTGGTCATTGTTTCTCTACAAGGCTGCAGTATTTTTTGCAATTTATGCACACTTTGCAAAGATGGATTTAGTTGTGGTGTAGGCAATCAATTTTTCTAAAGGGTTTCTTTCTCAGAGCTGGGGTAGGAGCACCGCTATATGTTGTAATAAACGTTTTCCATTAACTGAAGGGTTCGCTCTTCGCCGCCGGCTGGTAGCGATGAGACTGGTGTATCTAGCCCGACGCTGATAAGGGGCATCAGCCCCCTCGTGCCAATGGGTGATTACCATCCAGTTCGTCTAACGGAGTCCCGGTTATTTAAGTAAGTTTATTCAAAGTCATATTTGTCACATTCACATCAATTTTATTTTGCAGTTCTTCTTCTTAGCATATCTTCTTAGTGCCGCGAATAAAAATACTTAATATTACTCTGATGACAAACTCGTCGAGGGCCTGTCTATTTATGAATCTGCTTAAAAAAATGAGGCAACAAGTAGTACAGGTGTGTGGACATGTAAGAAGAGAGTCAGTTCTATTTCCCTTAGTGATTACAGTGTTTTTAAGGACATTGGAGCAGAACGCGAGCATATACTTCTTCATAGCGAAAGTGGGTGTATTCCATTATAAGCGACGTCGCAGTACTGTAATAATCGATAACGTTTCATTTGATCAGACACAACGCGGATATGGAGAAAGAGTTAATGAAGATGCATAGAGAGACCCGCTCTAGCAGTAAAGGTGAAAAAGAGAAGAACTCGAATGACAAGAGACAGAAAAAGAAGGAACATTTGGCGCGATGTAACGCTTCATTCCAACCGACGTCTGCTGGAGTGAACATCACCGAAATACAGGTGAGTCGCGCATGTGAGACAAAGGAAATAAGTGATCTGTGCTTATTTTGGTACACACATAAAAATAAAGTTTTCTTGGCGTCTTCTAATATTTATCCGTTTGTTATTGCTGATTGTAATAAATAGCCAAAATTGTTAATACGCAACGTCAATAACAAGGTTATAGACAAAAACGATATGTTCAATGTGGTCAAAAAAATTACGAGGACGTATTCAGGACCAGGTTGGTGTCTGGTGTGAGGTGACTTAATGAAAATAAGTGTTAACATAGTGTTAATGCTCTTATAATTTCTTACACAGTGCGTACTTCCGTTTGTCTCGCAGATTTGCGTTATATTGAAATGTTACCATTTATCAGTCGCAGGGTGTGAAGAGGAATTCAAAGCAGCTCGAGTCGGAGCCCGGTCTCCACAAGCATCATTGCACGTCGTCGCGGCAGACGCGCCGCAGGCTAACGAATCCCGCAACAATGCACATTACGCCCACTGTCACCACTGCACCCGGTGAGTTGTAGTGAAGGGTGGGAGGTACCGTCATTGTAACCACTTTCGAAGTTTTAGTCGATCTAGGCTATATAATTCCTATGGATTATTTTTGATACTGTCGCTGCCAAAATATTTCTAATAACTTAAGTATTTAATACGTAAGGGTATGTATTATGTAACATAATTACTGAATGAATCATTGAAATTTTTCGAGTAGATTCTCTTTTACAAATATATATCTTTTATAAATATACAATTATTGTAAGGTAATTTAATTGAAATTTATTCTTACAGCCCCCACACCGTGGACGGCAAATCCAGTGAACAATATGAATGGTTTCATTTTCGGAGTCGGAGTACCACAACAGATGTCCTTAATGAGCCCCATGGCGACCATGCCAGGTGACCGATCATCTTTTTAAGAGTCAAAATATATTAATTAGTATAGAACAAACAGCAAGCTCTCGCTATTCCCTATCGAATGTTCATCCAAAGACGTCGCACAGGAGCCACGGGAGAAAAGGAGTAGTCTCTACTAAACTTACGCCGCGGGTTCGATCTATAAGAGCGGCTGGTTGCACCATCGGGTATGTGTGGTACGATCAAGTTACGCCACCTCACCATCAAGTTGTCAATTGTAATACGATTAGTTAACGACTAACTCGCGGCCGTTAAAGATCATTGGTTATCTATGTAATATACTATACTGTACGTTCCAGGTATATTCCCCATGCATTACGTACCGACGCCAGCGCCGCAAGCGTCTACAAACGCGACAGCGGGTAATACGTTGCCAGGGGGTAGCTCGATCGGCCAGTACCAGACGCCTGCGAGTGAGTGTGAACTTGAATATAAATGTTCATTCCCCAATGGCTATGATCTTCAATCAAATTAGCAACATTAAGTTTTTTTTTTTTTGTACTCTCACGCCTTTTTTCCCAGTAGGAGTAGACAGAGGCGCATAAACACCCACTTTTCACCAGATATGGTCAGATTAGGTCCCAAGTAACGGGGCGAGCCTGTTGCCACTTTGCTGGGGCCACCACACACAATTTTAGTGTGCGGGTTTCCTCACTATGTTCTCCTTCACCGTTTTAAGTACGTGGTAATTGTAACAATATGCACATTAAGCATTGGAAAACTGCCTAAGAGGTGCATGCCCCGGCCGGAATTAGAACCCTCGTCATTTGCGATGCCCGAGTTCATAGCCATTGAGCCACCACGAGTTTTAATAGTGCTAATATGAAATTAAAGTGTAGTTTGTCCGTTTCAATTAAAACGGCAAAGGCGGGCGAACATCGTGAGGTTTCCGCACCTTGCTTCGCGACAAGCGGCTGTATGTCCTGTTACGCCAGCAGTTTCACTAGCTGCAACCATAAAAACTAAATTACACTGCTGTGTGGTGAATACTGTTCATTTGTGGCGGTGTCGCTTAAATCATCATCATTGGGTGCCTTCAAACTGTTGTTTGGCGATCAGATTGAGAAAACCGATTCGATCCTCGGCTATTCTTTTTAACACATGGTATTTAAACTTAGGTGTCGTTTACACCTGTTTTAATACTGTACTATATTGCAACTATGATTAGGGTCCTCAATATTACAAAGTAAACAATTAGTTTTTTTTTATGCAGAACTTGGCAATTAATACCATTTTTATGTGTTTCAGTGCAATGCATGATGTATGGACAGGCGATGTACGGAACGCCGTTCGTGTATTCACCTGTCGGGCCCCAAGTACCGTATCCAATACAACAGAACTACGTACCGCATAGCATGCCTTACGTAAACACAACGCACCAACTAAATCCCTTAGGGTTAGCCAGCAGCAACTACGTGGAGGTAAGGAACCTTGATAAACCATGTAAACATAACATTTTGCAATAACATTACGTTGATGTACAGTAATGTCCGCTTACAGAGATTCACACTTAACCATTCTCCGTTATCTTACGATACTTTTTGACTCGATAATTATAACAGCCGCGTCGATATCGATTTCTCGCCTCACGACATTATTATCGTTAACCTTTAATTAATGATATTACATATTTGCACCGGAATTGACCTTTGTTTTTATTTCGACTTGTGTGTCATTTCGATGTGATCTATGGTAACCGTGCATTGTCTATGGTTCAAAAATGTATAAAGAACAAATAAGTACTTTGTTATTTAAGTTATATTATATAGAAACGACCAAATTTTATAATGTGACAATAAATATTTTAAATGGAATGGAAAATTTGATTGCTGCCGAATGATTTGTTTGTTCATTGACGCTCCTCGGGCGTGATAACCAAATAAATTATAATACTTAAACCCAAGCCCCCTTACCATGGGATTACTAGCAGTATATTTACTATTTAATGTACGTACGTAGTGTAATGTAATAAAAAACAAAATAATTTAATTACTTTTGTAAACCGGCAAAAATTATACAACGAGGGACGGACGGAGGAACGGATGAAATACACGTAATATCTTGTCTGTGCGTTACTTAAAGGATTCTCCAATTTAAGATAAATAAATTTGTATGTTGTACTATCTAATACCTGAAGAGGCATATCGAAAACTAATCAATGCGCATATGCACATACACTTCCTTTAGAAAAGTGTGAACGCCTGAATGCATGGATGAAGGATTTCGAGCTAATGCCGATGTACTTCGAAAACTCTTTACCAACAATTGTACCATAACGTGACCTTTCATAGTTCTTAATACGTCACCTCAGCGTGCTTTGCCTCAAAAAGCCATACAAAGGCGTCCTTTGGCTTCCAGTGTCAGTTGCCTCATCATCAATATAAATTTGAATACCGGCTGTGTTGTTACGGATAGACATTTGTTAAGCAACGCTATTTTTTATTGCTAATAATACATACATATATATCACGCCTCGTTCCCAGTGGGGTAGGCAGAGACCAGCTCTCTCCACTTGCTACGATCCTGGCCCACCTCCCTCGCTTCCTCCACTTTCATGAGCGTCTTCATGCATGCTCGTCGGTTGCGAGTACTCTTGACCCGGCCTTTCTTTAGTACATCGAAATATGTCCGCCTAGGTCGACCTGCATCGATTTGTCCAATCATTCTTACCTTACATACCTCCTTCGGTAATCTTCTTTCATCCATTCCATCTACATGGCCGAACCACCTAAGCATCCCTTTATCTTTGTCACTACGTCTTCAACCACGCCGCACCGCTTCCTTATCACACTGTTCCTAATAATAGTTATTTTTAAATAATCTTTCACTCCGTGGGTGTACTTTTCGCAAAAACTATTGATGGTAGTGGACCATTTGTTTGTTATCGACAACATATTCTAATATAAACCTTGCGTCTATTGGATAAATTTTCATTGGGTTAGGCTATGGAATTTATTGCGAGGACAAATTTATTAATTCCTTCATTACTTTGCGGATTCCGTTCACGTCGCCTTTGTCCTTGTCCCTGATGAAGAATTTCAAAATACTGTCTGCGGGATTGCGCGTATTTAACAATGAATATAACATTTAGCTTCTATTGCTGAAGGATTGCATTTGTAAATTGCTATCGGAACGCAACTGTACGAGGTATGGGTTCAGTCAATATTATGTGTTATTGTTAACTGTTACATCATACAACAACACTCGACGTTTTTACCATGTCTGTTATCATCAGGAATGTTCAACATTGTCAAGTTAGTTTTAATAGATTTCTATATCCACGAAACCTTTATGAAACAGAAACCGGGCTCTACTTAAAATAAAAATACCCGATTGATGAATTTTTTAAGTTATTAAAAAAAAGTAATGATATGTGTTAAGGTTAAGCACACTTTTCTAGGAGAAAAAAAAATCGCCATTGATACATACCATACCATTAGACACATGTTTCATCTTTTAACACACAGTCACGCTTGCCGCTACTTGCAAACCGCTTCTAGCTTTATCGACAGTAACACTAGACTTAGTTCTTACAACAAGTACTTTGTAACTAGCAACAATTACGGAAGTAGTTACCTCCGGTGTTACTGTTGATCGAAAACGCTTCAAAAATGCTTGTTGCTTACGTATCGAGAGGAGGTGAGGTGATGTGCAATGAGATGAAGCGGGGGATGGGGTGTCAGCGGTTCGTGTAATAGTTGAAACCTAATCGCAGGCGTGTAAGCCAAGCTTGCCCCCGAAGCCGGCCGCCGTACGCGCCTCCAACGCGCGCTGGCTACAAAGAGATCTAAAGAAACGAGCGGTAGCTCAACACTTGGGCAGCAAGGTTGTTCGGGACAGCTTAATAAGTAACTCTTCAGGGCACGAGTCACATCGGGTATGACAATTTCTTCCTTTATGTCAAACTCACCCACCGCGACGCCCGGTGAGGCGGTACATTGACTTTTAACTTTTGTTTTTATTTATTTTCTTACCATCTGGTATATTTTTAGCTAGGAGTCATTTGTTTTTAACCGAAGTATTGGTTTATCGTTTCTTAAATGTTTATTTTAAATTATGTTCTTTTTCCTTTTTGTTTTTTCATTTCACCCTAACTGGACACCGCTGCTCATTTCACCTTGATATATATTTTATCGTGTCGTTAGGAAACATTGTTCGGCCTACGGTCACCAGCTCCTACTATGCCCACATATGTGACCATAAAAAAGACAAAACTCCATCTAGTCTCGCATCACTTCGTTGCAATAGAGGTTGTCCCGCTCATTGTATTGGTCACTCATACAGCAATGAATACTATCCATACTGATATCACGATCAGTGCCGAAAAGTACATGAATTGGGATAAAAACTTTGTTTATATAATTAACGATCTAAAAATGGAGGAGCAAAACAAAACTAGCCTGAATAAAGAAATTCCGAATTCCTCTCGAAGCATCATGAAGTTCAAGTAAGCAGTAAACAGTTTTGTGCTGTCAGTCTTATCTGTTACAGTTTTAGATTGATTGATGGACGATGAGCGATCTGATTATCATCACATCAGCAGCAAACGTGCTTCGTCGAACTATCAGAATTTAGATAAACTACTTCTGCATATATTGAAGATGTCCGAATTTAATCGTTTATATATAGACGGTATGTAAAAAATACAGCAGGTGTATATATAATACAAGGACAAGGGGGGTCGTTAAAAAAATAATGACCCTGATCGGATGGTCCAAGAGAAATCCATTCTTTACATTAATATTATGTCATTTTTCTGCTGGTGGCATGGTGGCAGGTATCTACTGCCGACGATTTACTAGGTAGATGCCATGGCATCGACTGTGTCTACCGCTAAAACAGTACTGTGTAAACATTACTGTGTACCGCTTTGAAAGGCGCTGTAGCTAGTAAAGTTACTGGAGTAACGAGATTCAACTTCATTAGAGATTTTCTTTATATCATTATTTTTATTATTTTTATATTATTTACGCCGATATGCTTAACGTGTATGTGTATTTAGTAGAAATTATAATATAATGTATGAAACATTTATAAAACAGCTTGCGGCTTTCATTATAACATGGAGACCGTACTTGTGATCGGGCAGTGTAAGGTTTATTTGGGGCATGTTAGCCGGGGTGCGGTAGGGGAAGGTGTTTTAATTCAAGTTTCGTAAGGATGATGCACGCTGTTGCGCTTTCGTCGTTCTCTGTATGACATCAAATCTATATATTCCGAGTTGAACTTTGCCAACAGAGCACTCACACCGTCCACGATCAGAACAGAAAGACTAAGGCGATGAGGTTGGGCAACAGTGACGACACAATAGACAGGACAGATGGGGAGTCTAGCTATTCGTCGTTTTATTCGTCGTTCTTCAAGACCGAGTCTGGCAGCGCTGAAGAGAGCAGTGACACGAAGAAGCAGACGAGAAAAGGCGAGAACAAGGTGAGTTTTATTCTTTTCTCATTTTTATTCCCTTACAACGAATTACATGGATCATTACATGGACACCACATGGACGGCTGGGGTAGGCTCTGGTGAGTCTTGCATTTTCATCCACAGCCGTGGTGTATTCAGGTAATGTTAACTCCACTATGTCCTCCGCGGCCGTGTGATAATTGTTGATTGAGTTTTAAAGCAGATTCGCCGCTGGGTTCGGGGAGACTTTTCTCTCATGACTCCTATAGTCCATGAGCGATGTATTCGGGAAGATTTGATGCTTATCAAAGTGCGGATAGCGCATGTAGGGTAACAGGTGTTGCAAAACGACGATGGAGGTACATCGTGGAGTTTTATCGTGTGCAAGTCAGATAACCATGTTGTATAATCTTTGCAGAACCGGTTAGATGCTGGCTTCTCGCGCGGCGTCAAAGCACAGGAGACGAAACAAGTGCCGCGCAGGAGAATGGATCCGCCCTGGATGAACCAGGTAAAGTGATCGAATTGATTAATGGCAAAAAAAAATTGCTGTTATGTTGTACTGTGTCACGTGACACACGGTTTTGCGTATACACAGCGCGGTTGTTATTAATATGAAAATGTTGCTCGATATAAATAGATTTGTCGTTACAGGTGTGCCTTACGTCGGATTTGATATATAAGTACCAAGTGTTAACCAAGAGCATGGAGGAGGTGCTGGCGTGCGACCTGCAGAAAATGAAGACGCTGGAGCAGGTACACACTTACCTCTTTATTCGTTTACAACGCTAAAATGTTCCTAGATAACTAACAGCTTCATTAAGTACTCAAATCTGTTAAAGTACCATTTTTTTATGGTTAATTTTAAAATATAATTTCAGCCTGCATTGGTGAACGAACAACTCGGTCAACTGTACCTGGATCTACAGCTGGAAGGCGTAGCCGCCAGGTTGACGCTCGAGGAAGGCATAACCAGCTCGAGCAGCTCGGGGGAGGATAACTATGATAGAGCTACTGGAAAGAACTCGGTAATTCTGTCAATTTAAATACATAAATAATCGAGATAGGTGTGTTACTGGTGGTTGGTCTCCATTGCCTAAGACCTTCTACGTGAGTACCACCGCAGCGCCTATTGTTGGGGGTTGTAGCTAGTGAAATTACTGGGGTAACGAGACATCTTATATCTCAAGGCATCGAGCACAATGTGGTGCTGTGTGTAAAATAATACTTCGTAACATAAAAGATAAGTTTGTTTAGCCTGAAGGTAAGCGACGAGCCCGCACATTGAGATGGGGCGCAGATTAAGATATTTACATGAGATCATAACACTCTCATTGTCTTAAGACACCGTGCATCTCATTGTAGCAGCGTAAGTATTCATCTCTCGAGGCGTCCATAAGAATTTATAGTTTGAATGGAATCTGTATATAATTGGTATGTGCCAGTGCATTCCCATCTTTACGGATATCAGTCCACCGTTGGACATAGGCCACCGCCATAGATCTCCACATTGATTAGTCCCGCGTTGCTCGCATCCAATGGGTTCCTGGGATTCTCACCAGACCGTCGGTCCACCGTGTGGAAGGCCTCCCAACACTATCTACCAGCACCCGGGCGCCACTCCAGGACCTCTCTCCCCCATCGGTCCTTCAAGCACTGTGTCCTGCCTATTGTTACTTAAGTCTAGCGATCTTTTCTGCTATGTCGGTGACCTTAGTTCTTATGCGAATCTCCACATTATTGATTCGATCGCGCAGAGAAACTCAGAATACTGTCCTCTCCATTACCCTTTGGGTGACAATATATATATACATAAAGTTATTTTATTTATCTAAGTTACTTTAGATGACGACATTACAGTTGGTTTGATTTCGATATCACTTATAGAGAGTATTGATGTTTCGTAGGTGCGGCGGAAGAAGAAGGAGTACAGCAAACTGGTGATGATTTACGAGGAGAACGCACCCCTGCCACCGCCGGACAGTCCACAGAGACCTGCGGCCTTTTAGTATTCCGTTACGCTAAGGTTGAGGACCGTAACGTTGTGTACACGATGCTGTAAGGTGTCCGGCGTATTGGTGATCAAACTTGTGCATTTTAGATTAATAATTACACAGCGATCTGTTGTAACCGCGCGATTACCGACTTTACGTTCGCTATCTAGTGCCTATCGACTGGGGGTCGCTTTCTATTACCCTATAACAGCCGAGCAGACTAGCAGACTAATTAGTTAGTAGAGAGTTGCTCTCGTGTTAACTTTGTGAACGCAATCGGCTGAACCGGACACGCGCTGGTAAATCAGGTGGACGATGTGAACTATTTCAAGTGCCATGGCCCTGATCGAACTGAAACCGTTTTGTACTGTCTAATAGATTTATTGCTATATAAACTAATCTCCTTATTTTACGTAACACTTGGACTGAGGAGTCGGGAGAAACCTGGATGTAATATCTATTCATTATTTGTATGTATAAACTTTATATAGAAAAAAATAAATTTACACACATTATTATATATATATATATATATATATATCATTTTGATAATGTATACAACGATTTTCTGCCAGTATATAACTATAACTTGGGTACATATTATTATTAAGTTAGAAATTAAGTATCGGTACGTAAATATTTTTGTTAGTGGTTTTTGCTAGTTGTTAAGAATATATATCTATATAAATGAGCCGGCATTATCCGGATCTACGATTAGACTGTTTTTTTTTTATACTTATTTATGGTTACGGGTTTCATATTTGTAAAAATTGTTGATGTAAACAAATCAGATAGAGATAAGTAATAGATTTAAACTTTGTATTGATTCAAAATCAAACAGTTAACTTGATGAAACATTAACAACGATATTGAAGCCTTTACTATTATAACCGCGTTATTACCATCGATTGGTAATTTGATTATCATTATTTTTATATATAAGAATAATTTAATGTATGGGATATATATATATATATATATATTATCTTGTACGGTGATGGTTACTTTTAATATTAAGAATATATAATAATTGATACATGGTGGCACAAGATTTATTTGTGTCTGTTGAAGGAGCATACTATATATATATGTAACGTTTCGCACAAACACTCACCCCCTGTATATAATAAATCAAGCGAAAGTGTAGCTTGCCAGTTTATATGTATATAGCATACAGGGTTGTTGAACCGTTCGTTAGTAAAGTATGTTTCTTTACTAACGTTATACAATTGCCGTTCAATACAATAATTATAACGAAGTTTATATATATTGCATAATATAGACTTGTTGATGAATTGTTTACTTAATAAGTGAATAACTTTATGACATACGTAGAAATGTAATACGAGAGTCAACGATTTGTATAGAATTCACGAGATCTGTATTTAGTATGTTGTGTAGTTTTAAGTTATATATATATATTGCCATTTGTACCTTTGGTTATAGATAATTTAAGGAACCGGAAATAATTTGATAATTTTTAATAAAATTATTACTTTAACATCATAATGATAATAAAAAGATTCTGTTTTTTCATAATGATGTCTTTTATTCATGTGTGATGGTTGTCTTTAACCAAAAAGGAATTTTATGTACACAATGAGCCAACAGTGTTAGGAGGTGTAAGAGGTCCCTCACAACTCACGGGATCCAAGCCAACCTCACCTGCTCGTGGTGCACCCACCTAATCTACAAACGAGGCTCTGGTTCCCACTAACCCGCATTGGGCCAGTGTCGTGGGAAATGGCTCAAATCCTCCATATGAACTAAAAACGTGGTAACCTTTCGGGCAGGCCTTTGTTCAGCTGTGGAAGACTCAGCTGATGGCCATAACCATGTTGAGTAACTGGTGACCACTGACGTCGATGTACTGATGTGAGAGAGGTCTCCTGCCAGCGGCGCTAGAAGAAATTACAAAACTCCACTATTTTTAAAACCACGGAATTGGCACCAGGATTTCGGTTGTATCCGTCTCCAAGCTGTAAAGCATAAAGTATGCCGTGTTCACTTTTTAAAGAGTTTCTTCTTTTATTTTCCGAAGTGACGAAAGGAGCGCGACGTTCACCTGATGGTGACGAGCCCGCTTATAACGTCGGCCTGGTTAGGGTGGTATACACAGCACCATATTGCGCTCGTCGCCTTCACACAGCAAATGTTGAGTCTCGTTATTCGAGTAATTAAACTAGCTACAGCGCTCTGCTAACCGGAACACAGTGATATTATTGTGTGCCAATATTTGCACAGTGTTTGTAAGCTGCAATAGACGCTGCGGTGGTAGCTATCTCGACGATTTCTGGTAACACAGGTCTACCACCAGTAACGCGTACTGCGTTATTAATACATCAACGCTCTGTGAGAGTTTGCACAATGAGTTTTCCGATCATTTTGAAGAGACGCCGAGGGTGATAGTAACCTCATACCCCCCCACACACAATTATCCTGCTATTACTGCATCTCTCATGTTACTTAAATTGTTTGAAATTAACATACTCGTTTTTTTTCTTTTTTATATAATAAAACTGATTTTTGATTCCTATCTACGAGGAGCAATAAAAAAGTAGTGAGAACGACATATATACTCCTTGCTAACAAAAACAATATACACTGGCATAGCTCAAATACATATTTGTAATATTAATAAAGGAAAAAATTTTTGATTCTGTTTTGTTTTTTTCTGAATGTAGTCATTTGTTTGCTTGGTGTCGGAACGTGTTCCCGGAAATGGAGAAAGCGAAGTGCGAGCCGTTATTGAATAGCTCTGTTTAAACAAGTTAACGACGCAAGAGATTCATTGCGATCTGGAGACAACATTAGGAGAGTCTGCTCCGCCGTATTCCACTGTCGCAAGGTCGGCTTCTCAATTCCTGGTAGGGAGAACGAGCACGGAAGACGAACATCGTTGCGGCCGTCATCACGTCCATCAACGTCAGACACCCAAGAAAATGTTGCAAAAGTCGAGAAAATTGTATTCAGCGATCGAAGAGTTACCATCCGATACTTACTCGTAATTCAAGAAACGGGCATTTCATATGGAAGTATTCAATCCATATTGAAACAATCTTTGAATATGAGAAAAGTCTCCGCAAGATGGGTGGGGGGTGCCGAGAATGTTAACCGACACTCAGAAACAAAACACGACGACGACTTGACATTTCGAAGATATTGTCGGACAAGTTTCAAGAACATTCTGAAAACTTTTTGTCTCGTTTTGTAACAATGGACGAGACATGGCTCCATCATTTTGATCTCGAGACAAAACAGCAATCTTCGCGATGGAACTGGCCATCATCACCGACCCCGAAGAAGTTTCGTGCCGTGGCATCGGCTGGCAAAGTTATGGTCTCAATATTTTGGGACTTAGAAGGGATATTGTTGATTGATTACCTGGAGCGTGGAATCATTATTGCAGGCCAATATTATGCAGCTTTAATTCCTAAGTTTATGAATGCCATCAAAGAGAAATGGAGAGGGAAACTTCGAAAAGGTGTGCTGTTTCATCAGGACAACGCACCCGCGCACAGGTCGACAGTTGCAATGGCTACTATTCAGCAAGCTGGCTTCAAATTGGCTGACCACCCCACTTATTCACCAAATATGGCGCCTAGCGATTCTTATCTGTTACCCAAATGGAAATAATATTTTAGGGGAAACAGGTACGAAGGCGATAACGAGGTGATGGATGCCGTGGAGAGCTTTTTACAGGACCAAGACAAAACTTTTTTTTTGAAATGGATTGCAGCTTTGGAAAAGCGCTGCACTCGGTGTGCAGAGAGACTCGGAGACTATGTACAAAAATAAATGATTAAGTTATCAATAGTCATTATATTCTATCTCATTCTCACTACTTATTGATCCCTCCTCGTAAATATGTTATAGTATCACAGACCATAGAATATACTTGCCGTATGTTTCTATTTTGGACAGTGTTCTTCTTTAATGTTGTTTAAAACTTTTTTTTTGATCCAATAAAGCGACAGGACGATTGGGACGTTCACCTGATGGTAAGCAATACGCCCGCCCATAAGAACGTTCATAGCACCGCATTGCGCTCGTCGCCTTGAGATTGTCGTCTTTTGATCTAATGCTAAAACAAAACATATGAGGGTGCGATGAACCGATCCTCGTATTCAATCATAAATTGGCTACAGCAAAAAAACATTATCATAAATCTAAAGAAAACTAAATTAATTCAATTTAAAACTTATAAATGTAAAGTTAATAACATAACCGTAGATTATAGATCAAGAAAAGGTTGAAGTAGCATAACGTTTATAATATAGAAGAAATGCATTCGTGCTGTTTGTGGCGCAAGGCCGTTTGTGAGCCGCGGACCGCTCTTTCAAATATTAAATATGTTGCAGCTGCCTTCATTGTGTATCCGTGAAATAGCCTTAAATGTTAAGGAATATCCTTCACATTTTCACTTATGTGTAGGAAGAAAAACGAAGCAACCGAGGTACCCAAATAAACTGGTAAACCCAAAGTGTTCCCTAAAAATGTTCAGACGCAATGCCTACGTCACGGTCATTACGATCCACAACGCAATACCGACCTAATTAAAAACATTCCCTACCTATAAATTTAAAACTACCCTAACAAATTGGCTAGTAAATACTATGCGGTAGATGATTTTTTAAATGACGTTGATCCTCGATAATTGCTTCATATTGTTTTTTTCGCTTACTGTTGGACATAGGTCTATACCTAAGATCCAGCTGTTTCTCGCGACGTTCACCAAATCATCGTACCACCTAGTGATGGTCCTGCCAACACCTCATCTTCCGGTACACGGTTGCCAATCGAAGACTGCTACATAGTTAAATTATATATTTCGTTTATTTGAAAGGATAATATTGGCATATAAGCTCAAATGCCTGTTTGTGTTGTAACGAGTTGGTAATTTGAGCGCCATTACCTGTAGTGCACCTAGGAATTGGATGCAGGCGGCAGCTGAGCCGAGCCCTCGTTTGTAACCGGATAAATCGCACGTCTATAGAAACGTAACGGTCCTGTATATGATCATACATTCGTGTACAATAAAATACATTTCTACCACCTGTTTATTTGCATATTCAAATGGTCTAGGTAGGTCTGGTAGGTCTCTGATACTGGAGATCGCATAGGTAGATACCACCGTCAGCCCTGTAGAATTATTATGAATTTGGCTATTAAGAATAAGACTAAGGTATTCCCTGCCTGTCGTACAAGGCGACTAAAACGGTTCTCGGGGTCGTGGGCTCTGAGGGTGGGGGCTCTCAGAGCTCAGTAAGTGAGTCTTAGGAAGACGGCAAATGCATGGTGCTAAGGAGCGCTTTGCCGTTCCAGGGGGTGTTTTAGTGAGAGTGCAGGGGGACACCGGTGCGTTTCATAAAAGATCCTCGCGACCTTCCTAATGCATTGACGGACGCCATCGAAGGGGTTTTTGGTGGGTAGAACACACACATAACCTTGTCTTCTCCCAAGAAGTAGGGTATCTTTTAATAAGATTTCTCCAGCGATAAAAAAAAAGTAGATACAACCGCAGTGCCCATTGCAGCCGACAAACAGCACTGTGCAAATATTACTGTGATCCGGTTTGAAAGGCACTGTAGCGAGTGTAATTACTGGGGTAACAAGACACAACATCTTACGTCTCAAGCGTGAGATGATTGCAATATGGTGAAATATACATCATCCTAAATAGAGCCACGTTGTTATGGGCAGGCGTGTCATTTACCATCAGGTGAATGCCACTCTTATCTCCTCGCTTAATTGATTTATAAAGATCATGAAGGAATGTGGTTTAAAGTTTGTATTGATGGAGGAGGAGCGGAAAGTTATAACTCCACTTTTTGATCACAACAACCGTTAGGTTATAGTTAGGATTAAATTTCTTCTTTTTGATCGGAGCAAGGAAATGAATAATCCACCATATCTTCAGCAGCTGATTATAATGGGTAAACTTTCTAAAGGTGGGGAGAAGGAAAAAGTCATGGTTGAGGAATATCAGGGATTGGACTGGAATATTTATGGCGTCCGGATTGTTACGCCGAACTAAAGACAGAAAGGACTGTACCACGCTGATCGCTAACCTTCACTAGTTGGAGAGGCACTTTAAGAAGAAGAAGAAGAAGGAAATGACCAGGAACATTGTTCCCGATTCGATTGATTCTCTAGGTTCACTTGTTTCACCTTAGATTATAATGTTTTCAATCGCTTATGAACTAGTATTAACGCAGCGTTATTTTTACCACTAACCAGAATTACGCAGTAGTTAATGAAATTACGAGATGTACCATCTACATGATATATTATCCACATTTGTCCTGAATATTTGGAGTACTATAGCATATGCATGAAGTGAGGAACAATACAATGTTACTTATATGCATATGCACTAAGATTTATTTTATTCAAGTACTTCGTTTGATTCATCAATAAATGCTCAATTTATGGTAAAAACTAAAGCCTCCGTTCAAGTATCAATAGCCTTCACTCCGATACTTGTAGAGCTGGTTGGCTTAATCACTACGTGTTTTTCCTCCGCTGTGTTCGAGCGCCGCGCACGCGCACACTCGCGCGCCGTGTGCGCACTGCGTAGTTACACTCGCGCACACAGCCCCGCGCGCACACAACGCTCGCTACCTGCGCAAGAGTCGCATTCCGTCACCCACCTCAGCCATAGGCCGTCGAGCCTGTAAGGCTTCGCAATACAGTGTAACGCTTTAAAAAAAAAAAATTAGAAAGTGCGTGAGTTGTGGTCAACCGGTGGCATCATGTATAAAAATTAGCGTAAGTAATAACTTAATGTTTAATAATTAGATTTTTTTTTTATCAACCTGTAAAAGCCGTTTTCTTATCGCAGCTTGAATCAGCAATGTTATATGCTTAATATATTGTTGTGTCACACATGTTTACCGTTAATGAGACCAACGGTATGATCACGTTTGCATTAAAAAAAAAAAAACTATCATATCACAAAACGCAACTCAAAATCACGTGAATCGAGTGATACCTGAGTGTTTCACTTCAGCCGCCGTTTTCTATGTCGCGACCGTAAAATGAGTTTCCGTCATTGCAATGGTTGATTTTAAGTTTAGTAAAGTTTATCTAATATTGAGGGTTGAGGGATGAGTGGTTCACATTTTGATATCGCGTATAACAAATATTGTCGCTGATTTATTATAGATTATTCTAGAAATAAAAACTCAACCGCTTCTACGAGTTAAACATTAACTGTGTACGTGGCGCTAACGCCCGTAAGATAACTGAACTATTCTGTTAATGTTTCTAAGAAAATCAACATTACATATTACATCCGGCTTTTATCCGTCACGCCCTCTCTTATATTTTTACATTAAAACTGAGCACGAAGAATATCTTCATCTCTTCACGGGTAACCTGGTAGTTGTCCTTGTTTTGTTATACATTGAAGATTTTTCCATACGTTTCTTCTTTCTTTCTCGGGAACGAGGATAAATATTAGTTCCAATTCCAATTTCAACGAAGTATGTTCCTCGTAGAGGTTTTGCTTATATCCGCTCCGTAATGCCACAGTAATTAGGCCATGATAGGTTCTCATGGTTGCACTGTGGTCGACCAGGCCTCGGCCATAGAGCCAGTCCGCTACAACAAGCCAATAATCGAAGAGTTGCACCGTATACCACCAACAGTATATATATATATATATATATATATATGAGTATACTAGCTCTTCCCCGCCCTAACATAAAATTATACTTGAAACTTTCTGAAGTCTGAAATATTCCTTAACAGCAACCGCAACCGCATATGAATTTTTATAGCAACCGTTACTATGGCAACCACATAACTAATACCAAATGGAAATGTTACTAAAAGGTAATTACAAATATAACAGTGACGGATCTACGAATTGCTCATGTTCCGATATCGATACTTTCACTAGTTTCCACGTGATTTGCGAACAAACAAAACCCATATTCTTTATATATATATATATATATATATATATATATATATATATATATATATATATATATATATATATATAGAAGATATATTAATATCAAAACGCGAGCGACACTTATATAAGTCTTACAACATGTGTATTGGTTGATTTGCAATTGACACTATGGTCGGTAAACATTCGGCGTATGTTATATAAAGCGAGTAGAGTGGTGCAAGACCATACCGACACCTGATGTTTTCTTTGACCGGCCCAATATAATAGTTACTAAGTGTTAAAGGATTATTTTATCATGTGCATGAGTAATCAGTCGTTAACGGATCGGTGTAATTAAAACATATTATGGTTGCAACAAAGTCGTTATCGAGCTTATGCAATTACTAACTGAAAAGCATTAATGTGTATATTTAGGTATTACAAAGAACTCTAACCAAAGGAAACTGTGCTACTTTGTTGAATGCTACAATGTTTTCTTATGAGATATCCAAAACAACGTTCCCTCCTGCCTCATTACTAGTTATGAGTTAATTTGGTCTTCAGTGAAATCAAGATCAAGACCGAATGTGCAAGACTTAACCAAAACCATTAAAATTCCGTTGAAACGACCTTGAACATGTGATTGGCTTCGAGAAAAAAAAAAATATATTATAACCCTAAATATTCAAGACTAAGACCGAGACCAATACTAAGATTATTAAAGTCTTGGTCTTGCGTTTTACTCATCGCTAACCATTAGAGCTTTAAGTTATTATTATCGGATAATTCAAATTAATACGAAACTAATCCTCATAAAGAAGGGGGGTTGAAATTAATCTATTATTACTAGAGTACTTAATCTGGGGTGATCTCAGTAGAGAACAGAACGGTTCACCAGATTTTAGACTTTTCCAGTACTTATTAATTTTTGTTGTTATTACATGCGAATCGTGTGTGTAATACTTATTTTTAATTACACGGAGCCAGGAAGTATTGGAAGCCTTCAAGTATCAGGTAGGAGGGCAAGAAGTGAGACAAGAGGATGTCATCATCATCAATGACCATCTCTTTTAAAATGTTCCGTTCCCTTAAATGTTTTTAACGGTGTTCCCACCACGCTGGTCCAACCCGCATTGGGCGGGTGACTCCAATCCCCCATATGAACCCCTACAAACGTGGAGCTCTTTGGGCAAGGCCTATGCGGCTTATGATGATGAAACGTTCTTATCGATTTTAATATATCGATATTTTTTTAATATACATAGTAATGTCTTTAGCGATAATTGTTAATCATCAGCTTTTCCTTGTGTTTCATCATTTTCCTAAATAATCCAGCTTAATAACAACATAATATGTTTTTTTTTCTGTACTCCATAATGACACGTCGTGATAGTTGGAGTTTGAAAAACCTCATGTAGATATTGGCGTAACATTATCACAATGTCCCCGCCGAAGATGATTTACGGTACGCATAAACTATCCCATAAAAGCTGTTCGCCTTTGAAGGTGTGCGATTTATAGTCGCAGTGTGAGCATCCTTGAACCAGGAGATTTCAGGCCAATGAATGTTTATGATAAATTGTCTCTGACGCGCGACAGGTAATGCGCTTTTAATTGCTCGATGAAGTGAAACTTCTTAACACTTGATTGCTCACAAGTAGTCATACATATTCATATTTACTGGCGAAAGGTCGGTTGACGGAGACCGTATAGGTGAGTACCACCGCAGCTCCTATTGCAGCCGATAAACAGTACTGTTCAAATATTACTGTGTTCCGGTTTGAAGGGTGCTGTAGCCAGTGTAATCACTGAGATAACGAGACTACATCTTATGTTGCAGGCGACGAGCAGTACATGGTTCTGTGTATCAAATTAACTAGCACCACCATGTTATGGGCAGGCGTATCACTTATTATCAGGTGATGGTCTCGCTTGTCTAGTCGCTTAATTAACCAAAAAAAAAATATTGTAAAAGCATGTATTTTGCAATGCGTTACAAAATACTTTGTTTATACACAACAAAAGGCAGGTGGTAGCTAGTGAAATTGCAGGAGGTAACGATAATTAAAATGTCGAGCACAATGTGGTGATGTGTACACCATCTTCAGCATGCCACGTTGATAGGAGCAAGGGTATCACCCACCATCAGGCGAAGGGTTTGATATGATAAAGAAAGGAAGAAGAACAGCGATGTTGACCACCATAGAAAATTTATCGATGCGCTGATGAATTTGGTAGTGAAACATATTAAGCTGAACTTCAGCGAGCGTTCACAATCATCATCTGATAGACTTCCATTGCTGGACATGGGCCTCCTCCAAAGATCTCCTCAAGGATCAGTCTAGTCAGCATTAAGCGTATTTAATTCAGAATACAAAACAGTAGGACGATGGTATCGTTGGAGCAATATTGATTTGTTAAGATATGGCTGGCGCCGCCGTTGGTAATTGCTAAGTCATTTGTGCTGGTGTCACTTAGCATCACCCGTTAACAGGAGCATCAGGTGAAGCAGAGCCGTCCGTCTAACTTACGTCTAACTTCTCATAAAAAATTTCTAGTAGAATGCATCACGCAGCTTCGCTAACTTAATGTAACGCTTACTTCTGATAAGAATTAGATAATTTTGTACTCGTGGCAGGTCTCGGTTGCTGGAGACTCAAGACCTTGATTACAATTTGTTATAGCCGGGCATATTACTTACCATCAGGTGAACGACCCTTTCGTCGCTTCGTTGAATAAAAAAAAAAACATTAAGGAGAAAAGCTCTTTTTTTCTTGTTGCATTGTATCTGATCAAATATAATTGTTTAGTGTTATTGCTCTCGAAGGAATCCTCCTTTTGAAACGGTGTTGTTATGTTGATGGTAAACCATACTCCCTCCCATAACAACGAAACGCCGATCACCTTGGAGACTGAGAGGTGATGAATTGTCGTTGCACCTGTATGTTGGCTACTTTCAGATCACCCGTCCCCGGCGTGCAATACTCTCACGAGCCGTTCATAAAAGGACAGTGCGGTGCATCTGTTTAATAACATCCGCGGAAGTTGTGTCACAACACTGGCCGGCTCCCACAACATAAGAGCATCCTCCATTCCGACCCGGAAGTGATGAACAGAGAAATGGTCGCGTACATTATTTTGTGTATCTAGGCGACGAGACGAGCGGGACGTTCATCTGATGATAAGTGATATACACCTGCCCATAAAATCGTGGTGCGAGTTAAGATGATATGGATTGCACCATATTGCATTCGTCGCCCCAATAATTACACTAGCTATAGCGACCTTCAAACCGGAACACAGCAATGGACGATATTGTTTAGCGGCAGAAATAGGCGCTGCGGTGGTATCTACCTAAATGGTTTCCGGCAACCAAGACCTCTTTTATCGAGGGATTTATCTTTAACAAAGATATCATGCTTCCTGGGTTGAAAGGAACCCAATTTATATTTTATATATCATCATCAGTTGACCGACGTCCACTGACATAGGCCTCCACCAAAGATCTCCACACTGATCAGTCCTGCGCTGTCCGCAACCTAGTGGGAGGCCCCCCATTACTCCGTCTGTCGTTGCCCGGTTGCCATTATCTATATATAAGACATAATTCAAGGAAATATCGAATATTGTAAACGGATTTATTGTTTAAAGAAATATTAGCCACTCACTCACAAAGAGGATTTGTTAAAGTCCCATAGCAACGCCGTCGAGAGCACCCACTCTCCGACCCTCCCCCACCGCTTTCAATCTAATGCTTTCAAAGTGCATCACCAATACCTACGTAATCTCTGTCTATGCCTACAACGCTGACTGCGGATCACTCATCATTTATTACTCCAATAACTTTTTTTTTAATTAATTTAAGCAACTAGAGGAACAGGACGTTCACCTGATGGTAAGTGATACGCTTTATCATAACAAGATGGCGCTAGTTAGGATGTTATATATGACACATCGCGCCCGTCGCCTGAGATATTAGATGTGGAGTCTCGTTACCCCAGTAATTACATGACAGCGCTTCTCGAACAGGTACATAGTAATATTCGCAGCCTGTTATTTACGGTGGTATCTAGACAGTCTCCGGCAGCAGAGGTCCACGCTTCGATCTTCGAGACCAATTTTTCAAGACTATTAAGCGCCGATAAAAGTAGATAATAAAATACGTATATCCTTATTTTATTTAAGATCTTTGAGGGGGGAGGCATACGTTCAGCAGTGGACGTCTATCGGCTGATGATGACGATGATCCTTATTTTCGAGGGTTTAAATCCATTTTAGAAAAATACAATATAGTGAAAAAATCTTTTTCTACGTTGACTATAGAGAGAGTTTATAATAAAGTGTATTGCTGGTCTATTTACTGGTGGTAGGTCTCTGCTCCTGGCCACCGTCTAGGTGCCACCGCAACTACTAGTTATGTGCAAACATTACTATGTTCCGGTTTGAAGGTCGCTATAGCTAGTCAAATTACTGGAGTAACGAGACTCAACACTTTATGTCTCAAAGCGACGAGTGCAATGTGGTGCTGTGTATATCATCCATGGCCAGGCGCACACTTACCATCAGGTGAACATTGCGCTCGTCTAGACGCTTCGTTGAACAAAAAAAAAAAAATAATTATATTGACATCGAAACCAACGTCAGTCATCGACTGGACAATGCGTTTTGAGTCAACGGCTGACCGTTTGCAGCCAACTGCCGCCCTGAATACAAATGATACGAAGACAATAAAAATTACCTGTCCTCACCGCCCACAGACGTCCATAGATGAGTCGATGCCCCATCCTGCTTTAAAGCGGAAACTTAAAAAAAAAACTGATTGTTTTGTAAAATAGATAACGCTTATTTAATAGTTAAAGGGAGGTTTATTATGTCTAGACATTACGCACCCCACTGTGTATTCATTATCGTCGCGAAGCGGGATAATTTATTGGTGGTGGATTTCTGTTGCCGGAGACCGTCTAGGTAGGTATTACTGTCTCGAGATATTAAGAATTGGACTAAGGTATTCCCTGTCTGCCGTACAAGGCGATTGAAAGGATCCTCAGGTTCGTGGGGTTTGAGGGTGGGAGCCATCAGAGCTCAATAAGCGAGCTTTAGGAGGACGGGGAATGTATGGTGGTCTTGTATTTGCCGTAGTAAAGCGTGGGTGCTGAAAAGGGCCTTTCCCTTCCGTGGGATGTTTTAGCCAGAGTTCAGAGGGGCACCCGTGCGTTCCGTAGGACACCCTTGAGCCCCTTTTAAGGCACTGAGGGTGACCACCGAGGGGGATTTAGTGGGTAGAAACCTCACATAATCTTGTCTTAACCCCAGAAGCATGGTATCTTTTAAGAAAATTTACCCCGCGATAAAAAAAGGTAGGTATTACCGCAGCGCTACTATATTACTGTATTCCGGTTTGAAGGGTGCTGTAGCTAGTGTAATTATTTGAGTAACGGCACCCAACATCTTACGTCTGAGGCGACGATCACAACGTGGTTTAATGTATAAAAACCATAAGTAGCGCCTCGTTATTATAGGCAGGCGTGTCACTTAATATCAGGTGATTCTCCTACTCGATTGCAAGTTGTTTCGATGAATATAGAAAAATCTGTTTATTTTACGGTTGTATAAAGCGCGAATAAAATGTATGAAATTATCGATACGAACCGGGGCCCGTACGTGATGACGTGACATTTTCACGGTACAAGGTGAGCGTGTGGTTCGATCACTGCATACCCTGAATGTCACGCATTAAAAAGTGATGTTTGATACATCGCCGTCACCTTCACTGCACGTAAATACCACGACGTACAAAATTATTAATACGGCTCTTTCTAGTTGTAGAATAAAATCGATTAAGGGACGGAAAATTTTATATTACTTTATTTCACATATATGCAATAGAAATTGATAACATATTTGGATAGTCCTGTTTGAAGGGCGCTCTAGTACACTATCTGCTACTGAGGTAAAGACATTCAACATCTTACCTCTGAGGCGACAATGTGGTGCAATTTACACCGTTCTAACTAGCGCCATGTTATCGGCAGGCGTATCACTTACTATTACGTGAATGTCGCTCTCGTTTCGTGGATTAATTTAAATAAAAAAATATTTACTATACTTCAATTTCATCTTAACAGGATGTAGATGGCGGAGCTCGCTCGCGCGTTATACTCTGCATCACGTAAATGTATATGCCTCTTTTTTTTGGTATCGCTCTAAATACACCCTGTTTTCTGAGAAGTCAGGGTTAAGTGGAAATTTCTACCCCATAAAGCACCTCCCAAAAAAAATATATTAAATCTTATAATTAAACATTTTCCTTGTTATTTTAAAACATTGAATTAATCACATTTTTAACTTCGCCCAAACTTCTAAGTGAGTGTTCTAAGTGTGTTAAAAACTTAACTTCTCCACGTGAGGGTCTCTGATTTACAATAAATGGGCCATGGGGGCCTGTTCCGCTAGTCCGATATCCGATGAGCTTGACCGATAACTTGCAAGGATTATTCATCATCAGAGAATATAGGATTTATAATTAAGATCCTCAAGTCCAAGTCGTGTCGAAATCAGTTTAGCCGTGGCTCTTGTTATATTGGTTAACAATTTTCACTTGCGACCTCTAGCTGCTGCAAAGGTATACCACTAAGCGAGTGGCGCGCCGGAGCCGGCTGTTGTGGGCACCTTTGTGTGTGGTTGCCTAGCGACCGCGGTGGAAACTCATCGCAAGTCCACGGGTGCTATGTACGGGCGTGTAGCAAACATGTGCGAGTATTCCGAGATGTTAAAAGAGATGTTTCCCACATGAACATAACGTACAAGATATCGCGATGCTGGTGGGAGCGGCGCGCCGTCGCTTCTAACCAGGTAATCCACCACTCCACGCTAACTTCTCCACGTATCGGACCATGGGTGACTAATCGTTGACCTACAAGCGTATGTTGTAGTAAAACAATAGTTTTTTTTTTAATATTATATATATTATTATTGTTATATATAGAAGATTATTGATTTATTAACATTTTATAGGCCGGACGAAGTTAATTAATATTTCATAACAAACGCCAGCGTTTTCTACCTTAACTATATAGCAGGGGGGTGCAAGTGCACCCGCACAACATCTCAAGGGGCTCAACCCAACTTTACCTGCTCGTGATGCACCCTGCTAATCAACAAACGAGGCTCTGGATCCCACCAATCTGCATTGAGCCAGTGTGGTGGGAACTGGCCCAAATTCCCCGCGTATAAGCTCCTACAAACGTAGAGATGTTTAGGGAGAGGCCTATGTCCAGCAGTGGACGTCTATCGGCTGATGGTATGTGGTTTGTAAATAGCATCGTACAGACACCCTATCTCACAATTTGATAGGTGCCCTAGTTAGAGAAGTGTCGGGCAAGGGGACTTATGATAACAGGGTCCAACGTCTGATAGTATTTTTCATTGAAATAAATCGTTATTTAATAATTGCACCCCTCGCAAAGGTTTAACGGAAAAACAAATAAGTGTAAACGAAAACGTGAACGTAAATTATTAATTTAACACCCTATTGTTGGTGTTAACAATAACTGAAGTTTCCAATGGACCCAACAGCATATTATATCGAGCATTTAAATTTTTTTGTATCGCAAACAGGAGATGGGAACAGATGATATTCAAAATTCATCGAAATTATTGCATTTTGGTTTCCCTGAAAAACCCGATACTGTTTCGTAAATATTGAAAATGTTTACTTTAAAATATAAATAATGCGTTCAAATTCAATATTGGATTTTTTTTTTTAACATTTATTGATATATTTTGAATATGCGAAGGAAAATGTAGAACATTTGCGTTTACAAGGTAGAATTTGCACACTACTGATTAATGGCCGAGACAGCTTTTACAGTACCGTATCTACTTAGAAATATGTTCTTGAATGAAAGAATTTTTTTTTTTAAATACATTAACTTTATTTACAAATCATCATTATCGTCATCAGTCGATAGACGTCCACTGCTGGACGGAGGCCTCATCCAAAATTTCTACATACAATCAGCATGGCTTCCGGTACCACCGGGCACTAGGGGTCGACGTTTGTAAGGGTTTATGTAGGGGGAGTTGGATCATATGAGCTATTGATGGGAACAATTGGTCTGGAATATTTACATGGTGCGGTACTGTTACCGGTGGTCGTACAGTTATGATATTTTTTACATAGCAACCTATACAAATATAAAAGTAAAACTGCTTAGCTGTTTCACTCCAGTTCTTCAAATTGCGACATATAATATGATTACCTTGTTTACCCCCCATTTACTTGCAGTTGCGTCATGCAATTACATTCTTTCCTTAAGTGCAGTTCCGAGTTATATTTGAATGTTGATATAATTTTTTAAACATTATTATATAATTTTTTTTTTAAAAAAGTCTTTCTTATCCCACCCAGCAACAGTACCGCCACCATCGGACAAACGTTCTCGCTTCGTATCACTTAGAAATTCTAGTCTAAGATCTATACAAGTTTGATCCTAAATTAACAATAAATTTCTCTTTCTATTCTGTTACGCCATCACCACTACATTTCACCTCATCAAAGCTGGGCTCGTTGAGGATGCCTGTAGACTGTGTACTTTATGACAAGATCCTTAAGTTTTTTCGATAAATAAAAAATCTATCAAAGTCGATAGTATCGTGGAGAGTAACCGCGGGGGTGTGAGGAGGCAGCGATATTACAGTCTCCCGCAGATAACGTGTAATATAAAGTAATTTAAACAGGCTGCAGGGATTTACGTGGACCGTAACGGATGGACGTTGTTAAAAGTAAACTCGGCGCTTGTGGTAAATTGGATGAGATACTGTTAAAAAAAGGGTTAAACGGTATTTACGTCGTTAGTTTGGTCCACGAAAAGGGTGGTTTAGGCGTTCAGTTAGGCGACCGTTTGAATAGAAAACGTGGCGGTGATAGTTAGGCGCGCGCCGGCGTGACTCACCTCCACCGAGCGAGCCTCACAGCCAATTGTAAATCGTTTTAACGACAATTTTTTTTTCCAGTAATGAAGGTAGAGTAAAGTATGAGAGGTTGTAAACATAATGGTAAATGTATTAAAAAAAAAAGATTTACTGAGAATTTTCTATAGAAATACCAAATTTGTTTAGAAATTAACATTGTTCTTTACTTCACTTTGAAGAATTTGTTTTGTAGTCTCTCAACTGTTTTCACCTATTTAAGGTTCATTTGAAGATTTTTTTTTAATTACATGGTTGCCCTAACAATGATTTCACCTGATGGTGTACTCACAATGAAGTTATTGTTGAGTGTATACTTAGGGGGAAACACTGAAGACTTGCAATTGCGCTCAGGCTTGCCGTGCACAATAGCCTGCTCTATTATTAAGCCCTTATCAGGAAGTCAAATATAATTCGTATTATTGTATATATATGAAAAGTCATATAAAGAGTACAAACAATTTATCTATGTACTGATACAAAAATAATTTCTTTTTGCACTTTTATTTGGTAATAAAAAATTACTGCGTCTATTGCCGGAGACTTATTACAAAGGTACCACTACAGTTCCTCAGGTCTTCAAATATTACGATGATCTGATTTGATATGGTGGTAGTTAGTAAAACAACTGGGGTAAAGAGCCTTATCATTTTGTATATTAAGTGGACGAGCACAATGAGTCGGTGTATGTCATCTTAATCAGCATCACTTTGCTAAGGGCCGGTGCACCATTTACAATGAGGCAACATATATATATATATGTCTATGTAACAATCAAATACGTACTCTAAGTCCATTCCTCTCGGCAGATCGTAATAGACGAGTTAGAAGGTATATCTCTAGAAAAATGGAGCAGCTTTTCTTGAGCAGCTTTGATGTTTGACAAACTACTGTGTCCATAAACTTACAGAGCAAGGACGGCTGTTATGCCAAATATAATAAAAAATCGGTAACTTAAGCAATGGATGATATTTGTCGAAATTGTAGAAAAAAAATATGAAATAAGCTCATATAAGTATGAACATACGTCGCTTGAAGATAGATATCGAAACAGACAGCGGCTAATTCAGCACAAACTTGACAGCGATGTCAAGTATTTTATGATGCATGTTAAAGTATGCAGACTTACAACTAAGTTCTGATGTGATATCTAGACAGGAAACTATGCGTGTGCCTTGAGATGCACCCAAACTCGAGTGTAATTAAATTATGTTAGAAGTTAGGCTCTGCGGGCGGGATGCAGTATTGTCACAAACAAAAAGTGATTCAAGTGTTATCCATAGACAGAGCTTTACTCTACTCTAAAGTTTACCTCCGTTCCTATAATACTGACAGTGGACATGTTCAAAGAATCGGGGACCCTCGCGGGACGTTCACCTGATGGTAAGTGATACGCCTGCCCAGTAATTTCACTAGTTATAATTCCCTTAAATTTGGAGCACAGTAATGTTTGCGTACTACTGTTTGTCGGCTGCAATAGGAGATGCGGTGCACCAATGGATGCACCAGTAAAGAGCTCTACTTTAGAATTTAATATATTCAATGGTGGTGAGTCTTGTCAGCGATTGTTAAAGCAGGTATCGTGGTGTGAATCTGTCAGCGAGCGGCAGTGGACAGTGTGAAAAAAAAAAACATGTTCCTTATAAAATTACTGAGTTAACGAGACACACCGTTTGTTACTTATCAATGCGACGAGCATTGTGGTGTAATGTGAGCATCCTTGCTGGCGCCTCATTGTTATGGCGAGAGCGTCGTTTGTCATCCAATGAGGCAAAGCATTTCGTCATACATACAAGCTATACAAAAAAAATAAGCTACACTTATATAAGTTCAATTTCATGCTCTATGTGCATAAAAACATTGTTAAATCATATATTCATAGTCGTGGTAAAGTATAACAATATTATCTCGCTATTACCAAATAGAATTGTGTCTTTATAGACGGGATCGAGTTTTCTCCTCTCAGATAATTTTAGAATCAATGACGTCATCTTCAGTACATTATTATACAAGGATAAGCCTTTTAGTAATATAATAAGTTTTTTTAGCAAACATTTGTATGGAATGTAACCTCAATATGAGAGCGATGGGTCACAGTCATCATGCGGATCCAATTGGTGACTTCACACAAACCTTACAATAAATTCTAATACACGTGCAGGTTTCCTCGCCATGCTGTCCTTCACCGTTTGTATTCCGCTGTTGTAACTAAAGTTCACGAATGTTCGTAACTTAAATATTAAAGTCATCGGTATATGATGAGATTCGAACCCGCGACCTTCCGAATGAAGGCTGCACGCTATAACTATTAGACCAGCGAGCTACTATTTAATTATAAGTGAGCGTAATTAAAAATAATTAAGCAAAATCAAAAATTATTCATACAAATTATCAGCCTGATATAATGTGTAGGTGTCGACTGATCGAAGAAGGTCACTTAGGTTCAGATTTAAGACAGTAAGTAATTGTGGATAAATAATTGAAAAGGTAACGGAGTATGGACCAAACTTATTAACTTAGCCCGTAATTAAACACACGAAAACTGTGAGTGCAGTGCATCTTAAAATTAAACAATTTGAAACTTAAACGTTTAGCGTTAAGGTTTATAATCAATTGAAGGAGCTGCATTCATTTTTCACGCCATGTCACAAACAACATACAGATACGTACAGTTGTGTCCACTTCATCGTCCTGCTTGTACTCTCTCTATCCTTGTCTGCAGCAGTCGATTTGTAAAGAAAATAAAAAAATATTATGAAATATATAAAATTAATTATTTAGGCATTTTCTCGATCTAAATCTTACGAAAATGCAACGTCGAGACTTTCAATGTTAAGAAGAATCTTTTCAACTAACGTTCAATTAATAAGAAGTGGACAGTTCTAAAAAAAGCTTAAGCCGACAGAGTAATCAATAACTTGAACAGATGAACGCACATAACTTAAATCTGCCATTACAGCTCTGAAGATGGCACGCATCGCTTGTCTGTTGGTGCTGGCCGGCTCGGTGGCGGCGCAGCTCAACCCGTACGAGAACAAATGTGGACAGCTGACCTGCCAGTACGACGAGTACTGCTCCTCGGAGACCAACCGGTGCGCCTCCTGCGAGCTGGTCTGCAACAGCACCCACCACAACCACGACTCCAAGCTTTGCGTCAAAGAATGCCAAGGTGAGCTCTATGAATATTGTACACCATTTTTTTTTTTTGTATTTGATAATTTCGTCCGTGACTTTTATAGCGACCAAGGTGTTCCTGTGGGGGTGTATTGCGGCGTAGTGCATTGAAACAATGGGGGTTTTGATTGATCGCCATCCCACGTATAAATGCTTTATCTCTTGAAGACTGGGTATCAACCGAAAATTGTCTCATGATATAAAAATGCTGTTACCTTGAGTACCTTGAAACATATCAGACGAATAATAATATTTAATTAAACTTTATATAGGATCTCTTAATTTACTAGTTCATTGATTGATTGCACAAGCAGGTGCAGCCATTTTGAATTCGGCGCAATTTTCGTTTCCGTTTACATCAGATCCATGGGGGCCCTATTGCGAATATGAAATCCAAGACCCGATTATTATTTTAATCGTGCTCATTTCTATTAGGTGGTGGTGTGGTCGAATATTTTCGGATACTATGATCTGATATGGTTTTCTAAATAGTGGTACTGTCTGTGTTGTTGTTCATGCGGGCGAGGGTTATGCGGATCGCTGTATAAATATTTATTTTCTTAACAAAAATTTGGATTATTTTGTTGTACGGGCGAATTCAATTATATCCGTCTGCCGATTGCAGTCGTCAAAGCTAACCGCAGCGGAATCCGGTTAGGTGTGCGTGCAGCCTGCGGATTTACTAATATCCGAGTCACCGGGGTTAGTTCTAGCATTATAAACGTATGTTTCCGGTACGAACGGACGAGACCATCGGCTGTTAGATGATAATTTAGTTTTTGTTTTCTTTTTTTTTTTAATATGGGATAACACTCGAATTCAATACCACGTGATGTTGACTGGAGCCGTGAGCGATGCGACGCGCTCTCCCTGTTCTTTGTGACTCTAATAGGCTTACAATTGGTACACAGCACTGCTGTTATTGCGATTGATTAACAGCTCTTTAAGCTAGATTGAAGAAAAAAAACATTCCACTTACCATCATCGTGCCAGCTCGGAATCGAACCAGGGACTTGTGTATTATAACGCAATTGCTTAGGCCTATTTATATAAAAATAATTGATTTGTTCTGCTACTTATGAAATTATCTTACGCCGTTATTGATTCTCAATAAATCATTTATTTTTAGGACCAATTTTTTCAAATATTATATCTTCATTCATGGTCATCATCAGCCGATAGACGTCCACTGCAGGACACAGGCCTCCTCCAGAGATCTCTACATTTGTGGGTGGGAGTTGGGTTCATATTTCGGATTCGGGTAATTTCTCACCACGCTGGCCCAATGCCGGTTGATGGTTAGGAATTAATGGTTAATGGATCTACATTGTTAAACTGAATAATATCTATACGTTACCTTACATTTCTAAATCCGACGCCCTTTCATGACTTACGGCTAACACCATTCCCTAGTACGCATCGAGGAATACATATTGGATGCACTAAGCTTTATGGTTTTCTAATCTCATCGGGCTTCTGTCGTATTCTTCGAACAATATTTCTATAAGATTCGTCAAAACCTAACAAATATATACAAGGAGAAAATAGTGCACATCTCCAACGTTCCCTAGGGTTTTAATAAATCCATATAAATATTTATTCCGTTATTTAGACAAAATTTTTTTTTTTAACGTTTGCCTATTTGTTTCTTCTCTGCAAAATCTGTAAGAGTTGAACATATTTTTGATAGAATTTTCCCCAAAGTTACATATCTGAAGATGTAAAGCATAACGCAAGTTACTTTCATTATGGAAATAATTAAGTTTGATGTTATCATAACGATGTAAATAAATTCCTTTTTATTTAGACCAGTTATAAAGTATCATTCGTATTCATCGGAATAAGCGGAAAACTGCTCAGGTTTCATTTGGCACAAATAATAATTACCAAATGGCTGCACGATGCCGAAATGGTTGAGTCATATATATTTATAACGACTTAACAAAATTATCAAGAATTTGTTTTTTTGCTTACTGAACTAAAGTTGACGCTAAGCAAAATATATTTAAAAGAAAAAATAATTCGCGGTTGACAAAATGTTACAATTTCACCATCATAATGTTAAACTGATAATGAATAGTTTCAAAGTTTGTTATGGTGGAAATAATCCTTTAAGACTTTTATCCAATGAAAACCTTGGCAAGGGCTCACATTGAGTAGTCTGCGATGACTAAGAGTTATCTACATGCAATAATAATAAGAGCCTTCGCGCTTGCGCTGCGCGGATACGGACCTTATTGTGTACAGCATAGAGCCGATTATCGATTGCAGTGGAATCTTGAACAACCGGTCCGCGACGGCATCCCGCCTACCTGTATACCCAGGCTTCTCTAAATATCACATCCGTCTCGCTCGCTCGACGCTTCAAGAATGCGCAGGTTTCAGGTCAAACGACTTCAACAAGAGTTTTTTCTCTTTAGATGTAAAACATAACAATGTTTTTTTTTTTCAATCCTTGGACTTTATTAAAAGATCTACCGGATCTAGTGCATTAACCGTATTGATTTTTGATCTAAATCTTGATAGTGCTTCTATTCGGTTTGATATAATTCATACACATTGCTGTTTGTACTCGCTTAACTCTTGGCTCCAAAAGCCTTGACTCCCATGAAATCAGTAACACTAACTACAACAAAAAATAAACCGACCAAACGAGACTTTGGCGAAACTGAAATCTCTAATCTGCAGTAATCCCTCTTATAACACGGTAGATTGGTTCCGCGTTATACGAAAACGCGTTGTACGGGTAATCCCGTATAATACTTTTACGTATAAATTATTCACGGTCAACTTTGCTCGTTAAAGAGAGTTTAAATGGAATATTAGGAAGAGAACTACATTATGAACGAAATGTGTAAAATCATACTGAACTAAAAACTTTTTAAATAGAAAACTTATGCGTATGAACTAAAAATCTAGTTAATTACAAATAAATTAACTTTTATACTATACGTTCATTCAGTTTCGGAACATGCGAAACTAATTATGAACTGTACAGATCATTATAAATTTCACAGCACAGAAATATAATGAGGGACATCTCCGCGTTATAAGGGGGAACCCCCGTGTTACACAGGGGATGGAAATATTGTAATATGAAAATGCCTTATATGATTAACGTGTTATAGTAGGGATTACTGTATATATATATATATATATATATATATATATATATATATATATATATGCCAATCACGTGAAACCTAGTGAGTGTATTAATACGGGAGCATGGCAGAATGATTTGTAAATTACAGATTATATATTTTTTCAATAAATCCTTCATAATTTTATTTCTAAATAACTTCTATAAACATTTTCATTTCGTACTATCTATGCGGTTGCTATAGTAACGGTGGCTATAAAAAGTCATTAGCAGTCTACTTATATATCACTGCTAGTACAGTAAGCGGGGAACAGTTCGTTGGTATAATTTTTTTTTTTAACTTCTCGAAGAGACTAATTGGAAAGAACTTTAAAAGTATATAACTTAAAAGGCAGTTGTCTGAATAGCGTTAATCAGTTCAAAAAAGTCGACTTGAATTACTGGTAAAGGGTCAAGGAACTACTTATATGGTTATAATATTTGAACTTTGTTAAAAGTTTTGGTTGTGGACGACTGGGGCCATCCCACCACGTTGGCCTAATGCGGAGAGCCAGGGCTTCGTTTGTTGACCAGGGTGCATCACGAGCAGATCAGGTTGGCTTGGGTCTCGTGAGTTTTTATACAGCACCTTTCACACCACCATGCTAACCGTTACAAGCTTGGAGATTTTTGAGGGAGGCCTATGTCCCAGCCGTGGAGGTCTATCGGCTGATGATGATGATGAGTTTTTTTTGTTGAATATTATTTATAGTGAGTGTTAAAATATTGTTAATAAACCTTTTTGTTGTAACCGTTAAATTTATCTACATCTCTTAACCGGTTTGCGTATTCATGGTAACCTGTTTGGTAACTCGCTGATGTGATGATATTCTCATTACTTGTATTTTAAGTTAATTAATTTAATCATCGCATTTATAATGAATAATGAAACCAGTTTTGTTGTTGTCGTTGTTGTTGTTATTAAAATCAGTAATGATAAGTATACGTGAGGAGTTGAGGAGGCTTAGGTGTGAATTTATCTGAATGATTGTTCTATCAATCATCATTATAATATTGTACTCTTCTCAACACATACATATATATATATATATAACGGATTTTTCTTTAATTATTTTCCCCAAAGGGAGTTGCAGGAATAATATGGTTAGCAAAGCAAGTCGGGAATAGCCAGTCATGTATACAATTTATTTTTTATAAGTAATAGGTATTTTTTTTATTCTACTCAGCGACTCCGCCACATTCTCATCTCGCATATACTACAATGTCCCAAGGCGAAAGTATTTAACCTGTGCGTCCTCCCCACCCTCACTTACGGCGCAGATACATGGCACCAGACAATAGGGCTGGTCCATCGATTCAAAGTAACACAGCGAGCGATGGAGAGGGTTATGATTGGCATTTATTTAAATCTCTCTGAATGATGGCCGATGGGGGAGAAAAATCTTGAAGTGGAGACCGTGTACAGGACGCAGAAATATAGGACGCCTTCCCTCCTCGTCATATTATTAAGGCGCTCGGAAGTGGACGGATGAGAGACGCTGAGGAACGCATTTGGTGGAAGACACTGGGGAAGGCCCAAAAGCTGATAAATGATGATGGTGATGGCGACGGAACGAGCAAGACGTTGACCTGATAATAAGTGATACGGCTGCTCATGAGAACGTGACTCCATTTAGTATATTGTATTCAGCACCGCATTGCGCTCGTCGCCTGACACAAAAAATGTCGAGTATCGTTACCCCAGTAATTACACTAGCTCCACCACTCTTCGAGCTGGAACACAGTAATGCTTTCGTACTACTGTTAGTCGGCTGCAATAGGAGCTGCACTGGTACCTCCCCAGACGGTCTCCAGCAACATAGACCCACCACCACCAGTTTCTTATGTTAACTTCTGCAATGACAAGTTTCAACTGGGTAAAATCGTAACCACAGCCTAAAACTGGATTAGAAGTTCTCCTACAACAGAAACCTACCACCAGAAAAAATAATTAGTTTAATTTTCTTTTTATTTTTTTATTTTTTTTTTTATTTTCTATCGTGCTTTTCGTGTTATCTAACATTTCTAGGATATATATTCTATGATTTTTCATGTTTGTTATATTATTGTTTATGCCGTGGACGCCATGATATCTTTGATTATGATGAAACTATATAAAATCTAGATGAAAACACGACGGCCGGCACAAACGGATCATGGGCGCGGGGTGGGTCGGGGGGTGTAACAATGGCCGTACATTTTATGGTCTGTTGATTCCGACAGGTAGCGGTCGGTGCACGCAACTGTTGCGCGCACACACACACACACGTGCATATGGGTGTGTACACGCACACGCGCGCGCCGCGTACCGTTTACACAACAAGTAACAATGCGTGTGTGTGCGTGCATCGGATTTTAACGTTACCATGTAGAAGTTCCAGTTTCGTTGCACCAATGGAAACTTTCTCTCTCTCTCTCTCGCTCTCTCGTTAACTGTTAGTTAACTTGTTACGTTAAAAAGCTCCACTCATGTGAGTTTACATCTGAACTCTCTGAAATATATTCATCATCATCATTAGCTGTCCTCTTCGAATTGAAATTTGGCAACCAGATTGAGAAAACCAATTCGACCCTCGGCTATTCTTTTTAACTGACGATATTTAAATCCGGTCCACTCCTTTATGTCGTCAAACCATTTCTCCATAACGATATCCTGTTTGAAGGTTTCCGAAAAATGTAACCTTTCTTTGCAAAGTGTATATCATACCTAACCGCGTATTTTGTAGGTTTTAGAATATTTAATACTTTGAAACTTTATTTGCTAACGTTATCCCTCTGCCGTGTCTGCGAAGGTGTGTGTATAGGATCAGATATATATACAAGCACCTGTCTATTGGGGTGCTTTGTATTGTTTGAACAACACGACGTTGTTTGCTTTAGAAGTAGTTTCATTCTTCCGACCACGTTTTTACGTATCGCCATAGTGATATAACAACTGAGGAGAGTAGGGGGATCTGTTACAGATCAATTGAGGTGTACGTCCATTGTATTATATAAACACTTGCTTGGTTTTTTTTTTTTTTGCTTAATGTGAGTTTATTGATTTGTCATAAGGATTATGTGTTAAAATATACAAGGGGTGTATTTATTATTAATATTTTTTTATTCCTTAAAGCGAGGAGACGAGTAAGACGTTCACGTTATAGTAAATCATCAGTTATCTCGTACTAAGGGTATCCGCTTGTCCATTACAACGTAGCGCTAGTTAGGATGATATACACTGCATCACATTGCGCTCGTCGTCTCGACACAGATATTAAGTCGCGGGTTTCAAGGGTGCGGTAAGGTCTGTGTGTCGGCCGCAATAAGATCTACTTAGAGCTTAAGAAGGACTTATGGTTTGTTTCATTCACAGGTTACCTGCTCGACTTGAGGTACTTGCTTAGAACGGAATACCAGGAGCCGATAACAGATGCAGGCAGTAAGTGTACTTTCATTGATCTAATTAACCAGAGTTCTGTTAAACTGGTGATTAGTTATTTCTATATCTGGTGTTATTTCGGCAATAGAAAGTGGGCTATTTAATTGTTACGGCACTCGTATGATATCTAAGTTAAGTGTTATGGAGAAAGATTCCTCGACTCCAGATCAAGAGTATCCTCCTCCAGAGTAAGATACAGAGGGTAATGCTTCGCGTAGAGTAATAACTATTTACTATTCTATATTTGCTTTGCCATGTTTTAGCTAATTACAGGTTATTTATATATATTGAATTGTAGTGAAAAATTAATATTAAGTAGAATATTGTATTACATCTTCCTGAAATTATAACAAATAGTTTGATCTTTGGTATTAAAAAAAAAAGTTGAAGATATAATATATTTTATATAATACTTGTAATATTTCGCATTGCGTTTTGATTACTTGCAAATGTTTATAATATATGTAAATAATTCAAAATACATAATTTTAGTAACTTAAGTACTTATGTAGTAAGAAATTGTTGTTGTTGTTGAGTTAGGTCCTCTAGTCTCCAGTGTACAGGTAGACGTAGTGTTGGGGGACCTCCCACAAGGTGGATCGAAGATCTAATGAGAGTCGCGGGAACCCACTGGATGGGAGCTACGCGGGACTGATTGATGTGATCTTTGGGGAAGGCCTGTGTCCAGTAGAGGAACTCTATTGGCTGATGATGATGATGAGAAAATTGTTAATTTTTGTATATTTTCTTTCGGTTTTTTACATCGGAGCATTAGTTTATTACACCACTTAGATTACAACTTAAAAAACTGGCGAAGTATTGGTATTAGGTTTTGATGGAACTGATACCCACACCATTGTTCATATCTTAATTTACTTTTCCATGTTTCCACTATTAATTGAAAATTAACTTAACACAAAATCTCAGTATACATTAATGGATACTTATTAAAAACGAACCTTTATCAATGCAGTTATCGCTGGTGCATCCTAACAGGTATCACGAAGTTTTCTACTGCTTCTTTCCCCTATTACTATAAACTCGACTATACTATACTACTGCGAAACTTAAAGATTATATATCACGGAATTGAACCTGTTATCAGCCGCCGTTGGTAGCAGGACCTGTTTGTCGGTTCACTGAACCAATTCCGTGGGATGAAAGTAGAATGTACGTAAAGTAAATGTATGACTATAAAAAGGCGTCACTAACAGTAACGTCACTTAAATGTATGTAGTTTAAACAATAAAACATTTTTTTTTTCATTACATACACATTCTCAACCTGTCACAAATATCGATATCATAATAGAAATATTTTTTTTTTTTCAACTAATAAATCATACGAGTGGGATGACATCTCATGCTTGCGTATAATTAAGTGGTGCTAGTTGGGGTATTACATTGCACCACATTGCGCTTTGATACATAAGATCCTTGTCAAGTGATTACAGAGTCTCCTCGCCTCAGTAATTACACCAGCTTCAGCGTCCTTTAAACTTGAACACGGTGGTGTTTGCACAGTACCGTCGGCTGGCATAGGCACTGCGGTGGTACCTACGTAGATGATCTTCGGCAACAGAGACCTATCAGCAGTGCCTATTAGCGACTGAAATGAACCACGTGTCCCTGAATGTTTCGTGATATTGCGCATTGTTTATGTCAATACATGAACACTTTCCTCCTGATGGCGGACTGCTGCACTGCTGCGCTGCTGCACTGTTTGTAATATTCCTGCACCACGATATATCATTAACATCTGTTATACTAATTGCGAGCGAATGCAACCGAAATTGTTTTATGATGCAATGCAATGCGAAATGTATTTAAACGCTTCCTGTCATCATCATCACCACCGTCGTCATCAGCGGCGTTGCTCTGCGATACCAGTTGTTTATAGTGTTACAGATTTAATCGACCATAATGAGACCTTATACAGAACTGCAAAATCTTAAACGCGGTCCCTGTGGACTTATAGTGTGGTCTATTCATAAATTCCATTTCTGGTGGTAAGCCTTTATTGCCGGAGACCAGTCTAGATAGGTACCAACATTGCTGTGTCCTGATCTGATATAACGAGATTTAACATCTTATGTTCAAAGTGACGAGAATAATGTGGTGCATTGTATACGACTCTTGCGCCGCGTGATTATGGGAAGGCGTATCACTTACCATCAGGTGAACGTCCAGTGTGTCTCGTCGGTTCATATAATAAAAAAAAAGTCTATGTTGTTGAGAAGTTGATGCAGCACTTAAAATTTGGATTTCCCAATGGTTCCATTTTCTTTATGAAAAGTATCAAAACTGCAGATGTTATACTTTTTTTAATCAGTACTTTGCTCTATGCATTCAATTATACCTCCGAGTATTCTTTCACTACATTTCGAGTGATCGGTAGAGAGCGCCCTTGAGGCATTATACCCACCTTCTTCATCCACATTAAAGGTTGTTAATAATGAATGATAAACAAATAGTGTTTATATTGAAATGTGTTTCGAAGGTGCACAGAGACAAGCGCGGACCGCGCTCATCATAAGCGGTATCGCGCTGGCGGTCCTACTTCTGATCCTGATCATCATATGTCAAGGAAAGATCTCTTGGAGGGCCATAAAGCAACGGTTCCAACCATCGAAGGTAAATAAATTATATAAAGATTTCTTCTCAACCGTCCGACATATTCTCTAGAGTGTTAGCAGAACTGCCACATCTTTCATACAAATATATTTCTGTTACCATTATAGTTACCATAGTTACTAATGGTAGTGTCTCTGTTGCTCAAGACCGTCTAGGTAGGTACCATCGCAGCGCCTATTGCTGCCGTCAAATAGTAGTGTGCAAACATTACTTTGTTCCGCTGTAGAAGGTGATGTACTTGGTGAAATTACTGGGGTAACGAGATTTAACATCTTATGTCTCAAGGCGTCGGGCGCAATGTCGGATAGTGTATACCATCCTAACTAGTGCCCCGTTAGGCAGACGTATCACTTACCACCAGGAGAACGTTTTGCTCATCTCGTCGTTTCATCGAATAGCCAACTCAGTAGCTTAAATAGCTGTACTATATGATCATGAGCATCACACCTGTTGTAATTAATACCAGAATTTTGTATGATGAACTGAGAATGTTTAGAGAAAATTAAAAAAAAATGGGTGTAAGGGTTTCCGCACAACAACTCACGGGATCCAAGCCAACCTCACCTGATCGTGGTGTATCCTGCTAATAAAAAAAAAGGCTCTGGCTCCCACTAACCCGCAGCTGTAGCAGTGTAGTGGGAAATTACCCTAATTCCCTCACATGCTGTGGAGAATTTCGGGAGAGACCCACGTCCAGCAGTGGACATCTATCGGCTGATGTTGATTTAGAGAAAATTCAATGAATTAGAAAAATTCAATCGTTCTAATTCAAAGAGAAAAAGATTTATTATATTCATATAATTTTGTTTACATAATAAATAAATGTTTACTAACTAAGAAGAATGCCTTATTGTCTCTATAAGATAACATAAGTAGCGTTCATACAACTTGAAGTTTAACTTGACAATTAAAAACACTAGTTAGCTTTGTAATAAGCAGGTTGATGACAGATTATTATTATTAATGTAATGTGTTTATATTATTAGTTCATTAATACGAAATCTGCTTGCGTTGCTGACTGTTCACACGAACACTGCAATAACAGCATCATGGTCGAAAACCAAGTAACCATATTCACGTTCCGCGTATAGTATAAGTTTTGACAAGTAATTTGGTGTCTGTATAGTTCACAGGCCCCGCACCCTGGGGAACCCTTATTCGTTGCCTCATACCTTTATCCTCTTATGGTAAGACACACAACGTACTCTCACCCCGCGGACAATGGGTTTGTACCCCGGGGCCCCGTGTTGGTAAAGCTAACGGGTTGGTTACTCTGCACTTGTTACCACGGCTTCTGAGGAATTCAATAATCCATTGATGTAATGCCACACTCAGTGTTATTATATAAATGCATTCGTTATTCTTCATTGTGGCTTTGAATGTTCGATGTTGTGAATGCGTGAACTTAATGATGGAATTCACGAACAGAAATATTTTTCTAATGGAAGAACGCATTCTATTAATTGCAGAACAGAATAAAGCACTACCCCGCCGACCTGACCCACCGCAATCCCCACGTGGAGCTACCTAAACCGAAACCGGAGCTGAAGCTCGAGATACGTAACCCGGATCCACCGGGCCGGAACATCACCCAGCCGCTCAACGTGAGGGACCTCGAAACCAGAAACTCTCAGAGCGACGGGGACCAAAGTATCGCCACATCGAAGACGGTGCACACAGCCTTCAGCACCAGGCACCCGGCCGAGGACGTCACTCTGGACTTCTCGTACGACAACATGGCGATGAATGTCATCCCGTCGGAGCAGCAGCCCGACACTAACAAGTTCTGATATTCGGTGGAAGATCTTAGCGAAGAAACCGACTACATAAGCATATACGGCGAGGAGGAAATGGAGGACGTGATGTGAAGCGTGAGAAGCACGCCCGTGCACGTGCGTGTGCGCGTGCGCGTGTGCGTGCATCACACGCGCCCGTAACACCCCACACGGCGTACAATAACACACCAGCTATGACGCACAAACCCTTCCCGCACGTAATTCAACTAGTATCATAAAGTTGAGCTATTCATATTATTGAATATTTGCTTTATAATATTTACACTGCGCGTAGTAAATAACATCAATTCGCATTACAAAATGGATCCGACGTTCGCTCGGGACGTATATTAAAATGTCCGCTGCTGGATTAAATTGCTAGATTATTTATCGAAACGTTAATAACTCACTATGTATATAGTTAACACTTAAACAACATTCAGCCAACAAATGTCTATTACCTGTAACTGAAGGAATGGGCACTTGTTTAAACGTGTTGCGAATAAATTTCGGAATCTCGTTAATCGTTACACCTTCAGTCCTACTGCAGACACTTCGCTCTTAAAGTTTTCTTTATTAGGCTGTTATCGATTATATTAACTATATATATATATATATATATATATATATATATATATATATACATTTATATAGTTCTATAATACGTTTGTGTTATTGTCGATTGATAATAAAAATGTTTGTATTTTACTATTAACTTGAACGTTACAATTATTTCGTTAATGCTCTTATTTTAGTTAAAGCTTCCGTTCTATCTGAAACCAACAGTTGAATTTGTATTTGATATTTGGCTGTAATCCTTCAACCGTTGACCGGGTTCGGTTCAGCCGTTTTCTTACTTTTAATAGTTGTTCATACGCTCAGTAGGGTTGAACAAATTTATTTTATTTTCGCATCATATATTTTATTATAACTAAGTAAACGAATAACTTTGAAACTTTCAATCATATTCATGTTGTGTAGTAAAAGCAAATGTTAAGTTATCAATATTGTATGTTGCTTAACAAGTAATTAACTCAGTCAATTGATACCCTATTAAATTGAACGGATGTATTATATAAGATAAGGGCTGAACGCAGGCGGCGTGGTGTTGGATCGTCTGCTAACATATTGCGAGAATTGATAATCACGGCACTGGATTATGTTAAGACCATCCCTAATGGCGAAATTACTCTACAAAGTAATTCCATTTAATACACAAATTGTACTAATTAGTTCGATGATTAATTAATACTACATGAATCAATACATCATTTGATGTACTGACTGTATTCCCGGAAGCAAAACTATTCTCACCAACCGGTTTTACTTTGTGAAGTGGAGTTATAGCGAACCGTAAATTTGCAACGTGAAAATTCTAAACTAATTATCTATCCGTCAACGGCAAATGTTACAAAACTATATCCGGTTATAACGAAGGTATAGTTACATCCCCGCCGCCTCCGCGCCTTATAACTCTATACAAACTTGTAAGTTTTAACGATTACTTAGAGCGAATTCATTCTAGGTAGGAGTTGCAAGGCTTCCACGTCGCTGACACCAGCACCGTCACGAGGGTCCCTTGGTGATTGTCCCAACGACACCTCTGTTCACCTTGCGTTTGCTTTTCGCACATAGTGAGCGTGTGATCAAGATTTGTTTTGATTTACTATAAAACAAACTATCTGCACTAGATTATAATTTTGATTTTAAAAACTATAACAGTTCGATTGTTTTACGTCTCCTTTTACTCTCGTGTTAATCATCTCACAGATGATACGTTGGCTTGTCTTAACACTATCTCTAGTTAATCCAAGATTAAAGTACCAGTAATTTTCAATCAGCACACCGATCCGGGTTATGTATCTCGGTGAAGACTATCAGTTAAATTTAACTACATTATTGTATCTCAAAGTTTTACTTATCTCTTGAAATCTTTGTATATTAAAAATATGTTATTAGTGCTTAGTATTTAATATATTAGTTAATATATCCTTAGGGTAAAATTAGACAGTATATACTAGTAATATAGAGATTTGAAAAAAAAAAAATACTTTATTATACATTATGGTGTAAGTGCACATTGCTTCCTTAATTTCAACGAATACATTTCTAATTGAGTATAGTTCGAGATGAAACGAAACAAGATCTATTATCGTAAAAGACAGTTAAAGTTTTGTGAAGCATATACTTAACCATGGTTATTAATATCGAGTATTTTTTTCTGGTAACAATCCATAATCCTGTAGATGATAATGTCATCTCATTGAACAGTACCGGTCGGCAGGTAGTGGCCTCAAGCGCATACTGTATAATGCGCGTTTAATAACTTATATAATGTAAAGTTATTATATACAAGTATCTAACTTAATAAACACATAAGCGATGGCTTGACAGTTTTTCATTTAAATAAAGTCGATTGTGTGTTTTGTTTGTTTATCGCTTTGCGTGTGTGTTGCATAGATGTGCTTATGTATTTCTTATATCTTATACCAATAGTTGAAAACACCTAGAAGCCTGATTATTAAAATGAATATTGCTTGTTTGTCATTTCAATAATACGGCTTCTTCGTAATGTCTGTAACGCGCCAGTTTCACTTCCGGTGCGGATATATCGAGGCTTTAGTATAATGTATATGATCATGTCTAGTCTGAATCACAGATAGATGTTTTTTGGATCTATCAGCAACACCGGAAGTAACTGCGGCGCGCTTCGCTCTTTAAGTGAATATTGTATGTTTGGTTCTACATAATGTGCTTATGTTGTCTGCAATAACTTAATATTTATTATAAAATTTGCATGATATGTTGTTATGTATTTATGTGAAGCTATAAATTGGTGTTCTATGTTACTTCTTGTGTAAGTAGTAAGTTATGTAAGATTTAACTCAAGTTAAATCGTAGTAATGTTTTGTTTTGTTTTTACCCCTTTTTTATGTTTGTTATGCTAATGTAAATTTTACGAATTTCAAATTGATTCTAGTGAAGGATGCTGCAGCTGATCGTAACACTTCTCTGCAAACACAACATAGATCTATCTAACTACAGAATCCTTGTAAGAAAATGTTTATAATTATTTTCAATTAAGTCCATATACAGTTTAATCAACTTAAGCTGGTCTAAAAATCTATCGACCCTATTTTGTCAACTTGAGAGGTAAGACTATGAACCCGTCAATTTGTGATCTTCCTTCTCTCCCGGGAGAACGGAGCTCGTGAACGATGATACAAATAAAAAAAAATATATAAATAAACAGTAATCGTTTATAGTGATTGCGTACCACATCGATAGAGTATTTGAGCAATCCATCAGGAATGTGCTGTCGAATGATGTAGTAGGGTTAGGGGTTGGCTGGTGGTGGGGACGAGCGGGGTTCAAATGATCGGAATAGTCTGTGAGAGATGAATATTTCAATATCGCTAATTAACATTCCTCCACAGATAACATATCGTATTTACAATCTCACATAAAATCTCACCAGTTAAATGATTTTATATACAATTTTTTTTTTTTATTTCCTACACTAATTACTATAGTAGTTTTATTTAATTATAGAGGGTATATTATATTTGGATACAGTTATGCCATAACATGTCAACTGGAAATTTATTCGCATCGACTACTCTGTGTAAACAAGACTACCATTTTCCCCCATTTGACATTTCATTTATGCGGGTGATTTCAACCCCGATTTCTGACAAATATAACTTTAAACCTGATTCACTATAAACGAATTGTATGCAGTTGATATTTTTATGGATAACTGCATTCCAAATAATTTCGTTAGTTATATAAATGTATATTTCTTTACCCATACATAACATTCCATTAGAATTAAAATATGCCGTCTACCTAAAGGTGAGACGTTGTAATATTAGTTTTAAGTTTAAGCATTGATTAAGCAGAGGATAACAACTGTAAGTCATAAAGATACGTAGCTGTATATAGATTTAAGGTACAGGTACATTACTTTTGTGGGCACAGCGTGTTATAGGTAATAAACAATGATTGAGTTTAACTCATAGTTGATAACGCGACCTTCTACCTCGACGGTGAAAGCGATGCTGGAACTGCTCTCGTCAATTAAACTTCACAGCCCACATCTCCCTGATCGCGGTTCCGGTGAAGCCCAATACTCTCCTTTATAATTCACTTAGAATTGTCTTTTATAATTTCTTCTTCAATTAGCGGACAATTGTTTAGTTCAACTACCCTCAAAATCTTTGGTTTAAATGATTACAAATACTAATTGTAAATCTGTCTAATTATATAGTTATTAGTTAAGAAGATGAGTTTGAATATTTAAACTATTTAATATTATCAGTAGGTCTTATGATGTCAGCGTCTGCTCAGCAGAGTATTCCTTCAGGAGTATTAACAAATACTGAAACAGATTCAATAGTAATTTTAATGTATTAAACCTGAAACATTATATCGACCGTTTTATAATCGAATGTACTTAACAGGATGTAAGGGGTAGCTTTAAGCGCCTCTCGATCGAGAGAGAGGCGGCACCACCTTTATACTTTAGGGCCATGGGGGCCAACAGGTCACCGACATCCTAACCGAAGCGCGATTCGCTACTTAATTATTAATTAATATGATTTTAATATACTTCATTAAAATCTAGTGTAAATGTTAATTTTGTTAATAATTTGAATAAAAAGTAACACTAGTTTGTATCCGGAACGGAAACGCAACCCTAACGTGGGCACGCTTTTTGTAAACGATTTTCGGCAACGGTTCAAAAATGTTTAATGTCAAACGAGAGCTTAGTGTCTGTGACCATATATTGACTACATTTTCGGAACATGTGCAGTAGTTTTTATTATATCAAAGAGATATTTGAACGCAGTATCATTCTGATCATAAACTTCGAAACGTGTTTGTTCCGGCGCCTAGTGTTACATCCGGTTAGCGGTAACTAATATTGTTTATATTATATTACTAAACACTTCTGCGGGGTGTTGTACTTAAATATGTATTGAATTTAACTTAACACCCACTTTTACTTACTAACATTAATAGTATTAATATTTAAATTTAGATTAGTTATTAATGTGTACATATGGAACCATCAGAACAAACCGTCCAATACGATTAGACTGTATTATATAGATTTTAAGATTTAATATACTATATTATAATGTTTGTATAATCTAAATATAAAGTTTTTGATATATGTATAAATATAAGTATAAAGTAATAAAGGTTTCAACGATTAGCGCTTTTTTTTTTTTGTCAGTAAAGTAGCGGTTGCACATTAGAAATGTAGCACTTTCGCTTATAAAAGTATTCAGGTTTAAAGTTAGGGTTTGTTTACTTACTACAGCAATAAAGTATTAGTTAAGTTTAAATTGTATTATTGAGAACTTGTTTTTTTTATTTGTATAATATTAGAGATTTTTTTTTTTTAATTTAAGTATTATAATTCACGGCGTGGCTGTTTTTTTTAAACGATTCATGAAGTGGAATGGCATGTCCTTTTTATGACATGACAATACCTGGAGTTAACAAAAAAAGGATATATTGGGATCTTGATGTAACGAGAATGGTCGGTGTTAGAAGGTTAGGATATTTGGTCCTGTAGTCTCGGGCTGTTAAGAAAAGGACTAAGGAAAGTCCTGCCTGTCCTACGAGGTAATGTAGTTCTTGTCGTACCAAAACGTGGGTGACGACGAGGCTGAAGCCAACCCTAAAGTACGGAGAGGTACCAGTGCGTTCAGTAGATTGATCCTGGGGTCTCCAGCAGACGAACTGACGTTGATCACTGAAGAAGTTTTAGTAAGTAAAAATCCCACATAATCTTGTCTTCTCTTCAGGGGCAGCGCATCTTTTCAAAAGGCACCCCTCTCCCTCGATAACAGAAATAAAATGGGGGTCGGTTGAAAGAGTTTAGGCTTACCGTGTAGAGGATGTGGCACCATCGCAGCGGCAATTTCCGTAACACTAACATGAGATAAGTTACTTCCTGTGGCATGTCGGGGTATCCTCTCGCTGTCGTAGCACTTTTAGAACATCCAAATTATTTTATGTTAACAAATTCTTTGTTAAGGAAATTCGATGCAATAATTAAGATAAAATTGGAAAACGGATTTGAGTGGAGTTATCATAAATCATTCATCATTAGGTACGTACCTGAATGATTAATTCGACTCTGGTATAATTTGATTACGTTCATCGCTCGCGAGTGTAATGGTACTTCTCGCGAACTAGTTCATCGGCTCGTTAAATTGAATGTAACTGTAATAATCGCTGTTAGCAGTAACCGATACTCGATACGGACGTTTCCGATGAAAATGTTCGAAACATTCATATAATCATGATTTGTAACAACATGATCAAATTATACGGATTCCGTTAATTATTTCGATGTTCGAAAATGCTTCAATCAGTTCGAAAGATGTTGTTGTGTAATTTTCATATCTGTTAAGAAGCGATGATTAATGAGAGCGATTTATATCCTTAATTGACTGAACATCAGAGGCGGGAAGGTTCTGTGGAATCCTGCAGCACTAGCTCGACGTAAAAGTAATGTATGTTTTTATAATCTATCAACGTCAGTTTAAACGCCGCGGCTAAAACAAATAGTTGTTCTGTACTGCAAACTCAGTAAAGCTGTGTATTCTTTGAAATGTTTATAAATTTTGCTGTGAACATTTGTTTAACGCGACGATGATGTTCAAATGGAGCTGGAATTGTAGTGGTAACTGTTCTATGTCGAGCTCATTGACGACCGTCGAGGCGGTTGGTGGGTAAAACTCTTGTAACAGCAGCTACCTGTACGGAACCAAAGACAGAAAGGAGTGTACCACGCTCATCGTCAACTTTCAGTAGTTGGAGAGGCACTTTAAGATAACGGACTTTTTTTTGTTGTTGTGGCTAACAGGTTGTTAAGGTCACCGACGTAGCTCAAAATATTTTTAGACTTAAGTGGCAATGGGCAGGGCACTTTGCTCGAAGGACTGACGGATGAGGGAGCCGTAAGGTCCTCGAGTGGCACCCGCGTACCGGTAGACGTAGTTTTGGGAGGCCACTCAGAAGGTGGACCGACGATCTGGTGAGAGTCGCGGGACTGCATTGAATGCGAGCAACGCGGGACCGATCGATGTGGAGATGTTTGGGTGAGGCCTATGTCCAGCAGTGGCCGTCTATCGGCTGATGATGATGATGATGATGAAACAGGTTATGTCGGAATCGCGCTAATTAAAATCTCTATGATATCTTTTTTTCAGAATGGGGATAAATAAAAATTGAAATCCCATGAATAGACATTGGTCCCCGTTGGATATGGACGACGTGGGTCCGCGCTGCCGCGGGCGCTGTCTACTGCTCTATGACTCCTTGTCCGCATTGGCTTTACTCAAACCATTGAACAGCTGACATGCTCTATAACAGCTTATGATCATAGATTTGGATCTTTAATAGTTACTAGTACTTTATACATTAATTTAATAATACCGGACGACTTCTTTCGTTTCTTTTCAGCTCTACTTTAGATGACTAGGCAAGTATTGGATCTCACCGATTAACCCGTGACAATACGAGACCCAGTTCTGATGCTGTTTTGTCTATATTTACTCTGAGCGGCGCGTGGGGCTCGTCCAGTTGCTGAGTTGCATACAATACGCGTCAATAAACGTATTCATTTCCGCGCGAACATAATTGCATACAAGTAAATATTTAAACATGTTATTTAAGTATGCATTAAGTACGCCATTTTATAGGTAAATATAGGTTGAGATCCGTACAGTGTACACTAATGCGCCGTGCGGACTAAATGTTGTCACAGCAAGCACTTCCGTTGGAATTGAAGTCGCGCAATTGGTACGTAGGAAATCCTAAGTAATTGAACTGAAGATGCTGCAGGTTGTTGACGAGGTATAATTAACGAACTTTAGTATTGGTTTGCGTATATAAATATTTGACTTAACGATATAATTAATCAAGATTGTTTATAATTTCTAATAAGTATTATTCTTAAGTTTCCTTTTGGTACTCCTTTTCCATATGGTCTTTACTTATGTGTGAACTCTTAGCAATAGAGATTGATACTAAGTTTAGTTTACGTAATAACTTTATATAGAAATTGCTGTGGGGCTAGAGAAAATTGGAATGGAGGATGGAAGCAGAGGGCACAGGAGTATGCCATGGGCGAATTAAGTCGACTAATAACAACTGTTTACATGTACCAAGCTGTCAACATGAACAGAGAAGTTTCAAACACGGATGAGAAGTGCAACATGCATGTGACCTGTAATTGAATATTTGTATGATCGTACCTACTTCCTACTCCCCCCAGCATTTTATTATTATTTCCGTATTGTATGTATTATATAAAATGAATATGAATGATTACATCACATTACTTAGATACCTAGATACAAAAGAGCTGATGTTGAAAATTGCACACGAAGCTCCGCCTACGGGCATGACACACGGATTTGTTTTACATTAATTCAGTAAAATCCAACTGGCACCGCTCCATTTCAAAATATTTAACGTTTCGTCAAGTTCCACTCCATCCTGACAACCGGCTATTTTCTAATCTTAAATGTTGCCAAGAAAGTAATCAGCTCCACCTGCTTACTGACTAATCTCCAATTGACTGACTGGGTAAGAATCCGCGGCGTCTATTTCTGCCGCCGAGTAATGGGGTAGACAGCTGAACTTTCGACAGCACGATTCGATGTCCTTTCAGCTGGTATAGATTTCCAAGGCATGCGAGCTTCGGTAAATATTCCTGCCGAAAATCCGGAAGAGATCCTTTAACTGATCAGAAGGACACGGTGAAGCAAATGTTGGAAGTTTGTTATACGGATTGATGACCAGCGGAGCTTCACCAGAATAGACCAAGACAATCCCTCGTTTTAAATCTTTATTAAGAGAACTGTTAATAACGAAGGTCATGAGGTATTGGCGTAATTTTTAGAGGAAAATTTGCGATCCGTAGACAAAGGCTCTGGATGAGTAAGCATGTTTTTTATAGGAAGAGTGGGCAAACAAGCGAACAGTTCCCCCGGTGGGAAGTGATCACGGACGCTCATGGACAGTCGCAACACTAGCGGGGTCGCGGCTGCGTTGCCGACCTTTGAGGGAATACGTTCTTTTCTTGAAGGCTCCCCATGTTGTATTGGTTCGGAAATACCGCTGGCGACAACCGGTTCCACTAAGTGGTAGTGCGTGGTAAACACATCGTAAGTATTAATTATGTTATATGAAGTAAAAACCTCTGACAATTTAAAATGAGAATAGGAGAGGTTAAGTAAAAATCAAGGAAGAATAAAAAAAATTAACAAAGACAAGTAATTTTAAATCCAACGTAATAAGGGAGAATTCTAAAGAAAATCTCCTTAACTATAAAAAAGAGACTGGGGTGAGTCGGTCGGACGTCATTGAGGGCTGCAGGATGCCATGTCAATATAACGAAGCTAAGCCTTATTGGCTTCCATTGAATAAAGCCTTAATGTAAACTGTATAACATACTTATTAATATATTCAAACATTTCATATAGAAGTAATGAAGACTATTCGTATGTAAAATATTTGAATTGTGAGTCGATATAGATACTGAATAATATCCCAGTAGGTGGGCCGACGATCTGATGAAGATCGCGTGAAGCCGATGGATACGAGCAGTGCTGGAACTATAGGCGGAATTCTAGAGGGAAGACTATGTCCAGCTGTGGGCGTTATCTGGCTGATAAGTATATATACCGAATAAACAATAATATTTCATATTATATGTACAGGTATAACCATCATCATCAGCCGATAGAGTCCACTGCTGGACAAAGGTATGTACAGGTATAAAATCAAACATTTCTTCCATTTAACTTGTAAGTGAGAATACTTTTCAACAAAAAAAAAATATATCAAGATCAAAAATCATTTGTGCAAAAGTGATAGGCAAGGTGTTTAGAGGGCGGGGGATGGTTGCGGTCGGACGGTGACGCTTCGCCGAGCGGGTAATGCGCAGTCTGATCTTATGTTAAAGTTCACTGCGCTTTGTATTCAGCGGGTCAGTGCACCGAAGGTTGCAGGTTCGATCCTCGCTTTATATTTATACGTAACAGAGCTTGCCTACCTGTCCGCGCGAGATGATTGTCTCCTTATGACCACAGCCTTACTTTACAGTGTGCTCTCATTTGTATAGTTTTACTTATTTTTTGTTGATCATATATTAATGCTGAAATTGGTACAGTACAATAGAAAATAATAGACTATGAAAATAATCCATAAATTCGCAATATTTTGTATATTTCCGGTTTACTTTATCGCCGTTTCTCTCTATATGGAGTTCAATGCCCCCGTGGCGTCCAGGTTAACCGATACCCTTATAAGGCGAATATGTTAGGTTCTGATCCGGGGTCATATCTTTGGATGGTGGTCGAGTTTAGAGACCCATGTATGCTACAATCTTTATTGTATCATCAGAGCGTGTTCCAGCTGATAAACTATGAGGTTTAGTACGTATTGTGCCAGTTCCATCCTCGGCCTCAACTGTCACATAACCTGTACGTTCATGTTTTATTGGTTGCCGGAAACCGTCTAGTAAGGTACCACTGCAGCTCCTATTTCTGCTGCCAAACAGTGATGTGCTTACATTACTGTGTTTCAGTTTTAAAGGCACTGTACCTAGTGAAATTACTGGGGTAACGATACTTGACATCATATATCTAAAGGCGACGACTATAATGGTGGACAGTTTATATCTGTTAGTTAACTGGCGTCGTGTTGTTAAAGGCAGGAGTATCACTTACCATCAGGTGAACCCAGGTATTAAAAGTACCCTTTGTATCGTCGCTTAAATGAGTAAAAATATATATATATATACATCCGGTTCGAATGTAGGTGTTAAAAGGGTTGTCGGGAAATATTTCCAACAAAACTGAAACATACATTCTCGGTGACGCGTTAATTGTTGCGATCACAGTTAATTAAACTCGTGCAGTTAAATGATAAGTTATTTTGTTAATTGCAAATTGTAAAAGTGAAACGCAGTCCTCCGCACCTGCAGGCACTGTTTTAACTGATTTGTTCCGAACGGAAGCATGGTAAAGCCTGAAATCAGGTTCGCTCCTCTACAAAGGGAGCAAATGAACCGATCCGTTCGCATACGACAACAACCAACACAGAGAGGTAACTGTGAGATGAACTACCGGTTCACCTGATGCTAAGTGATGCGTGTATGTTACAAAGCTTTATGTATATTTCCCAATAATGGGTGTTACATCTGTGTTGTTAAATCATCGCCTCGTATTCATAGTCAAGGATAATTACTATTTAAAATTTGATTTATATTACTATCTCACGGAATATGTCAGGTGCAGAGACGATATGTCCTAAAGCAATGACTACGATGTGCTGCAGTGTAAACATCCTTACTAGCACCATGATGTATTATTTTTTTTATTTTTATAGCATTCCCCTGCGTATTTTGGGTCAGGGCCTATCTATTCAGAATCACTTATCATCTACTATTTATTTACATTTCCTTTTCCTACATACTCTTCTTTCACTCTCTCTTATCTTGCTTACCCTACTTATCTTTCTTACTTCAGTTCTCATACATACTTCATCCCAATTCTTTTTGCCATACCTCCCGCTCATGGAGTCCGCCGCCTTGCCGCCCGCTTTTTTCCTGAAACAATCATACGTTTGTCATCATCTGTTCTCTTCTCTTCTTTTTTATTTTTCTCTTCTATTTCTTTCTCCTCCTCCTTTGTCATTATTTTTATTATTTTATTTATTTTACATCTGGCTTTATTTATTCCTTATTCTTACTTTAATTTTTACACTTTACATATTTCTTTTGCCTAGCCAATGTCATCTTTATACCGATACGACTTATTTTTATTTAACTTTATACTTTATTCCTTTTTATGGCGTCGGCTAGTATTGTTTTGCAGTAATCCAGGAAATTTGGGCGACTTTCGTCTTCACTCATCAGGGAGGCAATGGCTTCCTCGGTGAGCTGCCTGCTAGCACCATGATATTAAGAGTATGTAAATGATGGTGAGACAATATAAGATGGAATGATTAAGACAAAATGACTACAACTGATAAAGAGACAAAGGTCTTTATTAAAGGTGATGTACCACAAGGTAGAATTCAATTGAAATAATTATACAGAATATGCATCTTTTAGTAAATAAGTACACTATATACTACAAGCTATCTTAGAATTAGATAAGTCTATTAAATAAAACTGTTTAAAAAAAAAAAAAAAAACATTTTAGCTCCTGAAAAAAAAGTAAAAACTCCTTGGCAAGGCGACAGGATAGGAATACTGAATCTCATTATTCATAAAGACTAGCTGTTCCTTACCAAATTTGCAAGCTCGATATAAAATTGTATTTGAAGTTTGATTGAAATACTTTTTAATAGCAACCGCAAATGTCTCTCTATACCGACCGTTACTATAGCAACCGTATAAAGAATACCGAATGAAAATAGTTATAAAAGTTAATTAGAAGGAAAATGATGTAGGTTCTATAAAGTTCAATAAATAAATATTCTATAACCATCTACAAATCATTCCGCGTCGAATGCTCATGTTCCCGTGTCGATACTTTCACTAGTTTTCACGTGATCGGCAAACAAACAAATCCCATTTTCATTATATATATATAAATTATCAGTAAATTTCACTGTCCTTATGTGTCTGACTTCAGCTTTCTGCAGTTTTACATTAATAAAACAAATTGCAGTTTCTCAATGCATCCGATACGCGCTGCTCAAGCGCTTTGGAGTTTAATGTCAAAGCATCTAGGTGGTCTAGATAGTCTAGAAGCTTGTGTTGTTCGCCTAATATCCGAGTCAGTCCACTACACGACCACAAAGGAGTAAGTGGGAAGATTTTTATTGCAGATCTTATAATATAAGACGAACAAGCTAAGGACTAGTCGCTACAGCGATATCGTTGTTGGGTTGAATTCGTCGTATCGTCTCAAAGGAGAACCGGATGCAGGACCTGACTAAAAAAGTGAAGCTGAGAAGAGAAATTATTATAATATTATTATAACCTTACTAAAAAAAATTATATCTTGTAAGAAAACGAAACTAACTTCAGTCCTATCTTATTGGCAAGGTGTATACACGTGGCTTATCACACTAAACGGTAATAAAGCATCGGCTACTGCCGCCGATAATTTTCCTTGTCATACACTTCCGGTTCAACTCCGACAAGAATAATGATTTCTAGTTATTTCTAGTTGAAACTTAACACCTGTTTTATATAAAAAAAATTGTCATCATAATTCTTTTGAGACTTTCTTCAAACTGAAGTACGGCGGTCTAACAAAATGTTTATTAATATGATAGCTGCCGAACTAACCTCCGAGGGTCAGTGCGTTGGAGAGATGTTAGATCTCGTAATCGTATCTTAATCTCAAAGAAATGGAGACTTACTTAATTATTGAATGCAACTGGAAGCAGGAAGCGTGTATATATATTTGTGTCTAGCAGATATATAGAAATAAAGAAATTACGGTATTTTGCGCAGGAGAGGATACGACTCCTGCGCAAACTACTGACATTAGCTGAAAGCGTCGTCGGAGATCCTTTAGATCTTATGGGATGTTAGGGGAGTATGATGGGTTAATATATGATAGGCTGATGTACTCGTCCCTAGTGTCTCATCTAAATGTAAGCACTCCTCTTAGTTCGCAGTGTTTAATAAGCACTTGTGGTAGCAATGCTGTTTTACCGACTCGTCTCTTGTCACCAGACCGCTCTTCCTTCTTTAGGTCAAGGTGTTGCCAGAGCTCACTCCAGTCGTGGTCGTTCGGAAATCGAACGCCGCTCTAATCTCATAGTACATTCAAATTGTTACCAATATATATACCCTCTCCTTCTAACTCATAGAATATGGGCTCAGGCCTGTTCTCCGTCCAGTGTCAACTGTGTTGTTGTGAGACGAGAAGGTCGTTCATCTGATAGTAAGTGACACGCCCGCTCATAACATCACGGTACAACATAAGATGTTATGTCTCGTTACCCCGGTAACTTTACTACAGCGCCCTTCAAATCGGAACACAGCAATGTTTGCTTAATACTGTTTGGCGGCAGAAATAATAGCTTCGATGGTACTTATCTAGACGGTCTCTGGCAACAGAGACCTAGTAGTGGGTTGGTACTATACCACATGAATTTATATCGTGTTAGAGGGTCTGGTAGGATTAGAGTGGGGCGTACTCTGTGCTGTTAGTATCTTGGCTTTTAACAGGCGGTTCTATTTAGAAGCCTATGTAATCACAAGGTCATGCCGTGAAGACGCTTTGTCGAAGCAGGTATTTGAACAGTCGCGAAACTGTTCGGCTATAGTTGAGATTTAGAGGTCACTGTGGACGTTCAAGTCGCCTTGGTGACATTCAGCGCCAGGAACTGTTCTCGTGAATCGATCGGGTTTGGTTGTCCGGGTGTATTTATATAAACAATTCAATGAAGGGTGAAATATATAGGGTAATAAATTCAAATTCAGCAATTGAATTATTAATACAACTTTTCGACTGTTTCATTTCTGTATTTACATAAAACAAAATGGAGGCATTCGTAACAAAAATAAAATATTACATACATCTTTATATAAAATTACATTAATCATCATCATCAGCCGATAAACGTCCACTGCTGGACATAGGCCTATCCCAAAGATCTCAACGTCATCGGTCCCGCGTTGATCGCATCCAGTGGGTTCTTGCGGCTCTCACCAGATCGTCGGTCCACCTTGTGGAAGGCCTCCCAACACTACGTTCACCGGTACCCAGGAGTCACTCGAGGACCTTACTGCCACATCGGCCGTCAGTCCTTCGACCCCCACTTAAGTCTACCAATCTTTATAATTACGTCGTTATAGCTTAATTATAAAAAGTATTGATATAGTTTAGAAGATACATCATCATCAGTCGATAGAGATGGATCTCTCCCGAACATCACCAAACGTATCGGTACTACCCTACTTCCACTCGGCTCCCCGTGGCGCTAGCTGGTATGGTACTCACAACACCCCATTACGATCCTCCGAACATAAGATGTTGAGTTTTATTACTGCAGTTATTACACTAGCTACGGCGCCTTTCAAACCGGAACACAACAATGTTTATACGGCACTGTTTGTCGGCTGCAATAGGTGCTGCGATGGGACCTACTTATACGGTCTCCAGCATCAGACACCTACCACCAGTGGATCTTATGTAACATAAGTGATATTTTCACAATATAGGAGGTATATTAAAAAAAAAACTATTTACGATAACGTGTAGAAGTGAACATTACTATTTTATTACGCTACATACAAAACGCGTGCAATCGACTCGCTAGATCCTGATGAATCATGACACATAGTTACAAGAGAGAGTTGGCGTGTTGAGATGCTGAGCAGCAAGTGGAATAATCCACGGGGGAGAAATATTACCATATTTCAAGGTGACAAGGTCGACCGCCACAACCAGTAAATGTTTTTACTATGTAAATAACACCTACTGAGTGTCTAGACAGGTTTAATCATTATATATATATATATATATGTATGAGGGGACAAGTCATTGGACTAAAGCCTCACCTGCTCCCTCCTAACAGGTTCCCGCTTTGTAGTCGCAGAGAGGCTCAGTAGCCATGGCGTGGTCTGCCACGGTGAAGAAAAGAGGAACCTACCCGGTCGGCCTGAGGCGGCTATTCCAGATTAGAGCTCCGGAGTTCCGTGAGCTTACTTCGGATGCATGCCGGTGGGCTGCAGGGGCAGGTTTATACTGGCGTTTACAGTTGAGGTGGAATCGCAGAGACAGAGGAGTGTTGGTATTGCGATTCGCCGCTCTCCCCACCCTCTACGATTAAGCGGTGCCGCACCGCCGATGCGGCGGCGATGCGACCGCGGAGGAAGAGGAGAGAGTCGGTATTACGTTTCGCCGCTCTCCCTATCCTCCGCGGCCGTTTAACGGGTGCCGGCGGAACCCAAAATCAGACCCGCCGCAAAGAGTCGGGAGAGTTTTCTTTCTTGGCTCCCATGGCCTCTAGGTGACGGATTCGGGGGAATCCATTACCCAGGTGACTGCAAGAAACCAAGTAGGGGGCGCAATATGTGTTCCGGCGTGCCCCTACAGAGGTGGAAAGGAGGTTCTTCTCTCCCTCCGAAGGTGGGGCTGCATTGTGCGGCCAACGGATGTGTGCGAGAACGTTTCCGTGACCCTGCCATAAAGCGCCGAAGCGGAACATCGTAGGGGTTTTAATCGGTGCAAATCCGACATAATCTATCCTTTCCCGCGAGGACGCGTATGCATTTCCCCCACGTTAAATAAAAAAAACTTCACCTGCTCGTGGTGCACCCTACTAATCAACAAACGAGGCTCTGGCTCTTACCAGCCTGCATTAGGCCCGCGTGGTGAAAAATGGCCCAAATCCCCTTATATGAACACACAAATGTGGAGATCTTTGGGAGAAGCCTATGTCCAGCAGTGGACGTCTATCGGCTGATGATGGATTATACATATATGTTTGTTATTCAATAAACAAAGTTTGTTCGAATGTTCTATGAAACTGAATTCGAACTTTAACTGCGCGTAATTTTTTTTTCATTACACTACGAAGCGATGAGACGTACAAGACCCTCACCTGATGTTAAGTGACAATGTGGCGCTATTGACGTTGTTTTACACTGCACCGTGTTGTGCTCGTCGTCTTCAGATGTCAGATGTCACGTTTCGTCGCCCCAGTAATCACACTAGCTACAGCGCCCTTCAAATCGGAACACAGTAATATTTGCACACTGCTGTTTAGCGGGCCTACCTGGACGGTCTCCGGCAACAGAGACATAACATCATTAATTAAAAATGTACGTTCCTTAGCCTCTTGCGAATACGGAAGTGCCTGGATCTTGGATAGTCTTCATAGTCTTCGAGAACCCTCTGCAGCTTTCTTTGTAATATTTTCTGTTTATGTTTCTGAAGTAGATCAGAGTATACATCGGAGAATGGCAGAATGTTGATACCACCGTCGCTCGTTACTATTCCCGGTATACCCGGCACCATGCCCGCTTGGTGTGAGTACCCGGTAGGAATAGAGGGGTAGGGAAACATACCAGGGATATTGAGGTTGGGAATAGGGGGGTGTATAGGTGGATAAGAAGGAAAGAATGGTGGCATCATGGGATGAGTGGGGTTAAAAGGCATCGGTGGCGGGAACATCGGTGGTGTGAATATCGGCGCAGGAAGCGGTGGTGAGATTATCGGTGGAGGAGGTGCGGGTGGTATACTCGGGAGTATCGGCTGGGGTAAGATTGGAACTGGGATGGGCATTGGTATCGGTCCAATATCAGGTTTTGTTGGGTGTACAACTTTTTTGAATTGACAATGTTCCGGTATATTTTGTGGATACCAATACAGAGGGTTGCAAGGGTTGTCTCCCTTGGGCAGTGGAACATCCTTTCCGCTGATCATTTGTTCCATATAAGTGAGGCCGTCAATTGTACCTTGTGCTAACTTTAGCACAACAAGTACGTTTATAATCTGAAAAAGATTTAAGCTTTTCTTAAGCTACTATATAAACTCGCTGAAATTAAATTAAATAAGCTATGAATGTTCAAATATTTAACATGTAATAGTAACTTGTTAATTATTAACATTAACTTTGAACGCAAACGTTAAGTTAGACGCGTTAATAAGTCATAGAGCTTAGTTAATATTTAACTAGTAATCTTTATTCAACAAGTAATATTAGTTACACTTAAGATATCCTAGTTGCAAATAGATTTTAATCAAACTGATCATAATTTTGATTAATATGTTTCTACATAATCCTAACTTGGATCACATTTTTTTTTAACAAATATATTTAATATTATACATACCATGGGTATAATTTTCATATTTCTTACGTGTCCGATCGGTTCGGTGCTCGCAGCAGTACTGTATACACGCACACTAAGGAACTCACACACACACACACACACACACACACACACACACACACACACACACACAACATACAACACTAACAATGCAATTGTCTTCTTTTTTATTGATTTGAAATATAATTGTTGTGGTACACGGTAATGAGCTGATTGTGAAGTTACATCAGTTTTCATTTCCTCCAGTGTTCGTTTTGATGATTGTTCTCCTATAGAAATTTAAAAATGGCATTACATGCCGGACCGTTCGATGTCGATCTTTGGGGGATGCCTGTATCCAGCAGTGGACGTCTATCGGCTCCTGATGATGATTATATAACGCTTTAAGTTATTTCAGCTAAATGATCTAAGACGAACACACCTAGTGTTAAGTATTTACAGTTGTCTAAAGCAATAAACTAGTCGCAGCCTTTTTACCTAGAATACATCAGCTTCGAATTCGGATGGGAACACTGATACCATTAAGTCGTTCCACTCCTTTGCTGTTCTTATGAGGGGCTGAACCTCTTCATTCGCAAATTAGAGATGTTTACTACATAAGGGTTGCGATTCCCAGTGCGCCAAGTAATCCGAAGGTGAAAAGGGGTTATACCGCCGAACATTGGAACTTTACTGTATCAGCTTGAAAAGCTTTATATCTAATCAATTACAAACAAAAAAATGCATTCGTATCTGATATTAAATACTAGTTTAAAGATTTTAAATAACAGTCGATGAATGCAATGAGGTATTATGTAATATCTTATTTATCATTACATCCGTTACAGGGAGATGTACGGCATACCACCAGGTGAACAATAAAGGTTAAACTCATGAGATTAACTGATACTTTATTTAGTGTTAGTATTAAATATCCATTTATCCATAAGATTGCAGCATTGACTTCCGGTAGGCGCCTGCTATTTCTTTGATCACCTTCTCACTTCTACTCGATATCGGTTGGCGGTAAGTGGCGATCGGGCCGAACTGGTGTGTCATTTGTATTTGTGGTGCAATTGGTATCGTCAGAGCGTCACTTCTTACCATCTCTATCATCCTTTGTAATGGTGACAGTCGTCGTTTCGCGACGTACATATCAATGCCTGCGCTATATCCTGAGGGCATCACTGGATGGTGAAACTCGTACTGTTCCTCATCGAAATACCTTTCTTGGACCACGCGGACAGGGCCCAGGGCAGCAATGTTCTTACGGATCAATTTTTCATACATCTCTATACATTCCGCTGGTAAATGCAATGGGTGCCAGTAGAAAGGGTTGCATTCGTTTGCATCTCTGTACCTCTCCTCGAAGTCGAAATGGTCCATGTACGTTACACCGACAATCGAGCCTTTGATATATCTCGTCGCCGTCATCAGCACAATCGTTTCGATAATCATTATATTTACCTTGAAATAAGACAGTTAAGTTATTAGCACGGTCAAACCGGTAACGGTTAAGTGGACTTATTGATAATAAATGGTTTATTATTGGTGAAAATCAGACAGAGATTCCACTCAGATGTACAATATATATATATATATATATATATATATATATATATATATATATATATATATATTATAGTTTAGTGTTAAGGAGTTGACCCGAGGTCCACTTAGTCAATTAAAAATAACATTTCAATCATCACGTTGTATGACAGACGCGTGTAGGAATCCATGAGACATTACGTATTGTATGACATAACCTAGAAGATATATAGAAAAACTTTGCTTGACAACAAAACTGTAAAGATCTTCATATCCAATGGTTCATACTTAAAATATGTTGATAGTAATTAGCGCGCGTGACAGATTATGTCTGTCATATATGTCGAGTATGTCAAACTCTTTGGTTGCAGTCATTGTTATATATATCTATGTATACCATGTAAATGAGTTTTATTTCTTCGCCAATCACGCGAAAACTAGTGAACGTATCAAAATGGGTACACGACCATTTGTTTTTTTTTTAATTTCATAGATCTTTCATCATTTTGTTTGTGAATGATATAAACATTTTTATTTCGTGTCAATTATGCGGTTGCTATGGTAACGGTTGGGTATAGGAAATATTTTAGACAAATTTCTAGTCTAATTCTAATTGTATACCTATTTAGCCTTTTACCATATTTTCGAGGCCATACTATATTCTCGTTAGATTGTATAGAAAATTTCTCATATTTAGTAAGGTTAGGAAATGAAATTCAATTAATGTAATTAGATGGTAGTTTGTTCGAAAATATAACCGTCTTAACATAATAATAAAGTTAGGTGACTTGAAGTTATAGTTTATTGCTTGAGGAAGTCAGACGAACATCGTTCACCTGATAGTAACTCGTACGAATGCGTCTAAAAGCATTCAAGGAAAAGTGCTGTAAGGGATATGAATAGTTTTAGAGTATACTATATTTAACATTGCTACGCCTTTAGTGATTCATAAGTAGCTTTTTAACAAAAAAATAAAACTGAAGAGATATTCGTATATATGGACACATAGTAATGAATTCTGTTAGATGTAAATATCTATCTATATATGTAAGAGATTTGCAATAATCCACAGACTCGTCACGAGATCTCCGAAGCTGTTAGATGTAAACAATCAAAACATGGTAGAGATATTGCTTCTGCTATTTAGAGGTCAGTGAAGAAAGGAATTTACGAAATTCCTTCCCCCAAAGGGAGTTGTGGTGTCCACATTATATTGATTGATTATTTTAACAAGTGATCAATGGATTCTGTGATTCAATTTCATAAAATGTATATGGTTAATGTATCATCATCAGCTGATAGACTGCTTAACTTAGAACCGGTTAATGTATGTAATAAACATTTAATGTAAATGGAAAATTAAACAGCGATTGGGGATAACATTAATACATCTATATAATATATATGAAAAAAAAAATTCTGTTAGTTATCATGATGCCAGGAAGGCAGTCAAAATTTTAAGATATTTTAATCTCAGGTGTTTACGGTAAGCTATAGCTAGCTGGACATTATCTTGTGTTTTAATTATCTGGAGACAGTTTCGGTAGTACTTAGTTCCTTTTGCGTTTATAAACCGGATGTTGTAGGCATGATTAAAAGAAAAAAAGTGGATAAATCCTGCTGAGGATTTCGTTGGATATTTTCGGAGTAAGCTTTGCCATATGAGTTTTATTTATATCACTGACTAATGAAAAACAAACAAACCCTTGTTTTGTTGTCGAAGTAAAATGTATCTTAGCCTGTTGTAAAGTGAGGAGTATGTTTGCTGAATGGTATGTAACTGGTGATTTACTCACCATGATGCTATCGTGCGTTGTACAACAATCTGGCAATGATATATCGCCTGTGTCTAAAGTAATCGCGTGACAAACAAACAAATATCGGCTTCGTTACTCCTAAGTTGACGATTTAAGCAGTATGACGGGAAAGATTTCAAGGAAATTAGACTTGAGTTTACATCAATTAAATCAGTCTCCCGAAAAGGATATATCATTAATATATAATCGTAGGGAAAACTGTATGCAATACTGTAAATAAAATTGTATAATAATCTGTAGTTTACACTTAATAAGTTTAGCTTTTAGTTTAGTTACATCAAGATGTGCTACGTCAACGAAAGTTGAAAAATTATTTTATATCGTATCAAAATAGGAATAATATCAAGAATAAAAATAATGATTAAAAGATTTTTTTTAAGAAAAATTTAAATATATACAAGATCAAAGGATATAGTTCGTTTTAATAAATACTACCTTTTATACTATTGTATATACGCCCTAAGGTAGGAGAGCGTATCGCTAACAAACATTAAAATAACTTATATAATATTAAAATAACATTTGTAACTTGCAACAGAACATTTATTCTCCTTCGCATGTAATCGTGTAACTTTAATGTTATTACGTGTCTCAAGTGTATTGCTATGTTGTACTTGAGACACTGCTTGAGTTACTTGTGACAGCGCGGTCTCATTGTTAGTTCTACATATTCCGTTACAGTTGGAAACATTTGTTGTGCTTATGAATTCAAATACTTAGGGTTGAAGCAGAAAATAAATTCTAAATTCGGAACGTTCACATTGTTTTTGGTCGGCTTTATTGAAATATTTCAAGTACAGGATGATTGTAGCTCCTTTATCTGCTACAGTCTTGTATGCAAAATTTACGACTCCATATTGATGAGTACTGAAGAAAGTATCAATGAAATCATGAGGACGCTAGCGAGATAAATAAGGCCAATACCGTATATTAGTTTAAATAGTAATAAAATATTTTTACCTTTAATGCACAACAAATTCGCTGTGTAGTAGAAAATTGCAGTTGTTTTAGTCGATTCAGTTCGCAACAACACTTCTATTGTTCCTTACCGCGCTGTAGTAACAAGTGGTGCGCTGGACGTGGTGCCACCTGAGCGATAGACCTTCACGTAACACGTTACGTGTTCGACATTCTCGCATCATTCATGCGCGATTGAGAGGTTTTCAATTTGACACTTTAATATTGAGGAACCGATCGTATTTACGTTAGTAAGAGTTCCATTCAAAGTCAATCAAAAAAAATATTGCTATCGTTAGCTTATGTTAAAGTTATTTTATTTAAGCACATTTAAACTCTTCGCATTTACGCATGATTAACAGAAAGTTAAATTTCAGACGCCTTATTCTCATGATGATTTCGGGGGTAGCGATAGACTTTGATTACCACCGGTTGGATCACGATTGGCGGTCTAATCATTCCTGCGTCTGAAACAAGTCATATTATTAAAAAAAAATATATAACATTCTATAACAACAATCGATTTTCTTGACCTTAACACTAACAGTCAGATAACGCACATTGCTGAGCATAGGTATCACTCAAGGATCTCCATTTTGATGGATCTTGCGCTGCCTGCATCACTTATTGCTCTAAGGACTGACGCCGCTGGGGCTGTAATGTCCTTGAGTGTTGGTACCGGTAGATGTGGTGCTGGCGGGCCTCTCACTAGATGATCCGACGACCTGATAAAGGTGTCGACTTTAAAAACACATAACACTAAATCGAAAATTCAGCCGTTACCGATACAACAGAACGCGATGGTAGACATCTATAGGACTGTTCGAGATGTATACAGCATTCATTGATGGATGAATATTATTTTCAGAAATTACCGAATTACCATTTCGCTCTTGACTCAAGTCACCCCCGGTGCTTTTCGCGTTTGACAAAGAATAATTTAATAACACAATAACAACGTACAACGTTGTTAAGTGCATTCCGCTGTGTGCGAGCGCCGATGGAAATTTTATTATACGCTGAAATAATAAAGTGAGTCTCGATTTAAAATACCTGCCTTCGCTTTTATTCAGCGTTTCACCTTTTGCTTATTTAAAGTGTTTCAGTATTTCATTCAAACGATTATTATTCCGCAGCTCGCATAGATATCTATGCGTCGAGCTTGTAATTATAAATTGATTCACTGGTGGTAGGTCTTTGCCGCCGGCAGCCCTGTAGTCTCGGGCTAGTAAGAGCAAGGCTAAGGTAAGCCCTGCCTGTCGTAAAAGCAGACTAAAAGGATCTGGCAGTTTTGCGGGCCCTGTAGGTGGAATTATACATACATACATATACATATAACGCCTCGTTCCCGGTGGGGTAGGCAGACGCCAGCTCTCTCCACTTGCTACGATCCTCGCACACCTGCCTCGTTTTCTCCACTTTCATGAGCGTCTTAATACATGCTCGTCGGTTGCGAGCTGCTTAACCCAGCCTTTCTTTAGTACATCTTCGATTTGTTCGGAATTTATCCGTCTAGGTCGACCTGCATCGATTTTTCCAATCATTCTTACTTTACATACCTCCTTCGTTAATCTTCTTTCATCCATTCTATCTACTTGACCAAACCATCTAAGCATCCCTTTCTTTATCTTTGTTACATCTTCAACCACGCCGCACTGGTCCCTTATCACACTGTTCCTCAGTTTGTTCATCAGCTTCCAGTTATACTTCTCAAGCTTCTCATCTCCACAGCATTAATTCTACTTTCATGTTTCTTCTGCCATACCCAACATTCACTACCACACATTAGTGTGGGGATCAACACGCCTCTATGCACAGCCAGTCGTGCTCTCTCTGATACGTTCCGGCTATTCATAAAGTTACGAAGTGCCCCATTCACTTAATTCCCTTTCAAAAGTCTTCTTTCAACATCACCATCACACCCATCACTGGAGTTGTAGCTAGTGAAATTACTGGGGTCAAAGCGACGAGCGTAATATGGTGCTGTGTATACCATTTTAATTAGCGCCACGTTGTTATGGCCTGGCGTGTCACTTACCATCAGGTGTCTGTTTCATTTGCCTCGTAGCTTCGTTGATAAAAAAAAAACAATAAAATATTTTTTTTTAAATATATATCAAAGACAGTACATAACTGTTTTTATTCAAGGAAATACATACAGTAACATATCACTCAGCACTTTTAAAATTGGTATACATGAATGACCACACGCTGCTGTTTAGTGGAAGATGTGGGCAAAATGGGTGACAAGTAATATGAAACACCTCGATCTCCGGAAAATTGAGAAAGAAAATATATTTTGAAAGTGGGTTTCCTTTGTTCGCCAATCACGTGAAAACTAGTGAACGTATCGACATCGAAACACGAGCATTCGACGCGGAATGATTCTGTAGATGGTTATAGGATATTTATTAGACATCCAATTTCTTAGACCCTTCATCATTTAATTTGTAATTAACCTTTACAAACATTTTATTATTTATGCCGTTGCTATAGAAACGGTTGCTATAGAAAGACATTAGCGGCTACGGTAGCTCTCAAGGAATGTTTCAGAAAGATTTCTAGTCTAGTTTCATATTACGGCCAACGCGGGACTGATTGATGTGGAGTTATTTGGGGGAAGCCTATGTCCAGCAGTGGACGTCTATCGGCTGATGCTGATGATGAAGTGGACGGTAAACAGCTGCAAAGGAATCCGGCTCTATTTTATATATATTCATTGTTATTGAAATCGTTTCATGATCTTGTTGAACATCTCTTGCGTTATGAATGTGGGCTTTATTAAGGGTTGCAGACAACAGTTTCTCGTGTTATCAATTTGTGAATATATTATTTTTATCATATTTTTGTAAGGCCCAGCTTCAACTTCTACATTATTGTCTGTTTTATCATCAGGTTCCTCGGTTGATGAATTATCCACGTTGGACTGCAGGTTATGTATGTTTCCAGTTGTCCTGCCCGCACCGTGGTCTGTGTAAAGTAAAAAATTAATGTTAATGTTTCTTTATTATACTTTGTTTATTCAATAATTTATATTATTGATAAAATCGTTAAAATATACTAAATTTTTTTTTTTTACTCTCATGCTCATAAAAATTATGGTCGATAATGTCTTTTTGGTCTAAAACCACAAAGTATTCAACATCTTTGTTAATTAAAAGCTTAATAAGTTTTACTTTGATGTTAAAAATTCTGGAACATCTAAAGGGTTATTTCCACCCTTAATAGATATAAATCAAATCTGAGCTGTTTCACGGTTTATTTTTAACTTAAAGCGCGCTCATGCTTTATGAGTGCTCTTATCTATCAGTCGATTTGCGTCTGTATATAAAAATAAAAATAGTTAAGGGCTGATCGGAGTCTTTAATATTTATTTCCTATGTAATATTATTGTGAGAGTTAAATGAAATGTACAGATCAAGGGATTACATGATAATTAATGGTGTTTGTAGGATTTCAGCGTGAAACGCATTAAATTTATTACAACAATAGTTTATGTATATGTAAGCGATAGATCACAAACAATAATATATTTTGATATGTAATAATGAAGAAGTATTAGATAATAGTAAACATGAGAATAGGAACCAACCCGCACCGGGCCAGCGTGGTGGGTTACCGCCTAATTACCCTCAATGAACTCCAACACACGATGTGGAGATCTGGGAGGCTTATGTCCAGCAGTGGACATCTGTCGGCTGATGATGACGAAACATGAGTATTTCCCGCAAAGTTTATAATAAGATCAAAACAAACACGTTTCAGTCGGATAACTTAATAAGTAAATAAATAATTCTTTGCCGTCCTCTGTCAACTTTGTATACTTGTATATGAACTCCATCGTTGTTTTAAGTATATCCGGTACTCATCCTCTCCTTCTCTGAATGGGTCTTTTCATTCTCTTATAACAATTGTTGGGGTCCAAAGTCGGGCAGGCACGTTTTATTTTCATCGGAATTCTTCCAACAGTCGCCGGAGCAGTCGATGTGGATGAGACTTTGGCTGTTTTCGCAGTTGGCTTCTTGGTTTTTTTTACCTTATTAGTTTTTGTACCCGGTTTCTTCTCCTTTTTCGTTAGCCTTTTGAATGGCGCCCCTGGATGTTTCCCTTTGATTTTTTTGTAGTCCCGAGAATATACCTTTCCATAATTCTGCTTAGCGTAATCGCCGATTAGTAACGGAAATGACATAATAGGGTCATCATCTTTGCATCCACCTTCGCAAATCCTGTACGGTGCGGTGAACATCAAAATTTTCGGATCATTGTTTAATTCTAAAATAGATTTTACGTTATACACGCTATATGTATTGCTTCATCAACATATGTTTTAGATATGGTTAGTCACTGAGTTGCTTAATCTTTTTTTTTTTTTTTTTAAATTATGTTTCATAATTCTTCATGACGAAACCTTGTTTATTGTTATCTGCATTATCGTTATTAATAGTCTATTTTTGTTTCTGTTCTACTCTCGCATTTTATTTAAGAACAGATTCAGAAAATGTCTTAGTGGTAATGTGTCCGAAATTTTTTTTAAATATATTAATACCTCGTCATCGTATAACCTTTTGTCCAGATCAAACAATATCATTACTAGCGATGAACTTTTTAACAGATACTATATATATTATTACGCGCACGAATGTACCACTATTAACTACTGATCGAAAAAGAGATAGTACGAATTTAACACCATTACGGACCTATAATTAGTAGCTTACAAACGGTTGAATTGAATCTTGATCTAGATTTTTAAGGTGACCACACAGATATTATTAGGTCTTTTCAAGATTTTATTAGAGATACTTTAAATTTATAATTTGTCATACCAGCAGTAAACAAAGTCAGAAGTTTTGGTTGATATATAAACTACTTAGATTCAAGAAATAAAGTATTCACTAGTAGCTATTGCTTTTTCATTAAACATCCTTGAATATTCTTGCTCTAATTTTATAAATAAAAAAAAATCTCAATTTTAATACAAATATTAATAACAATTAATAGCGTAAAAAATATTGATAAATCTGGAGTAAGTGAATTAAAGTTTGTAATTTGTCCCAACTTACTCGAACCGCGGATAGAATCTTTGATGTATTCACCACCATTTATTGAATAGTTAACAATGCCTTTTCTTTCGCGGATTACGTATAAATGTACCGAAGTAACACTGTTAAGTATTAACACTAAATTTATACACTGGCAATCTACCATTGTTTATTATTCATCTGTTTGTCGGTTGGTTTATAACCTTGGCTGTAAGAGCTTCTGTTCGTTCCCACGTTACGTAAACAGTTTACGTTGCACTCTTTCCCTGTTTAAATTTTGCTTACCTATAAAAATTTACTGATATCTCTTATTTATAAACCTTAACGTATATACAGTATGAATATAAAATTCATGATATCGAAGTTGTGAAACATTTTACAAACGTAGAGTTAGATGAGTTACGTAAATTTTGAAATAGCTGAAATGTTGTTAAAGTTATCACTGTAAAACTTTTATTGTAGAAAAGGCATGCCATAAAATGTTGGAGTTTGGGCAAGCAGTATTGTGTGTTCAATTATTTATTGTAACGAAAAGTCTTCAAACAAGCCAACAGATGGCGCCATCATGAACAATAGATCGCGCTATCGTTTATCGTAGCGCATATCCTTATAAGAAACGTACATCTTCGTGTACATTGTCTTTGCTGAACCCATCATTACAGAGTATACAGTTGTATCCATCAACTGGATCTCTCTGGATCTCTGTAATGCCAAGCCTTCAGCCAACAAGTCATTACGAAGTGTCCTATTGTATCGATCAACTGGATCTGTCTGGTGCTCTATAATGCAAGACTTCCACAATATTTATTGTACACCTTTATTTTAAAGGTACTATTGAAGGAGCTGATGCTCATAAGCATTCGTACCCATTAAGCTGCGTGAGTTGTTGTGATGATATTATATAAAATGTGGTACATTAGGCCTCAGCAATATCAAGCTTTTATATCATTAGGTATTATCTAGTTTAAATAGTATTTAAGAAACTTATTATTTAGGTCAGAATTTAAAATATTAAAAAAAATACTTTATTGTACAATTACCTATACGGTTTCTAACGAAATCGGTTGATAATTGTTGCTTGGACCAAAATTAACAGAATATTCTCGAAGCATGAGAGGAAGACTCTTATGGAATGGTTTCTAGTTTGTCAAAGTCACTTGAATCTGTTTAGTAAAATATTTTCGTTACGAAACAACATCACGGAAGAAAAGGCGTCTTCTTGAACCTTACACGTAATCGAATGTAATGTAAAAGCATTTAATACACAGGTTTAAATAAAATTGGTCTCGCGTCTCTCCTTTAGGGAGAGGGGTATCATCATCATTCATCGTTTCAACCGATGGACGTCCACTGCTGGACATAGATCTTTTGTAACGTGTTCCACAATACACGGTGCAGGGGTATCGCAAGGCACTGTTTTAGCACCCTTACTAATTCCCATTAATATTAACGACTTACCTCAGTTTTGGATAAAAAGAAAAGTTGACACCTTTTTACTGTTAACGAAATAAACACAAATAACATGGCCAAATACCCTTTTACCCATCATAAATTAATATATAGTTAAAAGGTCAGTGTCTTCTTTTCAATATCAGTGTGCCTATTAGGCAAAAAGCATGTCATTGTTTACAAAATTATCTAAAAGAAGCTAATGTTTGGAATTGAAACGCTTTTTAAATTATATCCTATATTATTATTATTTTTGTGAAGGGTTTTTTTTTTCTCAACTTTTGGGCTGGTAATAACTGCATTTACGGGCCCAAGCCAAGTATATGCAGTGTGAAGTGTGTTAGTCTAACTATTATTGTTATTTATTATTATTATTATATTTTATTTATAAATAATATCTGTTTATATGTATAATCATAAACATAGACAAACCATCAAATTCTTCACAGAAGAAAGGTCGTCGTGAACAGAATTAAAGCATAGAAAAAGTGATCATCAGAGCAAGTATTAAACGGGTAGATTTAGATCCCTTTATATCACGTTCTATATTAATATAGGCTTAAAAACAAACCCGCTTGAGAGTTGTCAAGTGTTAAAGTACATCAATTCATTACTGTCGCGGTATTGAAACTCTTTCCAATTGGCGAAAGATTTCACATCAATTGTTATGCTGAGCGCGATGTATAAATAGACGACCAAGACAGTGGCCTAGAATGGGGTAATGTTAATAAATATATCCCGGGCATGTGATATAACCGTAGCGGCCTTCTGTGACTGGTTGGAAAGCTGGGCACCGAATCCGGGAAATGGTTGGGTTCCGATGCAAGGTTACCTGTCTCATGTCGTCGTCTACAAGATTTGTAATTAATAAGCCTGCCAAAGATGTAATCGACCGACTTACAACAAATTGTCTGCTCATTAAAACTGTAAAGTAAGCCAACGCTTTGTTACAATAAGAGAGAGAGAGCCTGAGAAATAGAGAGAGAGAGATACGTTTTTAAATATCTATCAACTTAGAACTCTTAAATTGTTTTTTGGAGATTTCATAAGTGCATATTATTGTATATCCATTGAGCAAACGTGTACGGATCCAGTAAATTTATGTCCAGGAAGTTAGGAACAACTCCTCCTAGGATAGAAAGTCTGTATGTATATTACATACTAAACAGTGTAAGTCATTTTAAATGGAATAGTGCATCTGATTTTGTATTGATAGTTTTGATTCCTAGAAAGGAAATTTTATATTGTCCAAAAATTTTTCAAATGCTTTAAAAAAAAATTAATCCATTGTTTCTCTTTTAAATAAACTAAGCAAAGTGGTAGCAAGTGTGAATACAATATGCAATTGTTTGTTCTAAAAGCATTCTGCATGGTTGAAGGGAATTTCCGCAATGTTGGCTGCTACACTAACATTGTTTTTCATCTGCGGACTATGAGCAGAGAAGATTTAAAATACGGTCTGTCCAAACGAATACTATCCGGGTATATCTCAAGGCGATGATCGTAACATGATGTCTAAAAACATCATTAGTAGTACCGAGATAATAATAGCGACAGTATCACTTATGGTTATATCGACGTCTTGCTCTCATTCCGTGTATAAAACCTGTGCGGGTCGTTGGTGATGATATCAGTAATAATTTGTTGTTTCGTTTAAATGAAATGGAAATGCCGTGATGTACTCCCGCGGCCAACAGTCTGCCAAACGTAAATCTCTTGTTGATATTATTGAATGTTAGTCCGCTAATCCGCCGCCGTCGCGCCTTTACGCCCGTCTGCCGGTTGCTAATCTAACGTCTGGTGTATCTTGATCATCGTAACATTTAATTATCCACAATTTGGCCGTTTGCCGGCTTTACCTGGTAGGTAACCAAGCACCGTGGCAAGCGTCCAAACAATTACATTCACTGAGCTGTCAAAGATAAGTTATTTTAGATATCTCGACATTGAAATTTAGCTAGCGATGAGTGGATCCGTCTCTCTGTGACAATGAAGTAAGTGATTTAAGTGTTGAATTACACCTGCTGTTCTCTGCTTGGTCGACTTCATCCGTACACCCGTGTGTGTTGAATAGTGTAAAGCCTGTAAGGACAGATATGATAATTTTTTATATTCGCAACTAAATTTTGGATGTCCCACATTAATCACCCACACATTTTACATTTTCTTTGAAAAAAAAACTGTTATAATGTACACTATGTGTTGTTTCAAGATCTCTTCAAACAAACTCATGAAAATATGTTGAACAGTTAAAACATAAAAAAAAACTTTCATGAAAATCGATACCGATAATATGTTTAGGAGTATTGTTGGTGTATCCTTTACAAATCTGCCGTCATAGTAACAGCTGTTTCAATAGGATGAGATAAGATGTATTTGCTTTTAGTGATAAGTAATACATCTCAATACTAGAAGATCATTTTACTCTTGTTTCTGTGTTATAAAGTCTATATCATATGAAGGCAATCGATGGTAAGAGCGGCGTACCTAAAACTCTATAGAATGTTACACAGTAATGTATTAACATTTACAAACTAATAAACATTTTTATATAACAATATTTATATATCAGATGATACATAAATTAAAGAAATTTTATATAAAACATCGATATGTTACGTCTTCACCCCGAACATCAAATACAACTATTGAACAAGACAATGTGTTACGTAGATACTTTGATTATTTCTATTAACACTTTATCTATGCAATATATATTATATTTCTTCATATAAATGTATTAATAAGAAATGATTAGTGTTGCTCTGTCGACACAGTTCCTACCGGTCCCCACCTGGAAGAGATACGGCACCCTTAACTATAAATCATCAGTTACTAATTTGTTGTTAAAGAAAATTAAATATGGGGTCGTTTATCAAACAATTTTACTAATACAACCTGTTGGCCGGAAAACAAGATCGATTACGGTACATTATTCACGGGCATATTAAATTACTAGTAATTTTGATGCTAATTGTGACGCGCCGGGGCTAGGGGGCGGGGATTCGTATTTATTTTGTCGAATAACATTTGTTATACTTGTACAAAGAGCTTCCCTATGTTCTTGTCGCCTTGATGGATCGGTACCGAAAAGCTTTCTAAAAGCTGGATGGATTTTAAAACAGAAATGTACATGCCAAACTAGATAACATTCCAGTATGATGGATAGTGATTTTGGATTCCAACTGATGCACTAAAAACGGCGTGTGTTTTTCTCTCTATAAACAAATTCACGTGAAATCTATCATGAGATAATGAAAATAGAATTATTTAAAATTTCAACCGACGAGCAGGGAGATGTATAAATTTCGTTTATTTGGATAATATGTATATTGCTATGTCCGGCGCGCTCTTATCTAAACAGCTTCTAATGTACTGGACGATCTCACACGTGAGCTGTCTAAAATAGAGTAAACATCGCTTTGCATCTGCTCCCACGAATAAAAAATCGCTGTGCTACATAAGTTGGAGAGAACCCGCACAGGGTGAATAAGGCACTGTGTCGTGTAACTTAGCGGTGGCAGGGTTAGCGCGAGCTTAAATTAAAAGCAACTTAAAACTTATTGTTTATTGTCTTCTCAAACTTGTTGTTATGAATAGGAATGCGGACAGCTGCAGATCTGTTGCGGACGTGTGTGTGTGTGTGGCGCTTACCGCCCTCGGCGTGCTTGGTTCAAGCCAGCGAGATCCTGTAACATCGACAGATAGGTCAAGCCGGGCCTGGCGGCGCGGGGCGGGTCGGGGCTGAGCGGGTCGTCTGCGTAGCTGCTCTAAAGCTAACTTGTTAAAGCGAAGCTACAGGGAAACTGAGGTAAATCCGAGATTGGAATACTTCCTCGCGATGCGCGCTTTGCTGTGATAACGCTGGAAGCGGGCGCCGGTTGAAATGTGGTGCAGCAGGGTTGTGTCTTTATTGTAAGTCTTCGTCAGGTAGCTGGTGTCTTTCGACATGTAAGTCCTAAGCGCCCGCTCTCCCCAGGTTTGGGCGCGCGGCCTCTCCACCGGCAGACCGCGGTTGCGTCGGTCCAAGTAGGAGAGCACGTCGTCGTAGTAGTTTCTCTGGTAGTCGTAGATGTAGTTATATTGCAGGAATTTAGGTCTGAAATAATACCATATGACACTCAGATACATGTCACTTGATAATATGTATATTATTACAGAAAGCATTAGTCTTATAGCAAATTTAATTTTAGTATTTCCAAAGCTGACCTGGTCCAGTGCTTGAACACGAGGCGTCTTGGCTCGTTCTTTGTGTTGTCAACAGGAGGCGGTGGTTCTGCGACTTCAGTTGTTGCGTCAGCGGACGCTTCAGCCGCCGGTGCTTCGGGTGCTGCCGATTCGGCAGGCGCAGGAGTTTCTTCCACTACGTCATCCCACATGGCGCTAGTTGATTCTAGGATCAAAACGTTTCTATTAAATCGCTCGATTTGAAAAAAAAAAACGTAACGTTTATTTTTTTAATAGAGATGCGCACAGCACAAAAACAACACCGATGTTCACGAACCTATTGGATATAAGCGGTGACGTGCGGATTGGTTGCTCGTTCGTCGTCGACTGGTGGCTGTGCTCCCTGGTAGCGCGGGCAACCTCCCGATATATCTCCCTTCGACCCCATCTGGCCGCCGCTGCCGTTTCTACGTTCGTGGTGAACGGTGCCAATGACTCTCTGTCAATACATTGAGCGTTCAAGAAATTCTTCAATGCCGCTAATCGCTGAGCCAATTTGCACTCTGCCCCACCACTTTGTTATGCGTGAGCGTAACACTATCACCGCTAGACGTTTGCCAATTGACAGGCCGTTACGATTTTGTCTCTGAGAGGATGAAGCAATGAAAATATAATTTATACCGGACAGCGATATTATGAATGTTTCGAGCGGGAGCACCGCGGAGACGAGCCAAAATATCAGCACGGCGTAAGATCAATTTTTTTATTATTGAATGTTGCAGGAGGTCTACGACGGTACCACCACAGCACCATATTTTGCTGCGAAGCTGTGCTATATGCAACAAACAATTCCGTTCACGGTCCCAACATGACAAAAAAAAGTTTTCTAAAATAATTTTATTATAAAACATAAAAATTCTTATATTATCTTTTATCTAATTAAGCGACGTGGCGAGCACGACCTTCACCTGATCGTAAGTGATACTTTTGCTCATAACAGTGTGGCGCTATTTAGGATATTATACCTTGCACTATGGTGGAATATGTTGCACTCGTCGCTTTTAGACAATAGAATTTAAATCTCGTTACCCCAGTAATTCCACTAGAGCTACAGCACCCTTCAAACCGGCACACAGCAATGTTTGCACAATACTGTTTGTCGGCAAAAATAGGAACTGCAGTGATACCTACTTACACGGTCTCCGGCAACAGAAACCTACCATCAGTGTATTCTGGTTAACTTCTGTAATGACAAGTTTCGGCTGAATAAAGTGGATGGTTTATAGGATCCCGCACAACAACTCACGGAAGCCAACCTCACCTGCTCGTGGTGCACCCTGCTAATCAATAAACGAGGCTCTGGCTCCCACCAACCCGCATTAAGCTAGCGTGGTGGGAAATAGCCCAAATCCTGTCATATGAATCCATATCCGATCGTGTGGGAATTTTTGGGAGAGGCCTAAGTCCAGCAGGAGACATCCATCGGCTGACGTTGGTGTTGAGAGTCGCAACAACAGTCCAAAGTTGAATTAGAACTTCTCTTTTTATAATATTTATCATAATTTCGAAAGTGTAGAGGTTTATAAAAAGAGGGGAAGAGGGAAGCCGTTAAAATTAAAAGTATCAAAATGTATCCGACGCCCCGCGTGGGCTTGGCTCAAGTTTGATGATTAATTTAATTAATTAACAGGAAAAATATCCATTTACAAAATAACGACGGAAACCATTCAGTTTGCAATGATCATTACGTTATCATTGTGCCGCATGCTGTAGTGTAGTGAACGGCGACTTGCTCTCATTAACCGACGACAAGGGAGAAGATCTCATTGCTTTTTATACTTTGCTCAGTGCAGTGATTTTCAGATTCTCTTAAACAAGCTACAGCATATTTGATATTAAAAGATCAGTAAAGATTTCTATGATCTTTCATGTCTACGTTTCTCATGAAATGTTTTGCATTTTCACTTCATATTCATAGTGGATTACTGGTGTAGTAAGAACAGGACTAAGGTAAATCCTGCCTGTTGTAGAAGCAGACTAAAAGGGTCTAGGAGTTTCGCGAGCCTTCAGGGTGCGGGCCCTTATCGCTCAACAAGCGAACATGGGACAGCATATGGCTCGGCGATGGTGCTTATGAGAGTTAAGCTCTACCTCATTGACGTGTTCACACAAAATGTAGAGGGGCACAGGTGCGTTATATAAGCGATCCCGGTGCTTCGCCGAATGCACTGATGCAGACCACAGAGGGGGTTTTAAGGAGTAAAAATCTCACGTAACCCTGACTTCCGTTCAGAAGCAAGGTATCTTTCGAAGATTTCCCTACCAATACCGAAAAAAAAATCTGTTTTGTATCGTCTAGGTAGGTATCACAGCAGCGTCTATTTCTACCGACAAACATTAATCTGTTCAGGTTTGAAGGTTCGTAGCTGGTGTAATTACTTGGGTAACGAGATTTAACATGTTGTATATCAAGGCGACCATTGCAATATAAAATCCTAAATAGTGCCACATTGTTATGGGAAAGCGTTATCACTTGCTATCAGGTGAAAGTCTTAGGAGCCTCGTCGGTTTGTAGAATAAAAAAAAATACGAAAAAAGGCTTTATATCACTGATTGAAATAAACATTTTGTCATTTAGTTGTGAAGCACATATTATATAGAAGGTATATTAATAAGGATAACAAATACATAGTTAAGATCAACAAGGATAGGGAAGGAATTAATTTAGATTTTGTGTAATATATATATATATATATATATAAGCAGTCTTTCAACATTATATCTGGTTCTAAGGTTTTTTATATTCACATCATTATCATTAACAACTTATTGATTTTCATTGTTTATTGTGACTTTCTCTACAGGGAGTATTTGTGCAGAGGAAGCTGCCACTCTCATATTGATATCTCTGCTTAATCACCTTCTATGATGGATAGCGTTAGTTGGCATATTCAAAACTCGCAACCTTATGAGGTGATTTCAGTGTTTTCAGTACATATATAAAATAACGTACGATGTAGGTTACTTTATATATCTATACCGGGATAGGCAGAAACGCAACATTGAAAACAAGTTATATAAGTAGAGATTACTTTGCGATGTGCGATGGACGTTAGAACGAAACATATTGACGGATCATTTGGCATCGATCGTTGGACAACAATCCTGAACATAACATTATGCCAACGTACGGGATGTTTTAGGATCATTTTTATTTTACACCAAATAAACTTAACCCCTCAAACTTTGTCCTGCAAGCATTTATTAAGTCTATACTCGTACATATACTACTTGTTCCCTGCCCGCTTTGCTGACCGTAACATTAAATTGGACCGCAAATGACTTTCTATAACAACCGTTACCATAGCAACCGCATAAATAATACGAAACGTAAATGTTTATTAAAAGTTAATGGGGAAAACAATGATGAAGATCTATGAAATTATAACTCAGGCCTTTAACTATCTACAAAATATTCCGCGTCGTATGCTGATGTTCCCTTGGCGATACGTTCACTGGTTTTCACGTGATTAGCGAATAAACAAAATCCAGTTTCATTATTCAATAAAACCATCATTGACTGTAGTAGTCTTTTTCATATCTTTGGAAGTTGTAGTTATTTTTAGAATGGTAGCAAGTATCAGAGCAAGAGATAAAGCATCAATATGATTTGAAAAACAGCAGTGGGGGAAGAATAGGAACATTTAGTTAAACAAGACTCTGCACCTATTTTGTGACCTTGACCTGTCCGTCAAGATTGTAAAGAATAAGGCAGGATAAGACCAATAGGTGCTTACAAATTGGAATTTCTTACTGCGAAGTATCGCTTCATACTATTTGCTACATCACAAAGCTATGAGATGAGGATAACGGTGGATATCATGGTTGGTAATGCATCTGCCTGTAACGACGAATTGCTGTGTTTATCAAATCGGACAGCAGTAGCAGATATAAGCTATGTCATAGTGAATAGTTATATAGATGATCTTCTACAGACCTGCCGTAGAGGCAACTGTCTTGATAGTAGTAGTAAACTATGACGTTTTACCAACAAATTATTTAGAAACTTGTTCTTAGTACTAGTTGACTAATACAACTGCCGAACAAAAATACTATTATGTCGGCAGGTCATCATCATCATCATCATTAAACTCTATATGTAACAATCCCGGAATCGAACATAGGAGCTGATTGTTCCAAGGATAGTTAGCCGCTGCGCCATGGAGACAGATAAGATAAAAACAAAATCTTTCTCCATTTAAAAATAACTCTCTGGTAATTTGGATTGTAATCACTCTAACGATTTCAGTCTTGCTTGTAACGGACGTTTCTACTTCGTTTCCGGAACCCCATGTGGTGGAGTCAAGGTTACGAGGTGTTAACAGCATCGCTCTGTTCCGACTGTAAATATACGAGAGTCGAAGTATTCTGAGCGGGCTCGCTTTACCGTCTACGGTTATGGTCTATCGTTATACACCAGGTCCTGTTGTCCTGTTGTATTATGCTGATGGTATAATTAATTTTACAGTCGACCCTTAATTTCATGCAAGATTTGCGTACATACCTATTCCCAATCAGCAGGGCAATTTCTTCGAACAGTGAGGATGCAGCGTTATTCACGTTACCACGCGAGATTTGTTAGATATAAAAAATAATAATTTTACATTGATCATTACTAAAGGTCTATGTCCAGCAGTGGACCTCTGTCGGTTCAGATGACGATGATGAAAAATAAATCAGATATTTTGATTCTCTCACTCACAATAGTTACGGTCTGTACCCATATACACAGCCTCCGTAAGAGAATATGCAGACGGATGCATCACACTTTTTCCACGATGGTTAAGAAGACGACGTAAGTTTTACCGTGTTGCGATAAATGGGTCCGGTTTCACGGTTTTTCATCATAAATGTTGAATGTTTCACTCCCTGTGACAGATGACGGAGCCGGGGCGTGGTGATGTGCCAGGCTATAATTGTCTGGCATTGATTTTTTTTTGCTCTCGGCCATTTGTTCTCAGCACGCCATTCGCAGTGGGCATTGTCTTTTGTTAAATGTCACATTAATATCGTAATTAGAAAACACCGTAGCGGAAACGCGATGCTTTGAATTATTCAATTATAGTGAGTAGTTTCAGGAAAACGAAAGGCGAGGAGCGGAAAGGAGCGGGCGGAGATCAGCCAGTTAGGATAAATACTAAATAGATATATTAAATTACAAAAGTTTCTCTCATTGGTTTAAAATAATAAATCAACACATCATCATCATTTCAACCGATGGATGTCCACTGCTGGATAAAGGTCTCTCATAATGTGTTCCATAAAATACAGTCTTGCGCTGTTTGAGTCCAGTGGCTTCCATCGATTTTTTTTATTTCCTCTGTCCACCTAGTAACATGAACATTAAGTGTACATACAACATAAAGCATCTATAAGTTACACCTTCAGCTCCATGTTGACGATCCGATCACGGAAGTGACAAGTTGTCAGTTACCGTTCAGAAAAGCTTTTTAAGTACTAACTTAACTTTTCTCTAACTACGCTTATCGTAATCTTGAATAACTGATGAGGTATTGGAGTTTGCGGAAAATTTTAAGTTTTAAACCAAACTATGGACAAGAATTATAATATTATAAGTTGATTATAAGAGGCAAAGTTTCTAGCAACAAAAGGTGAGGAGAAGGAAAAAGTCATGGTTGAGGAATATCAGGGAATGGACTGGCATATCTGGTGCGTCCGAATTGTTCCACCGAACCAGACACAGAAAGGACTGTATCACGCTGATCGCCAACCTTCACTAGTTGGAGAGGCACTTTAAGAAGACCCATGAACAGCCGAGGATGATGCAACGGAGACTAAACGGTACCTTATGATAGTAAACCTTTGTTACAAGGCACCTGCTTAGCCGCTCTCCCACAGATATACACACGTAATTAACAAAGAGCAGGTTTAATGAGAGCACAACGTTCATTTCATTAATGAAAATGTTTTTAACCAAAACGGATGCTTTTTCATGAAAACAGATCTGAGACTTAAAACTTGTTCTTGAAAATACCATCTTCTTTGTAAAGGCTTTGTAATAACTGTGTACCTAGAAATCGCCAGCTTTGGAAATACGCTAGAATATCTCGATGCACATTTTGTGAGCTTTTAGTAAAAGGCGACTAAGATTAAGAGCGAACAGCGCCAGAAAAATAGTAACGGAAAAGATTTTTACCTTCATGCGAAGAAAGGCAAATTACTCCCGAATTAGGGAGGATCAAGTCCAGCAACGAACAACTGCACACTCCTAACAGGTGGTTAAAATTTCCCCGTCGAAAATTTAATTTAGCGCCATCTATTTCAAATACTTTGACACATCTGTTTTACGGTGCGCGTGCGCATCTTAGTGTTGATTTCCGAATAGTACCAAGTTTAAAATTAGTCTTCGAGGTGGGGTTGAATTTAATATATTTTATGCCCTAAGGCTTTTGATAGTTTTTTATTAACCCATTCTTTGTAAATAAATCCAAGTGTCAAGCGGTGAACCTGAGATGAAACGATAGAATTAACTTTTATTATTAATTCAGCATTTACTCTGGTGGCAGCACAGCTAGGACAAGGAAATGATGTGTAAACATCTTAACTAGCAACACATTGTTATTGGTAGGCGTATAATCAACCGGCAGGTTATCAGCATCTTGAGATATGAATTTGAGCTGGAGACAGGCTTGAGAATACATACAGCTAGTCTACTAAGGATAAAAAAATTATTAGAAGTAACTTCATAAATAATCGCTTAAAATATGTAAACAATCAAAATAAGTATATACATATAATTATATATAATTGAAAATATTGTAAATAATAGGATAAGGTATAAATAAAAAAAAAACTTATTACTCATCACGCTGGAATAATCATTCTATAACTTGACGAACGCGGCAACCCACTGGATGCGAGCGAAGCGGGACTGATCGATGTAGAGATCTTTGGGGGAGGCCTATGTCCAGCAGTGGACGTCTGTCGGCTGATGATGATATACCTGATGAATAGCATCAATATTTCTGTTAGTACTTATCTAGCTAATAAGTTAAAGGCTACTTCGCGTTACTTATTCAAAGTATGGTAACTTTGTAACTACTACATCTGTTTGTTTAGTACGTTAGGTCTAGCTGTAACGCCTTAGGCTGCCACTCGATTCGTGTGCTTTGAGAATTTAAATTCTAAATCCACTATTAATATTCCACTGAGTATCGAGTGACTGTTGCTTCAACGTTTTTAAGTTTGTGTTAATTTTGTAGGCATGACATAGTTTATGTAATTACATCATCATCATTAGGTGTCCTCTTCAAACTGAAGTTTGGCGATCAGATTGAAAAAACCAATTCGAAGTTATTATATGGAGGCCGTGAATTTTTGTTAGATTATGTTTATAATTTAATATATGCTTTAATATATTTTATATAAATAAGTTGCGTAGAGTATCAGATCCTTGAAAAACGTGTCGTGTTATTAATTATGCGGCAGGAAGGAAACGTGAGCCCGTGCGCTGCTGTCTCTCACCGACAAACCAAGTTGTAGCTGCGGTGAGCTTGTATGTATGTAAATAAAACATAGCACTAAAACATCCACCCCCACCTTTATTAATTCTTAATAATAATTAATAGTTAAACTACAATTTATTTTAAGTTCAATGATTTTAGCGATGATAAATCATATCCTGTTTCCAAATCATTTTCCAAAATACTTTTCCTCTTAAACATTACAACTGTTAGTTTACTATGCATTGAATATTATCGTTTAGCAATCATCATCATCATCAGCCGATGGACGTTCAGAGCTGAACATAGGCCTTCTCCAAAGATCTCCTTATAGATCGGTCACGCATTGCTCGCATCCAGAGGGTTCCCGCGATTCTCACCAGATCGTCGATGGTGCTCACGTACCGGTAGACTTAGTGTTGTAAGCCTCCCACAAGGTGGACCGAGGATCTTTTAGCAATAGTTCCAATTAATTCTAAAAGTTAATCTTTAGTTTATTAACTGTTAACAAATCCTTCTTAATCAAATTAGATTGAGAAGGATACGTTAACAGTGTTATAACGTTTAAGTTAAAATAACTTTGAAATAAACTATGTATTTTGTAATTCGTTTGCTATCGTCATAAATATATCATTACTTTAAATACTAAGTTGATTAACTGTAGATTATAAAATACAATATTTTACTATATTTAATTTGTTGTTATACTGATTATAGTTTGCTATAGTCTTAATAGAAATCGTCATTCATGTGCGGTTATTTCATAATTAAACGTCTACAGATGGTCTCAGCATCAGTGAAATTCAGAATTTTATGTAGAGTTAGGTTCTCTAAGTGTAATACTGTATAAATTTTATAGTAAACAATAGAATTACATTGCATATATAACGTTTAAATTCGAAACTGTAATTCCATTAGGTAATTAGCGTTGCACTAATGATATTAATATTTTGGTACTTGAATACGTACCGTATGCGATTATCGAACTGGTGGAATTAATATAGGGAAACCTTTGCTAATTATATTAATATCGGTATGTTCGATGCATATATTAATAACGAAACCACAATACTGTAATATGGAATATTGTATTTCAAACTGATCCACTGTTGGGATACTGTTCATAATTCTAAGCAGTCGCTCAGCACCACCTCTCATTTGACCATATGTAAAGGTGAGCGGGCGGCAGGCGAGAGGGAGCGAACTAGTTCTTTCAAACAGCTTACCTCCTAGCCTTGCGGAGGGACATCGCATCTCTCCGACATCATAAAGGGATTGTTGATTGAAGTTATTCGGAATTATTCCTGATTCTACTTTCCACCTGCATGACTGCCGATCCTTCACTGTGTGATTCAAGCGCAACTTTTTACCACGCACTTACCAATTTGTGGAATCATTTGTCACCAGCAGTATTTCCGGACCAATGCGACACGGGCCTTTCAAGAAAAGGGCGTATTCCCTTAAAAGTTGGCTATGCAGCCTCGACCCGTCAGGAGCTGCGACTATCCATGAGTGTCAGTGATCAGTTTCAAGTTGGTGAATAGTTCGCTCGTTTGCCCACCCTTGCTATAAATAAGTTATATTATGTCCTTTACGCTTATGGTGTCGTCGTGTCCGGATTTTATAAAGTCCCTACTAACCCTTTGTAGATGTGTGATTAGGGGTAGGTAATGAAACATCGGTAATACTTAGCAATTTAATCTATGCAATAAGTATAAAATAAACATCAATCGACCATATTATTACACTGAAAAATGCGGGATCACACGTTCTAGCAAACTTATCTATATCTCGAGACGCAGTGGAGACGTCGGCGGTTAATTGAAGCGGTTTGCAGCGCTCCTAATTTTAATATAAAGGTACTGCTTGAGATTTAAAAGGTGACTTGCTTCTTCTCCCTCTCTGCGCGGATGGTGACCTTGGCGGCGGCGACGGTAGTGTCAGCGGAGTCCGCGTCCGCCACGAGCGCGCGCAAGCGGGCGGCGCGCTTCTCCCTGGCAGCGGACCTCTCGGAGAGCTCAGTCATCTCGTCCTCCAAGTCCGTCAGGCGTGCCCTCGTCGCTTTTGCTCTTTGGGCGGCAGCTGTCTCCTCGTCGGCGCTTTTCAGCGCTGTCCACTTTGTTAAGGAACTCTCCTCGTTCAGTCTGCGCGCGATCCGCTTCTCTGTTCGCTCTTCGTTCTCCTGAAGCGCTCTTCGGGCACCGCTCACTTCCGACTGGCCGATGCCGACGGTGTCGAGTATCTTGTCCGAGATACGAATCCGGTTCTCAAGATTTGAAACGCTGTTCTCGAAGTCGATGTCGTCGGTGAAACGGGACGCATTCTTGCTGGCGCGCAGGCGCTTCAGTGATTCTGTGATCTGTAACGACAGTAAATGATTGGTAGAGAAAAATCTGGATATCCCGTACAAAGAATCAGATTCTATTAATGCGGTCAATATTGTATTTAATGATCTTTTTTTTTATTTAATGAAGCTGCGAGCCGAGCGGGTCGATCACCTGATGGTAACTGATATGCCCGAGAGGCGCTAGCTAGAATGGTATTTGCAGCGCCGCATTGTGCTCGTTGTTTTGAGACAAGACATTAAGCCTCGCTACTTGAGTAATAACACTAGCTATAGCGTCCTTTAAACCGGAACACAGTCATGTTTGAATAGTATTGTTTGTCTGCAGAAATAGGCATTGTGGTGGTACCTAGGCGGTCTCAAGCTGTGGTAACTTACCACCGCTATAATTAAAAAAATCTAAACAAGTATTACAACATAAGGACATAATACAACCTTTAATATAATTTAAAATAATATGCATTAAAATATGGATTTTGAGTTGCAACAACCTTCAAACCGGAACACAGTAGAGTTTTCACACTAAACATCTGCCGCGACAAGTATAGTTAAGCATACTACAGCAGCAGGGGTGATATACAGACACTAAAAGTATCGTTAATCTTTAACAACTGCTTCGCTTTTTTTATACAATTAAGCGACGAGACGAGCGGGGCTTTCACCTGATAGTAAGTGATACACCCTTCCATAACAACGTGTAGCTAGTTATGATGATATATACGGCAACACATTGCGCTCTTCGCCTGAGACATAAGACGTAGACGCGCGCACAACAAACCGGAACACCAGTAAAAAATTTACGCTAAAATCGCTTAATTACGTACGTATCATTTGCTGGTAGGTCACTCTTGCAGGTAGCCGTCTAGGTACTACATCAGCGCCTATATCAGCCGACAAACATTATTACGTTCCGGTTTGAAGGGCGTTATAGCTAGTAATTACTGCGATAATGAGGCTCGACAACTTTTATATTTGACGAATGTAATGGTACAGTATACAAGCGTTAGCGCCTAATTCTCCTAGTCGAACATCCTTATGGGTTAGGCTTATCATTTACTATCAGGTGAACGTCACGTTTGTCTAAATTAATTAAAAAAAAAAAACATAGCATCTAGATTTTTTGATACTGTCGTTAAAGGAGCAGGCAATCCGCTACCTAGCTGCATATACGTTGTCATTTATATTGTTTCAAAGCTATCGATGCGCCACGTTTGCTGGTTGCGGTTCCACGCAGCGCAGCTTCCGGTCCCGACCGCTGCGCACGACGCCTGTGTCGTTGTACTCCTAAGTTAATTTTAACTGGCAATTGTTGTGTATTAGCACACAGGTTAGCGTCCATAAATCCGTCCCAGCGCCCGAGGAAATGTCAGTGTGGCGTTGCGGAATTCGCTTCTAATTTTAGACCCCCGCTCGTGGGCACGTGATCTAAACGAAACCTATATAAGTAACTACACCCGTTGTGTAAATTAAAACTTCAATTAAATGATTCATTACCATCATCATCATCATTACAAATGATCGACGTCCACAGCATGGACGTAGGTCTCTTGTTCCACAAACCACGATCCTGCGATTTTTCAACATATACTCATCTGTAAATGCATCAAAGTGAAGCCTACAAGCATAAAAGGTTCAATCCAACCAAGTATTGTGTAACTTACATATAACTTGATATTCTCAAATATTTATTAAACTCAAATAAATGGATAGTTTCCGACAATTGTTAGTGTATATGCGGTATGACAGTGAACATAGTGGAATGATGTCTTCAGACATGGAGTATATGTGCAGTGTAGCTGGTGAAAACTAGTCAAAGATCATGCTCGTAATGTACACTTGTCCTAGCCCATCTCCAGCAGTGGTCTAAAACTAGCTGATGCTGATGACTACGACGCAGATTTCTCCTAAATACTCAGTCAATGGTATGATTGATATTATGTTTGTAAAAGTAAAGCAATAACTTTAAACGTTTGATACATCATTGTGTGATGCGAGGATTTAAGCACACCGGGAATTAAGATGTTACTGTTCTGAACTAGATCGTGATTGTCGATCAATTAATTTTCATAGGATTAATTAAACCAAGAAGATAACTTGCCAAGAGGCGGGACTGCAAAGTTAATGCGAGATTTACTTTGCATCACACTCGTCGAGCACGGCGAAGTTTGCGTTCGCCATTAAACCTACGGAAACTGTTAAACTCTCTCCTACATTAATTCAATTAGTTAATAACATATATAAGTATATTATTAAATTTACATTCTAAAACTCCTCATCCGCATATTGCAAGAGAAAGTTCTACTACTACTAACTTTGTAGGAAACATGGGAATACATAAATAATACAGACATACATATTCTTTCGAAGTAATTAGTGGTCTAATTAGAACATAGTGATTAAAAGAAATTTGTCTATGAAAAAATATATGTTTAGACGTTCGAGCGAAGAGTTTAGGTCATAAGAAACAATGTTTAGTGTTAGTGGGAATCGGCAAGATATTGTTAGATGCAAATTTCCAAAACTAACTGTAGAGATAACCTCTGCATTATCTGACTTGAGTAACTCTATAATCTCATTAATGAGTCTATGAGTAGTTTATTCTGATTACTTCTCTAACTGTTGTCAAAGTAGTGTTTGTATTACTTTTTTAATATATCGAATATAGGTATTTGTCTCTATATGTAATAACACCCTTCCTATTTGTGTATCATGAAAAATATCAGTTTCAAATAATAATTGTTTTTCACGACAGTGGATAGTTCTCTCTGCATATACTCTTCACTCTCATAAAATGTACGAAAGACAGTAGTTTAATAATTAACACCGGTTATGTGATGACATAAGTATAAAGATTGTTAGTGCTTAAGTTCTTTTTGTGGAATTCCTCAACTGGAGGTATTTGCTGAGCGCTGTGAGCTGGTATCGATCACGGGAATGGGTGCCCTTTCCATTAAATTATTACCCCAATTTTCGCATTCTACAACCCGAACGTGAAAAGAATTGGTGGTGGGGTTATTCTAACATGGCAGACCGCTTAGAAAATACCGGAAGTTTAATTATAATAAGAAAGTTTAATTATAAAGAATTGACATTTATAACAAGATAAAAGGTTTTCAGTACCAGGAATATTGAGAATAATTAAACATCAGCATAATGATTATAGCTATACCATTATCAACCGGATATTATAGATTTAAAATTATTATCTTCAGACATAACCGGAATAGTTTTTAGGTTATGGACTTAACAGGAGATGGTATAAATGAAACGTAGCTGCTAACCAGCTTTCTAAATTGGGAGGATAATTTTGAAGGTAGCGAATGAACTGCTGAAATTTCCAAATTATTTATAAATCCAATCAATTAATCAGTTCAAAAACGTTTCGAAGGTTTTCAGCGGCGCGTAAATTATTTAATTTTGGACGAGTGGAGATTTTCAGCGGGCCGCCGTTTGAGAGTAACTGTGCAACGGGACTATCTGAAAATAGGCCCACACTGGATCAGATGAATAGTTGGCATGCAAACATTCGAGTAGCAGACGCCGCTTCATCAAACACCACGACGTTTCTCCATTTGTTTCAGGTCACATTATGTCTTAATTATTCGTGGCGACCAGCATGTTTACGTTGTCTATTTATATATAATAAAAATGGGTTTCGTTCGTTCGACAATCACGCGAAAAGTAGTGAACATATCAATATGGGAACATGACCAATCGACGCGCACGGATTTGTAAATGTTTATAGGCTATTTATTTATGCGGTTGCTATAGTAACGGTAGGTATAGAAAGCCGTTTGCCTGTACGGTTGCTCTCGAGGAATATTTCAAACAAATTTCATGTATACTTTTATTCTACAGGGTGTTTATGTATATATGTACAGTTTTTTTATTTATAATGGTTGTATTAATACAGGTAGATGGCTACTATGATATGTGCTCATTAGTGTGTTCACTCATGACATCGCGATCTTCGATTTCGAGTGTAAGAGGGTGAGTCTCATTACAGGAATAAATTCTTTAGCTGCGTACAATTTGTAACATCCGGCTCGACTCCGATTCCGAAGCTATAATTGAAATTGGAGGGTCTGGAATACTAAGGTCAAACCAGTTCATATCGTAAGTCTTCTTAACAACATAGCTTTGCTCCACCTCTCAGTGTGCAAGAGCTAGAGTGTATTTAGAGAGAGTATTTGGTTGTCTTATGTTCATATAGGGTGTCTCGTGGCAGTAGGATTTGAAATTCGAATATTTTTCTAACGGTTGCGCGGGGGGACCGGGGAGGGGTTACAGTTTGGCGCGGTGTTTGTGCGGATTGGTCAGTCGCGATGTCGCAGTTGAAGCGTATTTTGAAACTAATAAATCGTGCACTGTTGCTCGCCGAAGATTTCGTTCTCACTACAATATTCGTCGCTTAGTGAAGCACCGAATGAAAGTTTGATTAGGACGTGGGTCCAGAAGTTCCATGCAACAGGTTCAACAGTTAACGAGCCGAGCCCAGGTCCTAGCCGAACGTCATGGACTGCACAAACATTGAACGCGTTGCAAACAGCGTGCAAAAAAATTCCCTCCAGTCGTGTGTACGTCGCGATAGAAACTATTTGGATGGAATGATCTTCGAAAAATAAAATCCGCATGACTCGTCTTTCTTTCTATGACAAATACATGTATATTCCAAAATAATAACATCCTTTAATTTAATTAAGAAATCCTATATCTGCCACGGGACACCCTATATATACATACATATACATCACGCCACGTTCCCAGTGAGATAGGCAGAGATCACCTCTCCACACTTGCTACGATCCTCGCACACCTCTCTCGCTTCGTACACTTTCATGGGCGTCTTCATGCATGCTGCTGTACGGTGCAGACTGGCAGAGATGTTCATATGGCACTTAATAATATTTTTTTTTTAATTCGACGAAGCGATGAGACGGCCAAGACTTTCATCTGTTGGTATCTGCCCGTAACAACGTGGCGCTACTTAGTATGATGTACACTGCACCACATTGCGCTCGTCGCCTTGAGACATAAGATGTTAAGTCTCGTTACCTTAGTATTTTCACTAGCTTCGACGGCTTTCAAGCTGGAACATAGTAATGTTTGCACAATACTGTTTATCGGCTGCAATATGAACTGCGGTGGTACCTACCAAGACAGTCTCCGGCAACAGAGATCTACCCCCAGTAAATGATACAAGTGTCCTCTCCACTTTAATACTTACTGAATAGCTTAGGGTAGTAAAGCATAGTCGGATGTCTATGTTTATTGTTATTATACTTTAGTTAATGTTTCACCATAAAGAGGATATGTTCATCAGTGAATGTCCATACCCTGAAGAAGTGATCACATCTAAAATAGTTTCAGTGTGTCCTACAACTAAATATAATATTAAGTGTAAAGCCTATAATAGGAGATAAAAAAAATCTTAAGTTTAGGTTTACATGCGTTTTGTCATCAACATCAGCATCAGCCGATTGACATCCACTGCTGGACATAAGCTCTCCCCCAAAGATTCTCATATCGATCGGTTCTGCGCTACACGCATTGCCGAGCACTATCGGCCGTCTTTTATAGGGGTTTATATAGGGGATGTGGGCCATTTTCTACCACGCTATCCCAACGCGGGTCTGTGGGAGCTAGAGCCCCGTTTGATGATTAGCAGGTGAGGTAGGCTTGAGTTCCGTGCGTTGTTGTGCGGGACCCCTTACGCCGCCCCGAATTATTTGTGTATTATTGAAAATACGGGAGGAAATGCAGAATGCAAAAAGCAATAGAAATTCATTTAAGAATACAATAATCTACGGTCCCTATGATCTTCCTCGAGCTCAATACGGTTAGATGGACACGCGAGAGCGCACCCTTTATTTGATTTCATTTTCCTTTATCTCAAATCAAACGGAACTTACCGATGCGATTCAAGTTGTATTCTTCCAACCTTAAGTTACATATTTTTATAATACTTAAAGCTTAAACGGAATTGATATATTATTTTTCATCACCAGCCGTTAGACGTACACTACATAGGTCTCCCTCAAAGACCTCTCGTCTCGATCGATCTTGCGCTGCTCGCATCCAGCGGCTTACTTCGTATGTAGAGGTTTAAATGGGTCGATTTGGGCTATTTCCCACCACGCTGGCCTAATGCGGGTTGGTGGGAGCCAGAGCCTCATTTGTTGATTAACAGGATGCATCACGAGCAGGTGAGGTTGGCTTGGGTCCCGTGAGTTGTTGCGAATTTTCATATTTTAAACTACGCGTTATTCATCAGTAATGTTTTTGTCCATCTTCTTAAAGTGCTTCTCCAACTAGTGAAGGTTGGCGACCAGCGTGGTACAGTCCTTCCTGTATCTGGTTTTAGATTATTAGGCCATTTGTGAGTAATGGCAACGTATTGTTAAGCTTAAGACCAACAACTACTCACGAGATTCAAGCCAACCGCACCTGGTCGAGATGCACTGTGCTAATCAAGAAACGAGATTTTGACTTCCACCTACCCGAATTGGGCCAGCATAGTTAGAAATAGCTCAAATCCTCCATATGCATCCCTACTCTGCCTATGGCCAGCAGAGGACGTCTAGCAGTCGATGATGACGATGACAAAATGTTAGACCTAAAGTGATGGCCACGATCACTTTGTCTAAAGTGATACCGACGAAGATGAAGTTAGAAATATAATGTCCGACTTTGAAGTACGCAACGGGATGACTCTGGAAGCTGTAAGTCGGCAAAGATGTACAAAATTGAACTTCAAGTTCGTTAAAGCGTAAAGCTTACTTTTATTATATTTCATTTCGATCAATACTAATATTGTTACATTATCGTCTAATATCCGACGTCTAGTCCGGTTTCAAGTCCTCTAATTATATTGAATTATAGCAATACTTTCGTTATAGTATAAATGAGGAATTTTAGATAAATAGCTTGAGGTCATGTATCTTCAGTAATCAGACAGCTCCGATAGTTCCTACTCCTTGTCAGATGCATTAAGTCAAAATGAAAGGGTGTATCTGATTTTATATATTTCCTTCCCTAAAGGGAATATGGGGGTGATACGGTAAGGGAGGAGTGCGATGAATGGCAAGTTCAATATAATTGAATTTTTAGATAAATATATAACATAGAATTAAGGATTGTATTAAGAAATTGACATTCTTATTGGGAGGATTTTGGCCTTTTCTCACCACGTTGGCCCAATGCGGGTTGGTGGAAGCCAGAGCCTGGTTTATTGATTAGTAGGGTCCCTAGTGTCTGGCGGTTTTACGGGCAGCAAAAGATCAATCGATGTGGAGATTTTTGAGGCAGGCCTGTGTCCAGCAGTGGTCGTCGTGATGATTTAGAAAATGGGTTTTCACGTATTAAAGATTAGTTAAAGGGTTTTTATGAAATTAATCGACATCGACAATCTTTGGAGTATGATGATTAATCAATATTTTAATTCGTTCGTAGAACAAATGAAAGAATTTGTAATCTGGGTTCACGGTTTACGAGAGATGGCAAGTGTGGTGATGATATAGAAAGAAGACTTTTGAAAGGGAATGAAGTGAATGGGGCACTTCGTAACTTTATGAATAGCCGGAACGTATCAGAGAGAGCACGACTGGCTGTGCATAGAGGCGTGTTGATCCCCACACTAATGTGTGGTAGCGAATGTTGGCAATTGCCGTAGATATATGAAAGTAGGATTAATGCTGTGGAGATGAGAAATCTGAGAAGTGTAACTGGAGTGAAGCTGATGGAAAAACTGAGGAATAGTGTGATAAGGGAGCAGTGCGGCGTGGTTGAAGATGTAGTGACAAAGATAGAGAAAGGGATGCTTAGATAGTTCGGCCATGTAGAAAGAATGGATGAAAGACGATTGAACAAACCGGTGCAGGTCGAACTAGGCGGACATATTCTGATAAAATCGAAGATGTCCTAAAGAAAGGCCGGATTAAGAGTACTCGCAACCGACGAGCGTGAATAAACCGAAGCGAGATGTCTCTGTCTACTCCACTGGGAACAATGCGTGGTATATATGTACGTTAACATACATATGTATATATTCGCTAGTGCCCGTGCTCGTGCTCCCTGCATTGTGTTTCGCTGCATTGAATATAGAAACGATGTCTCGTGTTAAATAGTTATGAATTTTAACAGAAACTCCGCTTAGGAATGTAATTTATGAATAAAGTCCGCTGACACCGCTCCGTTTGCAGCGTCCGTCGCGCGTCGCAGAGAGCGCGGTTCATGTATCAAATAGCTTTATTTGCAACGGGGTGTAAAGTTTCGAATTATCCTTTTGAGAGCCCGCTAGCAAGCCCCTCTTCCTGTTTTGCCCGCAATTACAATAGAGCGACGCAGCCCAGAACGCGAAACGTTTTTTTGTTAAAACGATTACTGAAAAAATCTGCGAACGGTATTATTTCAAATGAAATTTTCGTTGGGTATATTTTTTTAGTACATCTACGTATCAGCTGTTGTGGGCGGGTGTAACACTCACTAACAGGTGAACGTCCCGCAGCTCTCGTCGCTTCTCTGTTTGAAATAATACTGAACGTTCGTAAATGATGGATCGGTGTAAACTAATATTTTTCTCCGTAACGAACCGCAACGGTACTGTCGCATCCGGATGCTCCGGTTATGAAATATTTTCACCGTCGTTTATAATTGGCTTCAACCTAGTTTATTTCGCTCGGTCGCTCATTACCCGTCAGTTGAAGTGGTGGGAAGAGGGAAATCCGGTCAAGTGTCATGTCCCCGGCGATTACTGTCATCTTTTAAATACAGAGTTAGAGGAGGTGGGATGCGCACACACGGAACTTTGCTTTCATCTGCGATCTGTAGCAAGTCTATGTAGGTCAACTTGTAATTGTTGCTCTATTAGCGGGTTATGAACGTTAACTCGATATTGCGCTCTTTCAAATAAACTGTGTGGTACAGGTATTTTTTTTTTCCCTGACGAACGAACCGTACTCTCGCGGCGGGTAGAACGTTCGTCAGTTAAGTGGTTCGACCTGAAAACTATGAAGAAAATATCAGTTCGGAATGCTCGCGCATTACAGGAGCGGATTCGTTAATGTTGAGCTGAAGGAAATAATTACTGTTAGACTAGTAATATTAATAGCTACAACTATCGCCTAGCTCCAGCAGTATTTAACATAGGAATTACAACATTTGCATGTTCAATTTATGATATACTTTCAACATATAGGAAAATATATTACAGTATATTGATTAGCGTTTGACGATTTAGCGTACGATCTTTGCAGTTTGCAGATATTCCAAATTCATCTGAAACACTAAAGGGAATTCAAATCTTTATGATAATGAATATAATCTTTTGTGTCGATATAATATAATAGAGACTGAAGATGGTGACAAATAGCATCCGTTCCGAGCGAAATCCCGAAACGCTTTGCAGTGAATTGAGTATGACCACCAATGGATTTTTTAGGGACAGGATATCGAATTAAACCTGATGATCTCCTTGCTCCTCGTTAATTGAAAAAAGAGAGGTTGTATTGTAAAAAGCTCTCGATCAGTTTCCTCCTAGACAAATTCTGAAATATGCTGGAATGATTCGCGTTGTTTTCGATTAACATCCAGATGAGTCGGCTAGGTGATTAATTTGGAAAACAACCCATTACATGCTTTTCAATCAACTCGCCGCGATGTAGACGTCCTGCAGCGGTGCGTCAATTTATCTGATGGACCGAAATATTGACACCTGTCATGTGGACCTCACGCCATTGCTTGATGCACGGTCTTTAATAGACCAATCATTGTGCAAGTGGTTGACATTCAGCTCACCATAATTCGATTTTAAAAATTAATTTTTCCAACTACATATACATATAGAACTAAATATATACATATAGAAAACAAACGACGAATCCAACTCGAGTAGGCAGCGTTCGGGAGACTACGCAGCATCTTTTCGTCTCAGATACCGCAGTGTCCGAGGACAAAAGTCTCCAACTCGTGCGTGTTACCAGTCTTGACATACGGAACCGACACGTGGCCCCTTACTGTCGGTCTTATAAAAAGGCTCAAAGTCACCCAAAGGGATCGAATCAGTAATGTGGAGATCCGCAGTAGAACTAAGGTCACCGACATAGCACAAAAGATTGCTAGACTTAGGTGGCAATGGGTACGGCACATTGCTCGAAGGACAGACAGCCGATGGGGCAGTAAGGTCTTCGAGTGGCGCCCAGGTACCAGTAGATAAAGTTGGAGGGCCTCCCACAAGGTGGACCGACAATCTAGCGAGAATCGCAGGAACCCACTGGATGTGAGCAACGCGTAACCGATCGATGTGGACATCTTTGGAGAAGGCTTATGTCCAGCAGTGGACGTCAATCGGCTGATGATGATATATAGAAAATATTTTATTTAAATTTCGTCTTAATAACTTTAGTTGTGTTGAATCAAGAAGTTGCTGCTGTGCATATAAAGCATTTACAAAGGGATACAAATATTACGTGATATATATATATATATATATATATATATATATATATATATATATATATATATATATATATATATATATATATTATTTATGTTATCTATATATAAAATAATATATTTCAAATGTGCCATTCAACCAAATCATTCGCACAATGAATATGTTAGGGGAGAGGTGATTAATAATACATAAATCCTTATGCGAGGCACTGTCAGTATTATCGAGATGGTGCTCTCACAATGTAATGGAATGGGAGAGATAATCTAGTTGTCTAACACGTTGCAGTTGAACTCAGGTTCACGGGAAGCTTTTAGACCCTGCGCCGGAGGCGGTGCCGCCACCCTGCATCAACGGTAATCCTTTTCATGCTTGTGAAAATCAATTTTGCCGGTGTGGTTATTTCATTTTGCATTTACAATGTACTGTCTATCGATATCGATATATTAATACGGTACGAAATCTTTTTTAAGTGCAACACTGCAATTTGGCGGTGATAACGGGAATGAACAAAGTTACCATTTAAGTATGTCTTACACGTACATAATATAAAAAAATATATCATTATTCATCTCATCTTCTGAATCCGTTCAAGGATTCAATTTCGGTTGGACCACGGAAAGAATCTACATACTAGTACTTAGACTTAGATACGGACGATGCATTGTGGACGGTATAAATGTTCAACGAGGGTAATCCGGAGCCGTTGGATCACGGTTCCTCCTCGAATCGTATTCCTCATATCTGAAGGTCGGCCCGTTCTTGTCTACATGATATTTCATCACTTCGTCCTGTTTCCGGCTACTTAGAGAATATCGTAGACTGTGGAGTCGTGTGTGTTACGGAACTGGTCAGGCCAACGCATTGGTTTGCTGAGGACGACAGAGGTCACGAGTTTGATCTTAGTCTTCATAACCGTTGAAATTGGTCTAAAGAATGTATACGTATTCTTTAAGTTTATGTTGGTCTGACGGTGACCAATGTCTGGGTTTTTGAACTACACCAAGTTGCAATTTGCCTGCAGATACTATATAATAATACTCTACTGCAGTTCAACTTATACATCTATATATCATTTATTTTTATATACCATAGCAGCTGTTCCCCAGCCGCTTTGCTGACCGTGATATAAAATAATACTTGAAATTTATCTGAAACACTCCTCGAGAGCAACCGCAACCATAAATGACTTTTACTACCAACCGTTACTATAGCAACCGCATAAGTACCTAATGAAGCATATATGAAATTCAATAAATAAATAGTCTATAACCGTCTATAAATCATTACTCTGTCGATACTTTCACTGGTTTTCACGTGATTGGCGGACAAACAAATTCCATTATTACTATATATATATATATATATATATATATATAGATCTATTATTATAATTTATATATACTTGATGAATAACATTCGCGGCGTTTATCTGGCATCGTGCGTTATGACGATCAGCATGATTAAGAACATTGATGATGATTAGCTGGTGTAATTCTACTCGGCTTGCAGTTCTTTGCGAACGCTTGGACCGGATCCAGGCCGGTGTGATTTATTAATAACACAATCCAACATCCAGCGTTGTTCGTGCCATAAATATATGCGCAGCTCACAATGTAAGCGATGTTTTATGAGCTGTATAAGGAAGCCGTGGCGTAGCCGGCGTGCTGGTTGGCGTTCGGTTTACTCATGCATATATCATCAGATGGATCATCATTATTTTTATCTTGACAAATTTACCTGACACGCTCATATGATGGTAAGCGATAGCCCTGTGTAACCTGGCGCTTCTGACGATGGTGTACACTGCACCGCATTGTGCTCGTCGCGTTGAGACATAAGGTATTAAGTCTCGTTATCACAGTAATTTCAACAGCTACAGAGCCTTTCAAACCGGAATAGTAATGTTTGCACAGTAGTTAGTCGGCATAAATAGGAGCTACAGTGAACAGATACCAATCATCAGTTTAAAGACCAATCGTAATAAAGGCTAATATATTTTTTTAATTACTGTAATTTCAGGACTCTAATTAAAAACTATACGAATATCAATATAATAAGATCTATGAATGATTTTTTTACAGCCGCGCATGGAGACGATTACAATACCGATCACATAGACTAGATGATGGACTAATCTATGTCATCGGTGAATTTTGGGAAGGGTCTGTTAAAGGAGCACCTGAGATCCTAGTTAGGACCTGTAAGGATTCTTGTATCATACAGTCAAACGTGAGACCCCACACATCCTTCGCCGATCGATATCAACAATATGTCATTAAAGCAAAGCAAACGTGTAATGACTTTTTTTTACTATTCAACCAGTCCATTAGAAGCTCAACAGCGATGGTTCATTAATTGTTTCCGACAGGAAACCTATTTTGAAACATGTCAGACAACCGACTGGCAAAACGGAAGTTAGCCTTTTTCTTGTTCCTATCTAAAAAACCGTCTACGATCCAGTCTTTCTAAAGGAAGACCGCAGGCTGTATCGCAAATTGGATGCATCACTAAAGCAAAAGCGATCTGATTACCTTGTAACGTTGTATTTTAGCTCCCAACAATAACTCCCTACTCCCCTTCGATTCTCGCAGACACACACACACACACACACACCAACCCCCAGACAATCCATGTTTTTAATTAAGCTTGCATCAACGGAACTTTGTTAAGTTTTTCTTTTTATAGTACCTGCGTTTCGTTGTGAAAGTGACGTTTTAAGGGAGATATCAAATTAATATTTCCCCCTTCGAACGAATCTTTTATGTATTAATTATTCCTTCCACCTGTTTGAGTACCAGCTCCGATGTTTTTGATTTAATATTACACTTATATTTTTGTTTATTTCGATCTTCTTTTTTAATATTAATATAAAAAAAAATTAATGAATATTTTTTATTATAAGGAAAATATTTCAAACTGTTTGAGGTTTGCTAGGATCTGAATGGTGCGAATAAATGGTCATAAAAAGGTTGATTAGTAGCACGGAGGTCCTTCCGTAAAGGTCCAATTCTAACGCTACGTAAATCTTAGAGTAAATGATCAGAGCTCTGGTTTATTATAATCGTAGAATATAGCTTATAAATATTACAATAACCTGTTATTATTATTACGAAATAGTTATTAACAATTAAATACAGGGAAATCACCATGAAAATTTTTGATCTAAGGCTAATAAAGAATAGACTATTTATATTGAGCTTTTATAGAATTTATATATATATATATATATATATTTAATATTATGGAAAATAATAACAGGCCCTGGACCGGGGTCAACGAGCCCAATATCAGACAGCAAGAGTCAAAATGATTACCAAGCGCTAAACATCATCAGACGGAGATGAAAAATAATAAAATAACAGAATAATGTTTCATATATTGATGTAGAGATTTATTTTGTTTACTGTTCCCCAGTAAATTATACTGTGGACAGCCTGAATTCCAGTTGCGAACAAAACTTGCTCACGTAAATATTACTTTCCTGTTCCTGGAACGTTTTCCAAAGCTGTCCTATCCTCGTTGCAGGTATAACATAATGAAAATCGAGCTGGTGTAGAGGAAACCTCCGATATTTAATTAAAACTTCGTTTGCATATTTTCAGCTCCATTGTTTCATCTTCAATTTTACAGTGAAATGTATTCTGTATATATTTACTGACTCCTGTCGTGGCCAGCCAAGAAGTTTTAATACGCAAGCACTAACGTTTTCAGTAATTTAGTTATCCGTTAGCTTGCCGGGGAGCTGCTGATGATTTTTTTTTTGTTATGAAAATACACGAATAAAAAAAAGTCACTTAGTTTTATTTTGATGATGCACGAACCGTCGTCTTCTTACTAGGACTTGTCCCATCTTTACTTAGAGTCGGCCCTCCTGGTCATTCTTCTAAATCAACAATTTCAATTTGTTCTTCTTTAGATCTTTTTTGATCATCGTCAATCAAGTAGTTGAGGGGTCTCCCAGGGTCTCCCTTTTTAGTTACGAGATTCAGCGCTACCCTAACCATATGCGTTGTTGGTTTTTGCGTAACATGGCCGTACCAGAGCAGGCGCCTCTCTACCATTTTCTTTTGCACTGGTTTTGATGATACACGAATGATGTGGTTAAATGTAAAACCAAAAAAATACTGATTCTTTCATTAAGTTTCTTTCAGTAACTATTTATGCTATGAAGAAGAACCCCTATGAGAAGGACTGATCAGATAAAGGCGGCAGTAAATGGCTCATCATCGTTGCCACTATATGACTGCACTGGGGAGGCGGCCCTCAGAGAGGAATGGCGACGTGTTGTTAAGCTTGCGACCGACATCTGAAGTGATCACCACAACCACGTGTCAAGAGTGATACCGATGAAGAACAAGAGAAGAAGAAGTAATACTTTAAACTTTTAAGTGATATTTTTGAAACGCTTTATATTTTTTCTATAGAATTATGGTCGTTAATTTTATTCCTCGTAGACAATTTAACAAATTGGACAATAACGTCCACTTTTATTGGTCAAAGGCTGGGATAAAAGATCGTTCGTCTATCACACCGCCCTGACCCTGTACTGGTGGTAGCCGAAGACCGTTTAGGTAGATACCACCACAGTGCCTAACAGTAGTATGCTAACAGGCCGTGGATCCGGATCCACGAGCTGTAAGAGTCAATATAACTTTCAAGCGTTTAACATCTTCAGAAAACAGAAGTAGTGTGCAAACATTACTGTGTTCCGATTTAAAAGGCGGTGTAGCCAGAGAAACGACCAGTTATATGGTATATACTCTTCCACATCGTTAAGGGTAACTAACGCCACGTTGTTAAGGGCAGGCGTATCATAAGTGATTATCAAGTGAATATGTCGCACCTGTCAACCCTCTGTTGTATAAAAAAAAATTGGTCTAACGATACGTTCAGTTCATAAATGAGTGAACACTATTCACTTCCCGTCGATTCGTTTCAAGAGTTGGATGAGTGGAGGAGGGGTTTATTGTCATATGAGTTTAATGTAAAGCTTACTTCGTCGCTTATGTCGTCGTCTTCGAAGGCCGAGGAGAGCGGGCGGCCGCGCTGCGCACGCGCGCCCCGCGAGTCGAACAGCTGGTCTGCTGAGGAGTCGCTGATGTCGTCGAGCGCGCTCCTGATGCGGCTCTCCGCGTCGCTCCTCGCGCGCTCGCGCTCCGGCTCCCTCGCGACGGGCACTTTGCCGTCCAGGCGGTCCAGCACCGGACGGTAGTAGCTCTCGCCTTTGTTGTAGTTGCAATCGTAAACGCGAGTGCGTCGTCCTCTACCCACGCGGCTCATTTTTTATGTATACCTGCGAATATATAATATTTAAAAAACCTTTAGACGAAGAAGGCCGACCTTCACAACTCAATTATACAACAATTATATAAAATACATATATAGTTGCTAACAATATTAATGATAAACGTTTAAAACAAAGTCGCCTTATAAAAGTAGATGCCGCTTTTATATCACCCCCACCCTGCCCGGCTCACGGAGCCAAACGATGACGTCACATCGCATACTTAACTTAATTATCTTTATTAGGCTTATAATTAGACATAAATTCCTAATTTTAAAATATTTCAAATAGACTAAGCTCCTTTATATGTTTATATTCTCTCTCTCTCTATCTCGCTCTCTTATATATTAATGTTGAAAGACATACTAAAATTTGTTAAAACACAGTAGTGATATTTCGCTGATTTCACCATTGCACCTCGCACGTCAGTGGAATTGTAAACAAATGAAAGCTCAAACGCTGTCCCCCCCACTGTTTACTAGTGCAGTCTGGATCAGGGGGCTTTTGACCTGCCGAGCGTAGACAAATTTTGTTTGAAGCGGTGGTCAATATTATTACAGTGGGTAGTTGTAATCGTCGATAGGCTGTCATAATCCTTCCGCTCTCCGTAGTACCTGGAAATACGCTCAAACAATGTTCACCATTATTTGTGAACGTAGCAGGATTAAGTTTGCATACGGTGTCCATCATTTGTACGTTTGGCGAATATTTCGGACATGTCCGGTATCAATGGGAAATTAAATTCGCTACCGGTGCTATTGATGGTCGGTTTTCATTGTGACGGTGCGGCACGTGCACTACCCCTCACATATTCCCATGGTAACCACATCAAAATTGGTAATAATAGAATAAGGGTGTGTATAGACTGATTTTTCCATTACCATAACACTACGGCTTTGAAACTTAAGAGAGTTGATCAATCTCATTACTCCTGTAGTTTTATTACGTAAAGCACCCTTAAAACAATGTTAATTTACCATTAAAAAAAACAAGCGCTATGATGTTACTTACCCAGAGCTTTTCGGCAAGAGACCTGTCTTACAGTCAGTATTGTTAAAGTGAATTCACAAAGCTACTTCTGCTAAGAAGAGCTGATTATAATTTGGACCTATTCATCATTCATGTCTGTCCACGATACTAAGTTACCACCGAGTAATCTTATTAACAATTCACTTTGTCTATAGGTTGACCTTTACTGGTTTACCCTAGGTAGTTACCACCGCAGCGCCTATTGCAGCCGAAAAATAATACTGTGCAAACGTTACTGTCTTCCGGTTTGTAGGGCGCTGTAGCTAGTGAAATTGCTAGGGCAACGAAACTTAACATCTTATTGTAGTGATGTGTGTGTAACATTCCTACTAGTGCCACGTTATTAAGGGCAGGCGCGTCAATTACCATCAGTTGAAGGTCTCGCTCGAGGCGTCGCTTCGTAGTTTAAAAAAAAAATTAAATTGAGTTTCAAATATATCATCCGCTTATACCTTGCGCCTTGTACAAAACGGAAACTAAAGATCACGCTCGACGAACGAGCGACGTAGGAAGGTACCAATTGAAACATCACAACAGTTTGTATCATGCAATATATATATATAATGTTTTAGTACTGATTGAGACGGCATTATTTACTATACAATAGTAACAAGTTGGAAACCAGCATGTATATTGCCTTAGTTTATTTATCATCTTCGCTTCATCTGGAAATGGGTTTGGGATCCTTTTTACTTTACATCTTTATCTGTTTGTGAGCGACTAAAAAAGAGATTTTACATTATCCGAACAACACATAGGAAGTTGTCAATTATATAGTTATCGTCTTAAGGGTTTCCGATGGTCATTTAAATCGTTTAAACTATCTTAATTTTTATATATTGTATGGCAACACCAGTAAACAACTGTGGCAACAACCAGTAAAGGTGTGATCTTCAATACACTTAAAAATTGATCAGTTGTTTATCATCACCTGTTTCTATATTCCCGTCGTTATATTTTGTTTCATCATCATCAGCCGATGGGCGTCTACTGGACATTGGCCTCCCCCCATAAATGTTCACAGCGATCGTTCGGTGATTGTTGTTTACTTGTTTATATTTTATTTTTGGTGTAAAACTTCGTAAAATCCTTTGTTGCTTGATCTATAATCAACAGATGGAATATTCCTACCCTAAAATTCAAATATAGGTCTTACGGTTCCAGAGACATCGTGCTGAATCTCTACGTAGGTGGAAATATCTTATGTATGTTACATATCTATGTGGATACGTTCAGTAGTTTTCATGTGATTGGCGAACATGAAAAAAAAACTAATTTTTCATTGCATATATATATAGATTGTTGTGATACGTCCGTCGTTAGTATAAAATATTTAAAGTTTCAGCGGACTTGTGAATGTTTTCGTTCGCTTCACATTGTATGACGTCGGTCGTTTGCTGATCTTTCATGTTTATTTCATTCCGCATTCAGTCTGCTCATGTTTTCACCGCGTGACATTTCAATCTTTGTTGACGTTTATGAAATTTTCGTATTGAATTTTCCGGAGATTTCATGGCAGCCCCTTTTTTTTAATCTCAACCTTGGCTTTTCAATCTACAAAGCTATTCGATCGAAGATCGATTTCGACTATGAAATTTCTCAACTTGTATGCACGAGCTATCTACAACGATCAATTTTAATTATTGTGTATCATTTCCTTTATCAATGCTATTGAAATAATTATTGTAGAAAGCAAGAGTAGCTACTTAGCTGTCAATAAAAACTTCATTACTGTTATAAATGAGCATCAATGTTATTAAAAAATCTACATATATAAATTCATTACTGAATACACTGAAACATTCTTCCACGGCTAGTACTGATCTAGTTGTTTGAATAACTTTTTGTATAAACATAATTTTATTTATTGTTCAAGTTAATGTTTAGCCAACTACTAATAACCTACATAAAACGACAATATTTTCAAATCGATCCACAATATCTCTCAAATTTATCAAACTGTGTTTTGTGTACTAGGTCATAAGGTATACATTTCAGTAAGAAATAATATAAGCAGTTGCAAAACAAAGATAATAATAAAATTAAAAAAAAAAAACACAACGTGCACATACTATATATATACTAAATATATCACTAGTACATGTTTAATAATTTATATATTAATTCGGAGGATTGATTGACTAATAAACACTAAAGTTATAAATAAATGCGACTAACTTATAAGATAACCAGTGGAATGATGTAACTTACTAAATAATAAATTATTAATATGATCAGTTAATATAGAGGGGGATTGATAAATCAGCGAACGTTGCAGACGGATGTCGTGTACCATTGGTACAGCGAAAGTGAGGAACGTCGGAGCCATTTCAAAATAGATATCGCAAACATTCGATACTGTGATATTTTTAGTTTCAAAACCCGGTTTTTGTCCGCCATAGAAGACGTATTGTATGCACTCAGAACGTTAACGGCACAGCCAAAAATAAACGCGTCAGCGTAATACGAACTTGCATTACGCACGAGAATTTAAATGTGATCCGTGAAGCGCTGAAGGATCGTGAAACGAGCACAGATGTGACCAAATTAACAGGATTAACCGACAAAAATTAACAATAATCGCACTGCGTTCAAATGAGACGTGCTAACAAAAAATATTACTTCGCATTAACAGCTGAAACTGATCAAGTTAGATTTCACTGACCTGATGCGTGTACTGGCGCCGAGTCGTCAGATGGGACTGGGCAGCGCTGTACCGGCGCCTGGCCCGCTCGAACGGCGTAGGTGTAACTATGTTTAACTGTGAGCAACACAGAAATATATTGACTTTTGTTACGGATGATTTCCTAGTCGGAAAAATAAAAACATGCGCCCGCGCAGCCCTTGTTGTTCGCGAGCGATCCGCGGCCCTATGTGGAGGACGTAATGTTGCGCTCCATGCCACATGACGCAGTGTACTCCTGAATGGACATAGTGACAGTATTAAGTTTCGACGACGAATTAGATTTAGCGAATGTCAAAGAATTATATTTTAGGAACCGGAAATTATTCAAATTAAGCGATGATAAGAGATATGCCCGCCCATAACAACATGGTGCAAGTTACTTGAAACATATGATGTTAAGTCTCTTTAACCCAGTAATTCCACTAGCTACAACTTCCACCTATCGGGATCACTAACGTCGCGCGGCGGTATTTACCTAGACGGTTTCCGGTAACAAAGACTATTACCGGAAACATGACACTAACTGTGGCGCGTCACGAAATGGATGTTACATAAACCCATAACTATTAACGGATCAACGGATGCTCACTCGTGGTAGGTCTCTGTTGCGGGAGAACGTCTACGTAGGTTCCTCTGCATCTCCTATTTTTGAAGGGTGTTAGCTAGTGAAATTACTAGTGTAACGAGATTTACGTTCTTTTCTCTAAAAGCGACGAGCGCAATTGGTTGCTGTGAATACCATCTTAACTAGCTCCACGGTGTTATAGACAGGCGTATTGCTTACCATCAGATGAAGGTCTTGCTCGTCGCATGGCTTGTTTACATAATAAAAAAAAAATTAAGTCATATAAATAGTGTTTACAGTGGTTCATAATGAAACTGTACTGTGTAGACACGCGCCGTATGGTAGTTGAGAGTAGATCTTACAAATGAAATATAAACTCGCATAATCGCGCTGTTGTTGTGTAAATTGATTATAAAATGGCTTCCGATCTTCACAAATAAAACGGATCAGAGGGTACCAAGTGCTGTTTAATATGACAAAATATGACTACACAATGGACTGTCACTTGGCAGCCAATTTCAATGCTGGGATATCTGCCTTATTGTTTTCGGTATAATAGACGCTTCGGCACTCTGTTTCCATTGTTGTAGACGGAACGGTGTAATTGCATTTCATCCCTTTTGTAATGCGAGGGTCAAAAATAATTTAATATTTTTTTATTAGGCCTCCGTTCGTGTTAAGTGAAATATAATGTTTTGAGTGAAGGTTTATAACAATGTATGAAAAATTACACGTGAGTTTTATTAACAGTGGAAATAAAGTGAAAGCAATAACTTTATAAAAGTAAATTAAAGGTAAACTTTCTGGATAACCAAAGGTGGGGAGAAGGAAAAAGTCATGGTTGAGGAATATTAGGGAATGGACTGGCATATCTGGATTGTCCGAATTGTATCGCTGAAGCGGAGATAGAAAGGACTGTACCACGCTGATCGTCAACCTTCAATAATTGGAGACAGCTTAAGAAGAAGAAGAAGAATAACTTTATGTCAATCTTCTAACAAAAACTTGTTTTCATCGAGCGAAGGAAGATAATTACTTTATAAACCCCATTGGGACCTCATCATCATCTCAAGTAACGGTTACAATTTGTTGCATACATATTATTTTGTTTTTATTATAGTTTCATAATTATTACATTTCCTGACAAGTTTACATCTGAAAGTTACTCCAGTGACAGAGAAGTTGAGGAGCAAGAGGTTAGCGTGGTGCTGAGGGATGAAGGACGTATAGCAAAGAAAGTAATGAGAATGAACGTGGTTAAATAAGGGTAGAAGAAGACCGAAGAAAGTGGACGGCTGATAGAGGGATATGGAAGAGAAGTACATGCTGTGTCGAACCCACATGGCTGGGAAAAGGGCAGATAGAAGAATTATTATTTTTTCTAATACAATATATCGCATAGACAAAACTATATGTTAGATTATGATGATGATGATGACTTGTTGGATTCGCCATTCGCATAGATTTCTTTCTATGCCCGACAATAGAAACAAACATTTATGTAAGTTGGAACTACTTTTGTACCGCGACAGTGGGAACACACTTCGACTTTCGTTGAACTATTCCCAGCTAACAGAAGTCGCACCACATTGTATAGTTGACTGGAGCACAGTCGGTAAATTATCAAGTTTGCCCGACTCGCGCTGCGCCTTCCTCCACTGTTAACAACTAATTTAAATATTTATCCTTTAAACTTATAAATACCAAGCATATTATATTAATTATTTATTGCCGAATTAATTGTACTTGCCCCGTTAAGAATAATGCTCGTGATGTGACTTTGTCAGCATAAGTAAAACTTACTACTCAGTCAGGTTTTTAAGCATTTGAAGTTTGCAGTATGCACTCGCTACTAAGTACAATATGACTTTAAATTATAGTAAACACTAGTTGTAAATGCTAATTCCGCTTCCGTTCTGAAGATAACCAATGTGTTTAATAGCTGATTAGAAATTATAAGCGAAAGCTTAATTTTTCTTTAATTCAAGGAAGCAACGTGACGAGCCGGAAGTTCACCTGATGGTAAGTACGCCTGCCAATAACAACTTGTCGCTAGTTAAGATGGTATTCACATCACTACATTGCGCTCGTCGCCTTGAGATGTAAGATGTTGTCTCGTTGCCCTAGTAATTTCATTTACTACAGTGCTATTCAACCGGAACACAGTAAAGTTTCTCAGCTGCAATAGGAGCTGCGCAGGATACCTTACTCGACGGTCTCTAGCAACAGAGATCTACTATCAGTGTCGACAACAACACTAGTAGTTAATCAATAAATAATTGCATACTATAAATATGAAGATCTTTGTATACCTTAACGATCATTACAAATGTAAGGAAGGGTTAAATTTGATATTATGAAGGGTTGTATATTTTACTCCAATGAAAGTGTTGAGTAAACTACATAACCGTTTAAATGATGATAGTACGCCATTTATTATTCTGAAGACAAACGGAACCGTGCATTAGTTTATCATCATCAGTCGATAGACGCCCATTGCTGGACGTATACCTCCCCCAAAGATCTCATCGTGGTCCAGCGCTAGCAGCATCCAGCGGCCGCGACTTGCCGAGCGCACGGGGTGGTGGTTTGTAGGGATTCATATATGGGATTGCAGCTGTCCAAACATTAATATAGTTTAAATGGAGGTATAGCCAATAAAATTACTAACTTATCCAGTTTCCTGTCATGCATGTTATATAAAAGGTAATTATTATTATCCTCCTGTAGATATTAAGATATTACGTAAGTGATAACTTAAATAGTGTTTTTCAACACAAACGGTACGGTAAGTCGACATTAGCGTTGTCCAATTTCTTTTTACATTTGTCAAAAGGTAAGGAAAAAGCCAATTAAAACAAAAGCGAAGTAAAGTCAAAGTTTTTAAGTAAAGTAAAAATTATAGCATCCTTGTAAACAAAAAAAAAACTCATTTTCAAAGCCTCGTAAATTTCTGTTAAGTTGAAAATAACTCAGACGTCACTATAGAGCAGTTAACTCGTTGCCAACTGAGTTTAACGGGATTCGCAAACCTGAAAGTCCCTCACGAGTTTCGACATTTCCGAAGGAAACCCTCCAGCCGAATTCTGCTCCGTGATTGTTTCTTCACTTCATACCGAAAATGTCATCGTATCGGTCACTAACTTTAGTTAAAATACTCATGTTTTAGTTTGACTGTCATATAACTTAAACTAGTGTTAGTATTAACAATTAAAAAACATTGAATTGTGCTTCCTATTATTAACTTATTAAATAACAATAACTTATAACAAGAAGTTTTTAAACGGCATAACAGATGGCGCCACCATGAACAATAGATCACGCTATCGTTTATCGTAGCGCAAATACTTCTTTATATACACTACTTTTGCTCAACCCGTCATTACTGTATCCATCAACTGGATCTTTCTGGATCTCTGTGATGTCAGGCTTTCGGCTAGTAAGTTATTACGAAGTACACAACTGTATCCATAAGTGGATGTCTCGGGATCTTCGTAATACTAAAAGAAGGGGATTATTATTTATATAAGTATCAGTTGTTGATCTCTGCACCTAACCTCATGACTTCTACAGCGGCGTCCAACGTGGGGATAAAATTACACAGTTGATCATCATCATCATCAGCCGACGGACGTCCACTGGTAAACATAGGCCTTCCCCAAAGATGTCCACATCGATCGATCCTGCGTTGTCCGCATCTATAAATGTCGGTTTATAAATGGAAGAAGGGAAACTTTGTATTCTGATCAATTTATAAGAGAATGAGATGAATATATTATAGAGATAGTAAACAGAGACAATGAGAGCAATCGATTGACAATCTGTTTATTGATTGAAGCGTCTGTAGAAAACAGAGAGGGAAAGAGAGAGAGAAATAAAGATATAGAGATAAATTGAACCACTTAAAGTAACATTTAAGTGAGGACAGAAATAGTTAGAGAATAGGTCTTATGTTACATATTTTTCTGGTTTCCGGTTTCATCTGGTAGAGTAGTGGGCGCGCTGCGGCCCTAACATTTTAGAAGAATATGGAAACTATATAGGATAGAGTTCTTTCTCATCTCAATAAACCAGTAAATAAGTTGAATAACTTACCATTGTTTCAAAAATCATATGGCTCAATTTAAAGCAGGATAGTTTACGAAGCTGTGCAGGTTCGCTTTCTGTTGTATCAGCTCTGTCTTTGTTATTTCCGCAGCAAAACAGTACTGTACAATCGAACTGTGTTCCGGTTTAATGGGTGCTGTAACTAGCGAAATAACTGGGATAGCCCGATTAAACATTTTCTGTATCAATACGACGAACATGATACGGTATCACGAAATATTGGTGAGGTGAGGATTGTTAATATATATTTAAAAAAAAAAATTCGTTATAATGTTAACCTCTTTGATGAGTATTCGCATTGTGTGTGTGTTTTTTTTTAAATAAATTTTTTTCTGAAAAGAACTGAACGTCATTACGATTTTCACATTTAAGTTCTCGTTACCTCTGCGTATGTAAAAACATCGCTATAGTTTTATTTTAAAGCGGCGACCCATTTTGTTTATAAAATGGGTTGCATGCTAAGGAGTGACATGATGTCATTGTGTGATATCTACATCCAGCCGGAAGCTGCTTTCGATATTATCTCGGAGTTCGGCGAAATGGGCTGCGTGCAGTTTTTAGATGTGAGTACAACGGTGGTGATGATGGTGTTATAAATCTAATTAAGATTTGCCACATCGCTTTGGTGAGGGCTTGCGATGGTGGTGAAGAAGAAACACCTGTCTTAGTTATGTTTTACTTTGTGATGAACAATTGCAATAGCAGAGAACACAAAGCAAACGAACTGAGATAATAACTTCAAGTTGTTTTACAATTAGTGCTCTCCACCATTTTTCCGTCGGCGTTAATTTATAATTAAAACATTGCTTGCGATCTGGTTGTGGAACCTTTGTTTCATTTATTCAGCCGTCGCGATGTTTTATTTTACCTTGGCTTTATATCGCAGGCTAATCCGGACGTGAAGCCTTATCAAAGGAACTACGTTTCGGAAGTTTGTCGCTGCGCTGAGATGGAACGCAGGCTGCGTTATATAGAGGCCGAGATAAAAAAGGACGACATTAAAATACCCGAACTGGACCATATACCGCCTGCCCTGCAGCCACACGAAATGTCCCAGTTCGAAGTAGATTTTTTTTTGTTTATTTATTTTGTATTGAATTATTTACTTCACACTGCAGCAGCAGAGCGCTTATGATGACCCTGATTTTACAAGCGTCCATAGATAACTGCTTACGTTCAGGCAAGTCGTATTCCAGTTAATTAGTGTCCTGTTTGCGATGCTGATTGAAGAGTCGTGACCTCCTCCTCCTTTTTTATGATCGTTTTGATATAACAAGTCTTTGGGTAGAATCGAAAGAGGACAGAATCCGACATCGGGTAATTATATGATATCACCGTGATAGTATTAGCGAGGGCTCTGGGACCCTATTTTTTGCACTACCCAAGCTGGGTCTTTGGAGAGGGCGTGGTAGTTAGTGATGCTCATTATAAACCTGACTTCTCCATAGTATATTAGAAAGCTTCACTGCTAACCTTAGCGTGGCGTAAATGATGATTGAGATGGTACAAACACAGGGAAAGTGCAGTGTTATTTGTGACTTTAACTTTGTATATTGCGTTTGTCAATTCCGCTTTGGAAGCGTTATTAATACGAGTATTACCTTTAAATTGTGGAGACCAGGGTTCGTATTCCTGTTTACATATACACACCCCCATTTCGACGAGACGGCGTGACAAATCCATGACGTGTGATTACATATATGCGTTTCTTTATGCCATAGGTCCGGACCTATCAAAAGGTCTGGATCCAATTTCGATCCGTTTTTATTTTTCAGTTTGACATGGTTCAGAAGCTGATGTAATTGCAAAAATCTTTTTTCACCCTCGCGATGGTTGACTCCGTTCTACTCTTACGTAGTTTTGAAAGGTGCGAATGTCATAATCATTAAATTCATATTGTACACAGAACTCGTTGGAGGAATGGGAGAGCGATATCACTGGTATGTCCGAAAACCAAAGTAATCTCTTAAACAACTATTTGGAGCTGAACGAGATGGCGTACGTATTGAAAGAAATAGGGCCTCTACTAGGTGATGCGGAAATTTCACCGTATTCATTACTATCAAGGTAATATATATTTACTTCAAATCGCATGAGACTATACTCAACAAACTGTGTAGGTACTCCTAGATTTCTCTAACATATAATGATTAGCATAGATTACTAGTGTCAAAGATAAGACCTATGACCACCAGAGAATGTCTATCGACAATGATAATGATATAAAACAAAATGATATATAAAATTCTTCTTTAATGGTTATCCTTAAAGATATTAATTATGATACTAATGATATAAACAGTTTTACTTTCGCCAGGTTTAGGTTGTCGTGTATAAATTTCAGGAAAGGTGCTGGTGAACAGGCTATAACTGGTGGTCGCCTGGTTATTATATCCGGTGTGGTGCATCGCAGTAGAAGCTATCCGTTTGAGATGATGCTTTGGAGAGTATCGAGGGGCAATATATATTATAGACAGGCGACTGAAGATGCTATACTTCTAGATCCAGGAACTGTAAGTTTCTTAAGAGTCGCACTTGTGTAAAATTCGTTGTTTTCATTTTGATCTCTTAAGTGAGAACTTTTTTTTTATAATTTACATACCTATGCCCTAGTGATTATGAGTTATTTGTTCAGGGTAAGGAAATCAGAAAGGTAGCATTCCTCGCGATTTGTCAAGGTGAACAGCTCAGCGCTCGGATGGAGAAGGTGTGCTCCGGTTTTCGAGTCAACGTCTATCCATGCCCTGAAACAAAAAACGAAAGATTTGACATGTCCATGAAGCTGGACAACAGGTTAAATGATTTGGAACAGGTAGAATGAGTGTAATTATTTTAGAAAGTTTTCGTATTGCCGATTATTTATAGAATCAAATCTCAAAGAACAGATGTTTTTCTTCTCCAGATGAACTGGTTTTTTACTGCTGTTGGTTTTACTACGACCTAGACTGTGTCTTTTCTGATGACATATTGGAATACCATTTTTTTTTGAATACTGTTATAGGTAGTAAAATAATTGGAATGTGATCGCGTCAACAGAATTTTTCAATGCAATGCAAGTTAGGTTAGTTTTCCTGACGTTAGGAAAAATCGAGAATTGTTAATAAATATTATACGAATGCAGACAACATTATAAATATGCGTTGTAGAGGAAATATACATGGATACTTCACCGATTCAGGTATTGAAGAAGACGAAATTCCATCGATGTAAAGCCTTGCGTACCGTCGGCAAGAAATGGAACTTGTGGATGATGCAAGTGAGAAAATCGAAATCCATATATCACACCATGAACATGTTTTCTCTCGATATAACTAAAAATTGTCTAATTGGCCAATGTTGGGTGCCGGATTCTGATCTGCCCAGGGTCAAAGCAGTCCTTGAAGAGTGTTCGGTAAATATTTTGTTACTCTTGTTACTTAACGTAGTTATTTTGGAGAGCGCAATTTCGATCAATTTAGATTATTATGTTCGATCAGGAGTTCTACGTGGATGATGTGCAGTGATTTGTAATGTTTGTTATAGGCCCGGGTTGGTACTAACGTACCCTCGTTCATGTCTCAGACGGAGACAAATGCGGTGCCGCCGACGTTTCATCGTACTAATAAATTCACTAATGGATTTCAACAGCTGATCAACGCCTACGGCGATTCAACGTACAGAGAATTAAATCCAGGTAAAGTCGAACCCATCACATCATATTTTAACAATCAGAGCTTTAACTTCAAAATTACTCAAGGTGGACTTTCTTCAAAATTGCACTATTTACTAGACATAAGAAGACACGAGAAATCAGGTATGGTAAAATTATTTAAGCATCTACCTCTACATAGAAATATCAATATAATTACTACACAGTCATCATCATCATCCTCAGCCGATAGACGTCCACTGCTGGGTTCCCGCGATTCTCACCAGATCGTCGGTCCACTTTGTGGGAGGTCTCCCAACACTACGTCTACGCGGGCGCCACTCGAGGACCTTACCGCCCCCTCGGCCGTCGGTCCTTCGAGCAATGTGCTCTGCTTACTGCTACTTAAGTCTAGCAATAGACCTTAGTTCTTCGACGGATCTCCAAATTTCTGATTCACCTGCGCAGAGGAACTCCGAACATAGCACTCTCTATTGCCTTTCGGTTCACTTTGAGCCTTTTTCTAAGGCTGATAGTGAGGGGCCACGTCTCGGTTCCGTATGTCAACATTAGCAACACGCACGAGTTAAAGAACTTGCCTTCAGACACTGCGGTGTCTGAGACGAAAAGATGCTGCGTAGCAAATATTATAAGGCTAAATGAAATAGTGAGAGAGACATATTTATGTACAGGAAGAGCACCAACGGACATTGAAACTTATCTTAGCGCTGTACAATGGAACCGTGGCGAGGAAATTTTATAATGAGAAAATAGCTGGTACGAGTTGTTGGGAAAGTCCTTACGCAATCAAATAGTACACAGAGAGAGAGGGTGGTGTGTATTGCCCCCCTTATACAGTAAAGTTTCGAAATTCTGTCACGTGTATGCATTCCGAAGACCATGTTATATTCAACTCCTCGTTGGCATCAACTAATAGACATGGTTTAATACTAAACCTACCGACATTTTATGTATACCTAACCCCCACCATGGGCGGTCAAATGACTGCTTCAAAAAAACATATGTATCTTAGTAAAGTAGATAGTAAACAAAATATTTTTCTGATGATACAATAGAAACTCTATGTTATAAGTTTTTTTTATGCATTTTCATCACATTTTTTACAAATAACAGCATTTTGTATTGCACATGTCCCACATACGTATTTTTACATTTTATACAAGTTTTGTTTGTTTTATTTACTTTACAATATCTTATTTGACAACATCTCCGTTTAGATGGAGCAGTATTTGTATCTATTATTGTTTTTGATGAGCATTCTTTGGTAATCTGTTTCTTCTGATATTCGGTCCCAAGTTTTTCTGCCAACGGAAATAAAAACTCTTACCGCGACACTTTATCACCCGTCGTTTCTTTATATAAAATCCAAACGTTTATCTCGGCTAAATCTTAGATATTGAAAAATACCTGTAAGGGCGATCTTTGACATTTAGATTTTACAGTATATTTTGTGGACATTTGCTCGGTTACATTTACACCGAATTTTGTGCTAATGTAAAATCTAATTGTCTACGTGTAATTTTTTTTAATTTCAACGGACGGATGCATTGAACTAAGTATGAATACTTTTTATTGGTAATGCGGGCAGCGTAGGACCGATCGATATGGGGATCTTCGGGAGGAGGGCCTATGTTGAGTAGATGTCTATTGGCTGATGAGGACGATGAAAGTTACTTTATGACATTAGAAAGTAACTCTAGTCGGGATAAATATACTTCTTTGTTATATGGAACAGTCGATGCTCTACTAGTAGTTGACGTTTTTTTATAATACTAAAAACGGAAATCAGTAGTGCTCGTATGTTTAGTGGCAGAAATTGATACTGCAGTAGAAACTACTGTGTGGACAACTGTCAGCTGATGAGTTCTACCACCAGTCCAGAAACAAAGTCCAGTATAAAATTCTAGGTGAGTCAGGTTCCAGCTAATATGGCCATAAACGCTTCATTGTTTGATTCATTATTTTCAGGTTTATACACAATTATAACGTTTCCGTTTCTGTTTGCGATCATGTTTGGCGACTTGGGTCACGCTTTACTTCTGATCATATTCAGCGGTTGGATGGTATGTACGGAGAAGAAGCATATGAATAAGCCATCTACAAATGAAATTTGGAATATATTCTTTGGTGGTAAGTTTAGTTATTCTTACAGGCCCTCTTCAATAAATATATATAATTATTACAGCGGATGTAATATATTAGCTGCTAGGTTTAGCGAAATGCCGAGTTTTTTTTTTATATCTGTATTAAAACTTTTGCGCCAGGAACTGGACACGGATCTACTGTTAATATGAAATACGAATCAACGAGACGACAAATAAAAGATACATCTGAAATTGTCTCTTTGAGTAATAAATTGGAGATAAAAAAAAAGCAAATTGTTTCGGCTTTTGAAATGAGTTTTAAACTTTATGGTGCTTTGACGTTGTACACACGTTAGTGATGTCGTTGCAGAAAATTCTCTCTCTGTAATCTATTTAAAAATGTAAATCGTTTCAAGATGACCCTCACAAGACTCCACCATCGCCACCACCATAACAGCCAATTTACGTCCCCACTGTTGGGGTACAGGCCTACCTTCAATATAAGGGCGATGGGCCATAATGTTAATGACTTCACACACACCTTACAATAAATCCTAATTCACGTCAGGTTTCCTCGCAATGTTCTCCTTCACCGTTTGGATTTCGCTGTTGTAACTTAAGTTCACAAATGTACATAACTTAAATATTAAAGTCATCGGTACATGACGAGATTCGAACCCGCGACTTTCGGAATGAAGGCCGCACGCTCTAACCATTAGACCGTCAAGACTTCGTAAAACTTTATATATTAAAAGGCGGTTAGGGTTTATTTGAAACAGTTATAGTTTGACTTGATTATATATTTAAGAGATAGGGTGGTTTAAATTTACATGACCATGTCAAACTGGAACAGATGAAGGTCGAGGAGAGTGTTGCACGTCTTACTTCCGACTATTGTTGATGAAATACGCACTGACTACCTTAACATGGTTGTGGCTTTAAACAAACACAGAGAAATTCTTAGCATGTGAACCTCATTAAAATGCACACGGAAGAAGGTCTCCGCCTTTAGTCTGCTTGTTTCCGGCGCTGTAGCTTCCTGAATTTGAGGCGACGAGGTGTAAAGGATCGAGTTGAGATATTGAAATGTGGTGCTCGACGAATAACAGCCAGCTCCTCGGTGTCGTTGACAGGCGAATAGTTTGCGAAGTGAATGATAGTAGGGGGTAGCTTTATTGTCGAAACTGAAGCTCTTAACACAACGCGATGATCCTTGCAGGTCGGTACGTCATCCTAATGATGGGCTTGTTCTCTGCCTATTGCGGTATATTGTACAACGACATATTCTCTAAGCATATACATGCAATGCAATCCTACTGGAAAAACATTTATACACTGGACGAAATGAAGGAGCAGGAATATATTTTCCTGGATCCGGCAAAGGAAACTAATTCGCCTTACATTTTCGGCGTTGATCCACTTTGGGAGGTAATGGTTTCCCGCCGATTCCGATGTTCTTTTTAACTTGCTGCTCGCATGGGGATGAACGGTAACAAGTTGCTTCACTTCACGTTGCAGTTCGCCAGTAACAAGATTATGAGTCAGAATTCTTTGAAGATGAAGATGTCTATTGTTGTAGGAATAGTGCACATGATTTTTGGACTCGTACTCAGCTTGTACAATCACTTGTAAGGATTTTCTTTTTGCTCTTTTCTTAATTGACGTCAGCTAATGTTGAACTATACTACACTAGTCGAAAAGCATAAGGATCCTTCTGGATCCGGAGGAAGTGGGCTAGTTAAAAAAGCAGACGATGTAATTTTCATTGTTACCGTACATATATTTTTAACTATATATTTAACCGTTTCAGGTTCTTTAAACGCCGTTACGCGATCTATCTTCAGTTTATACCGCAAATGCTCTTCTTATGTTGTATTTTCTTCTGGCTGGTTATACTAATATATTTGAAGTGGTTTCTTTTTAACCCTAAGTCGCGTGAGTGGTTTTGTTTTATATAATGGGCGACGTGACAAGCGGGACGAGTTCATTGAGATATTTATCATCATTATACACCTATTAAACTATCACAATTACTAGATACCTTTTATGGAGCAATGAAGATTTGGGGAAAATAGTATTTTTTGTACAGGGGATGGTTTTAGTTCTCTAGGCATTCTCGGCTGCAAACTCGAGACCACGGGCACTCCGGTGAACGTTATACAGTTTACCTGATGGTAATTATAAAATCTATGGATAAGTTGTTGGTATGGAGGAAAACTCCAATTGTGAAGTGTTAGTCTCTGACTATACGAAGTAGTCTTTATAATCAGTATTGATGTTATTTTATTTAAGGGATGGTGGTGTTTGGTAATATATGGTTTATTCCGTTCGTAACTGTACATTTTTAATCCAGCCAATGAAAAGCGTCAGGCCGGCTGCGCTCCGCTCATTTTGATTATCTTCATCGATATGGCACTGTTCTCCACGACGAAGCCCGTCGGCAAAGTGTGCGACGCGTACATGTTCCCGAGCCAGCACATGCTGCAGGAGTGTCTTCTCATCATTGCACTACTCGCCGTACCGGTCCTGTTCTTTGGCACGCCGCTTTATATCCATTCCAGTAATCGCAAGAAGAAGATGGAAATTTTGGTAATTTATTTTGTACAAGTGTATATATCACACTCCTCCTGACCTCCGCTGTCGGTTAATGAGAGCCCTGGGGTCCGTTGTATTCCTCACCAGCATTGCTGTGCTGCTCCCGGCTTAAGAATACTTAAGCCGGGAGCAGCTCCATCTCATCCCGTGGATGTCCTATGAGCCAACTAAGGGAAGTCGCGGATGATGCAGTAGTATTCAATGGAAATTTATCAATACTGATGCGCAGTGGGCGACCATAAGGGGTCGGCATTATTTTTTTTTTTTTTATTCCTGTATCCGTAAGGTGGCGGATATCCCACCAGCAATAATTCCCGAGGAGGGTTAGTGTCAGGCAGGCGGCCGGCCGTAAAAACTCTAGCCAAAACTTTTGTAGGATGGACCACAAGTATGATGATTGCGACCGAGTTAGGGCGTCCCCTAGAGGGGACGCGCAGAAGCGACACCCGGCTTCTGTGAGAGGTGGACTAGGGTTGTCGCATCAAGGACGGGTGTGACGCAAGACGCGAGTCCAGGATGTAAGGCTGAGAATTGCAAATTAGAATGCAAGGGAAGAGAGTTAGCAGATGTATGCAAGAGAAGAAGACTAAATGTGGTTGATTTTCAACAGTCGAAGTGGAAGGGATTGAAAGCTCGAGAAATCGGAGAAGGATATAAATTCTACCACTGTGGGAGCGATGGTAAGAGGAATGGAGTGGGGATCGTGCTAGATAGTGAACTGAAAAATTGTGTGACGAATGTTAAGAGTGAATGATAGATTGCTTGTGGTAAAAATAATAAAAGGGAAGTTGATTCTAAATGTAATAAGTGCGTATGCACCTGAACCTGGATGTGATGATAGAATGAAAGAGAAATTTTGGGAAAGCCTAGATTCCTTAGTGATGGATGTCCCAAAGAATGAGGAATTGTATATGGGAGGAGATTTTAATGGGCATATGGGAAGAATAAGTGCAGGATATGTGGCTCCTGATACTAGAAAATAAAATTAGAATTCGGCTAAACAACAGCAGACCCAAACCCTCTCCTAAGCTTATATGGTATATATTAGATAAATGTGAATATGCAAAAGAATTTCGAAAGCAGGTGGTGGATAAGATGATAGAAATGAAGGATTTGACTGAAATGACAGTAAATGAATGTTGGAATAAAATGGCTGGGTGCATTAGAGGAATAGCAAAAGTTGTGCTAGGAGAGACGAAAGGTAAAGGAAAAATCGATAGAGAAACTTTGTAGTGGAGTGAAGAAGTGCAGAAGGCCTTGAAAGAAAAGAAGAATGCATTTAAGAAATTGCAAGGTGCGGAAGAAAGTGAAAATGATTTGAAAGAAAATAAGAGAGAAATATGCAAGGAGCGTAATCGATGGGCAAAGAGAGCTATCGCGATTGCTAAGGCAAAGGTACAAGAAAAGCTGTACCATTCCCTGGACAGCCCGCAAGGACAAAATCAACTGTACCGGATAGCAAAAGAGAGAAAAAAGAGTGCAGGGGATATAAATCATGTCAAATGTATAAAAGACGATGAAGAAGAAGTATTGACGAATGATAACGACATTAAAAGACGATGGAAGGGATATTTTGATGTATAGATGTGAGGAAGATTACTATGGATGAAGTAAGAAAATCAGTGCAAGGTATGAAGAATGGAAAGGCTGTTGGGCCGGATGGAATACCAGTGGAGGTATGGATGTGGCTGACTTTACTCTTCAACAAGTTGGTACAAGAAGAGGCGATCCCGGATGAGTGGTGTAACAGTTTACTGGTACCCATTAATAAAAACAAGGGTGATGTATAGCTCTGTAACAACTATAGAGGAATAAAGCTCATGTCCCATAGTATGAAAGTGTGGAAAAGAATCTTAGCGGGAAGACAGAGAGGACAGTCAGGTAGCCCGGAACCCATTCGGATTTATGCCTGGGCGGGGGACTACGGACGCCATTTTTGCTCTTCGCCAACTGTGCGAAAAATACAGACGTGCGCATAAAAACCTGCACATGGTGTTCGTGGACCTCCAAAAGCCATACGATAAGGTTCCGCGGGAGGGTCTGTGGTGGGCTCTGAAAGTGAAAGGAGTGCCTGGGAAATACCTGCAGCTTATTCGTGTTATGTACTGTCGTGCCAGTACACACATCTGGTCCACTGCTGGCGAAAGCGACAGTTTCGGAGTCTTGGTGGTCCTACACCAGAGGTCGGCATTAAGTCCGTATCTCTTCCTGCTGGTAATGGATGCACTGACATCAGATATACAAGAGGAGGCACCCTGGTATATGCTTTTTGCCGACGACATCGTACTTGTCGGGGAAGACGAACACGAGGTGCAGAGCAGGTTGGAAAAATGGAGAAATAAATTAGAGAACCCCCGGGGTCAAGATCAGCAGGACCAAAACTAAACATTTGTTTTGTGACTTCGGCGGTCCAACCAGCTTACTTCCAATCGCCTTAAATGGTGTATCCCTAACAATTTGCTCTGATTTCAACTACCTAGGTTTACTGATACAATGCAACGGTGATATTGATCGAGATGTGAGAAGCCGGATAAATGCAGGTTGGACAAAATGGCGACAGGTCATTGGAACGACTTGTGATCCACGAATGCCCCTAAAACTTAAGGGACAGATCTACAAGTCGGTCGTTAGACCTGTCGTATTGTATGGATCTGAGTGTTGGGCCACCAAGGGTTCGGATGAAAGGAGATTACATGTGGCCGAGATGCGAATGTTAAGATGGATGTGTGGTGTGACGAGGATGGATAAAATTAAGAGATAGTATATTAGAGGAAGTTTGAAAGTTGTTCCAGTGACAGAGAAGTTGAGAAGCAAGAGGTTAGCGTGGTACGGGCATGTCCTGCTGAGGGATGAAGGACATACAACAAAGAAAGTAATGAGAATGAATGTGGATGGTTATAAGGGTAGAGGAAGACCGAAGGAAGTGTGGATAGATTGTGTGAAAGATGACATGTGTAAGAAGAGTGTGAATTTAAATATAGCGGCTGATAGAGAGATGTAGAAGAGAAGTACATACTCTGCCGACCCCACATAGAGTGGGAAAAGGACAAGAGGAAGAAGAAGAAGTGTATTGTGCATTCCCTTCAGATGGAACGACGACATCATCAGGGCGGTCGGAAGTGGGTGGATGCGAGAAGCTGAGGATCGCATTTAATGGAAGATATTGGGGAAGGGGCAGACCCAGCAGTGGCTAAACAAAGGCTGATGATAATGATGATAATATATGACACTTGCATGTAAAACAAAACTTCTATAATAGTCATTAGTTTCCTGTTTAAACAGTTGACTTATATGAGATGCATGAAACATTTTAAACTTCCAGAAACATATCAGCCAGTTTAGAAGGTATCAGAAGAGGGATACCGAAATGAAGAACGCGGAGGAGAAACTTATGGCACAGGTTGCCAAGTACTCGATGCCCATTGGGGAGATACTAATTCACCAGGCTATCCATAGCATCGAATTCGTTCTGAGCACCGTTTCTCACACAGCCTCATATCTTCGCTTGTGGGCGCTCTCATTGGCGCATCAGCGTTAGTACAGTAACACTTCTGCTCGTAATATATATATATATATATAGATTCTGCTCGTAACACGTTTGCATACTGCATTTTGCATTATTGCAGCCGATAAACAGTACTGTGCACATGTTATTGCGTTTCGGTTTGAAGGGGGCTGTAGCTAGTGAAATTACTTGGGCAACGAGACTCAACATCTTGAGTCTCGGCGTAAGAGCGCAATGTGGTGCAGTATATATTATCTTAACTAGCGCCACCTTATGTGCAGGTGTATCACTTATCATCGAGTGAATGTGAATGATGAATGGTCTGGTTGCTTGAATAAGAATAAATTATGTACTTTCCAACATTGTCGCATCGAAAACGTCGCAGCAGCAGCGCCAGCGTTTCCAATTGATTTTAAAGTGTTGGCCTGTTCCGAGCTGATGAGTCTGTATTGTTCGATCGGACGGATACACGTAGACAAACAACGGCGTGACCCGCGCGCTTGTGTACACTGATGTAAGGGTTGCGCGAATACGGCAATATCAGGGTCTTACCCCCTTTTAGGTAAAAAAAAACAGAGTCGCGGATGATAAGGTCTCTTTAAAAAGACAGTTCAGAGCGTGTTTTGCATTAAATCACATCATCATCAGCGACGTCATCATCTACCTCAACCATGAAAGGCCTCTTAGTCACACAAAGTTAGTTCACAATGATATGGATCACATAGGACCTTCTTTTTAATCTATTAAACGTTCACCTGGTGGTAAGTGATATGCCCATAACAATTTGGCGCTAGTTAGGGTCACTGTATCATATTGCGCTCGTCGCCTGATACATAAGATGTTGAGTCGCATTATCCCAGAAATGTCAGAAGCTACAGCGCCCTTCAAACCGGATGACAGTAAATGTTGTACAGTATTGTTTGTCGGCTGCAATAGGCGCTATTAATCCACCACATCACTTGAGCACTAAATGAAGATTTAACATGTTAGTAGCCGTCGTCCAGCAGTGGACGTCCATCGATTTAAATGATGATGATGGTGCGCATATTTTTTCAGAGCTATCGGAAATGTTGTGGGGTATGATCATGTCGAAGTTGGGGCTCCGAGACAAGTCCAGTTTAGCGCCTGTGAAAATATTTTGCATATTTGCCGTCTGGGCTGTGTTTACCGTTTCTATCCTGGTTGTAATGGAAGGTCTCTCCGCCTTTCTTCACACTCTTCGTTTACATTGGTGCGTATTTCTATATATATATATATATATTTCTATATATTTCTATATATATATATATATATATATAAATCATACAGATGTTTGTCTTGTTTCTATGTATAAATAGTTCACTAGGTGTGAGTATATCAGACCTGTAATCTCTGGCTAGTAAGAATAGGACTAAGGTAAGCCCTGCCTGTCGTAGAAGCAGACTGAAAGGGTCTGGGAGTTTCGCAGGCCTTGATGGTGAGGGCCCTTGTCCCTTAACAAGCGAACCTGCGTGGGACAGCGTATGGCTCAACGATAGTGCCTAGGAGTGTTAGGCTTCTCTTCAGAGATGTACTTACTTGAAATATGGATGAATATCAGTACGTTATATCTGAGATCCCGGTGCCTCTCCGAATGCCCTGATGCATATAACTGAGGTTTTGGTGAGTAAGAATCTCATATAACCCTGACTTCTTCCCGGAAGCAGGGTGTCTTCCGAAAATTTCCCTCAGAAAGCAAACAAAAAAAAAAACGGTGCCAGTATATGGCTTTGTAAAGTAAAATGTGCGCGGTACATTCAACAGGGTGGAATTTATGAGCAAGTTCTATGAAGGGGGCGGTTATCCTTTCCGACCTTATAGCTTTAAGGAGCTGTTCACGGGCGAGAAGGAGAAAGGGTCCGACGCCGGATGTAAGAAGAAACAGTGATAATGTTTAATATCATTAAACTTAATAACAATCGGGTTTCAAAGTGTTTGCACGTTTTGTTTAAGAAGTAAATGCGTCTGTTATGTTATTTAAGTTTCAAAATATTGTTTCGTTGATATTTTAAGTTAGGGGAAGATGTTATATGTCGCGGGGTATTTTTGTGAATGCGTCCACTTAGCTTCACGAAAGACTTAATAATAATATGATAAAATTGTGAAAGTTTTTTTTTTGTCGTCTTATCCTATTAAAGTTAGTCTGTAGGGTATAACAGGTGAGTACCACCGCAGCGCCTATTGCAACCGACAAACAGCAGTGTGCAGACATTACTGTGTTCCGGTTTGAAGGACGCTGCAGCTAGTGAAATTACACAATCGTATGTCTTACGGCGACGAGCGCAATGTGGTGCAGTTCATATCTATAACTAGCGCCGCGGTCTGGGCAAGCGTATCGTTTAGCATCAGGTGAAGGACCTGCTCTTCTCGTCGCTTTGTTGAAAAAAAAAATTAGAGTTCGACCATTTGGCAGTGCACGTAGATAAACAGGCCTGTGACCAACAAAGACCCTTAAAATATTGAAGCTTTCACTGTAGAACCTTTTCCGTCCATTTGGAAATATTTTGTATCTAACAATATTGGATCACAGTAATGTTAAGGTGACAGCTTCCGTCATCATCATTTCTACCGATGGACGTCCGCTGCTGGACATAGGTCTCTTGTAATGTGTTCCACAAGGAACGGTCTTGCGCCGATTGAATCCAGCAAGTCCCGGCGATTCTTTTTATAGCCTCTTTCTATTTAATGGGGGTCTGCCAACGCTGCGCTTTCCGAAGCGGTGTTAACATTGCAGCACTTTAAGACCCCAACGTCCGTCAGCTCTACGAGCAGTGTGCCCCCGTTACTATGTAATTATGGACCTGATAAGAAAGTCCAGTCACACAGCAGAGAGGGCGATGCTTTGAGTATCTTAAAGAGATCAGAGAACTAGTTTCACCGATATAGCCCAGCGTAGCACAGGTATCTGAGTGAATGAGAATCGCAAGGACATCGATGTTGCAGGGGGAGCGGTTTCAGCCCTGTAGTCTCGGGCTAGTAATAATAGGACCAAGGTACGCCCTGCCTGTCGTAGAAGGCGACTAAAAAGATGTAGGACTTTCGCGGGCCTTGAGGGTGGCAGCCCTTATCGCTCAACAAGCGAACCTGCGTGGTTAAGCCTAGGAGGGTTAAGCTCCTCCTCAGAGACGTGTTCACACAAAGTGTAGAGGGGCACCGGTGTATTCTATATGAGGTCTCGGATCTTCTCCGAATGCACTGATGCAGACCACCAAGGGGGTTTTAGTGAGTAAAAATCTCACATAACCCTGGCTTTCCCCCGAAACAATAAAACGGGGGAGCGGTTTAACATGGAGGTTGTTAAACATTAATAATTGAGGTCCGCATATTCAGGTTCATATATTGAGGTCCGCATACGAAGTTTCGCGTTTCAGTAATTAACGGAAAGCTCGTGTTGGATATTCAGTCGAACCGGATATCCGGGCTCGTCGATAGTTGCTTCTGCGAATACCGCTCGGGTATCGTTGTTCTGTTTGTACATAGTGCATTTACTAAACATTGCGGACATTGTTGATTCACTTGCCTATGTAATAGCTGTATTTAAACCCTTGATTAATTAAGGCCTTGCTTTACCTGATCTATAATTAGTGTGCAACCTGATACATCCAGTTATTCGATAATGCGTCAGTTGTCTATAACCACTACCCGCCTGCTTTATAATGAGGAGCTGTTCAGTTCCGATCCCTTGTCCGTGCCGTACTGCCAATATGCAAGATTTACAAATATCTATGCGAACCTGTTCCAAAATTTCCGAATCTATCATCACTTAAAATTGTGTGAAATTGAAGAGTGGAGTTTTAGTAAATTTTTGTATACAATAAGTATTGTTTTTCTGTTCTGTATACTTTGTTTTTACAATTTTAATAAAATTCCTCTCCCTTCGCCTTCATTAAATTTCACCTGTTTAAATACTAGACATTGCGATCATCCATTAGAGAGATATTTTTTTTTTTTTACCGTTATAGAAAGTCCGAGAAGTCGAAGCATTAATTAACGGAGAGTAAACAAAAATAGGTAAAGAGTTAATTGTTATTAGTCTGCTTCGCTATGTTGAAATTAATTAGACCGTTGTTATTTTTCTACTGCAAATTACTTACTATAAGTAGAGTTGCCATGTTTCAGAATTGAATAGACGAACAGAAATAATAACTTGCTGTTTAGACAAAGTGTTTAATTTTATCATCATCATCATCATCACTTCAACCGAAGGACGTCCACTGCTGAACATAGGTCTCTAGTAATAGATTCCACGTAGCACCCTCGTGCTGCTTTGCTCACATTTCATAACGATATCCAATTGAAAAAGTAAAGATTTCACATTAGCAAATGCTGTGGTAAAACAATTTTTTTTTATTCTATGAAAAGATAAGCTGGACGTCTGCCTGATGGTAAATGATACGCCTGCCCATAAAGTAGCGCTAGTTTAGATGAGACTTTTGCGCTCGTCGCCTTGAGGTGTAAGACGTTAAGCCTCGTTACTCCGGTAATAACACTGGCTATAGCGCCCTTCAAGCCGGAACACGGTAGTAATATTAGCAGACTACTTACAAAAATCCATTCTCGAGCAAATTAAAATCACCACCAGTTTTTCCACCATTTGCTACAAAAGATTTATAAGTTACTTTCGCCATATTGCCCAGAGACAACGAGATAATCTGGATAAGCTGATTGTAGTAGGATAGATCGAGGGCAAGAGATCACGGGGTCGATCACCGACTCGATGGTCCGACCAGATACCGGCAATCTTAGCCACCAACATTCCGAATGCCTTAAGACGTGTCAAGAACAGAGCGGTGTGGAAGCAGCTGGTGAACGTCATTAAGACCATTTCAGGATAAACACGACCTTCCGTTATGAAGTACACGAAAGAGAAGTTCGGTAGTAGCAATAGGTCTGCGGCAACAGATACCTACTACCAGCAAAGTATATGTGTAATATCCAATTTCTTTTGAACTCCTGTCAGCTTCCATTAATACGAGGAGGTATTGAAAAGTAGTGAGAACGACATATATACTTCTTGGTAAGAAAAAAAATAAATAGTGGCATAGCTCAGATACATATTTGTGATATTAATAAAGAAAAAATCTTCGATTCTCTTATGTTTCTTCTGTATGTAGTCATTCGTTTGCTTCGTGTCGGAACGTGTTCCCGGAAATGGAGAAAAGCGAAGTGCGAGCCGTTATTGAATAGCTCTGTTTAAACAAGTTAACGACGCAAGAGATTCATTGCGATCTGGAGGCAACATTAAGAGAGTCTGCTCTGCCGTATTCCACTGTCGCAAGGTGGGCTTCTCAATTCCGAGTAGGGAGAATAAGCACGGAAGATGAACATCGTTGCGGCCATCACCACGTCCATCGACGTCACTCACCCATGAAAATTGTATTGAGCGATCGAAGAGTTACCATCCGATACTTACTCGTAATTCAAGAAACGGGCATTTCATAGGGAAGTATTCAACCCATATTGAAACAATCTTTGAATATGAGAAAAGTCTCCGCGAGATGGGTGGGGGGTGCCGAGAATGTTAACCGACACTCAGAAACAAAACGCGACGACGACTTGACATTTCGAAGATATTGTCGAATAAGTTTCAAGAATATTCTGAAAACTTTTTGTCTCGTTTCGTTACAATGGGCTAAACATGGCTGCATCATTTTTATCCCGAGACAAAACAGCAATCTTCGCAACGCAAACGGCCATCATCACCGACCCCGAAGAAGTTTCGTGCCGTGGTATCGGCTGGCAAGGTTATGGCCTCAATATTTTGGGACTCACAAGGGATATTGTTGATTGATTACCCGGAACGTGGAATCATTATTGCAGGCCAATATTATGCAGCTTTAATTCCCAAGTTGAGGAATGCTATTAAAGAGAAAAGGAGAGGGAAATCTCGAAGGGGCGTGCTGTTTGATCATGGCAACGCACCCGCGCACTATGGATGCCGTGGAGAGTTGTTTGCAAGACTTGACTTGGCTTGGAAAAGCGCTGCACTCGGCGCGCAGAGAAACTGGCAGACTATGTACAAAAATAAATGATTAAGTTATCAATAGTCATTATATTCTATCTCATTCTCACTACTTATTGATCCCTCCGCGTATTTATATGTATACTTATATATATATTTATATATATTAGATATAAATCTAATAATATAGCATATTGCTTATATAATAAATCTTATATACTTAAAGCAAACTGTCTTTACTTTTTCTCTGCTCAACCCTAAGATAGATAATGAATAAATACCCTTTAGCGTTAAGTTCGTTTTTCTGTATTTTTTGTTGTCAATGGATACAAGTAGATTTAAATAATTAAATGTCTAGACAAAGGATTTTGTTTTTGTGTTTTAAAATCCTGAATGTTAGACTCGGAAACTGCCGTGTCGAACTTTACCAGCAGCCGAGGACAGTGCGACCGCGACATGTGAAAGTTACAGTTCTGTTTAACCCTTTAGTACGTTTGTGATGGAATGTTAAAAAGAGATTGTTTGAACGTTCGCAGGTAGATGTAACTTTTGGTATACGATAAGCCACTGAAATGGAACTAAAAAGCTGTCCAAAGGCTTTGTCTCATAGGGGAAACAGGAAAATGCAGTTGAATTTATGAACTCGCCGGCGAAGTTGCCGTCAAACGATCGTGTATACCGTTCGACACAAGTTTTTATGCACATCTCATATTTTTAAATGATATAAAGGGTTTTTGTAATCAAAGCGAACAGGTGTGAAACTGTCGCTGAACAATTTCCTGTAACGGATATAAAATTTAACAATACATTTACGTTTTCAAAGGCTAGAACATCCTTTCGTGTATTAACGTAAAATTGACGCTTCGAGTAACTTTTGAAATGAAGAGGTGTTTTTATATTGTTTTAACTGTACTTCCACCCGTGATTTTAACTGATGCCTAAACTGAGGTGTAAACGATGCCGATACGTACAAAAACAACTGTGTACTTTAAAAAATTAAATTTGTAACAAGAAGTTTTCAAATGACCCAACAGATGGCGCCCGTGAACAATAAATCACGGTATCGTTTGATATAGAAATCCTTATAAGAATCGTAAATCTTTGTCTGCCTGCTCAACGCTCTTACGGAGTATACAATTGTATCCATCAACTACATCTTCATAATATTAAGAGAGGGACTACTAATATTATATATATATCAGTTTCTGATCTCCGCACCTCACCACTAGACTTCTACAGTGGCGCCCAACTTGCGGCTACAACTATGCACCTGATCGACTACTACAAGTTATGATGATAATGTTAATATTCTTTTTAATATCCGAAGTGATGAGATGAGCAAAGACGTTCACCTGATGGTGAGCGATACATTTACCCATAACAATGAGGCGCTAGTTAGGATGATATATAGAGCACCACATTGCGCTCGTCGCCCGAGACATAAGGATGTTAAGTCTCGTTACCCCAGTAATTACACTAGCTACAGCACTCTCCAACACACTACTGTCTGTCAATATGCGGTAAGTGCTGCGGTGGTATCTACCTTGACGGTCTCCGGCAACAGAGACCTACCACTAGTAAACTACGTTAGTCGCAAGTAACATAAGTCAAATTATGGATTAGAACCTATGATTAATTGGATGTAGTAATTTATAGTTTTATTTATCTATCAAAGCATAGTAATTCCCAAAATGACACAGATCTTTCTTTTACTCTTCAATAGTAATCACATCAAAACTTTTAAGTATCATATTAAAATTTCTCCAAGTTCTATATTTTTTCTATATTTATTCTATATTTATTCTATATTTTATCTTTCCAAGTTTCTATATTTATTTTAACTTATTATTTAAATAACATCATCCTCAGTCGATAGACTTCCACCGCTGGCAATACGCCTTCCCTAAATAGCTCAACATTAATCGATCTTGTGCTGCGCGCATCCAGTGTCTTACCGCAACTTTAACCAGATCGTCAGTCCACATTGTGGAGGGCCTCCCAACACTACCTCCACCGGTACGCGGCCGCCACTCAGGTCCTTCCTGTCCCATCGGCCGTCGGTCCTTCGAGCAATGCGCCCTGTCCACTGTCACTTAAATCACAACATCCGATGTCACAAGGCGCTTTCAGGTGGGAATTTGCTTCGAGAGAGCGTACGGAGCAGTCGTGTTGCAAAATAATTAAAATTTTTAATACATTCCGCATTTAAATTTAAACCTAAAAAACAGGTGAAATTAAGTTCAAAGTATTTTTGTTTAATCGAGTGTTGCAAACGTCTTTTCCGCTACACTAAAAAATTTTGCAACGTAAAATCTATGTGGTAACCGCCCTTCACCTCTTCGGGTGAAAGAAACAGGCTCCATATTTTTGTTCTCGTTCTAATGACGTCTACGCCTAACCAGACAACGGTAAGAAATATCTACACGGATCAACAATGAATGTCCAACGCTCGCCATCTAGAAGTGGCCTAAAACAGCGTAGCGGCTCGCAACCAAACCTGTCAGAAAATAAAGAACCACGACAAATCACCTTTAGAAAAAAACGTAAGCATAATGATAAAAATAATAAGAAACAATATTACAATAAAGCTTTTAAAGCATGTAGCAATGACCAATAAAGATGTGGAACTTAATTAATGTCCTTATAAAGAACAAGGCTAAAGAGGGAATATCTTTGCCAAAACTGCAGACAGAAATAGGTATAATTAGTGATCCCACGGAAATATGTAATTATTTTAATAAGTTTTTCTCGACTATCGGTACACTCCTGGCTAAAGAAATACCTAAAAAATATCATCATAATTATTATTACACCGGAATGTCTTATACGATGGCCAATAAAAATCTTTCGATACTATCACCGGCATCGGTTCAAGAAATAAATACATTAATTGGCAATCTTAAAGTCAACGCCAGTGCCGGTATTGACTGAAACTAGCAAAAGTATCACCAATTTATAAATCTGGACACAAAAATGACCCAAGCAACTATCGCCCAATCTCAGTCCTGCCTGTATTATCAAAAGTTTTCGAGAAAGTTATCTATAACAGACTTGAAAAATATTTGACGTCAATAAGTATCGTATATGAAAAACAATACGGCTTTAGGCCAATATCAAACACACTCGCGGCAGTAGTCGATCTAGTTACAAAAATCAAAATACATATCGATCAAAAAAAGGTAGCCCTCGGAATATTAATAAACCTGAAAAAGGCATTTGATACGGTCAGTCATTGCATAGTTCTCAATAAGTTAAAGGACATCGGAGTCACTCAAACTGCGTATAGCATGTTTGAGTCTTATCCATCAAACCGGTATCAACTTGTTTAGATTGGACGGTACAAAAGTGATCTCATGCCAATAACTTATGGCGTACCCCAAGGATCGGTGCTGAGATCGCTACTTTTTTTATTTATATTAATAGCATGAAAGACATAGACCTCTCGGGTGATGTAACATATGCAGATGATACTATTCTTTTTTACTATAAGCATTCTATAGATGTCCTAACGTAAGATGCGCAAATGGATTTAAACATACTTAACAATTGTTTTTTGAATAATCTTCTAACTATCAATATTAAAAAAAACGACAAATTATGCAATTTTCTCCGTTAAAAACAAAAAAATCAATAATATTTTTCATTTAAAAATAAATAACGAAATTATGAATAAGAAAAGTCGGGAAACATATTTAAGAATTATATTAGATGATGAATTAACATGGAAACCACAAATTGAAAAAATCAAAACCAAAATTATATCCCTAACAGGATCATTACGACGCATAACTCGATGTTTACCGAGTAAAGTGAAATATACAATATATAATTGTTTAGCAAAACCCCACATACAATATCTGATAGAAATTTGGGGCACCGCAGCGAAAACTAATTTAAATAGCCTTAATGTATGTGAAAACAATCTAATAAAGGTTCTTTTCCACTACGATTATTTAACATCTACCGAAAACATATATAAAAATACTAAGTTTATGAACATTTCTTAAACATATTACTTCCGCACTTGCATGTTAGTGCATTAAATACTAAATAAAGAAATACTAAAATTACCCTTCCCAAAAAAGTGACTAATTTTCATTGTAGAAAGACTTGTAATCGAATGAACAATTTATTTTTACGTCCTCCGCGAACTATGGGAAAGTAAGTCTACTATACGAAGGAGCTAAATTATACAACAGTCTACCCGATGATGTAAAAAGTGCTAAATCATATCAAGTTTTCAAAAAACTACTTTTAAAACACGTCTTAAATTTACCACAAAACATTTATTTAATGTAACAAAAAAAAAAAAACAAACAAACCTAAAGCACCCTAAAATGCATGACTGTTCTAGTTTGACTCACTCTATGTATCCGACTTTTTTAGCGACTGCTCGCCGATATCGGCTTATTTTAAAATCCTACCGCACCGACCGCTGCCGCAGACTACCTCCCTTTGGCCGGCTGCAGTGTCAGTTGTTCTATGTATTCAGTTTATGGAATCTCTGTATGTCTTTCTTTGTACGCTCGTAATTTTAGCTTAATCTATATATTTATTGTCTTCTCGCATAAGTGAATTGTATATATTCTTGTGAGAAATAAAGATTCTTAAACCTCAAATCTTAGAAAGGTACCCTGCTTCTGGGGGGAAGTCAGGGTTATGTTAGATTTTTACTCTCTAAAACCCCCTCGATGCTCTGCATCAGTGCATTCGGACAGGCTCAGAGATTCTTATAGATCGCGCTGGTGCCCCTCTACACTTTGTGTTAACACATTTCCGAAAAGGAGCCTAACACTCCTAGGCACCATCGCTGAGCCATACGCTGTCCCACGCAGGTTCACTTGTTGAATGGTAAGGGCCCCTATCAATGCTCGCGAAACTTCTAGACCCTTTAATCGCTTTCTTCGACAGGCAGGGCGTACCTTAGTCTTATTCTTACTAGCCGGAGGCTATAGAACAGATACCATTTTAACTAGTGCCACTTTGTTACGGGCAGGCGTAACACTTAACATCACGTGAACGTCACCCCCCCCCCCACCCCGTCTCGTCGTTTGGTAGAATAAATAAGTAATTCCATTGTATAATATTGTGTTAAGAACAAATTCTGTTCGACGTTTTGTACGAGCTGACCGAGTTTCCACTCAAGATTCGAATTCAATAGATTCCGATTTAACACTGAAATCTGAGTAATGCAGTTTTGTTGGCGCTGTGGCATTTGTAATGCTTTTAAAGTGAAGAGTCAACCTTACGGAGTCTCGTGATATTCTCTCCGACGTTTTCATTTTAAAAATGCTGCCGCAAACAAACCGACAGTTAGCACACAAACAAATACGCTTTAATAAATTACACGGTCTATATTGAATATTAGCAAATAGTAACGCAAATGGTACTGGTGGTCTCTGTGGCCGGAAACAATCTAGGCAGGTATCACCGCAGCGCCTATTGCAGCTGACAAACAGTAGTACAAACATTATTGAGTTCTGATGTGAAGGGCGCCGTTGCTAGTGTAATTAATGGGGTAACGAGATTTTATATCTCATGTCTCAGGCGATGAGCGCAATGTGGAGCCATGAATACCATTTTAACTAGCGGGGCGTTACAGGCACACGTATCGGTTACCATCAGGTGAACGTCCCACTTCTACGTTGAATTAAAAAACATTGCTAAAATCTATATGATAACTAATTTAGTTATGAAGACTATCAGCGACAGATTCTATTCTGGTGGAGTTGCGCATCAGCGATATTTTGTATACTACTCTGGCAGCTATATGACTACCAGCGGTTTCAGCTAGTCGTCTTGCTTAAATTGGCTAAACTTATTTCGGTGGCAGACTCTGAAGTTTACGTAAAACGGATCAATTCCTCTCCGTGGTTGACTTCGAGACGTCTTAATTGCACCTTTGGTCCGTGAAATTGGCAATTCACAAAGCAACCTAGTTTCACACATCCTTGAATCATATCAGCTAGAATATACAAACCGGAAACTTCTAGTAATTGATCTATATATAATGAAATTATCTAGGATGGTTGTTTTTTTTTTTTATTCCACAAAGCAACGAGACGAGCGGGGCTTTCATCTGGTGGTAAGTGGTTCGCGAAGAGGTTGTGTTCGTTTAATCAAATTACAATCCTGTGAACTCTAAGACCTTGTTAGCAAGATCTTTGAATATGCCTTCAATTATGCTTCTCTGCTGAGCTTGATCTGATCACAAGTGGTTTGCAATATTGAATTATAAAAAGTTTTAACCCTTATATTAAAATTAGCCAGAGACAATAGCATTGTATTATTTTGTACGGGAAATCAATCAGAACAAATTCTATTATGTATTCCGAACGGAGGGAATGGACTGTGATCAGGATCTGATGCAGTGTACTTATATTTCTATGAAGAAACTGCTCGCAAAGAACATTTTAAAAGTATTCAATTTATAACCTAACCAGCTGTTCCGCGTGCACTTTCTTGGCCGTAATATAAAATTAGACCGCAGATGATTTTCTATGGCAACCGTTATTATAGCAACCGCATAAATAATGCTAAATGAAAATGTTTAGAATAGTTAATTAAAAAAAAATTATGAAGGATCTATAAAATTCAATAAATAGATAGCCAGTAAACATCTACAAATCATTCCGCGTCAAGTGGCTCGTGTTTCGTGTCGATACGTTCACTAATTTTTACGTAATCACGTGAAAATTAGTGAACGTATCAATCGTTCGTTCGTTCATCAATCGATGAACAAAGAAATATATATATATATATAAGAAAACCCATCGTTTTATTATATATAAATATATATATATAGATTACGTTTGCAGTTTGCCCGTATAGTTTTTGTAGTAGTGTAGTAGATTAGTGTAGTTCTCGTCTATTTCTCTTTTACAAATGTAAAAAGTCACACGACTACTGCTACTGTCTCATCACGTAAGATTTATAAAAAAAAAAAAAAAACGGTGACTATCTCCTCAACCAAGAAGAGAACTGTATCAGTGATTAGTTTTAACTATGCAAATAACATCCCCGAGTGTGCAGTGAAGTGTTACGTGAACACAAACGGAGCGATTCTCCTGTCGCTATTCACTGTGTAAATATTGCACTCAGAACGTATTTTCTGTGAAGACATTACGATAATGAAAGCCTCTTCGAGCAATACCAATACAGCTTGGAATGGTTACGTACAGCTACTTCTCAATCGAATCCGGTATTTTCTATAATACAACGAAACCTTTATATTTTCTACATCTTTCATATCCATTACTACACCTGTATATCTATTATATCAATCAAGTATAATAAAATACCAAAATTCACTAGTTGTAGTTCTCTGTTTCCGGAGACAGTCTAGTTATCACTGCAGCTCCTATTGAAGCCGACAAATAGTAGTGTAAAAACATTACTCTGTTCTGGTTTGAAGGGTGCTTTACCCTGTGTAGTTACTGAGGTAGCGTTAACATCTTATGTTTCAAGGCGATGATCACAATGTGGTGCTGAGTATGTCATCCAAATTATCTCTATGTAGTTATAGATAGGAGTATCATATACCATTAGGGCAACCTACCAAAAATCTAGATTTCATGTGCAAATTTAAAAAGTAGTAACCAAAGTACAACTCGATTTAGAGAAAATGTTTTGTAAAAATACACCGAACGCCGTGCAGACGCTCTCGTTATCCTATTCCGACGGCACGCGGCAGGAAGTAACAGGACCGGAAATACACGTAACGGGAGAAAATTCCTTTCACTCGTAATATAAAGACATCATATCTAAATACAGACAGTAGAACCGGAATTCTTCGATAGTATACATTCACATCAACTCAACTTTTCTCTTAGTAATTTTCAATCTCATTCAAATAGTTATTTTAATGATCTACTCTCAACCTTATTTACTGTAGTCCATACTGAAAAGGTTTTGGTTAGAGTTTTTACAGCCTGCCGCTTGCCTGACATCAATCCTCCTGGGGAATTATTACTGGTGGACTAGCAACCACCCAACGACTAGGGGGACAAAAATGTACAAACCCCTTATAGTCGCGCTTGTGCATCAGTATCGATAAATATCCATAGTATACTGCTGCACAATCCGCGATTTCATTTATTCAGCTCCACTCATCCGCGGGGTGAGTGGAACTGATCTATTCTTAAGCCGGGATCAACACGATTAAAGAAAACAATGAGAATGAATGTGGATGATTATAAGGGTAGAGGAAGAACGAAGAAAGTGTGGATGGGTTGTGTGAAAGATGATATAAGTAAGAAAAGTGTGAATACAGATATGATGGCTGATAGAGGGATATGGAAGAGAAGTACATACTGTGCCGTCACCACATAGTTGGGAAAAGGGCAGGAGGAAGAAGCTCTCAATGTTATCGTTGTGTAATTTATGTTAAATAATAATAAACCGGATGTTTAACAGGAAATTCAAAACACAACACGTCTTTACTGGTAGATATCGTGAGCCGAATATAAATTAACTACCAAGCAGTACGAATATTACCGCGAGCCGTTGTGAAAGGCATCGTAGCTAATAAATTAACAAGGCATTAATTTGCATAAAATAAATAAAACAAATAGGGTAGTAAAATACTAAAGTCAGGGGCTATAGTCGAGAACAGTCTAAGGGTAAGCTTTATATGAGTCTTGCATGTGCAGACATGATAATCTAGCAGGAGCTTTACAAAGTTTGTAACTGGATATACCTCATCTTCCGCAGTTGTACTAGTGTACTAAGGCGTAGTAAGGCTTGCCCGAGGTCCTGGCCTGAAAGAATTCGTGGGCCTCGGGTTTGTACCTCCTTACTCGAGCCTATCACTAACCGAGTCACACTGGTCCTTGTCCGCCTCCAAGGCTAAAGTCGGTGTGATTATAATTACGTATTTATCATCCTACGTTAGGCTATCATACTTAGTGATCAGATCTAGATTTTGAAGATTTATACTAATAAATTCTCATAATCTAGCAGGTACCTTATGAAGGAGAGCTAGCAAGCTGTAGCCCTCAGTCCGCCGGCTCCTGCAGCCATTCTAGATTTTGATTGATTGCTAATGAAAATTTCTAAAAGGAATACTGAAAGCAGTGAATGTCTTTATTTTCAGGTTTTTTTTTACTATCCACATTACAAAGACTAACAGCGCAAGACCGTGCGTTGTGGAACACAACAAGAGACCTATGCCCAGCAGTGGACGTCCATCAGTTGAAATGATGATGATTCCCAAAACTTATCGCTTAGCGCATGATATAATATACTAATGGAGTAATATTTTAAATGTCATAATATTACATGACGATCCGGTGTCAGTGCGTTCCTGCTATTTAATAACCTGAGTACCAGAGCGGTGCAACATTATTATATTTATAATTGTAACAAATGTCAGTAACTTAGTTAACATTTCAACTTTGACTTTAACCGTTTTGATATAGTTAGCTATTATATTATTAGGATGAGCCTGTTGGTTCGTTATAACACTTTTAAACGATTAAAGTGTTTCAGTAAAATTTCCATTGCACTTTCTTGCTGATAGATATGTTGCTTTCAAAAAATTCATTCGTTTCTTTATTTCAGTTCATTTGTATATTTCTTTCAATGTTTATTTTTTCAATAAAATCCTATCTTTAAAATTTTCATATATCTCTTTATCAATCTAATTGGTTTCGCTGCCATTTATATACTTAATCATCATCACCAGCCTATAGGTATCCACTGCTGAAAACAGGCCTCCTTCCAAAGATCACATCGATCGGTCACGCGTTGCTCGCATCCAGTGGGTTGCCGCGATTCTCACCAGATTGTCGATCCACCTTGTCCATTTTGTGGGTGGCCTCCCAACACTATGTCTACCAATACGCAGACGCCACTCGAGGACCTTGCTGCCCCATCGGCTGTCGGTCCTTCGAGCAATATACTCTACCCACTGCCACTTAAGTTTAAGAATCTTTTCAGTTAAGTTGATGACTATAGTTCTTCTGCGGATTTCCACGTTTATGAAACGTTCACGCAGATAAATTCCGAGCATAGCACCTCTCCATCTTTTCATCTCGGGTACCGCAGTGTCTGAAGACAAAAGTCTTCACCTCGTGTTTTTTGCCAGTATATAGACATACGGAACCGAAACGTGGCCTGTTATTATGAGCCACCCAAGCGGCAACGGCTATATCCGTATATACTTAATTTTAGATTATTGATCTCAATATCGTCGTAATTGATTAAAATGCACCATCACGTGCCACACATAGAGATATCTCAACAGATATTTTGAATTTATACTCCATGAAGTAAAAAAATAATATGTATGGCATTAAATCAGTTCCTTGTAATAATGCGCTGAATGGAACAGACCGCCGACAAAGCAATTTGACTTCCCCGAGCAAAATATTCTAAGGGTAGATTATTACTAGCCCGAATTTAATACCCCGCTCAGTTGTTCATTTAATTCGTCGAATTTCAAAGCCCGTTCGCGAACTTTCGCAAAGATATGAAATCAGAAGCTCTAGACTTCAACAAAGTTCTATTTACGTTGCACTGGAGAGGTTTATCAATTGTTACTGATGCTATATTCAATTCGATTTCTATGTAACGTTTCTTTGTCAGTTTGCTTATAGCTGTGTCGAGTCGAGACGTTTTAGACTTTAATATATTATCATTATCGACTAAATATTCTCTTTTTACGTTTAAAGTGCTCAAATCGTGATGGTTTTTAATACGACTTGCAAACCCTAAGTCAAAATTTATATATTCTCAACTCCGTCGTTACAAACAAGTACAGGCAAAAATATTTCCAGGGGTTTGAATTAGAATTCCAGGGTAATTTATCCGATATTATATATATTTAACTTTTTCTTGATTATCTAAGATAGGTTCAGATCTACCACAATGAGAATGAGGGGACTTGAATGTCCAAATGTTCCGGTCAAATTTGTGACGATAAATTGGAGGCATGTGGAAAAGTAGCAAATATGCTCGTAATATAAATTTGTTATACTTTAGTCTCTACTGGGATTCCTCGATAGGAGATCTACATTGTCTTACACCGTTATTCAAACTTAACAACCAATTCCCTTGGCACCGGTACCAGAGGAGGTCGACTATTCACTCCCGTACAGTGAAACATAAAGCGAAATCCCGAACACTGAGTAAAATGTATTACAATTTTCCTCCAAAGACTTAAGTACTACGTTTCCGCCGTCGGAGCTTTTCAAACTCTATTTCAAAACCCTCTACCTCACCCCTTGCTCATCTGCATTTATCTGTTCCTACATTGAATTTTCGGATATTAAATTCAAGAAACAAATTAAGTAGCTCTTGATCCCATGCGCTACAGTTATATTATATAACGATGAAGCAACAACTGCATTTGATGAGAAGAAGGTATTAATCTTAAACACTCATCTTCTAAATAAGAATAATAAATATTTGCGTAAAACAGCTTGGGGTAGAATCGCGATGACTCCTATGTAGATGGTATCCGGAAGAAAGCACCTAAAGAGTGAGATGATAAAGACAGTAGAAAACTATTAATGTATTTGTAAGAATTTAAATTTACACCGGACCAGAAGAAGCAAATGATATTCAATGTAATATTTACGTGGTCCAAAGAAATCTCTCCCCGCATATTCCATTTCCTGCGAGGAGATCAGAGCGTTGTGTATTTAATGAAATATCGAAAGCTGATTTCCTTTTGCAAAAGGTTGTGATCGATATAGATCGCGGATTCATTTTGCGCCTAAAATCATACTTTTCAATGTTACGAAATGTGTGCCGTACTATTTTGACTTTAGCTTTACCCACTGCCATCATTTGCATCGTGACGGAAATGATGGCAGTAGCTAAAGATGCACATATCGTTTGGTGGATCGGTGGCCGCATCCAGCGGCTTTCGGCGATCTTCAGTCGTTTGTAGCGATACATATTAGGGGATTTGGGCTATTTCCCACCACGCTATCCCATTGCGGTTTGATGGAAACCAGAACATCGTTTGTTGATTAGCAAGGTGCACCGCGAGCCGGTGAGGTTGGCTTGGGTCTCGTGAGTTGCCACGCTTATGTTTCGAACGGAGATCCCGTGACCTCTCCAAACGCCGAAGGTGACCACCGAGGGGGTTTTAGTGGGTAAAAGTCTTCGCATGACTCTGATTTTCTTCCCGAAGGCAGAGTATCGTTTCGAAGATTTCACCACCGAAACCAAAAAAACGAGTCCCGTGAGTTGTGTGGGATACCTTACAGTCCTTGTGATATAACAGTTATCAGGTTGCTATAACGTTTTTTATTTAAACAATCCATATCTAATTTATCAATGAAACTGCATTATAATAATTTTGGAAATTTTACTTTAAATACTAATATAATTCAATCATCATCATCATCATCATCATCCTCATCATCATCATCATCATCATCATCAACCAATAGATCAAATATACCTTCATTATTAATACTGTTAAGGTTCTTTAATAACGCATTTTTTGGAGACTGTACTTTTGCCAGATTTTCTACTACCCGTCGACTTCTGTTCTGCTTTTTCATCGGTCTCTTCCTCTTCGAGGCTCTCCACTGATACAGCGGGAGTAACGGTCACATTGTAGTCGCTGTACTCCGAGGTGTCCTGCGGCAGGTATATTCCGAAGCGGTCCTGTAAATGATTCAAGCGCAAGCTGTGGCAACTTAAAAAGACTAGTTTGCAATGACGGTAGTAATGTGCACCATCTGATGATAAATAATGCATAATTTAGATATGGATATGATTCTCCCGAACTGTGTTCCTCCCTTCTCGCGGAGGGGCTCAACGGCCGTGATCTGGTTCTTCATCGTTACTCCGCGAGGGCTGGCAAGGTGGCACGGTCAAAGAGACAGTAAAATTCGTCAGTGAATTTAGTACTCAAATAACTACTAAATTAAAGCATTATAAATTAAGCAGATTAATCTGTTTGTGATACGTCTGCCTATAGTAAAGAGATGCTGGTTTACACAGTATCACGCAGAGTTAGACCACACAAGAAGAGCCAAGTACTAGGAGTTGTCGATCACAAACAATACAGCCTCATATTAATTCTTTAAGAGAAGCTATTTATAAAATAACCAGAACATTTAAAACTTGCCCGGGAAGGTACTTTTATAGCGAAGATAATTTTTTTTTTACTAATGAATGAGCTTAATGTAAACCTAAGCAGAATTAAACGCAAGGAGCTGCTCCGATCCTGATGCTTTGCAGCTTTAAAGGAAAACCCTGTGTAATTATTGCTCCCATTTGAAAACTTATTAAATTACTCTTTCGTTTCGACTTAAATATGAAAAAATGTTAAATCCATCTCTCCGAGGTACTCTTCTTAATTTATAGGTTTAGCTCTTGTTGGAAACTATTTATATTATGAGGGTTGGAATTAAAATTATTTAAAAAAAAATTATAACGAAGATCAAGTCCTTTTTAATGTCTTGTTAACCTTTTACAGTTACACGACTTAAATATTTCCTTTGATAACAAAAACCAACAGTGAGGATCTAAACAAGGGGGAGAATGAGCGATCACAGTCAAGTGGTACTTTAGACGACAGTCTTTGAGAAAGAAATAGGTTCTTCTTTAAAAGGCTTCTCGATTGTGATCCCCAGCATTAGCAGAGATCAAAGGCTACCCTTTCGGAACGCAACCGCGTCTTCTCTAACGCTATACTGTGTTCATTTAGGAGACTGCGTCGTACAGTTTCCAGCTGCTACCGCAGTCATAATGATCGGCGACAACGTCTAACCATCATCTTCATCAGAGTCGAGTGGGCAATAAGGACCCCTATTTTAATCTCCCCAAGACATTTTATCAAACCCCTAAATGGACAATGTACGTAATGTATAGTGGTGGGGTATGTTATCGCCGTCCATACACGTTTATATTATATAATAAAAACGTAGGAACCGGATCCGCTTAGGCCGCTGTCGCTTAATAGATTACGTAAATCTAACTTTCTCGGAGTAGCCGAATTATTTACTTAAAAGGTACTTAGGCGACTTGTGATCGCCAGAGGTGGCGCTTGTGGGACTTTCTTAAACTGTCTGAAAGTTGACGCCGTCATTGCAACATCATATTCGCTAATGTACTAAAAAAGTTCCAGAACACGAATTGACCCCTCGGGGTCTCCGAAAATGACCTTAGTGCTTAACAGGTCGTTGTGTGAGAGACTCGCCATGTGACACCGTAGACAAAGCTGGTATTACAAATATTTGAGGGTTGCGCTACAATTGTCTGGAGATTATTTAAAAAATTTATATACATATATCATAGAGCCTTTTACTAGTTCTCCACATACAGATTTTTTTTAAATAATCCAAATGTATAAACATTTTAAATGTTATAAACTTTATGAATAAATCATAAGCTGATCACATTATAGGCTACTATAATAGGAGTTTTCGTGAGCCCCGTCTGGCTAGTTGCGACTCATATCGATCTGGTGCCGTAGCAGCATTTCTGTGTCCCAGCTGTCAGCACGTGAGAACCAGAGTACTCTGGGCGAGCACCCTGCACTTTTCACATGTATCATCCACTGTAGATAATATGAAACGTAACAAGCAACGCACCTTAGGATATCGGTTATAATGGTACTGCGGGTGGCAAATGCACGGCCGGGGTGGTGGTATTTTGTAGCTTTCATGAGATGATGGCTCGCTCTTCGGCGTCGGCGGCGTCTCGTAACCTTAATTATAACAAAGTGTTGATTCATACATGTTCGTCACGAAAAAACTAATTGATCAAACTATCATTTGTTATCTCTACGTTATGTCACAACATAAGTAATGTTCGCAGAACCGTTTAATCATACGTGTAAAAAGTGTCAATCCTTGTACGTGACTGACACTCCATGGCGGTAACAAAGTTTACCAGCTGAAGCGACCTTCAAGCAGGAATAAATGTAATAATACCAACCGGATATATTATGTTTATATATTCACCAGCGAGCAGTGGGGAGAGCGATGCTCGTTGCTACGCGATAAAAATCAGAAATGATGAGACGCGTACAAAATCTGAACCTGTCAATACAGTCCTACTAATTAAAGCGTCAATCGGCATGGCAAGTGGCTCGTAGAACCGATGGATGTTTTGAACTCGGTAGCGCTGGAGAAGCCACATCGCAACGGTACGCGGAGCTATTTATATATCAGTAAAGTATGTAGGTACCATTTTGTTTGATAACCTTTTGTCATCTTGTAGGTACGGACATGATCCCATTGCTATAGAAATTTTGGGACTTCTGATCAAAATACCGCGATAAGTGGTTCTGGCAGTCCTCTCGTGATGTTAACTTGACACTCCCTGAAGAATTCTGTAGAGATTGAAACAGGTGGAAATCTAAAGGTGCATGGTCAGGACTACACGGCGGATACATTAACACCTACCAGTCAAACTCTCTTAATTTTTGCCGAGTGGCTAAAGATGAGTGAGGTCTAGCGTTATCATGATGAAAAACCACACCCTTTCTGTTGAATAATTCCGGAAGCTTTCTTTCAACTTCTTGCTTTAATCTCATCAGTTGTTCGCAGTAGAGTTCAGAATCGATGGTCCTGCCTGGTGATAACAGCTCATAATGAATAATGCCCTTCCAATCCAACCATACACACAGCATCACCTTATTGCGAGTTAACCCAGGTTTCCCCACAGTCTGTGAAGCCTGACCGGTCTTTGATCACAACCTTTTTCGCACGTTCTTGTTGTACGTAATCCACTTTTCATCACCAGTTATCAGCTTCTTCAAAACTGGTTCGGTTTTATTACGTCGTAATAAAGAACCACAAACGAGTACACAGTTCATTATTAGGTTTCTTTCAGTGAGCTCATGAGGTACCCAAATATCGAGCGTTTTTGTGTACCCAGTTTGTTTCAAACGTGCCAAAACTGTTTTGTGGTCAATTCTCAGTTCTTCAGCTACGTCGTAACTACTGATATGCCGATCTTGCTCCACTTTTTCAAAAATGGCATCCATTTTATACGTAATAGGGCGACCAGAGCGACGTGCATCTTACACATCAAAATTCGGATTGAAAACGCTTAAACCAAATTTATGCTACTCTCACAGACACTGCATTAGCTCCATAAACATTGCAAATTTTTTTCGCGGCTTTCGTTGCATTTTTACCTTTTTTATAATAAAATTTTTAAATGTGTCGAATCTCTTCATCAGATTCACACATCTTGACAGTACGAGAAACAAAAGAAAATCACACATTTTCCTAATTTGAATTTGGAATTACGTTCTTTAAAATTTAAACTTTGAATGATACCAAAACCAGCCAGATACAAAAAGTATAGCCGAAGAGATTCTATTACAAGTTCATACGTACTATAAAGCGAAAACACTTTTTCCCCAACCAAATATCACAACACCTCTGTCCACCATAGAAGATAAAACGATGATGATATAATTTTTTTTTCTCTCAACTTTTTGTTACCCTATATAACGTATACAAAAAAAAACGCATGATTCGATTCAAATTGAAAATTGTGCCGTCATTACGGACATATTCATCACTCAGGCGCGGCGATACTCGCGCGGACCCGACGAAATAAAAAATTATTAAACTATAATTACAGGCGCGTCATTCATACACATACACACCTCACGGATGTAATGCCGTGACAGGCTATGGAACTGACATGTTTCATATCCACACACACACACACACACACACACACACATTTTGGGGGTGAAACAGTAAACAATTATGAAATTTAAAGTAAATCGCCTTCGACCAGCTGTGCTGAAAAGTTTAACGCGAAAATTTCCCGTGCTTTTTAGTCGATATACCATAAGAACTATCGTTTAAAAATCTACGAGTTATATTTAACTTATACAAATGTAACAGTTTCCTATAAAGGAAATAATAAACTAACAATTTTAGAATACTGAATCTAATGTACTGAATCGGTGAAAACTATACTTTGATCTATATCAAAATAATCGTCAATGCTATTCGTTTAATGTTTATATGGAACTAACAGTTATAAAACTAATTTTAAGTCGCACTCTAATTACTTCATTAGGTCCAACGTCTTCCCGAAAACAGTTTCCGTTTAACATGAGATCTATCACAAATACTTGCGTTGTAAATGTTCAGGCGAGGAAGGAACAGTTAAGAGTCCGCCGTCTATTATAATTCTATTAATATCTACACCCTCTAAACTTTTAAAACAGTATACCCGTACGATCAGTAATACAATTTCGCTTAAATCATAAAGAGCTTGAAGACGTGATTGACGTAAGCAAAAAGGAGGACCACGACAGCAAGTCCCAAGACGTACGCCTAACAGTTCGCGTGTTTTAAAACCAATCGCTAGAAGTTTGGATAGTGACGTATCACAGCAAGCTCCCCAGCGGTGAACTCGCTGAAACTTGGATAGAGATACGTCTGCCATTTGTTACGTTTTAGATATTGCAAGTGTCCAAAGTATGCATGCTGTTCCACCAAGCCTTACCACGTACCAAGACATTAAACCTTTGAACACCATGCATACGTCCAGATAAGACACGAGCATCTTATTGATTATAATAATAACAAAGAGCCATGTCTATTTTCACAGTTCGAGCCTTCTCCAACTATAGAGTCAATCAACCATTCACCCCTCAAACTGACTAAGTGTAACTCCAGATAAACTATTATTCTTGGAACATCTCTGAACAGTTTCCTCGCGATGTTTTCCTCCACCGACAGCTGAAGTTAAGTTGTGATCGAACCCGCGCCTTCTCGATACAAATAGCTACATCCTTATGAATTTTAATATAAAAACGTGAATAATATTAGAAAGAGTAGTGCATATAATAATAAATGAAAGAAAAAAAAAATACCTCTGAAGTTATTCATCCGCCGTAGTGTTCTTTTTAATTTCTTTCGCATTCTTCTTTCCCATGCTCTCTCAGCGGCTGCAAAGTGATTATCAAGTACAGGAATTTGCTAGATGAGAGCAATCTCGTTTAACAACAGTCATTAAATTCAATTCATTACTATTATTATATTCAATCAGTACTTTTGCTGTAATTGGTGCGGTGTTAGAGTAGTACAGTTGATAATTTATGGGCTCACACTAATTAGTTCTCAAGGGAGGTTTGTGTTTATTAAAAAAAAAAAAAGAATATTCTAATAACTTTCAGATGGTGTAAGCAATTGTTTCGTCGCGCTGAACAGACATACGGAACACTTTAAAGTTAAAATATTCCGTCGCATTCAATCAGCAGCAGCGAGGAGTGCCGAGATGCCTTTCGCGTGGCACGAGGCGCGAATATAAAAAGAAAACCCATTCCATTCGTTAAAGTCTGTAGCAAATGTGAATTTTCTGCCGTTTCATATACATTTTTACAAACGGCCGACGTGATACAGGAATAAATTATATTGCAAACAAAATGAGCTTCATTACGTCTAATATGATTAGTCGGCGGAACTATGCGCCTACTTCCCGTGAAACATAAACTAAGTTAGGTCTCGACGCAAATTGATTTATTTACCCAAGGTAAATTGAGTTGTATTTCAATCGAATTAGTTTACAAAGTAGAAAATAATACTTCGATACACTTTATTAACTTGTGGCAACTGTCTTCATGAAAATACATTTTTTCCCCTCAACCTTTCCTGCTCCAAATCAAACGTTTACATAAGTTTTTTATAATATCATATAGCTAGCTGTTCCCCAGCCGCTTTGAACTTGAAATTTGTCTGAAATATTCGTTGAGAGCAACCACAATCGTTAATGACTTTCTATAGCAACCGTTACTATTATAGTAAACGCAAAAAGATTACGAAATGAAAACGTCTATAAAAGTTATATAGAAATAAAACGATGAAGGATCTATGATATTATAAAAATAATTAGCCTGTAGTAGATATGTTCACCAGTTTTCAAGTGATTGGTGAACAAACAAAACCCATTTTAATTATATATATACTATACTACTATTATACTATTACTAACCAATTTTTTCTTTGGCCATAATGTTTATCTCAAACATGGTGTACGCCGTGGCGAGGAGCTCCGCGATATCCAAACGGATATCGATCACCGGTATCTCCATGGCCTCCTCCACCGCCTTGGCCAGCTCCACGTAAGCGGTATCGTAACGGATTATTTCATCGTTCACGTGCTGGTATATCGCTTTGTCGACGGTGTTTGAGACGACAGCGAACATGGTCTCCGATAGGGTCGGCTCGGGTGTTGGTACAGCCTCTAATTTTATTAAATATATATTTAACAACTTATTATATATAACTCTATATTGTACTACTGTTAAATTTAAGTATTAAACAAGTATGTTACATAAAAAAAAAATGTTTAATATTTGCACGAACAAATTTAGAACTTGCCGAAGTCTATATTCAAATTTCATCCCTAAACATAAAAGATCAACATGTCTGTCACCTCATTGTAGGTGACAGACATGTTGATCTCTAAACAGAAACTGTCTATTTATATTTTTACCCTGCAGACGTCCCGGGGGCGTTCTTCAACTAGAATTCAATATATATTACCCGCTTTTAAAGTTAATGCTTTGAAATTTTTATCTCAAGAATTTTTGTTTATTTATACTAAATAATTTCCGAGTAATCCGAGAGTAAATGTAAAACTAACCACTGCATCACTTCTGTAATATTCACCTGGTGTTGGGATGGTGGTGTCAGATGTAACGATCGACAAAAAAGTTGACGATATCGTGTTCAAGATGCTGACGCTCGATTCGGCTGACAGTAAACTCTCGGGTGGATAATATTTTTGATAAATTTCCTTCAAGTCATTCCTAATATTTTCATCATTGAATAGGTAAACAGGTTTGCCTTCCTGTCGAGGAAATCAATGGAGAAACGGTTTATAATTTTCAAAATGACAACAGTAATGGATTATTTATCTGAAAACTCATCTAAAGTCTATCTTACGATCAACCCAATATGGTGCTGTGACACATGTTAACTAATCATAGGTAGTTATGAACATGGTTATTTCCAAACATCATCATCATCGGCTGATAGACGTCCACTTACGGACGTAGACCTCCCACAAAGATCTCCACGTTTATATAGGTTTATATGGGGGTGTTTAGTTCAATTCCCACCACGCTGGCTCAATACGGGTTGGTAGTAGCCAGAGTCTCGTTTGTTATTTAGCAGGTTGCACCACTAGCAGGAGAGGTTGGCTTGGATTCCGTGAGTTGTTGTTCGACACCCCTTACACCCCTTTTTTTCCAAACATGATTCCGGTCTAACTTTTTTCTTTCCTCTAACATCAGATTTCTAACTCTTTACAAGATATCACTTCTAGAATTTAAGAAAATTTCATCAATAACTTTATGATAAGTTTTAATTTTGTAATCTCACCTGTATGTAGGGTCCATCCGCTGAAACATTGAGTTGTTCTCTTATTTCTTTATCAAGAATTTCATACGGTCTCACAAAATATTCGGCAGCTTCTTTCAAAAGCCCCTTCCTCTTCGCTATATGGATCATTCTACTGATGAAAGATGACATCATCGCTCTGATCTTAAACAACATTCATAATTTTACAGTCTCTGCAAGAAACACTTTGTAACTTTATATAGGATATATGTATATATATATTTGAAATCTGTAAAATACACATAACATTCTTCTTAACTTCCAAACCTTAGTATTTGTATGTGTGCCTGTGTGAAAGTATATTTGGGGTTTCGTCAATTCATACAATATCTTAGATAATCAAATCTAAACCTATAACCATCCAACGACCGATCTAGATTAAATCAAAATTGTCTTAAAAGAGATTCAAAATTAATTCTACTTAGATATAGTTAAAAGAAAACGTTTAGATGTTTCAGCTCATCTGATCGTTAGTGTTTCTAGTTTATCTCAGAGAAGAGATAGCTCGATTGAACCTATCAATAATCTGTTTAAGGTCAACAAAGTAGAAGTATGCTCGCGTTTACAGCAAATCGCTTATCCGCTCGACGTTATCTGAAATCGTGCTGTTTGATATCAGTTGAAGAGGTACCGTGGATGCTCTGCTAATTGCTTCCAGAAACTAGTCGATTGTTTGCTTCAATGCAATTCAATTAATGCTGTCGTTCGGAGCCGGCTCAAGTTACAAACAGACATAACTTAAGCACGTTAAATACCTCCGGATGCATCGTTAAGTAGGCTTCCTGTTCCATCTGAATGGTCATTCCTAATCTGTTCACGCATTCTTGTTGGCAAGGGTTTAACGCTTCCCAATCGTTCTCGAAGACCCCTTCTGCGGCCAAATTGCTCGATGGTATACCCTTCATAACTTGCTTAAGAGGCATTTTAATTTATTGCAATATTAAATGGAAACACGTAGAAAAATAAGTTATTGTTATATGTGTCTACTAAAATATAAAATGTCATTAGGTTTGTTTTTAATTTTTCCTTATTATTTTATTAATATACGCAATGTCAATGAAGGTAAAGCCTTCAACGATATTAGTAGAACCTTTGTGGATTCAGTTTGTCAGATGTTTTTCTTAAAAATTGTCAAGTTTTAGAAGAATCTTTATGTTCAATTCCAATAATAGTAAAATGTTTGCTTCAGTGGGCGTATGAATTTGTTGGCGGAAAATCTCAAGATGTGTATCATTTCACTCGTCTTGTAACTTCATAGGGTTGAAAATATTACGTTCTAGTAAAATAAAATATAATAGCAAGTATTTTTAGAATTGTGTGAAGATTTAAACTGAATACGGGTGATTCGTCGCGTGTTATTATAGCCCTCTATATTCTGATGATGTTAAACGCTTGGAAGTCATATTGACTCTTACAGCTCATCTGATACTAAGCTGCTGGACCCGGGTCTACAGCCCGTAATTTTATTGCAATATTCAATAGGTATTTTTATTAAAAGCACCCCTCCGTTCGTCGCGCGATTATTTGTAAAAGTAATCCTCTTGGAATTTAGTTATCAATAAAAGCTACCTCATTTGTTATTCCCCTTCAAAATTGTATTCTTACCCCTAAACAACAAATTCATCACACATAATCAAGTTTAATCGAATTTCTTTAATTTGTTTTCCCATTTAAATGTTTCTATTAGCATAACAAATATATAAAACTTTATTAACGTTTCTTCTTCTTAGAGTGCCTCTCCAACTAGTGAAGGTTGGCGATCAGCGTGGTACACTCCTTTCTGTCTCTGGTTCGGCGGAACAATACGGACGTATCAGATACGCCAGTCCATTCCCTGATATTCCTGAATCATGACTCTTTCCTTCTCCTCACCTTCATTGATGTTTCACGCATCAGGAAATATAACATGGATATTATGATTTACCGATAATAATAAAAGTAAAGATTGGACACGGTCTAGTAAGAAGAAGAAGAAGATAATGATGTACCGATGTATGATGATTTTGGAGATATAATTATATTCCATATTTTGTTCTCAGAGTAACACAGCAGGCAATGCTTGGAGTATATCTGGTTGTTCAAATGAGAAATAAGATCAGCAGAAGAAGCAGTGTCACCGACATAGCTCTACGAGTCGCAACGTGGTTATGGGGCACATAGCTCCTAGGACCGATGAACGTTGAAGTGTTACAGTGCTGGAATGGCAACCCAGCACCAGAAAGCGAAGCGTTAGCAGACCCATCACTATGTGGACGGAGTAAATTAAGAGAGTCGCTGGGAGCCACTGGATACAAACAGCGTAATAACGTGGTTAGAGGAACACATTACAAGAGACCTAGGTTTAGCAGTGTAAATGTTTGAAATGATGATGATGATGATTCTCTTAATTTCTTCAAGTTTATAGATATGTTACCAAAGCGGTACATTATACATATCACAGCGCTAGATGTATTAACTTGATTTGTACTGGTGGTAGGTCCCTGTTGCCGGACACCATCTGGATAGGTACTACCGCAGCGCCTATTGCAGCCGACAAACAGTATTGTGGAATTACTGTTATCCGGTTTGAAGAGTGCTGTAGCTAGTGTAATTACTCGAGTAATGACTTAACATCTTGCGTCTCAGCGTCCAGCGCATTGTGGTGCAGTACATCATCCTTACTAGCGCCACGCTGTTATGGGCAGGCGTATCACTTACCATCAGGTGAAAGTTCTCGTTCTTCTCGCTTAATAGCATACAAAGAAATCTTTAATTCAATTTCTGAATTGTAAAATGACCATTCAGAATGTGAAAGGATCATGATGTTCGTTTTGACTCGACCCCAATGTGAACGTTACCAATGACTCTTGACTCCCATACTCTATACTTCTGAGTTTATTAAGTTCTTGATGTTAAACCACAAAAGCGAATCTTTTTGAAACTTGGAAAGGTCACATCGAACTTCAGCGCCATGAGAATCTTTCTTATCCAATATCGGCATTGTTTAGTTTTATTATCGCGGTGCGTGGGTTAAATAGTTTGATAAAATAGACACTTGTCAAGTTACTTAAGTACTTGAGTACTTAAGTTGTTCGTCTGTCCAAGTATGCTTACATATGATGATGTGAAGGCATTACCCTGATGCTGGGTGATAAACTAAAGTATTACATATATGACAGTAATATGTTATGTTAGAATCCACATTTGTGGACTCTAGATATTATTACTATGTTAGATTTTTTAGTATAGCAATTAGAGTATCTACATAGATCGAAGTACGTAAAGTTAATAACTTAACTACTATATATAACTTAAAATGAATGTTGATCTTTTATCCTCTCTGAATTCCACAAAATTTTCTGGTCTCGTCTTTGGCCCACCGCTTTTGGGATTCGGTAACATTTATCATAAAGACATTGGCTTTGTGCGAATACATGGATATGGTAGATGTTTTTTTTTTATTCAATGGAGCGATGGAACAAGCGGTACGATCACCTAATAGTAAGTGATACACCCGCACATAACAACGTGACGCTAGTTAGAATGTTATACGCTGCATCATGGTACGCTAGTCGCTTTGAGCCATAAGATGTTAAATCACACTATCCCTGTTATTGCACCAGCTCCAACTCCCATCAAACCGGAACACAGTAATGTTTGCAAAGTACTGTTTAGCGGCGGAAATAGGAGCTACGGTAGCACTTACCTAGACGGTCTGCGGTACTAGAAACCTACCACAGAAAACTAGAAAGGAAAGACCTATTACCAAAAGCTTGTTGTATTATGTCAGTTTCCTGACAATATTTTCCTTCGTCGTGTGTTGGAACCCAGTGGGGATCGTACCCGAACCTGTCAGACAACCTTCTGGTTACAATCAGAGCGATTACGGATACAGAATAAATGTACTTCTATTAATCAAATGCAACTGTTGTTGATTGCTTTCTCCCAAATCCCATATCGGTTCCCTACCCGATCAATGTAGGAATCTTTAGGGGAGGCCTATGTCCAGCAGTGGACTTCTATCGGGTGAGGATGATGATAATTGATTGTCAACTTTAGAACGGTTTGGGATATGTAATGATATGTCCCTATTGCTCAAAAATCTTTGACCTAAACGACGCGTGTCGTTGTCTCATATCTGTGATGCGGTTAAGTAATTGTTGTGAAGGTAATTAATTTATATACTAAAATTACATTTGTTTAGTATAATACTGTCTATGTACAAATAAGTATAAATAAAAATATGAGTATAAAAACATGATGCCGACGTTAGCTCCCGACCCCTAAAGGACCGCGTAGTTTTATTAAAAAGCCCGAGCAGACGTTCCCGGTAATACCTTTGTGGTTATTTGGAACAATAATACTCCTACAAACATGTGGGGGAGGTTACACAAGCCGTGTTGCTTATAAAACCGTCTGCCGATTTATTTTATTGCATAACTGTTCCGAAAGTTCACCTTTTATAGAAATCTTTGAGTTTATTGATAGATTGAGACATTTGAAGTATCGATTTATATAAAAAATGTGAAACACTAGACAGCATGTTTGGAGAAAATTTTTGAATATTACATTTCGTTCTGGTAATAACATACACGTGATGCAGTCCTCACTGCATTCTGAGAGGCTTTAAAATTTTCTACGTACTGCACAATCTAGAATCGAACTATTATCATTGGCGTTGGTATAAAAATAAAATGATTGCATTATTTGATTGTAAAGTTTGACACAATATTTTCTATTACATTTAAAGATAATTGTATAATAATAACCGTCTGCTGTACTAAATATAAATTTAAGATTGTTTTAACATATTTTACATAGCTCCCGTCCATTTAATGTTACACAGCTCTTATGATAATGAATTAAGGAAATGCTGCAAGTTTTACAAAATTGGTGATTAAAATGGACGCTATATTTGCAAAACGTTAATTAGACGAATTGTTTTGTATTTTATCGAATGTAAATGTATTATCATAACTCATCATGTGGTACATATATCATAAATTTATGATGACGGTAATATTACATTATTATACAATAATAAAATTATTTAGAAGTAATACTTAAACAGCGCCTGCAAAAATTTTATAGCAAACTTGCATAAAATGTTTTACAAAACGAATGACATGAGTAGGCGTAATCTTTTTTATTCATATATTTGCATATATATTATATGTAAAGTCAAGAATTTTTTAATCATTAATTTTTTTTTTGTATAAAGATTCTGGGCTACGAACCATTTTTGATATATTAATTTCAATTAAATTTTTTGTTCGCGGATTAAATTATGGCAATAAACCTCATTAATCCACCCCCGCATTGATGTAATATTCACCCTGTAGGAAATATTTTAATTTTGCAGTCGGACTCCGTATCATGTAAGCGTTTATTTTGCCAATAATAATTTGTTACGTAGCTAAAAAAATATGTGCGCATGCAGGGGCATAACGAGAAACACCCTGTTAGCCCTGAGGGATTGCATCTGCGTTCTTGCTTGTGTGTGTAGTAACACAGGGGTTGAATTGTGCATTCGCATTATTCATTTTAGATTCTAAATCTATTGATCGTTTTTCTCTCAATGTTTGTATAACCAGTAATTCTGTCCGATGTTCCGGTTGCTTGGAATTTTAGTGGACGCGAGAATGCAATGCGTCCTTCATCTCTAACTACCATTAACAACAGTAGATTTTATAACACGATATATATATATATATAGCCAGTCTGGCCATAGATATAAAATTACATAAAAACTTTTCTTTATTCCAAAGTTTTAATTATTTTGAATTTGAAACACGTATATATTTTAAAAACTTTTTTCGAATTTTGTGCTATTTCACATATTTTTCGTGTTCATTATCAAATTATATTTGAAAAGATTGCAAGATAAAATTATAATTGGAAGGACTGCAGTCATCGCGTTGCACAGAGTGAGTATGGAGCCGTCGGTGGAGGGTCATATTCCAAACACTTCAAAAGCTTGCTATCAACCGTATGTTCGTATATCGTACTATAAACAGTAACAACAAGTCTTTCTCTGTTGAAGACTTGAAAAGGTCGAGGCGGCCGCGTTCTGTGAGAACTACAAAGGCTGTTAATGCTGTTAAAGTCAGAATTCATCGAAACCCCATTAGGAAGCAAATTAAAAAAACTTATCGCGGGAAATGAAGGTTTCCGCTAGAACTCTGTCGCGTATCGCGTATTATAAAACAAGATCTGAAGCTCAGTGGTCGGTGCGTATCGTCGATACACAGAAACATGCCCTAACTCAATCTTTACAACAAAGAGAGTGGATCGATCAAGACGCCTCCTGTCGCGATACAACAGGCGGGTGAAAGGCACTGAAATATCCTCTTTACCGATGGGAAAATTTTCACAATTGAAGAATACTACAATAAGCAAAATGGTCGAAAAAGTACAACGTGGTCATCATCCTACGTCAGTGATGGTTTGGTGGAGCGTGTCTTAATAAGGAATCACATAACCACATTTTTGTGAAAAAGTAATGAAAACTTCAGCCAAAGATAGTCTTGGATCATGTTGTTAAACCTCTCGGCAATACACTTTTTAAAAATATGCCGTGGGCTTTCCAGCAGGACTCTGCACCTACTACCCAAGCCAGGCCTGAAACAAACGTTCCGGACTTTATAAGAGCTGATGACTGGCCTTCAATTAGCCCAGACCTCAACCCTTTAGGCTCAGTTTTAGAGGACATGGCCTGCTTTAAACGCGACAGCGACATTGAGTCTTAAAAATCTTTGGAGCAAGCAGCTAGTAGTGGCGGTGATGGAAATTTCCCTTGGAGACAGTGCGTAAATCCATAGATTCGTGATGCGTGGCCAAACAGATTAAAGGCCTGTGTAAAAGTCAAAGATGGCCATTTCGAATAAGATACTTTTGGTTTTACCGAGGCTAATAAATATGTAAGTATAAATTTTAATAATATTACATTACTTATGGCAGGACTAGGTACATACGAACGTTTACATTAACAAATACTCGTTTTTAGCAATAAAGAAGAGGTCAAACAACACTGGTTCATCATAATCATCGGTTGCTGTAATTTCTCTTATTTTCGTATTGATTTCGCAAACATCTCGTTCGTCGCATGTTTATCCGAAAAAAACTTTTAATTAGCGGGGCGGTAATTTGAATGTTGCAAACAATGTCGCAATCCCAATGAGGGGGCTCACGTTTAACTACTGTTGCTTGCGCACAAATTTAATTATAGCCCGTTTTTGAGCAATGTTTCTTAAAAGTTTGCTTAAGATAGTTTTTCATAAATTAGTTGCTGATTACACATTTTTATATAACTCTTCATTTCATATTCTAATATCAATTTTACTGGCCACAACCCTCTTAAAATCGGATCCTAGATATGTTTGTACACGTTCATACTGGTGGTAAGTCTCAGTTGCCGGGGACCGTCGAAGTAGCATTGCAGCCGACAGGCAGTAGTGTCTTGAAGAATGCTGTACTGGCTGGCCAGTGACCCCTGTTGCGTGTGCGACGGCGAGTCGCTCGAAACGGTGGAGCACCTGCTGGTGGAATGTCACCGCTACACCTGCATGTGCATCGAGTGCGAACACATCATCGACCGCATAATGAAAGCCGACTCAACTTCGGAGATTGTGGCCGATGACACGCTGCGACCGACATTTTTGAACTTCGCGATCAACATTTCCAAGGATGCTGCTGCAGCCAACGGCTTCACGGTGGCGCAACAGTGACCACCCACATCCAGCTCACTCAACGCACTGAATCTTCACTAGAGCACCGTTAAACGGCAGCGTCAGAATCGCCAAGAGTTAAAAGAAAATAAAATAATAATAAAAAAAAACAGATTATAACTTATTGTCCCAAAATAAAGAATTACAGATGTCGCATGAACTACAGCAGCAAGATTAGCAGGCACCCTAACCATTAAGAGGTAGAAAAAAAAAAAAAAAAAAAAGTACATATATCGTTAACCTCTTCGTCTTCTAAAAAAAAATACATCTAGACTGTCCTCGAAACTGAATTTGTACCACCATTAAACGATGATAGAGATAGATATTTAAGAATAACATTGTTTTTGTTGTTTAACGTACATTATGCAAACATAACAATGTTTCTGTTTTATGAACGTATTAATGAGTTGACTGAAAGGGTGAAATTGTAATGTAAACCTATGTAAATTTACTTATTTAATTAAGAATAGATAAGAAAGATTTACGTGGCGAACTTTTTTAAATTTTATTGAGAATCCAATAAGAGAGATGTAGAGTGGACGTTATAAAACATATTGCTTCTGTCCTCGTCGTTTGCTCCATTGGACACACCGTCCGAGCCTTGCATCTACGATTTGTTAAAAATCCTTTTGGTTTTCCTCTTAATTACATCTACACGGAACAAACTAGCCGTGAGGAGATCCATTCGTGTGTCCATATCTATTTTTACACGGCTGAATGTCCGTCCGGGAAAGATCAAACGTCGTTTTCTATGCAGTTTGTTAGATATGTCTGTAAATATCTAAGGAAAAAATTTAAATAACGATGTATTTATATGATTTTACTTTAACGACGTAAATATACAAATACATTGTACGTAAATCTATTTGTAACAAAAAAAGGACTTTAATGTTCAGTTAAGTTTAGCTCCAAAAATAACTAACTTATATATCTGCTGTGTGACTAACTACAACTGCACAGGAAAAAACATCTTAGCTCTCTCACCTCGTGCTATATAAAGGTCCTAACTATCACCATATCGTCGTTATAAAGCGTATCTCTTACCGGTAATTCTGGGAGAGTAATGTTATTATTTTAATTATTTATATAATGAACTTGTTCTAGTTTTATTAGAAGCCCTGTGAGAGGTCCGACGTACAACATGAACTACACAGACTCGACTAGACGCATTCTAAACGAAGTTTGCGAAACACTAAATTTTCGTTAATTAAATTTCCACTACAAACTCAGATGAACCGGTAACAACATTGTGTGTGTTCACTAATTCCAGATACGAGCCGAAATCGTTTGATAATGCAATAGTAGTATTAAAACAAAGGGGGGGCTGTCGAACGCAATTACAAATTAACCGGACGGGGATGAAGTTTAACTGGTGAATAAATTTAGGAGCAACAATGTACGGAACTACGGGTGACATTCTTATGGTCCAGCATCGAGTGGACCTCTTAACACTTTTTACACCACGAGGCGAGATCAGCGGGAAGTTCACCTGGTGATAAATGATCCTAGTAACGTCAAGACGCTAGTTATAATGTTTACAAAACGCCCCCCTCTTAAAATATTGCCAACATTACCATAACTTTAACGAATACAGTAATATTAGTAACAGATGAAGAATTTAAGACACAATAATATTAGCTCATGGATGATTGCTGTCATGAGGTGGTTGATCATCAAATTATCAGGGAAGTTGGAGACGCGATAACAAAGATCTTCTTACAATTATATTTGATCTATTGTATTAATCAAATTTTTACGAGGAGATAGTGTACATGAATCAAATAACATAAAGTCGGATGTGAACTGGCGAAGTTGAACCGGAATCGTTTATAAATAGGAAGGTTATAAAAGGGACCGGGCCGGTATAGATGGGGGAAGGTGAGGTACTGCATTTTCCATGAGCACTACGTTGGTTACCCTATTCAATTTATTTCTCTATACTTACACGATACAAATAATAACCGGGCTAGTTCAATTTGAAACTTTGGTTATTGGTGGAGACGTACTACGAGCACGAAATGTATTTTAGCAACTGTTATTGGAACCTTTGAGGGAAATCGTTATCCAGCAGTAATACGGATTATCACCAGAAACGTTAATTACCGGAGTAACACTGATTGATCCGATTTAGTTTCCGCTATTCAAGTCTACGAGTAGGTACTAAGGTATTAGGTAAGTGCAGTAAAGTTTATAATTCCACTAAACCAGTAACCGTATAGTGTTAGTGCATCATCATCCTCATTGATATCCCACGGCAGTCCACAGCTGGACAATGTGTTATATATGAATTTTATATCATCGAATCATTGTAGTTAATATTAGTTAACATAATATCGATGTTTTCAATGTATGTGAAATAAGTACTGCATGCAAATTCAGGGATGAATTTTTGGGTGAAAATCAAAACTGAGAATAAGGGTGAGTTTTTCATAAGGGTGCAGGTAAGTAGTATGGGTATGGAGGCACACGAGGCCCTGGAGTAGGCGGAGCTTGCATATTGCATTAGATTTAAATTGTTTAAGTCGTTAAGAAAGAAACTTCCCCCGAAGTGGGAGATGTAAGAAACTTTACACGGGTGGCAGTAAATTTAATTTAGCGTTTTTTTTTTTCATACTTCAAATATATAAATTTTATTTTAATATTTTATTACAAGTTAAAAATCAATGTTAAAGTTATCTATGTACTATCAGTGTGAAAGCACGAGTAACGATTTTGATATATCATCATCAATCACAGATGACGAGAGGGTATTAGCCATATTCGCTACACTTTGCTTTTTATACATTGTTAATTTTTTTTTTTTTTGTTAAATATTTAACAATAAAGTGTATACGATCACAACAGAAGAGTTATCAGCTAAACTCCTTAGTAGGACTATCCGGTTTGAAACCTATATAACTACAGTGCAGCTAATAGTGATATAAAATGTGTTTCTTAGTTTAGAATAGGGGTAGTGGTCAAATTTGCTGTTTTATTACAAAATATCCCCTACATCTTCAGGCACCGAAAGACGACTAGTGGTGTACAAAGAACTTTGGAAAAATAGAATAATAAGAGGAGTAGAGAGCAGGGACTTTTACTGGTTTCTGTCTTCGGAGACCGTCCATACAGTACCACCGCAGCATCTATTGCAGCCGACAAACAGTACTGCGCCGACTTTACTGTGTTCCGGTTTGAAAGGCACTGTAGCTAGTGAAATTACTGGGGTAAGGAAACATGGTGCTATTAAACTATCTTAACTAGGGCCACGTCGTTTTGAGCAGGCCTATCACTGACCATCAGGTGAACATCCGGCTCGTCTCGTCATTATATAGAATAGCAATAATAGTCGTTTACCGTTTGTTACATTTCGTTATTAAAGGTTAATTAAACTATTGCAGGGAATATAATTATATTAATTTGTTACTACGCTATGTAACACTGTTAAATTATAATCGATTACTGATAATGATCTGATGTATGTTAGTGTAATTATATTAATGGTTCAGTTATATGAAATATCGATAAATGAATAATTATTATCGACAGTGTATAAAGCAACCTTCGGATGGAGATCGATCTTTTAAATATTATTTAAAATTTCTCCGTCACATGAAAGTGTTATGAAACATTAACTCTTGAACACAATGTAGCCGCGGATGGTCGCAGCGTCATATTTGTATCTGACAATCGATGTATCTCCATTGTTCTCCAACCTAACATATACAATATAACTATTAAACAGATTACGTTATTAATAATGTAAAACAAACTCTCACTAGTTCACATGTAGCCGCCTGAAGAACATACCATGCGGAGTATTTTAATATTTTCCATCATCCTAATGTGTCTACATAGAAGTGCCGGTGCTAAAGGTTTCCTGCATTACGTGACGGAGAAGATGAACGACTTCGCTAATTCGGTAATGAGCACCCTAAAAACATTGGGCAACCGCGTAACCAGGTTCTTCCAGAACCACGTCACCGTTAAGAAAGGAATAAACATGTCCCCGAGGAAAACACGATATTGGAGACAGAGCACGTTGAAACCGAAGAGTCCGTCTAAGAAAGGTGCGGCTGTGGAAACGGCCAAATCGCAGCGCTTCAAACCGAAGGTGGAACCGATGACGTTCATGAATACACCACAGCTGATCACGCTACACGGTAAGAGAGTGGAATCGCACATTGTACTAACTGAAGACGGCTACCTTCTGACTTTACATCGTATAATAGTACCGAACGTGAGAAGCACCGCGGAGATCAAAAACAACACTGTTCTATTACACCATGGCTTGCTCGGCAGTTCTGCAGACTGGGTCTTGCTCGGTGCGAAGAAATCACTGCCGTACCTTTTGTCGAACCTCGGTTACGATGTGTGGATGGCGAACGCAAGGGGCAACGTTTACTCTCGTAGTCACGTCACGAAAAACGTGAACTCCTCAAGTTTTTGGAACTTCTCCTGGCAGGAAATGGGCCAGTACGATTTACCGGCGATCATTAACTACATCAGACTCGTCAAGAATACAAGTGATCCAATCAATTTCGTCGGACACTCTATGGGAGCGACGGCACTTCTTGTTTTACTCTCTACGGCACCAATTTTCAACACATACATTAGAATAGGAATACTGTTAGCACCACTAGCGTTTATGGTGAACAGTCAAGGACCTTTAAGAATGTTCTGCCCAGTAGCTTCGCGTCCTCCTCCGCTGCTGCTTCAAGTAATGGGTAACGGTGAATTTATGCCGTCCAAAATAACACCAGATTGGCTGACGTTTAGACACTGCGCCGGACCACAAATATTTTGCAGGAACCCCCTACTGTTCCTCGCTGGTGGGATACTTCAAGAACAATCATGGGACGAGGGTCTGAAGGCTAGGGTGCTGAACCACGTACCTGCGGGCGGTTCCACTTATACGATACTCCATTACGCGCAAATAGCGAAAAATGGTAAATTCCATAAGTTCGGCGATATCATTAGCGAATTCCCCCTGAACAGAATAAGTTTGCCGATCGCCTTGATAAGTTCGAGCGACGACTGGCTGGCGACCGTACCGGATGTTAAACGGCTCTATTTCGGCCTCTCCAATCCGATCGATCATTACATTATTAAAGATAATTTGAGTCATACAGAATTTGTATGGGGGCCGACCGCTGATGTTGTTGTGTTTACAAAAGTCATAGATTATTTAGAGAACGGTTTAAGTTTGAGTGTTATTAAATTAAATGAAGTATAGAAATGTATTTTATTAGAGGAATTTCACTAGTTAGATGTATTATGTATCGTTTCATTGTTTTTGACAATAAAATTAATTACGTGTTTTGAGGTGTTTCATGTAATAAAATATTTGATGGAACCCCGCAGCGAACAAAGTACAGAATAAGATTGGCGGGTGCTGAAGGTATAGCTTACTTTTTATTGCTCCACCCGCTTGATGAGAAAAGTTTTATTTAGTTGCACCTATTTCGGAGGACTTTAGCTAATTCTCTTCCAAGATTAAAGGTGTTCTCCGTAATAGTACACATGGTTCAAACATACTTCACTATTTAAACCTTATACTATCGATATCTAATTGTAAAGAGAGTGTCATGGTTATCTTTAACCATATATCGTAATAAAGTATTAAATAAGACGTTTATTTTACCTGATCCGGATATGAAAATTACAGTTGTGAACAAGGACTCTAATTTAAATCTTTCTTCACTGGAGTCCCCATCCACCTAAGTGCAACTGTTGAGTACTTTTACTGACATACAGTAATCGCCAAACATTACTATGGTCCAGTTTAACAAGCACTGTAGCTAATGAAATGTTCTACTTGGACGTATTTTAAAAACCACAAGAGATATGCGATGCTGTGTAAATATCTCAGCTACTTTATATTACTTTTGTTTAGTCGTGAGAATCATGTAATTTTTATCTTCCGTTAATTTTTTTTTTCTCAATGGAATTAAGTATTTTTTGTACTAATCAGATTTCAGAAATCACAATCTGCCGTTCTCGCCTCTTTTAGCTACACGTCTTCATTATTTTATCTTAAAAGACTTTCGGGTTAAAGTGTAAAACACTGGAGGGTATTAAGCTAAAAGCCTCCTCCAATTGTTAATTCATTCAGTTTATTTCAGTCAGTCTAAAGCTAAACGATGGATAAGAATAATTATGCCCTTTATTTGTTGAAAACAAAGAAAATTATAATAAATGTGAAGCTAGATAACATTTGTAAGGAATAATTTGCGCAACCGTCTGCATTCATTCCGTCCAGAGGATATTGTTCCTGCTTTATTGTTTCTTTTTCGGAGATTTTTCATTAAACTCCCTATTCGCATCAGCTTCATCATTCTTTAAATAATAGTGATAAGCTATGAACATACGGAACCAAGACGTGGCCCCTTACTGTCGGTCTTATAAGAAGGATCAGAGTCACCCAAAGGGCAACGGAGAAGGCTATGGTCGGAGTTTCCCTTCGCGATCGAATCAGTAATGTGGAGATCAGCAGAACTAAGGTCATCGACATAGCACAAAATATTGCTAGACTTAAGTGGCAGTGGGCAGGGCACATTGATCGAAGGACCGACAGCCGATTGGGTAGTAAGATCCTCAAGTGGCGCCCGCGTACAGGCAGACGTAGTGTTGGGAGGCCTCCCACAAGATGTACCGACGATTTGGTGAGACTCGTGGGTACCTACGTTATTCGAGCAATGCGGGACCGATCGATGTGGATTTCCGGAGGAGTCATTGGTTGAGCAGTAGACGTCTATCGACTGATGATGTTGATATAAATATCACGTCTGTTGTATGTTAAAATATAATAATCTAGTTACGCAAGTAAAGCGATAAAGGACTAATAAAATTCCAACAGTATTTAAAAGGTACGGAAAATCTTCATCATCATCATCATTACGAACTTTAGGCATCGAAATAAAAGCAGTCTGATGTCTAAGTCACTTGCCCGTGATATGAACATAGTTCGATCGTACTGGATCTGCAAAATCAGTGCCCTCTCATTCCTCAAACGCTGGCAATGTTTTTACGACTCCTTCGGGAGACACTTACCATCACACGATCAGCTTACTCCTTAACTTACCTGTAACAAAAACCATGTTGTGTAAAGTTTACTGCAAGCTGATAAACTTCAGTATCGCAAACTATATGGCTTAATTTAATTTAGAGTCTACGTTCATTACTTAAATGATTAAACAAATAGAGATTATAAAAACTGATCGATCATGGAAATCTTTGGGGGCTGGATATAGGTCCAGCAGAGAGTGTTAAAGATAAAGATGAAAATTTTAATACTGGGGGTTGGAGAATAAAATTACTGATTTGTACTGAAAAATTTAAACTCGTTTTTTTGTAAGTTGTAAGATATTTATTTACTCTAAATATATATCCTCATTATCTATACTTTTCTGCCATCACTATATTTATTTATGCCTTTTTCATCTGACGATCTAGATTCGACAAACATTTTATACTATCTTCTGGGGATAAAATTTTTCGTCACATAGAAAATAGTCCAAATCACGAAAAATTGTAGTCCAATGGAGCAAAGTTTGGCGAATAAGAAAGATGTATGGTTTCTAACTGCAACTCTTGAAAAGATTAACAGTTTCTCGTACTGCGTGAGATCAATAATGTTGAAGATTGATTCACGTGTCGGAGCTGTTTCACTGCCACTTTCGACATCATTGTTCAAAGTTCGACTCAGTATACTTTTGCTGTTGTTGCTTCACCAGATCCGAGAAACCTGTAGTGAATAATACAATGAAGAGACTACCGAACAGTTACCATTAAGTTTTTATAGGTGAACCTTGCGCTAGGGCACCGTTGCTGCGATAGACCTAGGGTCAGCAATATCATTTTTCACTTACGGTTATCGTAAAGAATTCACTTTTCATCACCAGCCACAATTGGTTCAAATATTCGTTAACTTTTGTACCGATTCAACAAGGCAACACGAGTTTGTGCCTGGAGATCGTTTTACTTATAAAACACCCCTTTCTCATAATTTTTTCTCTTGATGTATTGAGGCAAATGAGTCATTATTGTAGGTAGGGTAGCGTTGAAATATTTCGCTGATACCTGGGTAGTTTGACTCGGATCGGCTTCCGCCATCTCCAGTCTTTCGCGTGGTTAGTTCTTCAAGTCGAAGTTCTCATCACTAGTGTTTAAATTAAAAAGGCATGGTGCGTTCATTAGCAGTCTCATCTCCAAACACAGCGTTGATATTTCTGCAGCGTTACCTCCGCCTATGGAACTTGTATTCAAAAATTACTCAGATATTCGAAATATCCATCTTTCAGGATAAAAAAACAATAGAAATTTTAAAATCGTATGCTGGTGCATTTTTTTGAAAAATAATCTTATAGGTAATGTATGAAAAAAGATTCACTCGAAAATTTCCATAATCTGCAGGTTTTATGTCAATTTAAAGTCGGTCAACAGCAATATTCATACTTTAAACCCTATCATTACTTTTCGGCTGATAATGATGATGATGATGATGATTACTTTTCTCAAAAATTTAGGCGTTTCTGTTCTTAGATATTCTTTTGTACTTGTTACGAACCTTACCAGTATTCCTATTCGTAGAACCAATGTCTTATTGGTTTAAAATTATATTTTAACAACAATTGACCAGTCACATGTCAAAGGTAAATTATTTAACAATTTTATTTTACAATTCCTTCGCTCCTCGATCAGTAAGGTTTTGGAAGAGCTTCCACCTAAGGGCAGCTCGCAGTAAAGCCTTCTTTAAGCAAATGCTGCGGGAACACTATATATCTCTATGAAACGTCCTTTTCTCTTCCATTTCTTGGTCTAATGTCACTATATATATTTTACTTATTATTACAAAATTTAATTATAAATTAATAACATATTTATAACATGTTATAAATATATTTTATCTTATTTATCTATCTATCTTATTTCTATCTTTTTCTATATATACTTTTCCTCTCTGCTCAATCCTAGAGTGGGCTGGAAGAAAAAGTCATTAGGCACTAAGTTCGCTTTTTTCTACATTTTTTTGTGTTTGCAAATAAAATTTTAGATAAATAAATTATTCAGAAAATCGTATCTAGTATGTAAAAAGTTTCTATCAGCCAATAATAGGTTTATTTTTACAAAAACTCTAACAAATGAGTTATATAGTTAAAGATATTTGTATAGCGTTGACCAATCAGTTTAGTTTTTATCTAGCATAATCAATAAAGTAAGATTTAATAACATGATATTGTTTAGATTCGAAGGGTACTACAACTATAGATCCGACGAATAGAAAGCAGCCGCTAGATATGTTTACGTTATAAGTGTCTTTATTATCTCAAAACTAATCCATTGTCTTTGAAATCTATTACCAAAATATAGTAAGCGAATTAGGTTTCAAAAATTAAAATTAGTATGCACTTTCAATTTAAGATCATGCCTCTAACAACGATGTACTCTTTCCTAATCGGCGTCTATATTATAACTTATCAAATAATTCCTCTAGACTGTGGAGTGTTGACTAGACTTTTATGCAAAATGGGGAATGATGCAGTCAATATTGTTAAAAAAATAAAAGAAAACCTAAAATCGGTGATGAAGTGTGTGTCTTGTGAATATCAAGCGAAGAGAAATGAGCTCAGGATTCGTTATAAAGAGTTCATGAACGAAACTATTGTCAAAGTGTTAAAGATTGTACCTATACGCGATGGAAAAGTGGTAGACGAGAAGGACATGGAAAATGTAAATGAGAATCAGTATATTATTAATGACACGAGAATAATAAAAACGGCAAAACGAAACGAAACGATAGCGACGATGAAATCTATAAGAGAGAAACCGACAATAATCACAACAACGACAGAAATTCCAAACATTTCGTATGTCGCGAGACGGATGTCACAACCGATTAATCCTATCGGGGGAGTTAAAAACCGCACGGAGCAGATTTTCGGGACTTATTTAAGGTTAGACACTGTAAGTCGTCAGGGTTATAATTCTGAAGTTCACACCGTCATAACTCCTGATGGATATTTGTTAACCCTGCACAGAATCATCGGGCAAACAAATAATAAACGGAAAAATCTAAATAGGACAGCAATTTTACAACACGGTTTATTAGGGAGTTCCATGGATTGGGTTATGTTAGGTCCAAACTCTTCCCTTCCATATATGTTGATAAATGCCGGCTTTGACGTATGGTTGGCTAATTCCAGAGGAAATAAATTCTCAAAAGCCCATCTGACGAAAAGTGTGCACTCCTCGGAGTATTGGGATTTCTCGTGGCACGAAATCGGTTTGTATGATTTATCATCAACAATAGATTATGTAAAAGATAGAAGTTCGGATAAGTCTCAAATAATTTTCATAGCTCATTCGATGGGTGCTACTGCTTTAATGGTTCTTTTATCAACGTCGCCTCAATACAACTCAATTTTGAGTTTAGTCATATTACTAGCGCCGCTGGTGTTCATGCAGCAGGCGAAAGGTCCATTTCGTTTACTATCAGAATTCCAAAAGTTAGATTTTAAAGCGACCGAGAAAATTCTCGGCAAGGATAAATTCAATCCATCGGAAGCTTTCTTGAAAGTTTCGCGTAGAAAATTTTGTAGAGGGGAGGATAAAATATTATGCCTAAATCCTTTATTGCTGCTCGTGGACGGAGGTAAAGGAATAGCAAACGCTAGGCTTAGAAGAAATATTCTAGAAAATTTGCCAGCGGGCAGTTCAGTGAAAACAATACTCCACTTCGGTCAGTTGATAAACAGCGGGAAGTTTGAAATGTTTGATGGCGGGTCGACGATGAATATTAAGAAATATGGTACGGTGTCGCCGCCGAAGTACCACCTGAGAGAAATAAAGCTTCCAATTGCTCTGTTCAACTCGCACGACGATTGGTTATCAACAGCTCCTGACATTGTGAACTTGTTATCTTACCTTCCTAACCCTGTGACTCACCGCGCCGTGCAGACTAACGAAGAGTTCGGTCATCTTGACTTCGTATGGAGCACGGACGCACCTGCTTTGGTTTATAACTATATATTTGAAATATTGGATCAATATCAATTCAATTAAATGTATCGTAGCTGTTATATATTTTTTTTTATTCTAAGCGACGAGACTAACGAGATGTTCACGTTGATGGTAAGCGATGCGCCCGTCCATAACAATGTGGTGCTAGTTAAGATCGTTTATATATTACAATGGGGTCCGTCCCCTTGAAACGAGTATGATCTTAAGTTTCGTTACTCCAGTAATTACACTAACCACAGCATCCTTCAAGGCTGAACACGTTAAAGTTTGCATACTACTTGCGGCAGAAACAGGCGCTGCGATGATAAACAGGGACCTACCATCAGTAAAAAAATGAACAAAATCTAAGGTTTTGGAATAAGAGACAGACTGACCAAGAGAAAAAGTGAGATTTTTTTTAATAATTTCTCTTTACTCTCTTTATCTCTCCCAAGAAGCTTTGAAGTTTAAATACTTTTTTAAACACTAAGATATATTTTATGAAATATTAATTGTTAATCATGATGATAAGTGATCCTCATTAGCCCGATGTGTCTATCGCATGGAGACGCGTAGTTTAAATTGTCATCAAGACCTACATACTTTGCGTGTGGTTGTGTTGGTGACTTTCGTTGGCGGTACAGTCGGCGGACACCGGCTGTTGATTTCCCGAGTGGACGATACGCGGTGTCCGTGTGTGTGCCGACGACTTTACATTATACGCAGCCCGAAGCGTTTGGTCTGCGGAAACCAATATTCTTATGTTCAATAAATGTACGACAACTACTAAAGCCGGCCACCACCCCCACCATATGGGGTAAGGTAGAAAATGATATATGCTTCAAAAATATTAGAAGTCTACATCGCAGGCTACATTTAGTACTGAACTATAAAGTAGAACTGCTAATGGAAACCAAGGGGCCCCGAGCAACAACTTACGACACCCAAGCAAACTTCACCTGCTCGTCACCCTGGTCATCAAGAAATGAGGCTCTGGCTCCAGAGCCATCACAGGCACTTTGACGACTCCCTCTTCTATTCTCTACTTATTTCATAATTTATATATATATATATTTACTGGTGGTAAGTCTATGTTGCTGGAGACCGTCTGGTACCACTACAACGCTTAATTCTGTAGTCAAACGGTGATGTGGCAACATTACTGTGTTGCTGGGATAATGAGATTTATCATTGAAAATAATGTGGTCGTGGACATCATGACTAACGATGATCTTGTGTAAGCTTGGTTCATCGATATATCTCACAGCTCGCATCTTTTTGAGATCATAACGACTTAGTTGGTGTTCAGGTGCTCACGCCCAAGATCAGTGCTCGATGTGAAGCCAAACTTGTGCGCTGTAAAGTAAATGCTTGTCCGTCGCCGTGAAGTATTACTTCATATTGAATACACTAAGCTTTTTTGAATTGACATGTAAGAGGATTACCCTTCAAGTGATTCCGGTGCTGAATCTTATTGAAAATTACAACCCCTAGTTTTCTAATACTTTTAAAGGGGGTGAGCGGTTTCTTTAGCGGTGCATGTGCCAATTTGTGTTTTAGCTATTAACTGTTAAAATTATATAAGGTTAAGATTTCATATAACATACTATACAATATTTTATTTTCTATTAATCAACCAGACGAGCGGGACGTTCACCTGGTGGTAACTGATACGTCCACCCTAACAACGTAGCGCTAGTTAGGACCACATTGCGCTCATCTGAGATATAAGACATTGAGTCTCTTTACCGCAATAATTACACTGGCTACAGCGCCTTTCAAACCGGAACACAGTAATATTTTCACAGTCCTGCTTGTTGGTTGCAATAGCCGCTGCGGTGGTACCTTTTTTTTGTTTTACGTTAGAGAAATGCCTTCGCATACCTGCTCTCGCGGGGACAAAGACAGGTTCCTCTTAGCTTCACCGTGGGTGATCAAGCCACATATACTGAGCTTCACCGTCACGGCAAAATGGGAACCTGGAGGAAAAATGAAGTAAATTATACTACAGGGATGTTCTTTTCAGGCTATCCCCCTCCCCCCCCCTAGAAACAGACACGCACAAGGGACAGTCTTCACTTCAAAAGAGAGGAGGAATGAAAGAGGGAATAGAATATAGAGCGTTAGAGAGGAGGATATGTAAGATAAGTAGAGAGCGAAAGAGGAAAGAATGAAAGAAGATAACTATAAAAATAGATATAAATAGATGTAACAAAAAATTGTGATGGTAAATGAAAAAATGAAATAAAAGGCCCTGACCCACAACACGCAAGGGAACAATAAAAAAAATACAAAAAAAAAGGTAGGAACCTGATCGGTGGTACCTACCTAAATGCTCTCCGGGAACAGAAATCTACTAGTTTACTTCCCAACGTTCTCTAGATACCAGGTTGATATCTTGACGTAAGCAATTTTTTTTTTTATTTACATATACATATAAAATAAGTACTTCTTTGGTTTATGTATAACTTAAACTTAAATACTTTACAACTGAATATTAGTTATAAGCTAAGCGTAACAGGTAGTCACACGACAGGCTTGCCTAGTGTTGGGTCATCAGTAAATGGCTCTTGATGTGTTCTTTTAATAAATAAATAATATATATATATATATATATATATATATATATATATATATATATATATATTAAACAATATTTTATTTGTTATAATAATTTTGTCTGTATTTTTGTATAAAAGTTTTTATATGAAAACAAGAGAGGAAGTGCGGAAGTTGTATGATTATAATGAGGACAAATATCATGTCTTTCAGGGCTGTTATTGGTAACGGCTATGGATTCGCCCCCGCCTGACAGTTTTATACAAAGGGTATTCCACCTGAACGGCCTACTGCAGCCAATTAAAATAATTTCTCTTTAAATTAATTACACTGTATATTTCCTTAAATGTGAGCGTGTTTATGAGTCTGTTTGTTTTACGCAATTGTAACTTTTTTCCGCATTAATGAACATTTTCGATGTTTCATTATATTCCGAATAAATGTTACGAGTGAGAATTCAGTTTGTATCATTAACCGATGGACGTCTACTGCTTTACTGAAAACAATAGGCCTCTTTACAACGCTGGACCGATGCGGGTTGATGGGAGCCAGAGCCACGTTTGTTAATTAGCAGGGTGCATCACGAGCTGGTGAGGTTGACTTGCATTCCGTGAGTTGTGATGCGCGAATCCTTCTAAACCTCTCAAGTTTAAATTGTATCTAAAATTTCATGCCATGATAACACAAGAGAGAAGGCAAAAACAGGAAATACAGATTTCTACAGAGCTAGCAAATAGTTTTTAATAGAAAGTAAAAAAAAAATACAATGGTATCATAAAATGCCCTCATCTCTTCAGTAAAGTATCGCTGATGCTGTATAAAAAAATCTATTACAAAGACATTGACCGTACTCTGGGTTCCCCTCTCTTTTCAATCTAAGCGAATAGGTACTGTTTTAAAGACTGCCATAACTTAGAGTGTGACGTAGATCAGGTGTTTCAAGTTGGGGTGACTTAAGTGTGCGGTTATAGTGGTTAAGAATAGGTACAGGATAGTAGGTTTGAATCTGAAGGGTTTGCGTTTTCGTCGAAAGGCGTATTTGAGAATTCTACTAGGACCCTATCTGACCTTATTATTTTCTGCTTCGCAGGTCAAATTTTCCAAAGATACCTCGCTTCTGGGGAGAGGTCAGAGTTGTGGGAGATTCTTACTCACTAAGACCCCCTCGGTTGTCTTCGGGATCTCTTACAGACCGCACCGGTGCCCCTTTACACTTTCTGTGAACACGTCTCGGAAGACGGGCTTAATCCTCCAAGGCATTATCGCTGAGTCATACATTGTCCTACGCAGATAAGGGCCCCCACCCTCAAGGCCCGGGAAACTCCTAGACCCTTTCAGTCGCCTACTACGACGGGCAGGGCTTACTCTAGTCCTATTCTTACTAGCCCGAGATTACAGGGCTGTGAGCCCCATGTTACCTAGATCCCAACACATGGAAACCGAAAGCATCGTGCTCCATTCAGTATTTTTAACTGAAAGATCTTAGTCGTGGATTTGTCCTGTTTTTTCTTTTATTAGACTTAACAACGAAAAGATGAGAACTTTACCAGATTGTGATTAATTTTTCTGTAATAACATGATGCTAGTTACGACGGTAATGCTTTGGGACAATGTATTAGGTTTTATTACCTTAATTTCTTTAGCTAAAATAGGAACACTAACATCAGGACTTAACTCTTTAACGGCAGAGATAAGCTCGGCGATACTATTTAAATTATCTCAAACAACAGAATTATTGCTAGTAATTTTTTTTTATAGTAACAGTGCGTGGAATCATTTAATAATAATAAAGACCAATACAAACGGATTTTCGTAGAAATTTGTTATTGAAACTGTTCGGAGTATTAAATAAATATTGTTGATTATATTGAACTACTGTATCCAATCATGTGAAATAAACCTCCGCGATTCTCGATAAATGTTTTCCATTTTCAAAAAATAAAACGTTCACTCTATTAAATATCGAAAAGTATTCATCTTAAAATATCCTTGTTTTTATCGTAACTATATAACTGTCAAGTTCTTATAATAATGATTGGTATCAAGTCCTCAGATCTTGTGACGGAGCTAATCCACCAGTCACTATAGCAATACATACTATATGACTATGAAATTGTTGGTTTGTTGTTTCCAATGAAAATTTTCTTATAATCTACTAAAGTCTGAAACTCTTAGCCGCTAGATCAATTCAGTTTAGCAAAAATAGGCTAGATAAATATCGATTGAGTAACCTACTGTGACTGTTGTATAATTTTGACAGTATTCTTCGTAAGCGGAAAGCGGGTTGAAACATAAGTCCGCTAATCTTCTCAATGCGGTCGCACCACGTCCGACCCCCAGCATCCTACCCCACAACGTTATCCAAAAAGCCGAACACGACCGCGTCAAAACACGCAATGAAAAGGTGCGCCCCACTCCGCCCTGATCGATACAGCAAAGGGCTTATTGATAAACATGATAAATGAGAGGTGATAACACCAATGTATGATAAAAGATGATGCCGTTCAGTCTTTCCGAGCAACAACGGGATCAAAAAGTCGACTATTCCCATCAATTTTATATATATCATTGGAGCGTTCCGTCAACATCACCTTGCTAAAGGAATCATTGGGGGTAGGTTCGTTTTCCCTAGACTACGACAATATTCAAATCCGCTGTCAGAAAGTAGTGTGCAAACATTACTATGTTGTAGTTTGAAGAGTACCAACTATTTACTGGAGTGAATTGAAATAGCAAGGCTATCCGAGAAGTATTATACAATCTAGGTTTTATCTCTTAGGTCACCACTAAGCGTGCTTGTTCAGAATAGTCTGGCAATGTAGAGCTGGTGGGTGGATTTCAAAGTAGCCTAACAACTTCCATAATTAGAGCCAATGTACCTTTCGTTACATACTCTATGCTCAGTTAGGGGGACAACGCGGAACCGATCGATGTGGTGATCTTCGATGACCTATGTCCAGCTGTGGACATCTATCGGCTGATGATGATGATGAATTATTAAACGCGCATGCTTTAATAATTAGTAGGGAAAGTAAAAAATAAACGTATAACTATTTGTATAAAATAAAAAGTGATCTGTCCGACCACCAGTGGCATAACTAATGCACCGCAGCTGCATAGCCCGCTTTTATTGCAAAATAAAACATTAAATATTGCAATTCCATTGCAAGGGGTGGGCGGGCCGGTGCTTGTGGAAATAAACCCCCGTGTACACTCCGCACCGAACAAATATTTTAACGTAACAAATATGTGTATTTATCATATAATGAAAAATTTAAATTCAAACCGATTTGTACGTCATCGGCGTGTTCGTGTCCGCAACTGGATAATGAAGATGAAGGAACAGAGATGGGGGAGAATACTATACTCTTCACGATTAAAATTCGGCAGTTTGCTGCTAGAGTATGGATTGATGAGCAAAAACATCTTAAGGCTAGATTGATTGATGAGTTAAATGTGCACGACTTTAACCTGTTGACCTAGCTGGACGTATAAATACGTCATCATCATCATCAGCCGACAGACGTCCACTGCTGGTCCTCCATCCTCAAAGTTCCCCACATCGATTGGTCCTGCGTTGCTTGCATACAGCGGTTTTTCGCGTCCCTTAATCGATTGTAGAGGTTTATATGGGGGATTTGGGTCATTCTCCACCACGCTGGCCCAAAGCGGGTTGGTGGGAGGTAAACATGTCGAAACAATAGCGAGTTCGGGCCGGACATATAAATACATCGATAAATATATGCTGCGCCCTGGAGCGGGTGGGTCGTGTAGTATAAACGTCCTAGTGAAAGAGCTCGCGCCCGTTATATCTTGCGGAATTAAAAAGGGAATGTCCCGGTTAACAGTTTAAGTTCCGCCGGATGTAGACGTGTGTACGTATGGTAACGGTAGTCCACCCCGTCGGCGTGGCCGTTGGGTCTGCGACGTGGAAGCGACGGATTAAAGTATCGGTCAGCGGCGTGAATCAATAACATTTATTACAGGCGACGCCGCCGTCCGTTTGTACTCACTTATTGCGCACCCTCGCTGCTGCTGGGGGGAGGACCGCACGTGTTCTCGTTCCTAATAATAACCATGTATTAGGGCTTCGCAACGTGAATTGGTCGGCTCGCGGCGGACATGCGGCCCTCTCACACCGCCCGTCACTCGAGCCTGATCTCAACACTTATATCGTTTATCTCTGAAGATCAAACCTGTTATTCCACATTTTGCATAATGCTGCTACTGCTCTCAGACTGCCTCGACGGCATCTTCAAAATTCATATCAAATCTTATTAAAACCAAATCTCAATTTACTAAAACCTAAACTTTTTAACGTCACTGACATTTTTATAAATGCCTTAAAGCTTGACAACATTGCTGCTTGACTTAAAGTGTGCTTATAATTATTAGATATAATCTGTTCCTTCTTCTTCTTGATAGAACTTGTCCCCTTTTTACTTGGGCTCGGCTCTCCTGGTCATTCTTCTAAATCTATCTCTATTTTGTGTCACAGCTTCTGTCAATTTGTAATTCTTTAGATCTTTATCGATCATCCTCAACCAAGTAGTTGCGTTAATTATTAGATATAATTTCAGTAAATTCAAGATTAAGATTAAGAATTCAGATCGTACTTATTCGAATAAGCTAGGAGGCTAGCTAAGCATTCACTTGTTTGTAAGTGATACACCTGACTATAACAACGTGATGCTCGTTGGGACGGTATATACAGCACCACATTGTGCCAATTACCTTGTGACGTAAGATATCAAATCTGTTGTAGTTATTTCACTAGCTAGGGCGCCCTTTAAACCGGAACAATGCTGTTGACAATAGGCGCTGCGATGATGCTCGTATATGAAGCAAAACGTGAATTTTTAAGCTAGCAGGTATTTATTTTGTCAACGTTATATTCGAAGAACTTTGTAGAGGCACGAGGGAGAATGATGACCGGAAATGACAATGTTAAATAAGATGGCGGTGTCCCAGCGGATGTTGACGGTATAGGAAAAAATACAGGAAACGTTTACACAGTACATGGAGTATAATTCAGTGCGTAGTTTAATTCTGTTTAACTCTGCTATGTGTTTCCTTTGGAGGAAATTAAGGGTCGTGACTTGGATAAAAAGCGTTGCATTTGGCTTTAGGCGAGCTAATAAAAATAACTAGCAAAGCTAATGCAATAATTGGTCAAGCGTGTTCTTTGTTCATTGATAAAATTTTTTACTCGAAGCATTATGTCTCCAGGTTTTCCACCGACTTCCCTTCGGTTTAAATCTATTGTTATTTAACTAGTTATAAACAATCGTTTGCTGTCGGATTCGTTACTAATGTAATAGCATGCACAACTTTAAGTTATATTGGTTAACAATACTTAATATTGATATTTGTTTAAAGTATAAATATGTATGTATACTTTTTTATAATAGAATTGGTGAAATAAAAAAAATGTAAGGGCTTTTATACACGACTTGGTGCCATACCTATATATACGATTAGTGTTCACCAGTGAGTCATGGGGTAATATTACCTTAACTAAAATATTAACCCTTCACCCCATAACGCTTGTCTCGTTGACATATATGATATACCTAATAAAGCAACTTAACTAAACATAGCGCCCTTAAAATTATCCCTAAAGAGCTTGGAGGCGGAGATCAGCCGTTTTAATACATATATCTAAATAGCAGCATCTTGCTATCTCTGTCGCAGTGAATCTAGAATTACAAGAATATATTGGCTTTTTTTACTTATACTTCAAACCGGATAACAGTAATGTTTGCGTACCGCTTAGGTGGATTAAGACGGTGTCCGGCAACAAATATCTACCAGCAATAAACGGAAACGGATAGGATGGTAAGTTGAGCCACACGTTCGTTCAAACCAAATTCTATTTAGGGTAGTATTGATAATGAAATCAATCTATATAACGGAGTAATTGTAAGTTGCTTTATAAAATACCAATTAAATTACGAGGGGGTGAAAATTAATATAACATCAAGTTTAATTTATAAGTTAAATAGAAACAAATTCCCCATTATCGACCGAGATCATTATATAACAATTTGACCCTTACGCAAGTATAATTCGTTGATAGATTTTTCTCACCCCGAAAACGTTACGAGCGGGCATTTGACCACGCCGGCAAATTTGGGGGTTGATAACGTCGACATCTTTCGCCGCATTCTCTTCCGGCCGCCGGGCAAATGTTACACGTTGTAAAAACTGCTATTTTCGAAAATAGTTGGTAATTAAACCATAGACACGACAGCTATTAAAATAGTAAACAATAGTGTGCAAACATTAGCGCGTTCCGGTTTAAAGGGCGCTGTAGCTAGTGAAATTACTGGGGTATACGAGACTCAACATCTTATGTCTCAAGGCGACGGGAACAATGTGCTGCTGTTTATACCATACTAACTAGGTCTACATTTTTATGGGCAGGCGTAGCACTTAACATCAGGTGATCGCCATGATAGTATCGTGGTAAGACCACTACTGATAACTGATATAATTTTAACAAATTTTTTTTTTACCCAAATTCCTTTTTTTTGGTTAGGATGGTAAACACAGCACGACATTGTGCCCGTTATCTTGTGACGTAAGATATTAAGTATCATTCTGTCCCTTTAGCTACGACGCCCTTTAAACCGGAACGTACCCAGACGTTAAGCGGAAATACAGTTTTTAATATGTTATACGTAAATCAAAGTAATAAAACGTATACGATATTGCTGGACTGTTTGAGATGTTAAAATGATTAACTCTCCCCTTTTTTTTCGTCTTGGAATTCATTTACACGGTCGCAATCAGCGTCAAATCGTGCAGAAGCTCTTCAGAAGTCATCACGAAAGGAATTCGGCCAGGAACGCAAGTACCCCGCCTCCCATCCCTCGTGCATTACAATTTTGTTCCAGGTCCATTGTTTCAACAGGCCAAGATGCATCGGTGTTTTTACAACCTTGAGAACTATTAAAGTGATTATATCTATAAAATGAACGAAACGTTTTTTTTTGGATCTGATGAAGCAATGAGATGAGGAGGACGTCCACCTGATGTCAACTGATACGCCTGCCCTTAACAACCGTCGTCTTAAAATGCTAGGTCACGATACCCTAGTAATTTCACTAGCTACAGCGATGCTGCGGTGGTATCTACATAGACGATCTACGACAACGGAGACACAATCAATAAAACTTCTATCTATTATCATCATTATCAGCCGATAGACGTCCAATGCTGGACATAGACCTCCCCCAAGGATCTCCACATCAATGGGTCTACAGCTAGCATGGCTTCCTGTATCACCGGACACTAGGGGCCGTGGTTTATTATATTCGTAGACGGGATTTAAGCCATTTCCCACCACGCTGGCCTTGCCTTACCTGCTCGTGGTGCAAACTACTAACCAAAAAACGAAGGCCTGGCTCTCACCAACCCGCATCGGGCCAGCGTGATGGGAAATGGCCCAAACGCCCCATATGAAACCCCATCTCATCGCTACATTAGATCTAAAAAAAAGGTTTCGTTCATTCGATAAATATAATCACTCTAACAGTTATGTAATTGTGTAGCTGTGGACCGATTGATCTGGAGATCTGTGGAGGAGGTCTACGTCCAGCAGTGGACGCCTATCGGCTGACGATGATGATAAAATATAGAAAATATATTAGTAATAAAAATATAAGATTCTCCGTTAAAGCAACCGAGTGATTTCCAGTTAAACGTTCATCCAACTATCATAACGCTGTAAATAAACAGCTTCAGCGGAAATACGCTAATGGAAAAATTCAATTTGTGAAGTTATTTCGCCTGTACAAATCGAACCGGTTAATTTAACCTTACATCAGGGGCGATGTTTCAATAAAATCAACCAGCCAACATTTTATATAAATTTAGAAGTTTTAAATTGCTCGTCGCCTCCATCCTCCTCCTACTCCACGAACATCTAGAGGGATAAGTAAAACGGATACTTAAATTTACAACAATAGTATTTATTAAGCGATGAGACGACCGGCATGAACACCTGATGATAAGTGATAAGTATAACCATCTTGTCGCTAGTAAAGCAATATATATATGGTATATGTATTGCGCTCCTCAAGACATTGTTGAGTCTCGATACCCCAGTAATAACGCTAGTTACAGCACCTTCCAAACTGTAATACATTACTGCTTGGCCGCAGAAATAACAGCTGGATTGGTACATACATAAATGAAGAACCTGTACAGATTAAATCTTTAAGGAAAGGATGTCCAGTTAAGTGTATTTTGAAGCTTTAACATGTCAAGAAATCCGTAACCTTTAGTACTGTAGGATCTTTTGAAAAAGGTTGTAATCGATAAGAAATTCTTACAGGTCCAAATTCAATTAAGTTATTTGAGTAATCTTTTTTTTTATAATTCTTACATAAGTCCGTATTATTAACAACTTATTTCCTAAAGAAAAATATCTTTCAGTGATAATCATTGTCTATATTTATCTTTCATCAATTTATTTAAGCTTCCGCCTATGTGAGATAGATTACAATAGCTACGGGTTCCCTAAGTTGATCCTGAAGGGCAAAACTACCTGAAAACGTGCTTCTAGTAAACGGCAAGTTTGGACACTAAAAGTTTTTACAGCAGAAGAAATGATTTCAGTATATGAAGGTATGTACCAGGTTTACGTACTATCAATTGAGTAGAAGAGCTGAAGACTGGAAGAGTTTTCCTAATCTGACTGACAAAATTTGGTTAGAACAAGACACCTCACGATAATAATCGTTTCGTTCCTGCGATCATGATCTCTCAAACTGTATTTTATAATTAATAATGTTTAATAGAAAGAAGGGATGAGAAGAGCAGGACGTTTTATTTCCTCGTCAGGAGATCTCATTATTTAATTGCACTTTTATGTAGGTCTCTGTACTGGTGGTAGATCTCTGTTGCCGGAGACAGTCTAGGTTACTTGCCACCCTAGCGACTATTTTTGCCGTCAGACACTGGTGTGCAAACATTACTGTGTTTCAGTTTGAAACGCGTTGTAGCTAGTTTAATTACTGGGGTAACGAGACCATACGAATTAAGGCGACGACATCCTAAATAGCATTACTATGAGCAAGCGTATGGCTTATCATCAGGTGAACAAACACCTTGCACGTTTCACCGCTTTGTCATGTAAAAAAAATACTTATTACCAGTATAGTTTAGTGCGTCATCATCATCATCAGCCGATAGACGTTCACTGCCAGACGTAGACCTACCCATAGATCTCCATATCGATCAGTCCTGCGCTATTCGCATTTGCGGCTTGGGATTTGGTCAATTTCTCCCACGCCGGCTCAATGCGGATTGGTGGGAGCCAGAGCCTTGTTAGTTGATTAGCAGAATGCACCATCATTGTGGTTTGGTTTAGTGCGTATGCTGTAATAATTATTGAACTATGTGAACGACCGCGTTGTAAGTCGCAAAGCAACATTTCAATACACGGATTCATCTCGATATGCGAGTGCGCATTCATACATGTTGTGTTGATATTTATAAAACTTTGCGGGCGCTTACTTTAACGTACAATGTTTGTAAGAGAAATTTTTAGTATATTTGGAAAGTTCCCCGTCAGCCGGCGGCGACCGAGCTTTCCTACTTTAAAATTTTCTGTATGGACCATTTCGTTATATCAGTTACAGTTCCGAGCTTTAAAATAACTCCTACGATATGTCAACCATGGATAACTCAGGAGTCTGATCGATTAAAGATGTCTCTCTAACGTTACTCAACAATTCGTTGGCTGCGTCTAAAACATTGTTTTTAATCAAAACCTGATAAGGTTCACACGTAATAACTTGGTTAGAGAAAAGTGCACTCCGGCAATGCATACAAACAATAAAAAATTAACATCAATAAGTAACTTGCTAAATACATTTCCAATTGGAAATATTTTATTCAATGGTAAATTTTAATATAGAAATTTTATAGATGCTAACTGCTTGACTGTCGAGCTGTATAACATTTTAATATTTCAATGTACCTTTCAATTTAAAATGCAAGGAAAACCTTTCCACCGAGGCGAATGAGAGTCAGTAAATACAAAGAAAATAACTATGCTTCAAAAGCAAATAACTCGATTTGTAAAACCGAACGGTCAATTCAAAAATGTCTGAAGCAATTTCTTTAAAGGTGTCAATAAAAAGTTAATAACGTGCAATATAAAGGAGTCTGAATAGAAATGAAGTGTATAGAAATTTGCAGCCGATTGGTCGCAAACCGGTCGTTCTTGGTTTAATGAGCATAATAGCCAATGATGCATGTGAAGTTCGTAACTCATGAAACAGCTCCTAACACGAACGAGATATATTTGATTTAGATACAAACAGAACAATTCGCATCACTTTGGTTCTATCGGTTAGTTTACATATAAAGCCGAGTACTATGATATGGCGGAACGGAGGTACCAAGTTTGTATGCGTTAAATTAATGCAAACAATGCATTCATACTCTGAATACTCTGCGGTTCCCACAAATATTTGCTTGGGGGCAACGGAAGTCACAAGTTTGGTACATACGGTGTACCGTAACCGTTCGCACAGTTACTTAATTACTGTTGGATACATATTTCAGTTAATGGCAACCAACTGAAGTTGTATGAGGGAAACCTTATTGTTTCGTAGAATTTTCACGCAAGCAGTTCTCATACAGTCGCGAGAAATGTCTAGACTTTTTATAAAATGCAGATGATGTCTGATATATCCGATTTAAATCACGCAGCATCTGCATATCAAAAATTCCAAAGCGGTGAAAGGGTCCGTCGGCGGAGAAGATGTTTATAAAAATGTTTCATCGATCTTCCTGGTTATCAAATCTACCCTTATAATATCATAAATATTTTTCTGTTTGTCATACATATGGTTACTTGCTTTAATTTATCGAATCTACACAGTTTGGCATTCATATTTGTATTTCTTGATATATGTGTATAGTAATTGTCTTTCTTTTAACAATTGTTTACTATTTTTGTTAGAAATTTTCATTATAAATGCAATCATTGATCAAAAGCTTGTATTCGTTAAAAGCAAAAGGAAAAAAAGGGTAACGTTTAACATTTGTGTAATTATACAGTTGATTTCAAAGGTAACGTTCAATCCCATTACTTGATTACGACGCAAACTGGGCTGCAGCAAGCTACGGCAAATTATACGCCGGGAAATATATAAACAGATTCCCTTTTAGTTTTAAAAATATTCCTATTTGAACTTTCGTGGCAGTTATTAGGAAATATGAAACCGGAACATTGCCGACGTACATCACCACAGGACTGCTTAACGGCAGAAATCGGCGCGGCTTTAACCTACACGATTTCTCTAAATTCTGAGATTTACACTGATTTTTACGAAAGATTATTAGAAAAATTACGAAGTAAACAAGTATTTTTAACTAAAAAACATTTTCTATCATTAGAAATGTTTATAAGTGAATGTTTATTAAAGTAATGAGACAAACAAATATCAAAACGATGCCGTCGCTACGGCGTAGGCCCGCGTAGACAGGACAATGTATTTGTACAGTATTCGTTAAACTACACAGTTCACAAAGTATTACAATTCAAAGAACGATGGTAGAAATATATACAAGTATTTTTTATTAAACAAAGGTTCGATACAAGCAAATGGCTGATCTGATGGTAATGGATAAGCCCGACCGCAACAATGTGCCGCTAATTAGGATGATAAACACTACATTATAATTTGTTCATCGCTTTGATATATAGAGATTAGCGTGGTACGGGCATGTTATGCGGAGGGATGAAAGACATATAACAAAGAAAGTAATGACAATGAATGTGGATGTTTATAAGGGTAGAGGAAGGCCGTAGGAAGTGTGGATGGGATTGTGTGAAAGATGACATGCATAAGAAGAGTGTGAATTTAGATATGGCGGCTGATAGAGAGATGTGGGAGAGAAGTACATACTGTGCCGACCCCACATAGCTGGGAAAAGGGCAGGCGGAAGGAAGGAAGCTTTGATATATAAATTATATATTACAAGTATAACATCTATGTTACTGTTTGGCTACGGAAAGAGATAGTTGAGCGTTGTACTACAACAAAAACCTACCATAAATACAATAGATATACATTTCATAATATTATTTATAGTTTAACTGTATATGGAAATAAAGCAAAAGATAAATATATAAAATATTGACGAAACTGGTGTAATATCAATAGGCACATCAGAGTTGATGAGAAAAACATTTTATGCTTCCAAGCGAACCGAGAGAAATTTCAAATTACAGTTTTAATGGAAAAACTTAAACGAATATACTTATTCAGTTACCAATTACTATTTCATTTGTACGTTAAAAGATTTATACAATAAGTTTATTGTATAACAGTTAAAGTAACCGCATGAGAAAAACACTATACATAATAAAACGTCGTAGCGTTTGAAACGGATGTACAAAATTATATTATATCGTAAGCAAAGATTTTTGGTAACAAAATATCGCACAGTTAATTAGAATTTGTATAGAATAGTGAATATTACACCTAAGTATTAGTGAACTTGTGAACCGTTACAGTTTAATTAAGGAAATCAACTTATGCTACACACAAAGGGAACTTCTAGTAACAACGTGTGAAGCAGACGGATTGGTGAATAAACACATTTAACTTATAACACATATTTTACCTACGGGGTGTTATAATAAAAATCTCTTCATCTGTCTATATTCAAGCTGATGATGAGGTTCTATTGTAGAGTTGGTATTACTTCTTTGTAACATCACCATCTCGCTTTTAACAATGAAAGCTCAGTTGACACCTAAGTTACTCCGTAAGCTTCACACCTTATTGTAACTTGCGTAAACACTAAACACATCTGATAACAGGTATATGTATTTTATAGCTGGTATGACGCCGTATATACCTGTTAGTTTTACTAGATACATCTTCGTTGTTAACAGGTAAGGATCTAAGGCAGTGATCGCTTTATCGAAAACAACTCAATTAAAGTATGTGACCGATGTAAAGAGGAAGCGGAAGCCTTTATGCTGGAGTAGTTTCCTCATTAGCAGTCCTTTGAAGCATGCTGAAGGTAAAATAGCATTACGGACGTCGTAATTGGACTTCCGTAGGGAATAAATTGACTATATAAAAGTGATACTGTAAATAGTTGCTACAACACAGTAGCATACAGTAACTATGTACTAATTTTACACTTTGATATGAAGAGCTGCCTAAACTTTCCGTACAGTGCCTAAATATGTTTAAAAAATTTATCAATGCAAAAATTATAAGTATTATTATATAAAAGTAAATAAAAATGAATTATTTATAATGTATAGTACCAGAGAATATGTTATATCAAGTATTGAGCAGTTATATTTAAAAATATTTCATCTCCCGCATCAAATTCATCTCCCGTCGGCAACGCGATCAAATTGGCCTACTTGGAAACAGCAAACATATGAAATATGTTATCTGTGTCTATCCGTTCTTCTTCTAATCGTTATAAACAATTTATTTATTGTTAATTAACTAACTAATGTAGTAAAATACACAATAACATGAGTAACAAAGCAAACAATCAAAAGATATAAGAAATGTTTAAACAAAACAAGAAAAATATAATTAAATGGATATTCCTTATTTCCGTGTGTTACATTACAAAATATTTTACTTATTAACTAAGTAATAACTTATTTTCATATCAATATATTGCTTAAATCCCATCAAATTCATTTCCCGTCGGCAAAACGATTACCTTAATATCATATCGATTTATAGGCTATAGGTAATCGAAAATTTTATGATAATTACTACAAGAATATACTTTATTTAAATATTTAAGTAAATATTTTAAAACTATAATAAAAAAAAAGTTTTATAGAATGTTATAAACGTTTAAAAATAAGATCATTAAATTAAGATCATTAATAGCGCAGCGGACGGTATATAATAGTTTATTAGAAATTTTAACTTGACAAGACTTTATAGCGGAGATTAAACAATAAGGGTTGTAAAATTACTTTTTCAAGTTTAAACTTTGAAATTTGAAATATATTATTAATTTTCTATTAAATTTATATGAAAATATCGCTATTTCTAACACTTTTCAGCGTTTTTCACATCCATTTAAAATACTGAAGAAAAATTTTGTCAAAATAAAACTGTTTTACTTACTCAAAAAAATGATGCCTCTTCCCCTTAAACCCGTCACTGTGGTGAAACTTAACGGTATCTAACTTAAACATAAGTTTTTTGATAAGTCAGTGTTTAAACGGTGGGGTGTCGAGGGTGTTACAGGTGGCCGAGGGTGTGGGGCGGGCGCGTTAGTAATGTTCACTTACCGATGTATCGATGCACTTATTAGTTTTATTATTATTTTCAATTCATTTTCAGTTTATTTTTTTTGTTATATTTTCAATTATTTAATGTTTCAGTGATGAGCCTGAAAATTTTTCACAATACAATTTTTTTTTTATTACGTTGTGAAACAATTTATTCTTGTTATCGTATGTTGAAAATAATGTATACGAACTTGTTAATTTTTGACATACATCAAGTATATAATACAATGTCATCAGTTAATTTCCGTTCGTCTGTACCGGAAGTTACTGGTTAAATACAGGGTAGTTTATTTAACTATAGTTTGTATGGCAATGGGGAAGGTTTTTACAACACTTTCGATTAGTTTTTTTCTTATTTCGTTGCATTTGTAATTTTTTTTTAAATGAACTTTTTGATGAAAGCCGATGCAATGTAATATGAGCCGTGTGCTGATGCTCGCAGGGTGCAAATTAGGGGGTACCTGGGAATGTTTCATCGACAGCGCGCGCTGTCACCTCACTATGAAGCAACAGGGTGCTAGACGCGTGCGCGTTTTCACCCCGGCGACTATAAATGGGCCCGCGGCATCGTTCGGACCTCAGTTTCTCGCCGGAAATCAACTGCGGAGGTCCCTTGGACTCCCGGGAGCATCGGACCGTTGGCAGTCAGTGTCGTGTGTATCGCGAATATCGGACTAAATTATTTTATAAGTGAGCTCGTGCCGTAACTCACCAGTGGGTGATGGTGAAGCTGATTGGTGACTACCCGGCGCTACACGAGTGAACGGTGGCGTCATTTAAAGGTAAGTTATAATCTAAGTTGCGGTTATTTATTTAAACTCTCCCGCGCCGCGAAACCGTTTTTTAAATAATCTCAAGTTAAATTTGATAAAGCTTTCAAACATTTATTTGATAGTTTTTATTAATTTTCTTTTTAAAAGTGAAGTTTATATAAAAAAAAACATTGTTAATATTAATAATATTTTTGTAACTTAACCGCAAGCATAAACTTTTGAATTTCAAAAACACGCGTGTCCGTCCGTATAAAAAAAATCTGAAGAATAACTTAGCTGCTGTAATTTGAAGGTAAGTATATATTTTTACATTTATTAATAATATATACGCTTTTAAGTTTATTGCTGATAATGTGCTATTTTATTTTTTAAATGTACTTAATATTAAAGTGATTTTTTTTATTTTACAGGATTTGCCTCTCAGCTCGCGCAATTTACAAGGCGGAACTAACATCAACATAAATTAATTATTAAAGTAACTTAAAAAAAAATTATATACTTTTTATTTGTGCACCCCCTTTGCAGGTTTCTTTATGTATTGTATTTAATTTTTGTGTGATTTTGTCAAATTTACGATGTGTTTCAACAGGTATCACCAAATACATATAAAATTTAAGGCGTACCGTATACATTCACTAGCTGGAGCTGTAATTTTTTTTTATTCATTTAAGCGACGAGACGTGCTGAAAAATCACCTGATGTTAAGTGATACGCCTACGTATAACATAATTTTTTTATGCAACGAGACGAATGATACGTTCACCTGATGGTAAGCGAAACGCCCGTCCATAAAACCGTGGCGCTACATAAAATGGTATTCGGTCACTTTGAGACATAAAATGTTGACTCTCGTTACCCCAGTAATTATACTAGACACAGCGTCCTTCAAACCGGAACTCGGTAATTTTTGCACAGAACTGTTCGGCGGTAAAAATTCGCGGTGCGGTGGTATCTAACTAGATGGTCTTCGGCGAGAGAGACCACAAGTAAATCTATTTAGTAAAATATTCTTAACTTCTTCGAACTTGGGACCACAACTTCGCAAGCCACCCCATACATACATGGGCTATAGGAGACGAATGACCATTAGATAAAATTACGTATCATTGCTGAAATATGATATTTCAACTTTGAAGTCATAAACGCTAGCCGAGTAACACGGGCGTCCCTGGTTCGATTCCGGGGCTATAGAGTTCGGTCAGTGGTGGGGATTTTTTGAACCCGCCTGGCTAGCTACTACCCTTCTATTCGCTGCAGCTCACGATCGATCGATACGGATCGATGTTTGGGCGAGGCTTATGTCCAGCAGTGGTCGTCTGTCAGCTGACAATGATGATAATCATTAGTATAGAAGAAGTTTGGGAATTATAAAGGCTATTAGAATATAAAAAAAAAAAACAAATTATCAATCGGCAGTATTTTTAAACGATAATCGACAGACAACGAAACAGTTCCAATAAAAATAACTGATGAAACACAGAAATGAAGTTTCCATAGAAACTAAAATTTCATCATCATCAGCCTATAATATACACGTATATAGGATATAGAACAGTGGGTCCTCGAGTGGCGCTCGCGTACCACTAGATGTAGTGTTGGTAGGACCCCCCCCCCACAAGGTAGAACAAAGATCTGAAGAGAGTGACACGAAACCACTGGATGCGAGCAACGAAAGTTTAAGCAACTGAAAAAATTTTTCAACAATTAGCTTATATATATATACACACATATATAGGAGATAGAACAGTGGGTCCTCGAGTGGCGCTCGCGTACCGGTAGACGTAGGGTTGGTAGGACCCCCCCCCACAAGGTAGAACAAAGATCTGATGAGAGTGACAGGAAACCACTGGATGCGAGCAACGAAAGTTTAAGCAACTGAAAAATTTTTTCAACAATTAGCTTATATATATATACACACATATATAGGAGATATAACAGTGGGTCCTCGAGTGGCGCTCGCGTACCGGTAGACGTAGTGTTGGTAGAACCCCCCCCCCCACAAGGTAGAACAAAGATCTGATGAGAGTGACAGGAAACCACTGGAGGCGAGCAACGAAAGTTTAAGCAACTGAAAAAAATTTTTCAACAATTAGCTTATATATATATACACACATATATAGGAGATATAACAGTGGGTCCTCGAGTGGCGCTCGCGTACCGGTAGACGTAGTGTTGGTAGGACCCCCCCCCACAAGGTAGAACAAAGATCTGAAGAGAGTGACAGGAAACCACTGGATGCGAGCAACGAAAGTTTAAGCAACTGAAAAAATTTTTCAACAATTAGCTTATATATATATACACACATATATAGGAGATAGAACAGTGGGTCCTCGAGTGGCGCTCGCGTACCGGTAGACGTAGTGTTGGTAGGACCCCCCCCCACAAGGTAGAACAAAGATCTAATGAGAGTGACAGGAAACCACTGGATGCGAGCAACGAAAGTTTAAGCAACTGAAAAAATTTTTCAACAATTAGCTTATATATATATACACACATATATAGGAGATAGAACAGTGGGTCCTCGAGTGGCGCTCGCGTACCGGTAGACGTAGCGTTGGTAGGACCCCCCCCCACAAGGTAGAACAAAGATCTGATGAGAGTGACAGGAAACCACTGGATGCGAGCAACGAAAGTTTAAGCAACTGAAAAATTTTTTCAACAATTAGCTTATATATATATACACACATATATAGGAGATATAACAGTGGGTCCTCGAGTGGCGCTCGCGTACCGGTAGACGTAGTGTTGGTAGAACCCCCCCCCCCCCCCCACAAGGTAGAACAAAGATCTGATGAGAGTGACAGGAAACCACTGGAGGCGAGCAACGAAAGTTTAAGCAACTGAAAAAAATTTTTCAACAATTAGCTTATATATATATACACACATATATAGGAGATATAACAGTGGGTCCTCGAGTGGCGCTCGCGTACCGGTAGACGTAGTGTTGGTAGGACCCCCCCCCCACAAGGTAGAACAAAGATCTGAAGAGAGTGACAGGAAACCACTGGATGCGAGCAACGAAAGTTTAAGCAACTGAAAAAATTTTTCAACAATTAGCTTATATATATATACACACATATATAGGAGATAGAACAGTGGGTCCTCGAGTGGCGCTCGCGTACCGGTAGACGTTGTGTTGGTAGGACCCCCCCCCCACAAGGTAGAACAAAGATCTAATGAGAGTGACAGGAAACCACTGGATGCGAGCAACGAAAGTTTAAGCAACTGAAAAAATTTTTCAACAATTAGCTTATATATATATACACACATATATAGGAGATAGAACAGTGGGTCCTCGAGTGGCGCTCGCGTACCGGTAGACGTAGTGTTGGTAGGACCCCCCCGCACAAGGTAGAACAAAGATCTAATGAGAGTGACAGGAAACCACTGGATGCGAGCAACGAAAGTTTAAGCAACTGAAAAAATTTTTCAACAATTAGCTTATATATATATACACACATATATAGGAGATAGAACAGTGGGTCCTCGAGTGGCGCTCGCGTACCGGTAGACGTAGTGTTGGTAGGACCCCCCCCCACAAGGTAGAACAAAGATCTAATGAGAGTGACAGGAAACCACTGGATGCGAGCAACGAAAGTTTAAGCAACTGAAAAAATTTTTCAACAATTAGCTTATATATATATACACACATATATAGGAGATAGAACAGTGGGTCCTCGAGTGGCGCTCGCGTACCGGTAGACGTAGTGTTGGTAGGACCCCCCCCCACAAGGTAGAACAAAGATCTAATGAGAGTGACAGGAAACCACTGGAGGCGAGCAACGAAAGTTTAAGCAACTGAAAAAATTTTTCAACAATTAGCTTATATATATATACACACATATATAGGAGATAGAACAGTGGGTCCTCGAGTGGCGCTCGCGTACCGGTAGACGTAGTGTTGGTAGGACCCCCCCCCACAAGGTAGAACAAAGATCTAATGAGAGTGACAGGAAACCACTGGATGCGAGCAACGAAAGTTTAAGCAACTGAAAAAATTTTTCAACAATTAGCTTATATATATATACACACATATATAGGAGATAGAACAGTGGGTCCTCGAGTGGCGCTCGCGTACCGGTAGACGTAGTGTTGGTAGGACCCCCCCCCACAAGGTAGAACAAAGATCTAATGAGAGTGACAGGAAACCACTGGAGGCGAGCAACGAAAGTTTAAGCAACTGAAAAATTTTTTCAACAATTAGCTTATATATATATACACACATATATAGGAGATATAACAGTGGGTCCTCGAGTGGCGCTTGCGTACCGGTAGACGTAGTGTTGGTAGAACCCCCCCCCCCACAAGGTAGAACAAAGATCTGATGAGAGTGACAGGAAACCACTGGAGGCGAGCAACGAAAGTTTAAGCAACTGAAAAAAATTTTTCAACAATTAGCTTATATATATATACACACATATATAGGAGATATAACAGTGGGTCCTCGAGTGGCGCTCGCGTACCGGTAGACGTAGTGTTGGTAGGACCCCCCCCCACAAGGTAGAACAAAGATCTGAAGAGAGTGACAGGAAACCACTGGATGCGAGCAACGAAAGTTTAAGCAACTGAAAAAATTTTTCAACAATTAGCTTATATATATATACACACATATATAGGAGATAGAACAGTGGGTCCTCGAGTGGCGCTCGCGTACCGGTAGACGTAGTGTTGGTAGGACCCCCCCTCCCCACAAGGTAGAACAAAGGTCTGATGAGAGTGACAGGCAACCACTGGATGCGAGCAACGAAAGTTTAAGCAACTGAAAATATTTTTCTACCATTAGCGTATATATATATAATACACTTATATACACATGTTGAGAGGCCTCCCACAGGGTGGACCGATCGTTGTGGAGATGTTTGGGAGAGGTCTATGTCCAACAGTGGACGTCTATTGCCTTATGATAACGATAGGAGATATCGAGAGAATCATTGACTTATTACGGAGGGGTGTAAGGGTTTCTGACCGCACAATAACTCTTGGGATCCAAACCAAGCCTGCTCATGGTGGATGCTGCATCAACACTGCTTCCACTAACCTGCATTGGGCCAACGCGGTGGGTAATGGCCCGAATTCCCCATATGAATCCCTACCCGATCGAACAATGAATCTTTGGAGAAAGCCTATGTCCAGCAGAGGTCGCTTATCGGCTGATGATAATTTCATCATCTCAAAATTTGTTACAGACATTGCTCCTGCTGTTTAGAGGTCAGCTATGAATGGATTTTACAAAATTCCTACCCCAAAAGCGGTTGAGGGGGTGTTACGGCCAAGCGGGCAGGGAACAGTTAATTTTATATATATCATAACAAGCAACTTTGAACTTGTGCTATTATAAAAAAAAATCGATAGACTTAAATCCCAGTACAAATGGTACTGCACAGTATTTTTAAAAATCTAGTGACATTTCAAGATAAACACTTAAAATAACTTATTTTACAAAAGAAGTGTTTGTACCAATTTAAACCATTAACTGCAGTAAACAACTGTAACAAAGGGGGTCCATGATCGTCCCTAAACTTGTGAAGCGATATTGCTCTGAAACTTGCAGATCTCTTAGCGTGTCGCAACACGTACTTTAGAGTGACACATTAAAGTTAAAACGCGCTCAGCATTCCCATACTCAAATTAAAACTTTCTTCATCAATAAGCGTAACACATTTCAAGAGTTTATTATTCAAATATGACAAAGCCCATTGAAAACAAATTTATATATATATATATATATGTTTATATAATATATATATATACTTATAATATACATATGTTCCGCGCAACGTTTTACGGGTCTCAAGTCTACCTCACCTGCACGCGGTGCACTCTGCTGAATAACAGACGAGGCTCTGACCATCCACCAACCCGCACTGGACCAGCGTGGTGGGTTACGGCTTAATTAACCCCCCCCCCACCCCCGCCCACCCAATGAACCCCAACAAATTTTTTTGCACAGTTTGGAAGAAATATGTCAGTGACAATATTGCCATGAGGCAAATGTCTCAAATCCTCGAAAGCGGTTCTTACATCATGTCGATTTTCTAACATTTTTTTTTTTTATTCGAGGAACATACGAGTAAGACGTTCACCTGATGCCAAGTGATACTCTTACTTATATCAACATGGTGCCAGTTAGTTGTAGTTTTATAGTTGCGCTCGTCACCTTGAGACATAAGATATCAAGTCTCGTTACCTTACTTTTACTAACTACCAGGTGTTCGAGGAGTGGGGCTAGGTGTGCACTGAGTTTCTATTGGAGCTGGTCTCTGCTTAGGAACTCTGTGCCACATTCGGACACTGGCGCAGTGTTAGTCCTTTCCTTGAGGGCGGCTCCTACCTCTGATAGCTCCTGTTTCAGTTCCTCTAGAACAGAAGAGGAGCCATGGTCACGTGTAGAGGTTGCCGCCACCGCAAGCTGGCTAGTGAAAGCGGACTGCAAGCCCTCGGCCGGCCCTTAAGCCGAGAATATTGTCCGCAACCAATTCCACTCTCGCTGATAAGCCTGTCTTTCCAGTCCTGTTCTATCTGTGCCCTGGCTAATTAGAGTTCGCAGCACCATGACCTCTCCGTGTGTCGCTGCTTTGTCCTTAAGAGGACCGTCCAGCTCGAAGTTAAGCCAACTCAAAGCCAAAAGCCAAGCCAGCGTAGGATCGATCGATAGACGATCTTTTATGGAGGCCTATGTCCAGCAGTGGACGTTTGTCGCCTGATAATTATGATGATGACACTTAACCACATTCTCTCCGGAAGTAGCACCGCAGTAAACACGCCCCCCCCCCCCCCGATTGTTCCACGATTGGCATCATGTAAATATTTATTAAACGTGCGCGGTAGAAACATAGTCATCATTAAAATCGCTAATTAATATTATACTGCTCAGATAATTTACCGTAATTACAGTTGGTTCTGATTGCTACACCGCAAATTTAATTCGCTCGATACTTTACTGTACAACCCCATTTTAATTAAAGGTAACAAAGGGTTTTTTTTTAACATAAAGATTGTTTCGTTATGGAGGTAACACATCTGATGATATATAGCATCGTTGTCGATTATAACGGTTTTAGTCAAGATTTTAAACCGGAGAAAGTTTTTTGTTTATATCATTTAAGAAAAAAACTATGTAATATATCTAATAATAAATTATCGTGAATGTAGATAATAATAAGTTTGATGCTGCTCTGACACTGACACATGCGCTAGGTCTCTCTTGACGACGGGGTGGACGTCAGATGCGAGGTGGTTGCTTGCTTGAAGCAAAGAAGCACCCGTGTCCGTAGGAGATGCCAGGGCCCCTTGCAAAGCAAAGAAGATGACCACCGAGAGGGTTTTATTAGGTCAGTCATATTAGAAATAGGGTATGTTTTCAGAAAATCTCACCTCTATAATAAAGAAAAGGTCTCTCTTGTTACAAACCGTCTCAGTACAGACCATCTCTCGTCTCGTCGCTTTTCTTTATAACGAAGAAGGGAATGATCTATTGAATTACCGCTAAACGGTACCTTTACTTTCATGCTCTCCAGCCACGTCCATACCAGACAGTTGGCATCCGATACGGCTAAATATGAAAATTCAATTTCACCGGAGCGATTTTATCAAACTATAGGGGTAGGGATAGAGCTTGAAAATAGTTTGGAAACAAATAAACGACTTCGCCCGCTCGTTTTTTTTCTGCGTCGAGTTGATTTATGACCGGGGCCGCGGGCGACCGCCGGCTCCCGCCGCGAATCCTGATCGACGGGGCATTTCAATTTATTTTATGAGTCGACACCTTCAGTGAGGACTTGTGCTTAGCAGAATAGCCCCCCATTCCAGCAAATTGACGTTTAATCAATCATTGCTTCGGTTAAGGGGTTGGTGCAATTGTTTGTTACACATAAACACTTTTGGAAAATGTTGATTTTTCGGAGACGTTTCGTCATCACCATTGCCTATGCGATATCCTAACTTTCGTAGATCCGTTAAGAGTAAACCTAAAAATTTCCACGAACTTACAATTAAATACGATCTTCACCACCATTACATTAACGATATCAAATAGGAAGCTCTTCTCTTAATTCATGTACAAAGCTTTGATCTCTAAATGTCTACAAACAATTAACTGCTTCCTGAATTTGTATTGTCTGTTTACTTTCCCATTAAACAGTTTTTCCTTAATCTTTATGCTGTCTGTTGCCCGCTTTGTAAACAAAGTAAAACATTAAGTTATCTTAATTACAACAAACGTTAAATTGAAGAAAATCAAAATCTGCTGATACATCTGAAATCACGCTTGATAATCTTACTAGCCGATGATAACCACACAGACAATGATTACAAAGAATATCAAGAAAAATAACTTTTACTTTTTACTTACAATAAAGTAATCTTGGGGAAGGCCTATATTCAGCAGTGGATAAACAACGGCTGATGATGATGATGATGAATCCGTTGCTCCGCTAAAATTAAGGGTGTATAAATCAGAGCGATGCATTTGAATTATTCCGACAGGATATGTTAACACGGTTAGTGTGGTGATTTACTGGTGATAGCTTTCCGTTGCCGGAGATGCTGTCTACACGGTTACCCCAGTAGCGCTTGTTTCTGCCGTCAAGAAGTAGTGTGCAAATATTACTGTATACCTATTATTTTAAATGAATAGATTATTTTAAATATTACAACCCTTCCTATTATATAATATATTATCCTGTTTAGTACGGTTCTAATTTATAGGAAAGGAGTAGCGCGATTCGTTGGGATATTTTTGTAGTCATTTTTTTTTTTTTTTTCCAACAACATCAGCTGAATCATCTGCAAATAGGTAAGAGTTGGTTTAACATGGTCATTTAAATACAGATCTTCATATACACGTATACAACCATACGATAAGATTTACAGTATAACGGTCTGTACGGTGCTGTAATTACATATATTTTTAGATTACGAAGTATATATAAAATTTAAATCCTTAATTCCAAATATGGTCCAAGTGAACCTCCGAGAGTCTAGAGGTCTTGACTCTAATAATCACATTCTTGTCTAGCTTTGGCATATGGTAGAAACGTCGATGGAGCGGGTCAACCGGAAAAGTGGTCCTATACAGGAAAAAGTCTGGAAACCTATGATTTAAAGTAACAAACACCGCCTTGATGAATAGGTGGTGGGAGAAGGAGCAAAAAGGCCGGGACCATTAAACGCCTACCGTCATTAAATAATTGTATTTAAAACCTTGGAGTGGCTGGCGGCAGGAAGAAATCGATGGAAGAATTTATTGATAGTGCCGCAGCAGAATAGGAAATGTATTAGTATGATTTTATGGATGTGCTACGGGAGTCTCGTAGCAGCCGCTACACGTTACAGACCTTTGATGGAATCAAACGGAAGATTGTTATTTTGTGTCTACGAAATGTCCAAAAGAGGAATTTTTAGGTTGGAGACAAAACAAAACGAACTTCTTACATAACAAAAATAAACTTTATTGTGCACTTGTTGTATTTAGTTATAAAAAAAAATTGTTGACATGTCTAGTGAAAATTTAAAATATGGACTGAGATTGTCAAAGACATAACCGTAGCGCCTATTTCCGCCACCTAGCAAGCACTGAAGCAAATGAAATTACAAGCACGAGGATGCTTAACATCCTAAGTCTGAAGACGACTAGTGTAATGTGACGATGTACAAACGTCATAAGATCACGTCACGCTATTTGTTATCATCATCATCAGCCGATAGACGTCCACTGCTGGATATAGGCCTACCCCAAAGACCTTCACGTCGACCATTTGATATGACAAGCGTGAATATTACTTCTATCTTCTGTGGTTTGGTTAAATAAAAAATATATAGCCCATATCCATATACTCCAGTCATCTCGATGTTCCGGCATAAAGTCATTCCGTTCAGCGACCGGATGCTTTCAACCCTTTTGGAAATGGCGCCGGGATTTATCGCGCACCAACAAAAGGAAGGTAAAAACGCGTAGTACGGACACGGCCAGTGTAAACAAGTTAGCGCTTTCAAACCGATGTGAATTTTAAACGGGCGCGGGCGGAACCACTCCGGCACCGAACCCACGTACCGAAAGGGTAAACGGGTCATAAAGCCATATCAATATTGACCGCTCGTGTCCCGCACAGCGCAAACCGCCCCGCCCTATTGACCATATCTCACTTTACGACGAGTCGCAATATCTCTGCATTCTTATTTATATCCGTGTTGTGCTTTTTTACATCCGGTACTAGAAGTTCTTTGCACAATATTTGATAACTCTAATGGCTACGCAGTATATTCTCGTCCCAACTATCGCAGTGTCTAAAGACAAAGGTCTTTAACTCGTGCGTGTTGCCAGTGATGAGTTATGGCACGGAGACGTGGACGCTTACAGTGGGCCTGGTGAAAAGGCTTCAAGTCGCACAGAGAGCAATAGGAAGGGCTATGCTCGAGGTTTCACTGCCTGATCGAATCAGAATTGAGGATATCCGCAGGAAAACTAAGGTCACCGACATAGTCCAAAAGATGGCTAGCCTCAAGTGGCAATGAGCAGGATATATCGCTCGAAGAACAGATAGCCGATAGGACACCACGGTCCTCGAATGGCGACCGCGTACCGGAAGACGTAGTATTGACAGGCCCCTCAGTAGGTGGTTCGACGATCTGGTGAAGGTTGCGACAGCAGCTGGATGCGGGCAGCGCAGGATCAGTCGATGAGAGGACTTTGGAAGTTAGTTAATGTATCATAATCACCATCAGCCGATAGACGTCCACTGCTGGACATAGGCCTCCCCCAAATACAGTATATAATATTTATAACGCCGACACGAAAAAAGAAAAAGGATCATCTCCCATTCAATAATACTAAAGCACAACACACACCACACTTACCCACTTAGCTGCACTAGATTCCTGCACTTAGAAGATGAGTCTAGAAACAGGAATTAACAATTCGGACACTTAAAATGAAGATCTATCTTCTTCTTAAAGTTTCTCACCAACTAGTGAAGGTTGCCAATCAGCGTGATACGGCCCTTTCTGTCTCCGTTTCGGCGGAACAATTCGGATGTCCCAGTTATGACAGTCCATTCCCTGATATTCCTTAAACATGACTTTTTCCTTCTCCCCACCTTCGGAATGAAGATCTATAAGAACTTTAAAATATCGGTAAATATATATCCTCTGAGCACAGATATGAGATAAATATGACTTGGTGTCAGATTATATTGAACATTGGCGAACCTTATATATAAGGGATTTCTACTTTAAATAATGCTGGCGATATAAATAGCAAACTTAAGGGTTGTTACTTTAAAACATGTGTGTAGCCAACATTCTAAATCTGTAATATGTTACGCTGAAAAAATATGTCGCAGCGATTAAGGGCGTTAATGGCCGCTTGGGAAATTGCTTTCCCGAGTGGCTACAATGGTCCTTTACCAGAGCACAATGGCCAATATGACCACCTGTTTAAAGATAAAGTGTACCTATCTCTTAAAGGCTTTTCCCCTATTACATTACGTATTATAATAGTTGAGATTTCAATCTAATTAATCATTCAACTAAACCCTTCATTATCTCAATGTATATATTAGACAAAGGGCTCTAATTTTAGTTATATTAATGGTTTAATTATACGCAGACGAGAAGTATTTTAAATGAGAAGAAATCTTTTTAGCTTAATTAACGTCGATTATTTTGGCAAGTTAAAAACAGTCGTAATTATACAGCGGAGTGAACAAAACAAACGCAATTACGTGTAATAACCGCGAGGCTGAACACCTCCCTCCCTTGATACAGCGACAGGTTAAAAATGACCGAAACGTTTAAACCCTTGCCCGTTTGTGATTATTGCGGCCCGCTTTAAACAAATGTTTAGAATGTAAAGTAATAATAATGTTTATAAATATCATCCATTGTAACAAAGAGCCGAGGGCGCGGTGGTGGCGTCGCGCTGCCTGGTAGAGATAACGGCGGGGCGTGAGTACGAATACGTTAGCGGTTCGGCCACTTCCGGCCACCACACGTGACTCTGGAGCGTTATATGCATCCCGAAATAAATACTGAGCGCTCAACAGTTGTTTAGATGTAAATAATATCAATATCGGAATATATATGATAAACGAAAAGGACTAATAAGATAATATAAACTATATATACTATTAACGAAAATAACTTCGGCACATTTAACTATTCAAAAAATGAAAAAAAAAAAAACAGATGGCCGTTGACTGAAAATCTTAAACCGCGCTTTGTTTCATCGTCGCATTGTATTATGACAAAGAATGAAAAAAAAAAAAACTCAAAGTGAATCACTCGAAAAAGTCAGGTAAAATACACAATTTCTATTATAAGAAGTTTTCACAAAGGGCTTTTATCTTGGCCAATGTGCTTCTGACACTTCCGCTTTTAATTAAAGCCGTGGATCCGGAAGGAGCGGTTCAGATGGGAAGCGGAGGGGTTTAGTAGGAAGGGACATGGGGAAGGGGCGGGGGGGGGGGGATCGGCTGTGTATCATAAAAAAGTAACGCTTAGCAACCGCAGCGAGTTAAGCTAAATCAATATTCCAGTTTCCAGTTTGGCAGCCGCCGCTTCACTTTAATACGGATTGATTTAAATTCATACAGTCCGCATTTGAATTGCACAACCCACTGTTTTATTTAGTGTCGACTGGCTCAGCCAATCTCAATGCTAAAAGGGTAAACTGATCAACATATTTAAATGCCTCGTTATCCTGGAGCTGAAACTAGAAATCAGCGATGCCATTATGAAACAGTATTATTAGCTTGTTTCAGCAATAGCAATAATGTGTATACTTAATTGAATTGTAGATTTATTCTTATTCTAGGTCGTTATCACTCTAGATAGAGTGGTGGTGGTGATCACTTCAAATGTTGATCGCAAGCTTAACAACACGTCGCCATTCTTCTCTGATGGCCGCCTTACTAGTGCATTCATATAGTGGTATCGATGATAAGCGATTTACTGCCGCCTTTATCTGGTCAGTCCATCTCATAGGCGTTCGTCCCCGTGGCTTGGTAATCCCAACCTTTCCCTGGACCATAACTCGCCCAATAGCTACCTGTCGGCGGCATACGTGACCAAAAAAGCTGAGGATACGAGACTGTACCAAAGATGATAAACGCTGCTTGATATCGAGTTCTCGAAGTATATAGACTTGTTGGTACAAAGTTCAGTCCACGATACTTCGAGCATTCGCCTCCAGCACCATATTTCTAAACCATTTATCCTTTTCTTCTCTAGTTTTTGCTAGTTTCACGATTTTGCGACGTACAAGAATATAAGGAATACAAGTACCCGAATTAGCCGGATAATTGTGATCTTTCCAGATTTACAAGTAGTACCAAATTATGTTACTATGTTTAACGTATTCCTCTTTTTTTACGATACGGTTGTAATCTAATAAAAATAAGACGTCGGTTAAGGTATGCGGAGTACTCCGTCTTCAAGTCGATGTCGACACTGTGTCTAAATTGCATCCGCCGATGGCCTGTGAAGATATTCAGGAGTGAGAATTATCTTCAGCCGAAAACCATTAGAATAATAGCGGCGCATTCTGTGTTTGCGATAAAAGTGCATCTCGACTTTATAACCAACGGATTCAGGATTCAACATTTAAAGGCGAAGAGACGGGTTTACCTTTCATCTCACTCGCTGCCGGATAGCTCCGAGTGGGGCTCATTATCATTTGAATTTTATCAGGAGTTCACTCACTTTGCAGTTTCAAAGAAAAAATTCGTACATTGAGTTCATTGCCGATTGGATGCTTTTTGCGCAAGTCGTTTCATATGTAAACAAATTACATTATTATTAACATATGTATGATTTACAAATAAAATGTTCATGGATACTGTTGGAAAATGTTTTCATTAAGACCAGCTATTACTATAATATACATGCATAATTGTGGACACCAGACCTAATCACTTTGCGCGCCACTTAGGAAATGCATCATAACGCCGCGGGGCGTACCTACATACGACTGTATACAAAATTATACATCCCCGTATGTTGTAGGTGGTGTGGCCACAAACTCACACCCCTCTCACTAATATTACTTTAAAATTAAATTCAATCTTCACTTCTCAATACTTCACCGATTTGAATATACGACGTGTATAATGCTTTCAGTGTTTTTCATTCTGGTATATTATAAAGAAAAATATATATTACAAAAGTGTGATGATAGTCGCAAGTAGAGGATTGTTCAGGACGTGTGGATGATCATCATATCGATAGATACGGATATGGAAATGGATTCCGGTGTTTTGAAGTGATACACTAATACCATAATTATTTATATTGGGACTGGACACGATGACCGCAATCCCAGTGGTGAGTGAGAGCAGGACTAAAGAACGAGATAAACCATGACAGAATATGTGAACAATTTTCCGAAGCTTTATGCATTATGTTATTTTAAGCAAAAAAAAAATAAGTTACTAAATTTACACAACCACCGTTCTTGATGTAACGAGTCTCATGGCTGTTAGCTTTTAGCTTTATGCCCCTGACAACTTTTTCGCTTTAAAGTAAATTAGCTTATGATTGCCAACTGAACGACTCCTGATAGTCTATAAACTTTCATTCTCTAACTAAGCAAGAGATTATGCAAACTAAAGTTTTATACTTAAGTTTCCTATTAATGGTACTAAAGTATTAGATGAGCGAACGAGCTCCCTTAATTCCTTTATGGTGTATTCGAGGTAAGCGTCCCTCTTGTGGGCAATTTTTATTGTACGAGATATTAGGTGGATGGTTATAAGGGTAGAGGAAGACCGAAGAAAGTGTGGATGGATTGTGTGAAAGATGACATGTGTAAGAAGAGTGAGAATTCAGATATGGCGGCTGATAGAGAGATATGGAAGTACATACTGTGCCGACCCCACCATAGCAGGGAAATGAGCAAGGGGAAACTATATGAAATATTGGATGGATACGGCAAGCTGAGGATCGCATTTGGTGGAAGATAATGATGAAGGCCTATATCCAGCAGCGTATAAACAAAGACCTATAATGATGATGATACAAAATATACCGATTATTAACATGCGAGGGTGGCGGCGAAAGCAGAAGTATATTAGAAATGCAGTGTCGCGATAGTATGACCGGAAATACCGACATTTTATTCTATAAAATTTCCCTATTCTATTTTTAAGCGACAATGTAACCGGATGGGTCGACTGTGCGCATTGTGCAACAATTTGGTGCATGTGCGGTTAAACATGAGAGCTTATGTGTTGCATTGTGATAACACTGTTATGAGAAGAGTACAATTTTACAATCAATAGCGCTTTGTATAAATATATATATAGAACTTGTAAATATACACCGCTTATGTATATTGTCTTCCGAAGAAAAATAATCCTCACTATCCATTCACCCTGAAAGTTCTTACACATGTTTGTCTCTATTAAATAAAGCAACGAGACGAGCGGGAAGTTCATCTGCTGATAAGCGACACGCCTGCTCATAACAACGTGACGCTAGTTAAAATGATATATACTGCACCACATTACCCTCGTCGCTTGAGGCGTAATATGATGGGTTTCGTTACCTCAGTGTCTACACTAGCTATAGCACACTTAAACCGTAACAGAGCAATGTTTGCATAGTATGTGGCGGAAGAAATAGGCACTGAGGTGGTACCTACCTTTTTTTTATCGCGGAGAAATCTTCTTAAAAGATACCCTACTTCTGAGGGGAAGAGATTATGTGGGACTTCTACCCACTAAAACCCTCCTTGGTGGCTCCCTCCGAGCATTAGGAGAGGCTCCAAGATCCACTAGGAAACGCATCGGTGCTTCCTTGCACTCTGGCTGAATGGTCCCACGGAAGGTCTAAGCCTTTCTTAGCACCCACGGTGTGCTACGGCAAATACAATACCACCGTGCATTTGCTGTCCTAATGCTCGCTTATGAAGCTCTGAATACCTCCACCCTCAGGGCTCATGACCCCGAAGATCCTTGTAGTCGCCTTGTACGACAGGCAGGGAATACATTAGTTCTATTGTTATTAACCCGTGACTACAGGGCTGGCGGGGGTACCTACCTAGACGATCTCCGTCAACAGATACCTATCACTAGCAAGAATTGCGTATATGCTAAAATCAAAACCATCCCTTTGTCATTGGTTAGAAATAAATATCCGTAAAACTAGTGTCGATGGTAAACAATGACACAAGCTCACGTGTTACATACGGAATCACGTGAGGGTGGTAAAACCATGTCACAATTCCGGACAGCGTCAATTATAAAAGCTTCAAAAGTGTACGGGACTCGCCTACTGAAAGTTAGATTGTTCCTTTGTTGAAATTTTCAGCGGCGGATGCATAAAATTCAGCTCGCTTGTAGGCTTTCAGAATTTATTGTTTGAGCCATACGAATATTAAATCGGATTTCCTCTCGCATTTTATTCTTGGCGATGACTTTTTCTGGTTCGCTCACAGGACAAATGATTCCTGTGTATCCAATTTAGGACTCTAGCGCCATAGTACTGTTATTCAAAAATTCATTTAAATCACAATCATTCCAAATCATATTCCGATATTAGATCGTATCTGAATTATAAACTATACCTTTTTATATGACGAAGCGCATCGATAACAACATCGCTCTAGTTAGAATCATGTACTTCTTCTTAAAGTTCCTCTCCAATTAAAGCTTGGCGATCAGCGTGGTACAGTCCTTTTATGATGACGTGCACAGCACCGCATTGCGCTCGTCACCTTGAGACATAAGATGCTACGTCTCGTTACCTCAGTAATTTCACTTTGTCACGGTCATGTGTCACTTAACATCAGGTGAACAGTCGCTTTGTTGAACAAAAAAAAAAATCTACAACTTTTATTTTAATAAATATGCTTCATAAAGCTTTCCTCCATAGATTAGTAACGGAAAATGCTATCAATAGTCTCCATTCATCAGTTGAACGCAGCTCGTTTCTATTCTGCATATGCTGAAATAAATTTCATTGTTATTCTATTCCACATATATCTATAGTAGTTTACAACCGCAGTGTTGAATATACCATATTATTCATTGAGCATAGAATTAACTGGGAGGGTGCACTGCATCGTTAATCTGCCATTACGTGAAACAGGTTTTTCGTTCGCTTCCGAATTATTTATACCTCTGTGGCTCCCTCTTAATCCTTTATTGGCCGAATATACCTTTTAGATAACAAATACGGAAGTCCATTAAAGGATTTAAGGAATTATACAAGTACCCTCCAAGCGACGTACTAATGTGTTAACTATTCAACCGTACGAGACTTTGTCTATCAACGCATACGTATAAGTAATGGAACATATCTAAAGCTTTTTTTTTATCACAACTTGAATAAATATTATTGCAACACTTTAACTTGAATTCGCGATATAAATTTCCTTTGAATGTTATTTCCTGAAGGTTGAGAGACACTATTCAAAATCAGTTCGGCGAATGTGAGGTTTAACATACATACGTACGCTGTTCGTGGGAGGTATATAAAGTAGAAAAAAAAGAGCTTTTATTCCACCTAAGTGGAGTGGCAGCATTTTGTGAGATAGAACCAACAATAGGCTTCAAATCGCTTTGATCTACTCCCCGAGCACAATATACCCGATAATTCACATCATTTTGTAATGCACCTTTGCTTCTCTCTGTTCGACTAAAAGACGATAAAAAACTTCAAGTGATATTCAACTTTAACACGTACGGTATAAGAGTTTCTTTACTTCCAATGTTTTCACAGCCGTCGATAATAATTTATGGGCGATTGATATTAAATTTATTATTTAAGTACAATCGGCTAAAGGAAAGTCTCTAAATGTTCTTCGGCACAAGATCTAGCCGAGTCCAATGATTTAAGAATATTACTTTGATATATCAAATGAAGGTAGAGAAGAAGAATTAAAGAGAGGTACGTAGGAACATCGAAGTCAAATGTACGAAGCATTCGCTTTAAATACAAATTAGACGATGACCACGTCGGATCAGTAGTCGAGGTATTTGCCCAACGATGCGAATTGGGATCTTCATGAAACGGGCCTACTTCTTTGTCAAAAGAAGGTTATCACCACCACTTTAGCTCAAGAACATTCTTACACACACAGCCAGTGTAAGACCGTTATTGAGCTAAGGTGATCATCGGCGTGCTCGTAATTAAACCTCTTCCCCAATTGGGGAATGAATTTTATGAAAGAACCTTAACGAGCTGCTAAAATCGCATCCGTTCGTGAGGTCTTTAAAAAAAAAAATTAACGCAAATGACGCTTCTGCGATTAGTCTCTAAAGATTTTTCGAGTGGAAATTGTGAACTCAATTCGGAATTGCATCCGAAACTCATTTTGACCTTTCCGGATGGGCATTTAATCGTGTTAAGGAACATCCTCACGAGTGCATGCCGCCACGCCTCATCACTCACTCTGCGAGTGCAGGTCTCTGAAGAGCAAAAAAAATTTAAATTCCACGAAAATATTCATAGGTTTTTTGACAAAGGATGCCTATCAAATATGCATACATATAACTGACTAAATAAAGTTCATAGAATAGATTGAGGTTTCCGGATCGACTTTCTACTCGTCACCAATATACATATTTATTAACATCATGTAACATACAATGATATATGTATACAGTACAGCAATACATATATACACCACCACCATCACTATCGGCCGATAGACGTCCACTGCTAGACATAGACCTCAAACAAAACTCTTTACATCGTAGGGGTTCACTTGAGGGGATTCGGGCCATTTCCCACCATGCTCGCCCAGTGCGGGATGGTGTGCGTTAGAGCCTCGTCTGTTGATTAGCAGGGTGCAGGGAGATGAGGTTAGCTTGGGTTCCGTGAATTGTTATGTGGGACCCCTTACAATAGAATCATAATCAATAGATAACCTTATACTTGTAGTAGTGTATGGTTGTCAAAGTAATCTATATATGCAATTTCAAATAATCATATCTGTCGGGTGATACTTATTTTCAGCAGTGGACTGATGCAGGCTGATGATGAAGTATCAATACCACTTGCAGTTTTTACAAAAAAAAAATCTCAAAGGTCTACACCAGTGCAATGAGTGTGACAATTAGATATTGAACTACATCATTTTTAAACAATATCTGTCAATTGATCGGATATGTCTTCAAAGGTTATAACTTAAGTGAACATCAAGACATATTGCTAAGGGTTAAGTGGAGAGGGGAAGAGGGTGGGTACTCGCGCCCTAGTGAGCATATGATTTTTAAGAGCGCCATGAGGGATATCCAAGGGAGTAAGATATTTTTCTTAATGAGGGTACACAGCCCCGTTTTCATTGTTGGCACGTATGACACTAAAGCACTTCGACAAAGGGTGCAAAGTACTTATTATAATAAAACCGTGAAAAATACGGATAATGGAATAAAACCTTTTTCTAACGTTTTGTACAAAAAGGAAGTAAATGTTATATATTTAATAGGACTTATGAATATTTCATTAAAGCTGTTTTTGATATTAACAGGCACCGACATAGTATTTAACGAATGATATATTATTCTATTCGAATTATTTGTGAGACACGTTAAGCATCGTAACTTTATGCAGCTTCTTCAGTGAAGTTTAACTTCGCACAACTTACACTCGACCGGGCGTGAAATGTGAAGGTGCAGAGGGATGCAAATTTTTCGTTCCTTATATTATCATAAAGATGTATTGATTTATGAACAAGGTCAATTTACTTTATATATATATATACGTAGAGATCCCAGGAACAACTGAGGTCACCGATATATCCCAATAAATTGCTAGACTTAGCATTACTTAGACCGACAGCCGATGGGGTAGTAAGGTCCTCGAGTAGCGCCCGCGTACCGGTGGACGTAGTGTTGGGAGGCCGCCCACAAGGTTAACCGAGGATCTGGTGAAAATCGCGGGAACCCACTGAAAGCGAGCAACGCGAGGCTGATCGATGTGAAGATCTTTGGGGGAGGCTGTCCAGCAGTGGACGTCTATCAGCTGATGATGATGAATATTATGAAAGTTGTTATTTATTAAGTAATTTATATTGGCAACACTTGTGCTTGTCTCAATAGTGAGAATTAATAAGATCTAATGTTTAATAGCGAGCGGTGGGGGGAATGATATTCGGAGTATCTCTGCGTGATTAAATCAAAAACGAGGATATTTGCGGAAGGATCAGGGCATATTATTCGTAAAACTCATGGGCGTTGGGGATTTTAAGTGGCGATGGAATGGCGACCCTGTACCGGAAACCGCAGCAAGGTATATAGCAGTAGGGAACTGAGTGGACAGACGTTATTAAAATAATCGCGGGAAGTTACTGGGTTCCAACTGCGCAAGATTGTGTTTCCTGGAATACACAAGACCCATGTCCAGCAGTGGACGTTCATCGTCTGAGATGATGAATCTTGATTTTTGTAACATTATATACTGAAACAAAATATTACTTGTTTACGTTACGTACAGTAACTATGGCGTATATATGATATATATAATAAAGTTGTAAGTATAGAAAACTGTCTAAGCGAGATTCTTCTAATTTTCATTTCTATCAGTTTTTGGCATTTTCTCGCATTAAATTGGATCCGCAGTAATTTGTTTTAAAATTCGAATAGAATTTTTGCAAAGTTCCCTGAGCAGTCGATCGTTTAGGTGAACTAGATGCAAAGTGCAACGATTTGGAAATCAGGCGGCTTCGGATAGAGGAGCCGAGTGCCGCATTATCATAATACCCGGCGGGGTATATCAGCGATGGATTGCGCAGGTTAATGTAAATGGGATCAATTTGTAACGCTCATGGGCACTTTATTACAATTACTATCTATACGATAACGACGTGCTGATCAAATTTCAAGTATTAAAATTGTTTAGAAATGCATTTCAGCGCCACACATTTGTCTCCATCTCCATAAAGTAATTATAACGCAAGCTGGATCTTTGTAAGTACATAACAGTAAGTGTGGAAACAACGCGGTATCGATGATGTGGAGATCTTTGTGGGAAGCCTACGTCCAGCAGTGGCCGTCTATCGGCTGATGATGATGATGTGTAAAGCGCGGGAATGTTTGTTTCGTGCGCAGTCTTTCCCGTATGGTAAACGAATTAGAATAAACCCTCCGCTCGCAACCCTAAGCGTTTCGTAAAAAGGCGACTAAGAGGATTCAATTGCATATAAATTTCAGCGATTTTGCCTGCGAACGGCGGATATGCTATTCATCCCCGTATATACAATGTGTAGGTGGAAAGATATTTAGATGTGAACATCAACAGCTTGAAGAGTTGATGAAGGACGATTACAACGTCCTGAATCAAGATGGCCGCAAAAAGGGACATCCGTGTCACCGGCAGGATGTAAGCTTCTTTATTTGATGTACGTACATAAATTCGAATTAAAACGGAAAGAGGCCCGTCGAATAAATAATGTTCCCTCGTTTTTCAGAGGTCTTAAGTCCTCCGTCCCACTTTATACGTTCGTATTTTTTCCCCCGTATTTATAAACTCCGGTAATTATGTGCAAGCAGATCCCGCGCCTTGGAAATTCGTTACTCTGTGATTTTTTTTTCTTGCTCCTTGTAATTTAAAGGGCGTGTCGGATGAGAATTAATCTAAATAAAGTTTAAATATTCAAATGCTAATAACTTACTTTAAGCAAATATAAGCATGTAACAAGAGTGAATTCTTTTTGTTATTAACCTCAAAACATAAATAAATATATAAATAACAACTTTTTACTTTTTAAATTATTTGCTATCTTATTTATCTAGGCGGGGTCATGATAACATATTTTCACACATATGTTTCACTTCACAGCGAATATACACTATTCTAACTTTACCTACATAGCCACTTAGGTTCTCAAATCTTCCTTCATCACACACCTTTTCACTCTACATGTTCATACCACGATTCCTTATTACTACTTAACTTTACTCTTATTGACACATGAATAATTCGCATCAGTAATAAATAAAACTATAAACGTTCTAACACAAACACTCATACTGCTTTTCTATATATATAAAACGATTAATAATTAAAAAGGATATATGAGAAGTAGCATCCTCGTGCGGTAGATAATCGGCCTGTGCTCCAGACTATAGGATGTAAACTTGTTGCGCGGGCGCAGTGCATCGAGCATACATAAAAAAAGGGATAGGATAAGGAAAGGAGACGAAGATACCGCTAGACATTGGCAATAACAACGGCAAGCTAATAACGTGAAACGTCATTAAATATCACCAGATCCATCTTACTAACTTGGTGATAAAGTGATAAGTTGAATGATAACTTCACGCAGACACGAAATTCAAAAAGTCCTTAACCGAAAAATTACAAGCCGGCTGTAATTTAGCCGTCGCCGTCTGCCATCCGGAAATAAAACCTCAGCTCATACAAAACCGGATGCATATTGCAACGTCGCTCCGCTGCGATTTCGTCCCCCATTTGTGTTTAAATGGAGAAATTAATATTAGACTACATTCACCCCCGGTGTTAAGTGGAAGTGGCGGTCTACGTGCAACGCAGTTCCGTGTGTGACATCCTTATATTTAGTATCGCTGGTGCTAGATTTTTCAAGTCAGAAAACCTTCGAATATTCTATGGTTATTACTAAAGTAACAAAGCGGTAATTATCACATAGTATGAAAAGATTTCACTTAAAGTTTGTAGTTAACTATCTAAGCTCTATTGAAAATTTTGTATATACTAATCATTTGATTACTGATATATATATCATATCCTCATATCCTCAGACATGAGGGAACGACCCTATAGAGAGAATTATATAAAGACGTATAGCGATCTGTATTTATATAAGATTTTTTTTTTTTATTGAAAATTATAAATGTGAGTGAAAATGCTGATGGTAATTGCATTTACTGCGCCGTTGATGTACGGAGCAAAGAGGATATATGTTTAATGAAGTTTAGGTTAGTTTCCGCCGTCGTCCAAGCTACTGTACCTCTTTGATCGTTTATCAAATCAGTTTATTAATATCTCACAAAGTACTGACAGGAAGCTGCGAGTTATCTATTAAAACTGACTGGTGCAGTATCGATTAGATGCATATTTTACATCGTGCATGATGCTGTATTGAAGGAATACTTTAATTATAGAAGATTATAATCGTTAATAAGATGACGTGATTGCGTAACAGACGTATATTAGAGGAGAGATTACAATGAAGTAAAATTATGAAATGAGGAGATACGCAGAAGATCCAGAGTCACCGACTTAGCCCTACGAATCGCGAGGATGTAGTGGTGATGGGTTAGCTCGTGGAATCGATGGACGTTGGAGTCTGAAAGTACTGGAATGGCGACCCTGCACTTAAAAACGCAGCGTTAGCAGACCCCTACCAGGTGGACAGAGGACATAAAAAGAATCGCTGGTAACCACTGGATTCCAACAGCCCAAAACCGTGCTTTGTGGAAAACATTACAAAAGATCTATGTCCAGCAGTGGACGTCCATCAGTTGAAATGATGATGATGATGAAAATTGTGATAGTTGTTATTTGAATAGTGAAATTTAATAAGATCTGATGTTTAATAGCGAGCAGTGGGGGGAACGATATTCGGAGTTACTCTGCATCATTAAATCAGAACCAAAGAGATCCGCGGAAGGGTCAGGGCTCGTAGAACTCATAAGCGTTGGGGATTTGAAGTGACGATGGAATGGCAGTCTTGCACCGGAAACCGCAGCAAGGTATATAGAAGTAGGGAACTGTGTGGACAGACGTTATTAAAATAATCCTGGGAAGCTACTGGACACAAACAGCGTAAGATTGTGTTTCCTGGAATATACAAGACCCATGTCCAGCAGTGGACGTCCACCGTCTGAGATGATGAATCTTGATTTTATTAACAATATACACTGAAACAAAATATTATTTGTTTACGTAACGTACAGTGTCCATGCCTACAAAGAAGCAGCTTATATTCGCATTGGGTTAGGATTATCCGCTCTTTGGACCAGCTGATACATCGCTAAGCCGATAAACTTTAAACAGCACCCGATTAAATCGTATTAATTGAAATACCATTACATTTTCATTTATCATCATAATAATCTCTCATATAAACAGATTAGATCACCACTTAAAATAGACATCTTAACTCAATCATCAAACGCAAGCGCATATTTCTACTGATCACCGAGAAAGAACTACTCTGTTCCGGATTAAAGAGAAATTCTTGTAGCTAATGGAATTTACTGGTGTATCGCTGGAGGCTGTACTGGATTGGTACCTTTGCTAGGCTAGTTCCGTAGTTCGGTGTTCAAATTTAGGGCCTTCATTCAGGCGAGTTGGGCCTTTTCCAACATATTCCTGGCACAACATAAAATTTACTCTCCCTCTTATCTGATCCATGTTTGTTATTTTCAGTCTTCCCCTAATTCACTTTCCTTCCACTACGTTCTTTAATAAATATCAGCTGACACACGTCCACTGCTGGGTATAGGCCACCCCCAAAGATATCCACATCAATCGGACCTGTCCTGTCCGCATCCAGCTGCCTCTCGCAACCTACGTTAGCTGACGTTATTTATTAAATAGTATTGTAGTATTCTTCTTCTTCTCCATCATGAGTTCCCTTGACAGAGTGGTCGTAATCACTACTTCAGGTGTTGGTAGTTAGCTTCACAACACGCTGCTACCCTTCTCCAATGGCCGCCATTCTCGTGTGTGATTGTAACAGGAAGTAGTATCAAATGACCTAATATATTTTCTCTTCTACTATCAATACATGGATTTCTGATTCATCATTATCTTTTCAACCGGTGGATGTCCACTGCTGGACATCATCTACCATGTCTTATAATATAGGTACATTACTTTTATTTCACTCATTCTCATCTTTCTTACTTCTACACAATATACTCTGTTCTTCTATCACACTCCTTTTCTCTATCACGCTGCATTAATATACCATATTGTCAAACGGAATCTTATCACTTACCACTTACCGGCATCTAAACCGTATTTTGAAAAGGGATTATGTTAAAAATTATATTCTACTTCGAAATATTTTATTCATTTTCATGTTTAAACAACTTCAAACAAGTGACATAAATTACACACACACACACACACACACACACACAGACACAAGTCCGGTCATATTTTTCCATCTTGTTTATTTTCTCCCCGCGGGTTAGCCGCGACGCGTTTAATTTTATTTCACACGGAATGTTTTATGCGCGTCCACCCCCACGTTTTTGCGCCGAAAACTGTGCGCACAACTACCCTCTGTCGACGTATGCATTTGCATACATACCGAGCTTTTTCATGCTGGTGGCACGTCCTCGTTGCCGGAGACCGTTTAGGTAGGTACCACCGCAGAGCTTATTGCAGCCGACAGACATTATTGTATATGTTATATGTTCCGGTTTGAATGGCGCTTTAGCTAGTATAACTACTAGAGTAATGAGACCTAACATATGTCTCGGGCGATGAGCGTAAAATGGTGCAGTATATAAGATGTGAAGATCTTTTGGGGGGCCTATATCCAGCAGTGGACGTCTATTGACTGATTATGATGATGGTGATGATATATATAATCAGCGCCGCATTGTTATGGGCTAAGGTATCACTTACCATCAGGTGAAAGAAATTATAACCTAAGGGGCCGAATGCTGCAGTGTAAGCTCAGTTTTATTATTTATTTAGCGAAGTAACGAGAGGAGCTGGACGTTCATCTGATGGTAAATGACACGCCTGCCCATAACAACGTGGCACTACTTAGGATGGTGTATACTGCACCACATTGCCTGAAGACATGAGATGTTGAGTCTCTTCACACCGAAACACAGTAATGTCTGCACACTACTGTTAGTGTAGTGCTACCTTTTTTTTTTGTTTCGGGGGTATATCTTCGAAAGACACCCTGCTTCTAGAGGGAAGTCAGGGTTATGTGAGATTTTGATTCACTAATACCCCCTCGGTGGTTTGCATCAGTGCATTTGGAGATGCTCCGGGATCTCTTATAGAACGCACCGGTGCCCCTCAACACTGTGTGAACATGTCTCTGAGGAGGGACTTAACCCGCCTAAGCTGTCCCACGCAGGTTTGCTTGTTGAGCTATAAGGGCCTCTACCCTCAAGGCCTTTTAGTCTGCTTCTACGACAGGCAGGGCTTACCTTAGTCTTATTCTTACTAGCCCGAGACTACAGGGCTGAGTGTAGTGGTACCTACCTAGACGGTCTCCGGAAACAGTAACCTACCAGTAAGAATACCCAGTAGTAAATAGTAAATAGTCGACTACCGGAGACATATAACAGTTCTAATATATATATAGGAATTAATCCTTTTCGGCATCTATTTAAGATTCGGCAGGTAATCCTATTAAACAACCCTCTCTATATTACTTTTGACAATTTCCGAATAATTGGACAATGTTTTCGTAAAGCGGAAATGGCGTAGCGAATCGACAATAATCCAAAGGAGACACTGTCTTCCTCGCGACACAATTTCCGGCTGCTCGAAGAGACCGAATGAATTTTTTTTTTAATTTTAATCGTGTAAATTTTCCTGTAACATATCAAGAACTCTGTTAATATGTACAATTTTTTTATCAATGCATATTATAATTATATATGAATACATCAGGCGTTAGTTCTAAAAAAAAATTGGTGAACCTGCAGCAGTCAACTGGAATTGAGGAGATAATATTTTTTTTTACTAATGTTACTCCGAATTGAACCAGACTTCTCTATGTTACATAGAAAGCGGGTTAACTGCTGCTGCGCCCCTAAATTATTTAACCTATAGACTATATTGTCTTATATATATATGAAAATGGATTTCTTTGTTCGCCGATCACGTGAAAACTAGTGAACGTATCGACAAGTGAACATGAGCATTCGACGCGGAATGATTTGTAGATGGTTACCAGGATATTTATTTATCCTTCGTCATTTTATTCTAATTAAATATTTATGAAAAATTTCATTTGGTAATAACCATGTGGTTGCCATGGTAACGGTTGGTATAGTATTACCGGTTGCTGTTGCTCTCAAGGAATGATTCAGATAAATTTCAAGTGTAACTTTATATCACGGCCAGCAAAGGGGAAAGGGGACAGCTAGTATAATATAAATGTAATACACGTCGCAGTGGTATCTAGTCGATCTCCTAGACCTGGCCGTCGGCTTACCGAATTCAACCGGATATTAACGGAATCAAGGCTTAATTTTTGCATATTTCAAATAAAATCTACATCAAATTGCCATTTATAATGGATTATGTAAAGCATCAGCGACCAAAATTGCCCGGATAACGATCGTTTATTTTAATCACTCGCCCTCTAAATAATAATAGATGTATTAGCAAGGGTACGTCGGCTTTTAAACCCAAATGTTGTGGACTAAGTAGAAGGCAGTCTTTTTCCAAATTGATTGATGGATGACATGGTCCAGCACCACATGATACGTACCTATATCAATAGAGTACAGAAGGTATGTCGAAATGAATTTGGCGTATCCTAATAAATGTTAACAGCAAAACGGGGTGCAGGGAAGGTGGCGTGGGGTGGGCGAGGGTATCCCGTGGAAAATCGTATACGATCACGTCATATGTTACGCGCCATGACGTTTAGACATGACGTGACGTCTGCGGGATCGAGCGGGAAATACCGTCAATGTCTGAATTACACGCGATCCCATTCAACTGACACTCTTCGCTATGAACAAATAGATCCGTCTCGCAATAGACTTCCGTATCCCATTTACGGCTTTCAGCGTGTTTTTCAAACACTTTTTTTTTGTTCACTCGTGTATATCAAATCACGTTTTATTAATTTGAGTTTTTTTTTAATTCTCTACTTAATGGTAAGAGGGTATGTCTACCAATAATAACAACATTTACTATAGTAAGCTGATAAGGATGATAAACACTAAACCACACAATATTCAAATGATCAGATGTTAGATCTCATTATCAAATCATCCCTTAATTTTAATACATAAAAACCTTTAAATTAAGACGTAGTAAATTTCCCTCAATACTCTTAATCATTATTATATATAAAACATATCGTATACAGGGGGTGTAAGGGTTCCCGCACAATAACTCACGGGGCAACCGCATAGGGCCAGCGTGGTGGAAAATGACCCAATTCCCCCCAGAAGAACCTGTAGTGTCACGAGAACACGCGATAGCCTCTAGTGTCTTACGGTACCGAAGGCGATGCTGACTGTATATGGGGATTTTTGGGCGAGGCCTATGTCCAGCAGTGGACGTCTATCGCTTGATGGTAATGATGTACACGTTAAGTTATTTTACTGATCGTAGGTATCACCGCAGCGCTTATTTCTGCCGCCAAACAGTACTATGTTCCGGTTTGAAGAGCGCTGTAGTAAGAGAAATTACTGTGGTAATGAGCTGAACATCTTATGTATTAAGGCCACGACTACGGTCCCTGGTGTTCGGCAGATCGCGGGAAACCGCTGGATGCTGGCAGCGCTGGACCGATCGATGTGGGAATCTTTAGAAAAGGACTATGTCTAGCAGTGGACTTCTATCAGTTGATGATCATGATGATAGTCATGCTGTAACCAAAGATGTGATGACAGTGATTTTATAACGACCATGTACATAACTTAAAAGGAATATCATTTTTTAAATGTACCACAAACTATATGTTCCGAAGACACGAAGGCTATCGCTTCGAATTAACCGCATCGACCTGCGCTGAACCTGTTTGCGGCCGGTTGCCTAGCAACGGGTTACGGCTAATCACTTTTCTAAACGAAAAGCGACATTAGAAACCACTTGGGCGAATGTACACATACATATATATATATATATTATATACACACTCATTGCCACCAGGTAACTAGGAAAGGAGCATCTACGTAGAAATTCATCTCTTGAAGATATTCTAGAAGAGATTTACTTATAAAAAAAAATTAGCTTGAATGTAACTATATTCGATCCGTAGACGTTCGTCTACGAAAATTTTTGAACAACTTTTTTTTTACTGTCCTTAAAGTGTTTTTTATACCTGCATCCTATGGTCTAGTAATACGCTGAAGGCACAAAATGCACTGCATGTCCATCTCTGGATGCAGCGCTTCAGGCATTTTTGTAGAGGGTCACTTTGACGGATTCTGTATGATCTTCAGACGTCGCTGGTCTGACTCCTACATACACGCACACTGGATTCGTATACACGACAATCCTATTCAAACGTAGAGGCATTGTTATTTTTTTTTCTCATATTATGATTTTTCACTGTACCTGAAATAAATGTTTATTACTATTATTATTATTATTTAATTAAGCGACGAGACGAGCACAAGGTTCACTTGATGGCTAGTGATACGTTGCTACGTGGCGCCAGTCATCATGGTATACATTGTACCACTAGAGCTATATAATGTCGAGTCTCGTCACCCCTTTTTTTTAGTTTCGGGGGGAAGTCTTCGAAAGATACCCTGCTTCTGAAAAGGAGTCAGGGTTATATGAAATTTTCACACACAAAAAACCCCCTCGGTGATCTGCATCAGTGCATTCGGAGAAACTCCGGAATCTCTTATAGAACGCATCGGTGCCCCTCTACACTTTGTTTGAACACGTCTTTGAGGCCCTCCTCCCTGCTTAACCATCTTAGGCTATCCCACACAGGTTCACTTGTTGAGCGATAAAGGCCCGCGAAACTCCTAGACTCTTTTAGTCGCCTTCTACGAGATAGGGCTTACCTTCCTCCTATTTTTACTAGCCCGAAACTACAAGTTTGTCTCGTCACCCCCAGTAATACTGTTTGTCGGCTGCAATAACCGCTGTGTTGGTACCTACCTAGACGGTCTCCGGCAACAGAGACCTACCACCAATTAGCCTCAAAGGTGATTATATCATTGTAAGGCTCAAGGTACGAGAGAGAAGAAACCAATAAAAAATTCAATGTTCCCCACATATTAAATTTGCGAGATTGCAAAGTGAACAAAACCGCACAAATTAATAACACCGCTGAGAAATAAATAATGTCACACCTTAATAAATTAGATCAGAATTCGCGAAGGCTTTGAGGGAATATTGGCGCTTAACACAAAATACGGGGACACGGGGAAAATTACCAACTCCAACGTTATACGGGAAATTGAACATATTTCAATAACGTAACTCCGAAAGATCGGAAGTATGATTAAAATGACAAAGGTTCGACAGGATATGGTATTCGGAACGGAGTGGTTCGCCCGAATTCCAACCTTAATACACCCGGATCTCAATGCTGTAGGTTTAACTTTTGAGCAGCACCGTCTTCTCTCACTTAATGTGACTACGCCGTATACCTAATGAGGGTTAGCTGAATGCTTCTCAATAATTGTTTTAAAATTCTCAATTCGAATATATATATATATATAATATTATTACGATCACTTTTTAATTTTTTTTTCTCAAGTAAGCTACGAAACGAATTGGACGTTCACCTGATAATAAGTGATACGCCTGTCCATAACCGCGTGGCGCTAATTAGGATAACATATACTTCACCAAATTGCGCTCGTCGTTTGAAACATGAGATGTTAAATCTCGTTACCTCCAATAATTTCACTAGCTACAGCACCCTTCAAATCGGAACACAGTAATGTTTACACACTGCTGCGGTGGTACTTACCTAGACGGTCTCCGATAACATAGACCTACCCCCAGTAAATGATACAAGTGTCCTCTCCACCTTAATACTTAGGGTAATACAGCATAGTCGGATGTCTATGTTTATTGTTATTATACTTTAGTTAATGTTTCACCATAAAGAGGATATGTTCATAAGTGAACCTCCATACCCTGAAGAAGCCTGACTTCCAATGTGTAGTTCAGTCCCTCGAAAATATATACAGCATCGGAGACTGGAAGTAACCGTACAAATATAATCATAGCAAAATATTGAAAACGTGCGGTTGGTTTTAAATTACGTGAATTTCTTACCCCAATACAAACAAACAGCGAGTGAGTTCAGAGGCAAAACACAACAACCTTTTAAAGCCTCTTTTGATAGTTGGGGGGGAGGGGAGAGGAAATATATTCCCGATAAAATATCAGATGAATGAAGCATTATTCGAATTATACAAAACTTTTTATATATAGCTTCGAATTAAGTTAAATGTAATATATTATATTTTATTGCGAACGAACTTGGCCTTAACTGTAAATCATCTCCAAGGTTGCGAAGCCTTAATCATATCTTGATAGCCAGAATGTTGACATCATGAAACTTCACGGGTAAATACTATAATCTTTGTTTCCATTACTATTAGTGTATTTCCTAATATTAAGTATTTCCACGAGCTATTTTCATCATCAGCCGATAGACGTTCGTCCTCCCCCAAAGATCTCCACATCGATGGGTGACGCGTTGCTCGAATCCAGCGGGTTCCCGCGACTCTCACCAGATCGTCGATCTACCTTGTGGGAGGCCTTCTAATACTATGTCTACCGATATACGAGCATCATTCGAGGACCTTACTGCCCCATGAACCGTCGGTCCATCGCATAATCATCAGCCGATAGACGTCGACTACTGGACATAGGCCTCCCCTGAAGATCTCCACATAGATCGGAAAATCAATCATCAATATGCCAATTAGAAAACCAGAACTTAATTAGACTTGAGATGAATACTGTACCAAATGATGTAGATGGAGGTTCATCCACTTCGCTGGTGAACTCTTGATTGCAAAATGCCACGTGCTTAGCGTTTAAGCGGTTGATATCTAAATATATCAGTTTCCGCTCGATATTTTCCTTGAACAGAAACTCAAATTGTATTTGTATGCTCGGTAGGAGTTTAAAAAAAAATAGTTAATATGACAATCGTATCATTTAAAGAGCAATTTTAACAAAAAAAAAAAAAAATATTAACACCGTTTCCAAGATTTCATCCGCAGTTTACGCTTTTTCGTATATAAGATTTCCGCCACGCTTACCGGTTGCTTCCAATATAAAAATTAACCGTGATTCGAATTTCCCTTATATTTTTTAAACGGAAGTAAACCAGGACGGCGGAAGGGAGTTGGCGTGATAAGAAGCCGTCTTTGCGTATTTCCGTGCCGAGTACCACAGGCTCAACCGCTGGCTTACCGAATAGACCGTCATTTGCTTTTGATGAGCACAAATTCACATTACTGAAGATTTTCAAAGCATCCGCTTCTGCGATTGGAGATTCAATCACTGTTTTTTTTTTTTTTTTGTTGTCTCGAAAGTAATCTTTGGGATATTATTTAATGGGATAAGAGTCTACAGATCACCCTCTAAATTAATTCGGTTGAAGTGAAAACAAGATTCTACGTAATAAGAATCTCTTTCGTGCGCTTCATTACTGAAGGTTCTGTTTTTCTTGAAATTCCTTGACATGTCGACCAGCTGCTTCCACGCCGCTCCGTCATCAGCATGTCTCTGGAATATTGAGCCCTAATAAAGCCTGTAGTAAATATTTCAATATAACATATCCTTTTTAATATAATAAAAAAGATTCTTTTCTGTTGCTTGGTTTCTATTAGATGGGAGGCCGTCTAGGTAATAGGTAGCGCAGCTGCGCGCCAATTTCTTCCACAAAGGAGATTTTTTTTTTATTTTCAAAGGTGGGCAGACGAGCGAGCGGTTCACGTAATCGCAAGTGATCTCCGTCGTCCATAAATTATTGAGCCGAGAGTTGCGTAGCAGGCCTTTAAGAATCTTGTAAACTCTTTTCTTAAAGTTCTTTAAGTTGGTCTCGCACAGTAGCTAAGACAAAGTTCTTATTTGCGGTAAGATACGCTTGACAGGCAGTCAAAGATAGTTCCTCGTCGAGATGAAGTGAATACAATTTTTCGATGGATTGTGTTCATCATTATCATCTTGCGACAATAGACGTCCACTGCAAGACATAAGTCGCCAAAGATCCCCGTATCAGTCTGTACAGCGCTGCTGACATCACCGGGCACTAGGGACTGTCGTTTGTAGGGGTTTGGGCCATATCCCATCACGCTGGCTCACACAAGTTGGTGGGGATTGTGCACTATTGTGATGGAATTCAGCTGGAATTAATTACTAAAAACGGAGCGATTTCTCACAATAATATGGATAAATACTTTATCAGATATATATAATAGAGTGACGTCTGCATTTACAGATATGTTTTAAGATTTCTAGAAGTAACTGTTGGTCCTGGAGTAGGAGCAGTTGATAGTTGTCGCAGCCAACGGTAAACTAACTGTACCGACAGAACAGCTAGGAACATTAATCAGAACATTTGTGATATTCCACAGTCGCATTGCGCGCACTAATTAAAACTATCGGCTCTGGCAAAGTTAAGAATAATTGATATTGTTAACTAAGTTAAGGGCGTTAAATAAAGTTTTATGATCAAACTTCGCGAGAACAATAAGCGAACAATGTATAACTTCGGGGAGCGCTGCAGCACGAAACGTTTGGCCAATGTTTTCCGGTTTATTGGTAAATACACTTTCTGTACTGAACTTCCGAAGAACGGGCATCGCGTGCTGCCGGCAGCAGCATTCAATCGTTTTCTTTCATACAACAAAAGTAGTTTACATGGTCTCCTTATCATCGCGCTGGAGCACGGCTAGTGTTATTCGAAACTATCCCGACGGACCTTTAACCAGCAGGAGTCATGCACATTTTGTAGTCTTAAAAATACCCTAGCTTCAATTCGTTAGCTTTATGAAATACGTAAGAGGCGTTTAGAGAGGGTGGTATTTGTGCGTCTCGGTATATATTTATTACCCTAACAACGCCAACTCATTTGATTTATGGCGCAGTGGGCCACATTTCAGTGAGTGAGCTCGTATTGCAATATTGTTCGCCTGCTTTCACAACAGTGGTAGATTTCACCCCCGGCGGACACCGCACATTTTATTTCCTTCCCAGGCGGCAATGCTTCGACTTTGTTGACCAGATCGCGCTGTGTGTTAATTACTCACTCTTCGCCTCTTCTCCTTTTTGAACCCAGTCCAAAAACTGTCAAAATTGATTTCACGCCATGAGAATCTAAATCCCTATACGTGTTCCACCGATAGATGTTCTTTATAAATATTTAGTTCCTTTATAATAGATACTAACACAAAAAATATAAGTAGTATAAAAAAGTTACGAAGGTCTTCTTAAGATTTTCAGGACCAAAAGAATGAAATATTGAGCTCTTCTCTTACTAAGTTCCTGCTGTAACTTGGCACAAAGAGCAGTCTACAGCGTTGTTGGTTTCACGTAATTGGTTTTCAGCGAATGTATCATTATGAAAACGCAATGCAAATAAGTTTGCACACCCCCAGCGTAAATATTGAACCGCAGAACAATAACACGCTGGGGGCAGATCATTTGTATAAGCCTGCAAATATTTATCTGCCTGCATCACTAGTAAGCAACTGTAACAACTTCCTTGCAGTAAACAATCTTATAGCTGGACTTGTTAGTGTGCAGTATGGTATAGTTACGGTTTCTAATCAAAGAAGACAAAGCCACTTGTTTCAATAAATCAGATAAAACTACTGTGGTAAATAAGTATGGTGTTAATAAATATTTACCCCCTTAAATATAATCACGTAAATTGTAGAGAAAATGTATTTTCTCTCTTGCTAAGCAGACTCACATCTGTATTTAAAAAGTTCGTATTTCATAACGTTTACATGTATTTACTGAAACTGTAATATATTTTTTTTTACTTTATTCGCTTCGTTATAACGTCAGTGAGGGGGGATATGTTTCCGACAGGTATTTTATCCACCCTACGACCTTTTAAGATGTTTACAATGACATTAAAAGAAATACAGCGATTGGGAATCTCCATTTAGAAGCGACGTTATTTTCTTTAAGGTAGAAAATATGAAATTAATTTGCTTTAAGAGTAAACAATGTTGACTTTAGAAATTTTAGCGAAATTTAATAATAGATAAAGCGGGAATCTTTTAAATATTCTATGATTATCATCCCCCGGGTTAGGTGGTAGCATAGGAGGCAGCAATGGGGAGGGCGAGAACGCGGGTCGTGGGGCTAGACACCTTTACGACTATTGCACGTATACTGGCAGTAATTTTTGATGAAATTGTATTACATTACTGACGTAGTTCCATGGTGGCTCGGTTTTATTACCAACAGACGAAAGACTTGGATCGATGCTTTATAAATTTAGAACTTTTTCATCATATTAACAACGGAAATCGCTTCGACATTTTGTACCAATGCATTGCGAGAGCCCACGGAACCTTACGACATCAGATTCAAACATGCAATCTTCGCACGCGATATATTACGTTTGCTATCCCGCACTCTGATATACTATTACTAATAAACATTTTGTATAATTCAGATATTATGCCATTATAAGGACAAGTGTACAATTTAATTTCCGTTTTTACCCCCGGCAAGTTGTAGTCCGTGTCTCCCTTTCTCAGGCCGGGACCTTTGCAAATTGAAATCGCGAAGGGTTTCCGACGTTGCCCGTCTATAAACATTCGGGTAAAGGGAGACGTATCATTGTTCTGTGCGCATTTTAATTATTAAAACTTAACCCCGGGGGCCCTTTGCGTACTAAATGTTCTAATGGAGCCCAACGACCTTTACTTCGGCCCAAGAAAACAGACAATTAGAAATTGTTTGATGTCAGCCGTAACATTTCGTTTGAAACTTAAGCCTTGATCATTTGAAGCTTTCATAGGGTATTAACTCCACGGCGCTACCTCCGTCGGGTTGATGATGGTTTACTGTGAAAGTTCAACGCTAATGATCAATAAATATTAAAGCTTGATTATATTCGAATAGTTACCTACTCATTTGTATACTTATAAAAGTAATTACATCAAAAATATTTCAAATTAACGTATCTTAAAGATTGGCTCGTTTAACAACTCTAAATAAGCTTATCTACGTGTATATGTATGTACAAATGGTCTCGCACAACAACTCACGGGATCCAAGCCATCCTCACGTGCTCGTGGTGCACCCTGCTAATCAACAAACGAGGATCTGGCTCCAGCAAAGCCGCATTGGACCAGAATGGTAGGAAATGGACACCCCTACATACGACAGCCCCTAGCGCCCAGCGATACTGGAGGCCATGCTGACCATATCTTTGGGGAGGCCTATGTCCAGCTGTGGACGTCTATCGGCTGATGGTGTAAATATAAATTACTTAACTAACGTCTTGTGTAAAAAGTGGCGCATTATTAATGAAATTAAATAAAGTAAACTTTAGCCCTATAAAAGTAGCTCCTACTTAAAAGTATGCTCTATCTCTCCGGTCAGATATCTATATGAGAAGTTAGCCATCAGGGAAAACAACACATTAACTAACTTGAATATAGACAGTTTACATCTGAAATAATCTTTAACACAACCCATTGAGATACTTAGTATCTTCTTCTTCTCAAAGAGCCTCTCCGACATCTCAAAGATACTTAGAATGGATACTTAAACCCTTTTACAACCGCGATGAACGTTAAGTTCGATTGTATTTGTTTGTTACGAATTGATATTGAGTGTGGGCCGCTTGTTTGTTCAGCGCTGGGCGTGGCCGTAGCCGTTTGAAAATTATTCACTTTAACGTATTGTGTATAGAATTTTTATTAAAAACGAATTTCAATGATACGCCACGATACAAAATGTTTTGAATGGTAACATAAGCCAATGCCTTGGGTCGGAGGTTGTATTCGTTGTATATTAAAAAATAACAACAGATTTATCTGTTCCTATCCTCTGATCTGTTGCGAAAGCGTTAATTAGAAATAAACAAATAACATATTGTTTGTTTAAACACAATTAATTGTGTAATTGATTTGATATGTGTCGGTGCGACTCGAAGGACGAGATTGAGCTGCTGCTCAGCAAAAGCCTACTTCTAGAAATATACCTCTTTAACAATCCTTCCTCTTCTTCGTCAGTATGACTCTTGACAGAGTGATCGTGGTCATCACTTCGGGTGTTGGTCACAAGCTTAACAACGTCGCCATTCCTCTCCGATGACCACCTTCCTAGTGAATTCACCGCCGCTTTTATCTGGTCAGTCGAACTCATAGGCGTTGTTCCTCGTAGCCTGTTACCTTTCCCTATTTTCCCTGGACCACAAGTTGCTCAATAGCTACCTCCCCTCGGCGGCGAATATGATCATAAAGGTGACGACACGAGACCGTATCAAAGATGAAAAACCTATCTCGATGTCGAGTTGACGAAGTACAGATTCTTTGGTACGGTGGAAGGGTGAAGGTTTTCACCGCCCTGATCCGTTTTGAAAAGAGGGCTGGGAAACATAACAGCGTGTCTTGCTGTTAGAGGGCTGGTGCATTTGTTCCAAAAGGTGTCTCGCCGACTATGTCGAGTACCCAGACTATGTGATAGTTTGCGCTCGCAGTAGCCTACCTCATTCGAAGATCGCCTTGAAGAACTTCATCACACATAACACTCTGGAGACGAAACGAAGAGAGACGGCATAATGGTATAGCGTCTGTATTGGGCGTATTCTTCTTAGCTGATGAGACGTAGAATAGGTGGTTACTATTACTGATTAGCGACACATCGTCTTTGAGGTTGTGATCTGAAGGCCTGATGCTACTTCCTAGACAATCCAAAGCGAGAGTGGTGTGCCAAGCAACTTAAAAGTTATATGTTCTTGATCAAGAACAGTATAACAGCATAGCCCAATGACGAAAAGGCACCCTTGGATCCCCAGGTGGAAACGAAACGGTTTCTAATCAATACCCTGAACCATTCGCCTCGTCTGAGCAGCCGTGTATTGCTCGTTGGAAGAAATTTTTCTCGACGGCAAATGCTTACTCAGATGATAAGATCCGCTTCCTCATCATCCACTAATAGATACTCATTTCATTATTTTGATCATGTTATTTATTAAAAAGAAACATTTTCATAATTTTTACCTCCAGCGCTGACTCCAACGGGCCTCATGTCCTCACAACACCACGTCGTTTTCAATGACATATATGAAAATGCGCGATTTATATGTTCTTACGTATTTCTACCAGGTAATCTCCTGCGACTTCCAACGGACCGAATAGGAAATTGAAAATAAAGTTCTACCCCCAGCGAAACCGCGAAATAAAAGCTAAGTTCATTCCGGAAGTATTGGACGCATTATTATATTTTACGTGCGAAAATAAAATAGATGACGGTGGTCGGATATTAGTTGAGAGTATTGTGATGTTGACGATGAAAGAAGTTGTAGTTTTTATCAATGTAGTAGTGTAGTTTGTTCCTTGTAGTGACACAATCAGAACGTTTGGTTCCGTGTCGAGCGATAGATTACAACGAGAGTACCGAAACGTACAGCCGAAGGAATCTGAATCGTAGACAAGCGTAGCGTACCCACTGGATTCAATTACACCTTGCGAAGGTTACTTTATTACTTTGTTTAAGGTTACTTAATAAAAAAAAACATCTTTCTTCTACTACTTTGAATAGGTACAGTATCTTTGAACATTTTAACAAATCTTGTCATTGTTCTAAGTAGCTGAAGAGCTTTTAGGTAGTTGTATTGCACGTGTAGTTTTGCATAGATTTGTTGCCATTAAAATATCCAGATTAGATATTTAACAATTTTATATCTGTATGCTGTTAAGACATACGAACTATCTTGATAATGTTAAGAGCGTAAGCAAAAAGTTAACACATTCAAATTTATATCAGTGTTTCTAAAGAAATATGGAAACAATGGCAGTTGTTATAGTTTATATATTATAATAATATTATAGTACACTGTACACAATCTCTAAATAAATATCTTATATATATATGTGTTTAGAAGATATACAAAGATTTACAGGATCAGCGGTAGTCCGTATCGTGTCAAACCGTGGCACGCGCCGGCGGCGAACGGATTGCGAGCGAAAGTTTGAATTCGCGCGCTTCTACTTCTCTAGCTTATTAAATCTTCTCATTTGTTATGGCTTAAGTTGTAAGTTACCAAGTAATAACATGGTAAAATACTGCTCAATATCAATATATTTGTCGTTTCGTTGTCCGCGGCGCGTTCATTAAACAGCGTCGTTACTTATCGGTGCCGGCTGCCGGCTGGCTGCACGCGATTGTTCCTTTCGTAATTGATTCGTTGAGGAGCAGGAGCGACATTAATATGCAGCGCTGCGTTTTAAGTCGCTTGGGTGACAATACTCGACTTGATCGGTAGGATATACCGAGGGGTACGTGCGCGGGGTGCGCAATAAGGGCGCACACAACACAACGCATCGGATTAGTGCGGCGCGCCTAATCAACGTGTTGACGCTTATACTAGCCTCGGTGTTTACACATTCAGCCCCTGTACGACTCCCCGGCGCTAGCATACGTCCGCCGAGACGAATTCCGTGATGTACATCCGGCGGACGGATCTAGAACGGGCTTACACCCGTCACGCCTCATGTAATGGTGCAGACCGGCTCAACTGATCTGAACTGCACTTTGATAAATCCCCCGACATTACAATTTATGTGTCACTGTTTTTTTCTACCTCTACGCCGGTACACAACAACAACAACACTGATCGTTCATCTAGCTCCAAATAAACCCAATTGTTATAAATTTTCTACGTGGAAACAGGAAACGACAACAATTTCATAGATTATGCATTCTCTATTGCGGTCTTCAATTATAGTCTGGTTTTGTTTATTATCAAAATACAAAGTTTTCAATAATTCTTTAAAAGTACATATGAAGGTCTTAACTCATTCATGGAATGATGAGATTGTTCAAAATTTAATTCCCTTACTGCAATTCTAACACTTATATGCAATCTCCGCTCGTCCTCAGTGCTTATTAAAATATCAATTCCAACAGTTCCCGGTCACAATAGAGGAATCCTAGCAGGTTTCTTCTATTATTATGAGATTACGGTTCCCCTCAGATCCCCACTACGGTACGGAGAAAAATTCATAGCCTTTCAATAATACCACATTTGAATTTTAAGCTTCCTCTGCCCCTAATTCTGTTGTAACAGGGTTACGAGTCTCATACCCCGGCACCCTCGCTTCACAAATAGAAAGGTTTTCTTTTATTATACATATATTATTAAACTTTAATTTCAACATTCTTTCCTAACTATTGACACAATGAACTATACTGGGATCGATAAAGGAACCTCTTTATTTCAGCACTACGAGAGCTCACCTGCAGAAGATAACCTGAAATATGAGTCAGTACTTCAAACTGTATAATTTTCCCTCGGCTTGAGATTTCACTTTACGAAATTTTCGATGGATAAAAATTGAAGAGGTGTCTAAGTTACAGCATAAGTAGACGTTCAACGGTGTCACATTTCCATATTCTTGCTCCATTGAATCCTTGAACGGTTTTAAGACACCGTTGCCTTACAATTGATGATCACAGAGTTTTAAAGCCAGGCGTGATGGAGATAGTGTGAAATGGGGAATAATACATTGATTTTTGCGTTTGAACTAAAAATATGTTGTCTATATTAAAGTGGATTAACTATTCATTAATTTACCTTTGCTGTTACATGCAGTTTACAAAACACTCGAAATATCTGAAAATATAATTAAGTAGCTCATTATCTACAATTATACCAGCAGGTTCTGCAGAATTATAACTAAGCATAATCACGAGCGACTCACATTTCCGAGGGAGAAACATAACCGGTTCAACCCTTTCGGACTTACGATGTCACAGACATATGCACATACAAACGTGTTCAAATTAAAAAAAAATAATAACCTTGTACAGTAGGAATCTACGTGAAATCTTTTCCGAAGCGACAATAAAACCGTTTGAAACCTATTAACCGGAAGTACGCCCACGGACAGTTAGGTTTGCGAAGTCTATTTTTTAAAATGCATCGGACTTCATACGTGAACGCGGTTCAGAATAGCTCTCTTTACTCTGAATTTTTAAAGTCCATTGTACAGCGGATCCTGCTGGACTGCTACACGAGTAGACTTCGCAATCACTACATTACGTTACGGACGGAAGGTGAAATTTACTGGTGGTAGGTGCTTGTACCACCGCAGCGCCCATTGCAGTCGACAAACAGTACTATGAAAACATTAGTGTGTTCCGATCTTCATTAGTTGGAGAAGCACAAGAAGAAGATCGGTTACCATCAGGTGAACGTCCCGCTCGTCTCGTCGCTTCGTTGAATAAGCGATACGAAGAAATATTTTTTAGTATTATAAGATGTATGTATTTGGGAATGTAGTGTAGGTGATGCAAGATATGTTTGACTGCAACAGGCTGCAATTAATTAAACTGTGGCGACTACTTTGGCTAATCACTGATAAGGTACTGAATTCAATCAGCGTTGATGGAACTGTTATCATCATCGTGATAATAATAGACAATAGGACAATACTACTGTCCAACTTCTATGGAGCTCCTTAGAAATCAAACCTGTCTACGGATCGATTTTCGCTATTGAATCGCCGACAGTCTGCATTCAAACCCTGATAATCTTAGGTGGAGAACAATGGAACGCTGATAGCATATCTAGATTTGGAGGCTCTTGTTTGCCTGATTGCAAATGACGCTTCTTTTAATAGTTATGAGTTTAATTATGGTATTAGTACAGCGAGATGTCTGATGACGAAACAATACGATGATTGATATTTCTCAATTCTACTCCATTTTATACTTGTTACTATCAATCACAGTTTACTAGCAACTAATTATTTATTAATGATAATCATTCTACTATCACACAAATGGACTTATAATATGCTTGGTAGTGTCCGGTAGTTTTGAATGCATGATCCTACTACCATCAAAACTTCAACAGGTGTGATCCCGGAAGCGAATCAGGGTACTCCGAGTTGTACGGCTAACGGCTTGCCTTTAAAATACAGAACACATTAAGCTATATTAACATATTAAACAAGCAGTTCATATCATCAGTTGAAGTTGCATTCTCCATTATCCGCTGAAGAATCTTATTTTCCACGAATATATGACAAATTTTAAACTTATCGATGTCAGCGGATTCAAGAAGCGTATGGAAGTCTACCGGTAGGATATGAGAATATTCAGCGGCAATGTACCATTCGAAGGTCTATAGTTGCGATAGGTACAATGACTTTAGAGTTACTTTAGAAAAAAAAAAACAATAATTAACTGATTCACTTGTCCCTTTTAACATATATAATTTAACACATTATCTTAGATTATTTTTAATTTTCGCGGACCAACTTTGTCTTATAAGGAGAGTGAGGGCGAGAGGCATCCGCACCCCGTCAACTCTAGGTAAAGACCGCACACATGAACGTATTTATCGTGATGATTGATATTTCAATCATTCATCATCTGATAGACGTCCACTGCTGGACGTAGGCTTCCCACAAAGATTTCCACTTCGATCGGTCCTGCACTGCCCGCATCCAGCGTCTTCCCGCGACCTTCACTAGACAGCACGGCCTCCGAAACCGGCGCTGGAGACTGTAGCTTTTAGGGGTTTATGTGGGAGTGATTTGGGCTATTTCCCACAACGCCGGTCCAAAGTTGATGAGAGCCAGAGCCTCATTTCTTGACTAGCAAAATGCTTTGCTAACAAGTGAGGTTGGCTCGAGTCCCGTGAGTCGTTGTGCGGGACCACTCACACCCCTTTATTTAATTCTTTAAGGGTTATATTAAGTTAATATTAAATAGTTTATTCAACGCACAAGTGCAACCAGTTTACAATAAGATTTTCTTTTATCTATACACTTATATATAAACATATATTACTATCAACATCTAAACATCTTAATTAGAGAATTGTACAGCGAGTGCGATATGGTGAATTAAGCCTGCCGTGGGGCCACGTATGGACCTGATAACGTTGGCCAGAAATGATTAATGTATAGTTACCCTTGTCCTGAACCGTCACGTCATCCCGCCGCCGAGTTTTTAATATAATTACCGTTGGCTTTTGTTTACAATCTGTGTTACGGGAGTAACGAATATGCATTTATATTATCATATATTTAACAAAAATAAAAATTCTCTACGTCCAAGTGAGTGCTAAGTAGATGGAACTTAAGTACATTTTCAGGAGATCCACCGCAAAATTACCTCTATACATACTGTAGTACAATTATCACTTTAAACTTTTTTTGAATACTACCTTTAAATCCTTACACGATTCATCAACCACTTCCTCTTCAACTCAGCTAAATTTACTTTTAATGTGTCTAGATTTTTTTTTTATATTTATTACGGTGTCATAATTTATGCTAATTATTTAAATTTATTGTATTCATTATGAAAACATTTAATAAGCTGTAATGAACTTAAAAACAGCAAGTAAGATTGCATTGAGGTTAAGTCCGAGGTCGCAAGGAATCTTGATGTGTATAGTATTACTGGAGGTACGTCTCTGCTGCCGGAGACCGTACAGGTAGGTACCATCGCAGCGTATATTTCTGCCGCCAAACAGTACTCTGTTCCGGTTTGAAGGGCGTTATAGCTAGTATAATTACTGAGGTAACGAGACTTAAAATATTATGTCTCAAGCGACGAGCGCAATATGGTGTTGTGTTTATCTCCCTAACTAATGCTACCTTATGAGCAGGTGTATCACTTAACATCGGGTGAAAGTCCAGCTTCTCTGGCCGCTTAATTGCGTAAAAAAAATTATTAAACAATCGACGCTTCTATATGTTTCAGCATCACATAGCGACAAGACGAGAAAGATATACTTCTTAAACGGATTTAAAGACATGCGTATCGGTATAAAGCATAGTCCGTCTAAGTTAGATGTCAAGTTGGATTTGTCCAATATATAAGTATGTATAAAACAAAACGAATTAATTTCTTTAATGACGTGTTCACGGTAAACAATATAAACTGAACGAAAGGTTTCAAGCGATAATTTCGCTGACGCTGCCGATTACGCCGTTAATATGAAAAGGGTTTCGTGCGGCATTAAAATGCAAATGCGACATTCGTGTCGACAATTTAAGCCGATTTACGTGTTGGAAAACAAAAAAAAAAAACACAAAATCGTCTACGATATTAATTTTGTATGCCTTTTACACGTATGAGTGTTTAAAAATTTTCATCCCTTTGAAAACATTCAAAATTTTCCTTCACATGTAAATAAACCCCGAGGACTGTCAATCGAGTATTTCCTTTAGTACTCAACTAAGAGACGATACGAGCGAAATTTTCACCTGATGGTGAGTGATACCCATGCCCATAACAACGGGGATCTAGAGCAGGATAACACCACCACATACACAGCACCACATTATGCTCGTCGCCTGACACAGGATTATTGAGTCTCCTTACCTGACTGTACAATACTGTTTGTCGGCTGCGGTTGCACCTGGACGGACTACCAGTACACTATTGGATAAAGGTTCTTCCTGTCACATGAACTTTCTGTCGATCTTTCCTCTCATATTACGTTACAGTTTTCTGTACGAAAATTAATAACTTAACTATAATCACATATACCTTTTCAACGTAGTATACGTCAGTACTGACAAAAACGATTTCTATCATCATCTTTAAAAATCTCATTCAAGAGGAAATGGTACACGTATACAATAGGTATTCATTATTATATAAAGGACAAGAAAAATCTTTAAAGCGAACGCTCTAATCTTTCACATCGCCAATTTGAAATTTTCTCAGCGAATGCACAGCACCATACGGCTCCATCCGACGTTTATTTCACGTACCATAAACTATTGGTACAGGAGAGCCGAAACGGTCGCAATAATAATTTACTATTGATTCTTTTTTTTATCTATAAGGGTGGACGAACGAGCGTACAGTCCACCTGGTGGAAAGTGATCACTGATATCCATGGACAGTCGAAACACCAGAAGGTCGCGGCTGCGTTGTCGTCCTTTAAGAGAATAAAGGCATACAGTAGAAATACAAAGAACAACTATGTGATACACCAGCTAATAATGAAGCGAATATTATGATATTAACACATCACACTAAATAGCGTGTCACTTTATTCCAGTGATATCATTAGATACATACCTTTCGGGTAACAAGAACATATACCTATAATAACTCTTACAACTGTACCTGCTACACAAGCCCACTTAATAATCATACAGTTTTTTTTTATTCGATGAAGCTATGAGACGATCAAGATGTTCACCTGATGGTAAGTGATACGCCTGCCCAAAACAATGTGCCGCTAGTTAGGATGATAAGCACCACATTGTGCTCGTCGTCTTGATACATAATATGTTAAGTCTCGTTACCACAGAGCTCTTTAAACCGGAACGCAGTACTGGTATTTACCACCAGATAATAACGTAATGTGTGCATTATCATCATCAGCCGATAGACGTATACTGCTGAACATAGGTCTCGCCCAGAGATCTTCACAGTCATTATGACTTCCGGTACCGCTGGGCAGTAGAGGCTGTCATTTACCACCACGCTGGCCTAATGTGGGTTGGCGGGAGATAGAGCCTTGTTAGTTGATTAGCAGGGTACACCACGAGCAATTGTGGTTGGCTTGTAACCTGTGAGTTGTTATGCGGGAACCCTTATTGTTAACGTGTGCATATTTCAACATTAATATGAATAGAAATTTATTCCCATTATGCATCCCCTATTAAATCTACTAGTAAATACGATAGATTGAAAAAAATTCTGAAAGCTGTGTTTACCTTGTTAACCATTCACCCCACCCCGTCACGGCCAACAGAAAAACTTCCGCTGCATAAACGGCGTCAAATTGAACTTCCACTTTTCTAACAAATCCAATAACATGGAGGCCGCTCCGCGGGAGGTTTGATTAAGAGTAACTTCAATTGCTCTTTGCACCTATACCTCGATTCTTTGAAAAGTACTCTCGTGCCGCGAGCTGACGGTATACCTTTCTATTCTTCAGATTATTACAGAAACAAATTACAGCGTCGGCGTATTTGAGTTTATCTCTACGGCAGGTGTTTTTACATGTGTTACATTACTTCTCAAAGAATTTATACTTACAAATATCGCTTCACTATCATCTGAAGATGCTGGAGAAATGCTCTAGGTTCATGTTTTGTTGGTGCAATATCCGGGACGAGCCGAAAGTAAATTCAACGTCTCTGTAACAAAAGAAACTAGTACGCAGCGACGTATCGAAAACTTATTAGTTTGGCTCGAAATATATATTCCGCTTCTTTCGCATGCTTTATATTACATACTATATATATATATATATATATATATATTAATTTACAGATTAGTTAATTTTCCAATAATTTTGTTTTTTTATAAAAAATATTAAATGTTCCTATTAACGATAGATAAAACGCCGAATAAGAAGGCGCGATATAACCAATGCTGTCCAACTGAATAAAAAAGAATATATCTGGTTTTTACCTGAAATAACGCTACAGACTTTGCTAAAGAGAAGTAAGAAAATCTTGAGTCTTAGTTGGTGAGTCCAACATAACAAGTCCTTACCCCAGGGAGGGCAGACATACGAAAGCATTTACCCGGAGTGAAACAAGTGAATCTGAGCAATGCCCAAAGAGATCTCTAACATTATTGCCGTACAGGTCTTTACTATCGCCCGGATATCTGTGTAATGTACGCGGAAGAAATTAAACAAAACAATGAACCGGTTAATGTTTACTATTAACCAGTAGATGGGGCAATAAAAATATTTCACCTGTCTCTTCCCATATCAGCGGGCGGCAGGTGGCAGGCGGCGGGCGGCGGGCGGTCACGCGATGCCGTGTCCAGAGAGGCCATTAGTACTAATTTCGTTGGAACCGGTACCAATTTACGAGCGAATAGCCCACCACGTTGTACACCGTACACTCCGACACGTTAACCGCCCTAAGGATAGATAATTACTTTTGTTCATCTTAATAATAATTACTGGATCTCTCTTCAATCAAATAACTGATCTCAGTTTTACTTTATATTATGTTTCAATAAGGTCAAGGTCACTTTCATAAGCTACGACGATGTGAGGTTTTAATAATGATTTTCATTAGATTTGTAAGTATTCCTAGACACCTGCAAAAGCGCTGATGCTGATAAAATTAATCCGGAATTAATATGATTTATACGTCTCATAGTATTCAGGATGACAGGTTGTTGCATAAACTATCTCACACTAGATGTTCTTACTTCGTTTCTTTTTAATATCGTCATCATCAACCGATAGTCGTCCATTGCTGGACATAAGCCTCTCGCAAAGATCTTCACATCAATCGGTCAGCCGTTGCTTCATCCAATAGGTTCTCGCGGTTCTCACCAGATCGTCGGTCCACTTTATGGGAGGCTTCGCAACCCTACGTCTACCGGTACCTACTCGAGAACCTTACTACCCCATCGGCCGTCGCGCCTTCGAACGAAGTATCCTGCCCACTGCCTTTTAAGTCTAGCAATCTTTTGGGCAATGTCGGTGACATTAGTTCTGTGAATTTTTCATATAGTACATATATAATAAAACAAATAATAGAAAATAATTGTGTTTGCCAAAGGAAAAATACTTATATCAAAATAGTTGTACAATCTCAGGAGGAATACGAAGCGGTATGTACGATGACAAATAGTCAACTGGTAACCAAGTCGAAATTTGTCAACACTAACAATGGCGGTTGAGTAATAAACGGAGATTGAACATGTTCCGGTAACTAACTGACTGAGCGCATTCAATCACCTTAGATACCGCACCCGACCGTTCTATGGGGAGCGAAGCAATTCTCGAATATCGCCTTCAAGTTTACAAATTGATATAGCCTCAACAACCTGGCAGACGGCGTGTGGTTGAGGAATTATTCTTCCATAGAGGGTCTACTCTACTTCGCTATATTCTGGACATCGCTCCAACATTGCAACTGCGGTCTTCCCCTATGCAGTTTGTCGGATATGTCGAGGCTAAATATTTTATTGTCTATGTATTCAGATGGTCACCCTTTGACATGCCTATACCATGCCAGTCAATTTCGCTGCAGAGTTCCGTTACTTCGCACATCCAACTAAACATTTTCGCTACCATAAATGAGAACTGGTCTTATGATAGACCAGCCAGCCCTTTAAGCTTAATGGTTTAGTATCGCTAGTAACTCTAGTCAGCCCGTCCGATTCAAGCCTATTGGCCTGTCACACAACGCAAGAATATTCATCGCACTGTTGAACCACCTGATCTTTAACTACCATTGGGTCAGTGCCAAAGGTAATGACACTACATGCACTAGGCCATACTAGCGCTATTTTTGGAATTACCATTTGTATTTGGTAAATAAAATAACCTTGTTAAATTATTAAAGTCGTAAGCAATTGTAATCCGGTTACGATTCATAACGTCATTTATTAAAATGTGTTTCTACACCGTAGCGCCACTGTAGCGCCGCCGTAGACGACGCGCTACGCAGTGAAATCTGACAGTTGACGGCAGCTACGCAACAATGGATACGCCACGCCATCCTTATCGCCGGGTGGAAAATAAATGATAGCACATTTCCCAACTCCCGAACGAGTCACCCCCAGGTTTTACGTTACTTATTGTAACATTAAATGTAATAATTCCAAATTGTATCGTTTCACGCTATCAATTTGTATAGAGACATCACTTGTTTTAAAGTGCTTTTAGTACTCTCTAATTGTCGAAAAATAATCTGCGGAATAATGAAAGTAATTAGCATCTAGATTGGCTCTATAATAAACTTTTAACTTGCTACGGCTTCAACGTTTCGCATTGCCAATTTATTTTTAAAATGGCTAACGTTCAACTCTCAAACAATCTCGAAGTTCCGAGATGATCAACGTCATCCGCTGAAGAACCGAAGCCCTACACAGTCCAATGTACTCTCAAACGGCGAAGTCTGATAAAGCAAACGTTTCTACTAGGCGAACCAATCACATTACCCATGTATTTCCGTTGACCGCCAATTATTTTCTGTATTGTTTCTAAGTATTCATAAGTGATGACTTCATTACGCACTACGGTGAAAAGGTCGACTAAGGCTCTTTTAAAAAAATATGTATATATTAAGGAGTGCGTTAGGTCGAGCACCAATCATGTAGACCGATCAGATTAAAGACTCATCATTCATCATCATCATGATAATCAGCCGACAGACGTCTACTGCTGCACATAGGCCTCACCCAAAGATTTACTCATTGGTCCTGCTCTGACCGCATCCAATTATTTCCCGCAACCTTTACCAGATCGTCGGACCACTTGGTGGAGGGCATGCCAATACTACGTCTTCCGGACCGCAGTCGCCATTCGAGCACCTTAGTGCCCCATCGGCTGCCAGTACTTCGAGCGACGTGTGCTGCCCTTTGCCACTTGAGGCTAACAATCTTTTAGACTATGTCAGTGACCTTAGTTCCGTTGCCATTCATGCCGTTCTCCTCATTTCTAATTCGATCACGTTGGGAAACACCGAGCATAGCCCTTTCCGTTGCAATGGGAAATTAAAGACTCGACATCCTCTAAATTTTACACAGTCGTAAGCGATTCGCTGGACAGGAACCGGTGGAAGAAGATCGTCCGCTTCAAACAGCAACCCTTGCACTGACCACGATCCTCAGACATAAGAGAAGGTTTCTAGAGAGATTAAGGAGTAACCTTCATGTGCTTCTGGAACAAACGAAAGGGACTCTCTCACACTTTTGCATTTGGACAAAGATTTAGTTAGAGCTCGTACTATTACGGCCACAGTATCAACATAAGAAAAACAGGTGGCGATGATTGGATTATCTCTGCGCGATCAAATAAAAAATTAGGAGATTCGCAGAAGAACTTGGCTCACCTACATAGCCGTAAGAGTCGCGAGGCTGAAGTGGCAATGGGCGGTGCACATAGAACCGATGGACGTTGGGATCTCAAAGCACTGGAATGGTGACCCCGCATCAGAAAGCGCAGCATTGGCAGATCCTCCACTAGGTGGTTAGAGGACATAAAAATCGCTGGGACCATAGGATTCAAACAATTTCAATCGTGGTTTATAGAATACGTCCGTCTGTAGAAATTATGATGATGATGAAGTGAAGAAAAACACAGAAGTTTGAGGAATCTTTAAGAGATGTATATAACTAAGTGATAGATTAATTAGGCAAAATATTATTAAAGTTTACAGGACTCTTTTATTCGAACTTAAGAAACACAGTAGTTATTTGATAATACAATAAAAAAGTATAGAGTTTATATAAGACAAAATTAAAAAAAAATTGAGAGCGGACAACAGGAAGTAGAGTAATATAATTATTTTTCGCACTTCCTTAGTTACCTGGAATACTTTTGTCGCCAAGTTAGTATTAATAATCAGATCGTAATGAACTTTATATATTATAGTGTGTTATAACGCTGGGAGCTAGCAGATTCAAGTGTTCTCAAACTTTTCTACAACTTTTAGTGCTTTTTTACTTTATAAGTTTTAAGTACGAAAGTTGAATATTAAACGGCACGAAAGTTAAACTATTACAACATTTTACATTAAATGTACAGCGAAAGAAGGCAAAAGCAACGAGAGGAATTGCTTTTCACGGATCGACTGCTCCGCCACCGTTCTTCCGGTTGACAGAGGTGTGGTGGGGTGGAGCGGGGTGGCGTTCGCAGGAATGAATTGTTTTCGGTTTGCCTAGCGGTAACATTACGTTATTGCGTACCTTTGTGGCTTTTAACTGTGTTTAAAGGATTCCGGTCCAGCGGGCCCGGAGCGGGTCCCCGGCGTATCGAACAATAACGATTGCGCGGTGCGATTCATCTGAAAACATCCCTCTTTTAAATAACGATCAATGTATATTTACAACATCTGCGGTACGAATGTTTACTCATCGATCCAATACAATCTGTTTCCTTTTGTTTTTCGCTTTTTTTTTCATACGTATTCTGCATCAATAATACATATATATATGGGAGTAACAGGTGTAATAACACCAGTATATACATATGATAGGTAATATAAAAAGTAATGCTGAAATCGAACTTCAGTACAAATCAGAGTTGGTATAGCATTAGGATATTTTTTTTATTATAATTAATTAACACTTGCACACACAGTGCTGGACCATGGGAACCTACTAGATGCGAACAACGCGGGACCTATCGATGTGGACATCTTTGGGGGAGGCTTTAATCCAGCAGCGGAAGTCGATCGGCTTATAATTATGATGAAGCTGAAAGCTGGACGGGGACTAGGAAGTACATGTATCCAAATTTGTGAACGCGAAGCTGAAACCAAGCCTGCAGCTTGGACGCTGTCCCACGGAGACTGTTACAAATTTTATTGTTTGCGCTTTAACTTGTTCTGTTTAAGGGTAAAAATATATTGTCGAAGAATGAAAACCGACAAAGTGTATGGTGGAAATAAAACAAAAGTCCAACGTCCCCAAATTGGGTAAAGATAAAAAAAAATGGCGATTGTTTAGCGACTAGCACAAAAACATCTCGATCTAAAATATATAAAGAGCCGAATCCCTTCCGAACAATGGTTTCATTAAAAATCTTCTTATTTGCGTAATCCATACCCTCAAGGCAGGGAATGGTACAACGGTTAAGGGTGATCAGTTTCGTTTGGAAACTTTTAATCCACTGTATTAAACTTGTGTCGTGAGAGGGACCGATAGATTTAAATAGGACTCGTTACCTCATTTGAATTTCAAATTTCACCAGAAATTGTAAACAGGGACTTACTCCGACATGTTAGAAGTGTATGGGATTTCTAAGTTTATGCTTATCGATTAAGTGACATTTAAACATTTTCCTACTGTTGTGCAGTAGCAGTAGTATTTGTTGGTTAAACGATAATCAGTCTATTTCTATTTCTAATCTGAACTTTAACATCACTTTGATGTACTCTAATAGAATGAATAATTAAGATGGATTTCATCATCATCGTCATCAGCCGACAGACGTCCACTGCTGCACATAGGCCTCCCCCAAAGATCTCCACATCGATCGATCCTGAGTTGCTTGCAATTTTCATCAGATCGTCGGACCACCTGGTGGTGGGCTTGCCAATACTACGTCTTCCGGTACGCGGACGTCATTCGAGGACCTTAGTGCCTTATCGGCTGTAGGTCCTGCGAGCGATGTGTCCTGCCCATTGGCATTTGAGGCCAGCAAACTTTAGGACTACGTCGGTGACTTTAATTCTCTTGCGGATCTCCTCATTTTAGATGGATTTACTAATCTATAATTTTCCTTTCCGCTGTTATCACGTAATCAATACCATCCGATAAGCATCAACCATATTATCTCAACATAACAATCGTCATGTTTGGAAACAACCATTCTTATTGTGTCCATTAAACGATTTGTATAACTTAACGCTTAAGTTTTATCTTACAAAACGATCATCTCAGGAAGCTGTTCAATAAATGAAGACAACATTGAAAACATTTCTCAAGTGATGAAGATTCGAACATTCCGATGACTCTTGTAATATGAAATCCAATTCATAATAATAATTATCAGGATACTTGAGATGTTTCATCCGAATCGTAAAATTTTGGATGAATCTACATATAAACCATAACACTAAGAAAAATTAGTATTTCTACTAGATTATCAAATATATATAATTGAAGCTTCACAAATATGACATTCTTAAATCGACCAGAAAAACTGATGGTCAGTCATTTCCAATCGCTAAGATATATCGTTTTACTTAATTCAGTAAGTTTTTACTAAGCTCGATACTAAACCTTCGACATGAATATTAACGGAGGCGGATGTTTAAGTTTTGTATTTCTTTAACCGGAAATAGAGGGTATAGAAATAAATATATGTAACGTTTAAAATCCCTTTTGTTCTTTGAGTCTTAAATCCATCTTAGATAAAGATTGGTCCAGGCACGCCAATATCCCCGAGGAATAAAGTGTGCATTACCAGCAAATGGCTCCCCATCCTCCTCGAATCCTTCTAAAATATTTGCTATTCTCTTTGATATATAACGTATTAGTATTGTTAAATAACATAGCACTATACTCTTATTGTTCCCTAATAATGTTATGATGGTCGAATATACTCGAACTGTACCATATGTTTGTGAATGCTTAACTAAGTTCATCATTTTTTTTTTATTAACAACCTGCTTAATAGGTTAGGTTATCTTCACCACCAATCTACCAATTGCCTCCTCTTCGTAGGGAAATAAAGAGTTCTTATATATCACATAAGTATATATATGCTAATATTAAACGTGCTTCTAAGGTATATTAGTATTACTACATACGAGTACATATACTGTTTGTTAATTATGAACTGGTATACAGTAGGCAGTAATATTAATTTACTGCGGCGTATTTTGCTTGACACTCGTTAGTTTATATCATTAGGAGGAATAAGATTCCGTGTACGCCTCGGGCCCTTCGTCGAGACAAGAGTTGCGCCGCCACCCCCGCCCTGGTCCAAGGGGTTTCGTATTGAAATGCCGAATATAACATCGCAATTACCGTAACAAGCAGAATTATATAATTATTATATAACTTTTAAAATTTTAATCACACTAACTTAGATATTAATACATAACAGGAAACATCGACACAATTACTAGTGTTTCGGTTTAGCATAGCGTTCACCTGATGAAATTACCGGAGTAACAGAGCTTACCTTTAAATATCTTAAGGCATCAAAAAGCTGTACTACTGACAAATATTCTACTTACTATTTACTAAGCTCTATTACTAAGAACTAAAGAAACTAAAGAGAACTAAGGACACTATAAATAGGACATAGTATAAAAGGTTGCTAGCCTCAAGTGGCAATGGGCAGGACACGTCCCTCGATTAAGGTCCTCGAATAGCGACCGCGTACAGGAAATCGTAGTGTTGGCAACCCACTCACCCCCACCTAGTCGTCCGACGATCTGGTGAATGTTGTGGAAAGCACGTGAATGCGGTCAGCGCAGAATCGATCAATGTGGAGATCTTTGGGAGAGGCCTACAGCCAGCAGTTAACATCTGTCGCCTGATAACGTTGATTAGGCTTTATTACTGTATCCTGACGAAAAAATTACCCCTTTGTTTAGCATACTACTCAATGAGTTTCCATAGAAAAAATAATTCCTCGATCGTTTCCGGTTTAACCCATAAGAAGGTAATTTATACACTGGAACGGAACTCTATTCTCTATGACTGTTTTACATCGACAATGTGTCAGTATATCAATAAAAGGGGGCGAGGAATCCGGCATCACCCATCTATTCGTGCTCCCCTCGGCGCAAAGATCTATAAGTACTGATAACACTACATCTACTTTCTTACCTTTGTGCAAATTGAATGTAATAAACGTTTTTAAGGCTTTCAGTGGGGGCGGAAGGGGGGGGGTAGGATATTAGCTTATTCGCGCTTCGGTTAGGACTTTTACAGCCCGATATATAAAATGAGGCTTTGTGAAATTCCGCTTCAAAGAAATTTCGCTTCTCTACTTCCACCTCCTTTATTAATACGGGCGCATAATAATAAAGAAACGCTTTGACGACTTTCAGTTTTTTTTTTTAATTAACGTACACCTATAGACGCCGGTTCGATCCCGCGATACGACCCTCGCCGGAACCGCAGCAGCTAATAAGCGTGGTTAAGTTGAATAAAGAAAATATTCAGAATATCAGCGTGGATACGGCAAAACTTCTAAACGAGGCCATTGAAAACAGTTTCGCGTAAGGTTTATTGTAAATATTAACAACTCACGGAAGTCAAGGGAACCTCACCTGCTCGTGGTGCATCCTGCTAATCAACAAACGCAGCTCTGGCTCCCTCCAAACCTCATCGAGTCAATAAACGAAGGTCGGTGACGGCCGCCGGGTGCAGGCAACGCCAGATCGATCGAGGTGGAGATCTTTAGAGAAGGCCTGTGTCTAGCTTTGAACATTAAACAGCTGATGATGAATTTAAGCTTAAAGCACTTGATAGCATATTTATAAAGTAAACTTCGATTTAAGCCGATGATAACTTCGTTGGTAAGCGCAATATAAGTAAATTCTTTATAACTTGCCGAGACGTTGTTCTGATCCCCGCTCAGCTTGAGCTTTCGGCGATGGCAAACATCTTGAGATAAACTACTTGTTCTATAAACAGCAGCTTCGACGACACGTGGAATTGACGTCCACGACTTGTTATGATGGAGTTCAGCAACTTCGAGCAATGGGAACTTAAACATAGCTGTTATAAATTATAAAATTTCTTGACAAGAACAGAAATAAGATAGAGTTTGACCATACCGTTACAAAAACAAGGTTGAATGGATGGATCAGCTTCATATCTTCCTAACCTTCATCACATTGTCGTCTGCGGGATTTACTGAACTTAAGCCAAGTTAAATATGTAAATGAATAACTCTTACCTATCCTCTTACACTTAAGCATTTTAATAAGCTTATTGCATTTGCAAGGGATATTTACCGATTAAAGGAATGAAACCACGGTGGTTGCAACATGCTGAAGTTAGAGGAATAAGTTTAAGTCTGCGCCATTAGCCCCTGTTGTAAAGTGTAATAGAATAAAAACTTTATGGGCCATTACGAAAAGCTGTGCATCGAGTAAGGTAATTTCCTATTTTATTGTCCTACAAAACTTGAATTCCTTCCGTATTTGGGATAAGTTAGAACTTCTATATGAATGTCTACCGATGGTTACTCTTTCTAAATAGTATATTATAACAAAAATTCAATGCTAATCAAGATATTTATTTATAGCTTTAACATATGAAAATATATACAGCATCTTACATATACATACATAACTATCGAAGAAAGAAACTATATATATATATATTACGGCTTTTGTGGTGGAAATGCAGTTAATAGATTTGTGTAATGATGGGGTCGTTGCTCTGACTATTTATATGAACCTTATAATATTGACCGGAAACAGGTTAAGTAACCCATCACCTCTGCCAAGCTCAGGAATATCGACTCCGCACATACGGTATAACCTTCTGTTGTCCTTTAATAAATTCAATTCCACGTTTAGTTATTTAATATACACAATTGAAATTATTGTTTAATATTGTTTTTTTTATTTTTATAATCCATATAGAAGAATCTAGAACTATATTAATCGTAAGGAAAAAAAATCGATATATTTCCTTAGCGTCGCAGAAATTTTGATCAAACACGGGAGAAAGAAACGTAACCGTTTTGAAGTTTCAGTTAAGTTCTAACTTTATATTATATAAGTCCTTTGATTTTTTAATTCATTAATATTTTTTTAATTGTTATATAAATTTAACTATGTTCTTGTGTTGCATTTAATCTAAGTATTAAATATATTATTTAATAATTAGAATTGCAGAATCTTAGTATACTAGTATCTTATTGTAGCAGTTAGGTCAGTTAGTCAAAATAACGAATCCTTCATCATCATCATCATCAGCCGATAGACGTCGACAGCTGGACGTAAGCCTGCTCCAAAGATCCTCCACGTTTCTAAGGGTTCATATGTGAGGTTTGGTTGATTTCCGACCGCGCTGGACCAAAGGGGGTTGGTGGGAGACAAAGCCTCGTTTTTTGCAGGGTGTACCACGAGCAGATGAGGTTGGCTTGGGTCTTATGAGTTGTTGAGTGAGAGAAAAAAATAATAAATAGATAAATCGAAGGACAGACGGCCGATGGGACAGTAAGATCCTCAAGTGGCGCCTGGTGACCGGTATACGTACTTGGAGACATATTGGGAGGCGTCCAACAAGTTGGATCGACGATCTGGTGAGAATCGCAGGACCGGTCGATGGCGATCTTAGGGAAGTCTGTCGTCTGATGATGATGATGATGATGAAAATTACTAAAAAATATAATATAGATTATACATGTCAGTCAGTTCACGAAACGGATATCATGTGTATTAATACAGTTTACCCTATAATGAAATGATGTAGGGTATCCCGCTTTCCCATTTCTTATTATTCTCACGAGAGTTTCGATCTGTGGTTTGTTTGCAACTCGTATCCATCAAACGATATTAACATCCTCGCTTCAGGATTCACTGGAGTCCACGAGTACTGACGTAGCGACTCGCAAATCGAACTTATTATAAACATGTATATAACATATCACATATTACTTACGCCGTGTAAGTCCCGACGCGCCTCGCAACTGAATATGTCGCGACCGATAATCCCATGATCCTTATTTACTGCCGCGGAGCCACCTTACTATGCTACAGTAGGAGCGTGGCTCGTGCGATGCTTGTCCTTGGAGTATCGCAGATATTCCTCAGAATTCAATTTGTTACAGGTTCCGTAAAGTTAACAGTTGATAGTTCTTTTAACTGAATTAACTAGAAGTTTTTTTAAGACTAAATATACAATTAATAATGTCTTATAACATTATTAATAATTAAATAAATTGCGAAAAAGGACATTATTCGAAGGCCCTCAAGTGGTGGCCGAGTACCAGTAGACGTAGCGTTAAGAGCTCCTCCCACAAGGTGGATCCATAGACGTACTAAGATAATACTAGATCAGATTGTGTCCTTTTTATATTTTATATATGCATTAAGGCTATATACATATCTATAACTTCTTTTATCGTGAAATTATTCACCTTCATCTTGATTAGCTAGATAAGAAGAGACTTTCTATTTCCTACGACTGCTACATTATGTTTAGCCATTTTAGAAATACGGATGTTTATCTCACATACATCTTTCAAGTACCGATATAATAAACTTGCTTTGCTGAAAATGTCTTACTTATATAATCGAATGTATTTTCTGACTGAAGATTCTGACAAAGCAATCTTTTCCACTCATCTCGCCAATCGCAATATTCGATGATCTCTTCCGGACATCAATTATTTATGGTGTCTTATCTAATATACATAAGATCATAGCGATTTTCATGTAGCCACAGGCTCTCTATAAATTTAAAAACTATGGAGCTATCCCACCAATTTTAATTCAATACACCATCATTTGAAATCGGCGTCTCCTTGTACTTAAATATACAAAGTTATCTTTAAATTATTAATGTCACATTAAGAGAAGAATACAGTATTTCAAAGTTCGTTATATTCAACGTTTCAAGGGAATCTCAGGAGATAAAAAAGGATAATGGATTAATTCAGCGAAATCGCTGGAATTGTTATAAATCTCATTTATTTACTGAATACTTAAAATCTCTTTTACAGGGTAACCTTTGAGAGTTGAAACATTTTTGCCAACAAAACTTTGATGATGAGTAGATCGTTTTTCTCGTTAAAAAATACGTTTTTAACGGATCAATAGATTCTAAGAACTAATCAAGGATTCAGTATGATGCGTACTGAGAAGCCATGAGAGTTTTGTAAAAACTTAATTTGTGCTTAAGATTTTTATTCTTTCTTTCTGTTCTACACAACTTTAAAGTTTGAGTGAAAGATAACACATCAAATACTGTTTGTCTTGTACAAATATGCTTCACCTTCATAATGGGATGAAGAGTAACTTAACCAGATCTGAACACAAAAATACTCAACAATGATATTCAATATCTAACATTCATTATGTATACATCATATTGTTTTTAATTTAAAACAAAACAATATTTATTTAAAATACACAGCGAATGGAATGGGGGGGTTGAGACAACAAAGTAAGGGTTGCCGTTGTGTTATTCATCGGTTATGAGTCTTAAACAAATTTACAATGATATTCTATAACAGATTGAAATTAAGTATTCATTTAGTTTAACCAGCATGCTGGATTCATGGCCTTGACTCTCTACTGATGACAAAGGGTTTCCAGTCCCTGAAAAGGGAACAGAAGAAAGAAAACAGAGACATTTTAACGGAAATATCAACAATAACTACTTTGTAGTTTTTAGTTAAAAAATTTATATTCTAATATGGTAATTCATTAGTAAATTACTACTGTTGAATAGTAAAGAAGTGAATTATCGTTTTTACGTATGCGGTTAAGTAACGGCGGCCATGCGACGTCGCCTGACTTTGATTGCTCCTTGCAATAATAAATGTGAAATTAGTTTATTACACGCAAAGGATTCTATTCGCACATCTATTGGTATAAAATTAGAAGCCTCCCCAACAACCGTTGAAGAGGCTTCTACGAGTCAGGCTAGTCTCCACTCTCCAACATGTCTGGATCAAGGTTCGTGTCGGGCTTTGTTCTGCGACAGCTTCATTTGTACGTGTCCGTGTAAAATCGATGAATGTGCATAGACTAGAACCAATCGCATTGGGAAACGATTGAGAAGACTTAAGATCATCAGTGGAAGACAGGATGATATCACAGATAATTGCCTGGGCGGAAATAATAGAGGTTATCTTGGAAGCAGTTTAGATGCTATACGACCAGGTAAAGGATCAGTAAAGAAAAACAAAATTGATCGTTAACATCTCACGTTACTGTTCTTTAAGAGCAAACTTCTGTTTTAACATATCTTCTTCTATTAGTACCTTAAAATTTATCGCAATCATATGGATGAGAGGAATACGCAAGAAACGGAAAAGAATTTTAAGTTTTGTGACAAGCAAGTTTTCTGACAGTTGGACAACAGTCCAATTTTCTACAGGAGAGGAGAGAGAGAGAGAGAGGAGGCATGTGGCCGAGATACGAATGTTAAGATGGATGTGCGGTGTGACGAAGATGGATTAAATTAAAAATGAGTATATTAGAGGAAGTCTGAAAGTTGCTCCAGTGACAGAGAAGTTGACGAGCAAGAGGTTAGCGTGATGCGGGCATGTTGCGCGGAGGGATGAAGGACATATAACAAAGAATGTAATGAGAATGAGAACGTGGATATTTACAAGGGTAGACCGAAGAAAGTGTGGATGCGTTGTGTGAAAAATTACGTGTAAGAAGGGAGTGAATTCAGATGTGGCGGCTGATAGAGGGATATGGAAGAGAGGTACATACTGCGCCGACTTTACATAGCTGGGAAAAGGGTAGAAGTAAGAAGGTCAGCAGTCCAGTTGAAAGAAAACTTGAATTGAATTGTATCGTTTTAACTTTTTAATAACAAACGGCGAGAAGTCAAAAGAAGGTGCAAGTTAAATTTCACTGATGGTAGCTCGCTATTGGCGGATGCTTGATAGTAACCACCGCAGCTCCTAGTCCTGCCGCCTAAAATACTGTATACAGTATTGTAGTCCAGTTTTACGGGCACTGTCGATTGTGAAATTACTGAGGGAACAAGACATCGAACAATAGTAAAGCAATCTCTCATAATGACCTTTTCTAATGATGATGATGACCGATCTGTTACTCATCAAGTAATCTGTTATATATGGACTATCCTCAAACTATTTGGTTATAAATTCTTTTAATGTAAGGATAAGTTTATGACGAGAGTCAACCGGAAGTGTCGTTTAGTTTCACAGTTCAACTGTCATCATCATCATCATCATCAGGGGCCGATAGACGTTCACTGATTACAATGATTGCTGTTAATAATCGAAAGCTGTGTCTATAAGGCCATCATAAGATATGTCATCTTGTACGGCAGCGAAACCTGGACCGTTACTCAGAAGAACGTGCATACCATGCAAGTTGCTGAGATGGATATGTGGCGTGATTAAGCTCGATAAAATCCGTGAGGAGTACGTGCGAGGTAGCCTTGGTGTGCACGACGTCGCCGACAAGATTCAAGAAAGGAGACTGTCATGGTATAAATGTGGCGACTTGGGACTGCAGCTCTCCCTCCGCCTCAAACCCGCAGGCGGATCCAAAACAGGATGGAAAAATTTAATACCAAGTAACTGACAAAGATGTCGAGGACAGAGCGGAGTGGAGAAGAAAAATTAAAAAAGCTAATCCCACCACCATGTAACACGTAGGAGGAGAGAGAGAATTGCAAACTTTATCACAAACCACGTACGACCAGAGATAACGGCTTATAGATGCAAGTTTCCAAGTACTCAGTATTACTGTGATTCGGTTTGAAAGGCGCTGTAGCTAGTGTAACTGGGGTGAAGAGATTCAACTTATGTATCAACACGACGAGCGCATTATGGTGGAGTGTATACCATTAGAGCGCCGCATTGTTATGGGCACGCGTTTCCTTTACCATCAGATGGTCTGGTCGCTTGATTTGAATAAAAAAAAATAAAAAAAAAACAATTAAAAAGTTTAATTATACAAAGGAAAGTATTAAATGATCAAAATTTCTGTTATGTTATAACAATATCAAAATTAATCCGAACTCTCTTCGAACTCGCTCAAGTTTTGAAACTTTGTACTGCTTTTATAAATTTAAGATACTCCCTTAACTCACGTTGTAAAGTGTAATACAATACACTGTGAAGCAGGTGAATTGTACTTATTTTTTTACGTAAATATAAGGGATCCGGAAAAAAGGGGCAGCAGAGCAGGAGGAAAATAAAACACATTTCTATAAATTACTCGTAACTAGAGGATGAGATATCACTCGTAATAAATTTCTCAATGCCCAAGACGATCGGCGCTCCCCACTTCCATCTTAGAAAAACAACTAATCCCGTTGAGAAAAATAACGGGACTGCGTTTTGTTTATGTACGGGACGGAATCGCGGAAGTCAGCGGGGCAGGACCAGCGTTGCTCCATAAACGGAAGAACAGCAAGGTGTCTAGTATAATCGATGTTCACTTAAACGACAGATGCTACAAACGGGCACCATCAATCTATCCCCACGCTCACTTCACCCCCGTTCACCCGCCGCCCACCTTCTGATTCGTGCCCCCTGAGGGCCGAATTGTTATTCACGTTCCACTACCTCAATTTTTTAGAGAGGAGGCGCCTAAAAGGGAACCCTTTCACTCATTGTATCTCATCCCTGAATGGGACGAGTGCTATCGTGAAATTAAATTTCTTTTGATTATTCATCTCTCTCCGTCCCTACTCTTCTCAATGTTCTTACTCCTCGAGTGCGACCCGTTTCTGTATTGTCTTAAGGGATATAGCCTTCGATATTTCTATGTCTGTTGTGGAATTTCTTGGAGTTTTGCTCTTCGCCGAGTACCTTCGTTATTCACCATTTATCTCAAGTAAATATCGAGTCAGGACAGTGCACTTTAGTCACGGCTGCGATGCCAGTTTACATTTTCATCTTAACCGTCTGAGAACTATTGATTGCCGCGCTGTTTCAAAAAAAAAGGAAAACTGGAGTCTATAAATCAGAGGCAGTGCTCGCGCGACTGAACTTTCGAGAGCGCGACGAGAATAGTTCAGCAATCGATTAAAGTGCTCCCAACGCGTACTGGAAGTGAGCAAACATCGATGATCTGAAGGCACGGATCAGCGGCGACGTCAGCTCACGTCCGCGGGGCCATGATTCAATAGGACATGATCCAAACTTCCAGTCAAAACCGTTCGATCCACTTAACCAACACGCCTATTGAATCTTCCATATATTTATAAAAGTAATATATTTTAATTTATATAGATTTTTACTTTTATTAGAAGAAAATGAGATTTAACTGGTCCAGATTAACCCGTGCTTTAGCTAGTCGAATTGCAGGGATATCAGTAACACATAACGTGTTCGGATATCCTGCAACCCTCAAAGTAGTTTATCTCATTAGTGCATCTCTTCTCACCAATCAACCTTGCGAATAGTACCATAGCTCTAGTACTTTAATATGCAACGGCAACGTTTTAATTAAAACCGAGTGTTCAGGCGCAAGGCGGAGCCACGAAACGTCCAGATAGTCATATCTGTGTCAAATAACTCCCACATCCAATTACCTCTGAAAAGAAATCCTCGGGAAGACTTCCCTGTAAATGTGAAACTTGAATTTCTTTTTTTATACCCAAAGTGGAATATGTTTTATAAATTATTGTGCCGCGGCAAAGTTTGTTTCAAGTGTGTACCGTAGCACCGGGAAGTTTGAGAATAACTGATGTTTTCAGTTTACATGCAGATATCTGCATCGCGAGTGTGGAGCCGTGAAAGCCGAACGTCTGAGCAAAGTTTACTTCTACAACTTCCTCAGCCTTCATAGTGCTATCGCATTGCCTTTTTTATTTCTTTATATCTACTTCTTTATACCGCCAGCTCAGCGGCAGCTTTCCGCCGCTGGAGAGCTTTCAAACTTACATGTATTCAGCGGTGTCCGTATCCGTGTTGGAGAGCGCCGTGGCTGGTAAGGGTATGGGTTCAACGAGACATGTCATCGTTTCAAACATCGTTGATGTGCATTGGAGTCATCAGAACAACGACCTGATCATTTCAGCCGTGAAGTTGATAAAGAAATCTTGTGTCAAACCATGGGTCAACAACCTATTGTCATATTGTCGGGATTTGAGGTATTACTTAACTTCTTCAATATAAACTACATGTAACTTGACAAAACTCACACGAACATGACGTCCGGCAGCTGAAATGCTATAATCGTCATCATCAGCCGATAGACGTCTACAGCTGGACATAGATCTCCCCACATGCAGTCAGCGTGGCCTCCAGTACCTCTGGGCAAGGCTGTCGTATGTAAAGATTAATATGGGAGGATTTGAGCCTTTTCCAACCAGGCTAGCCTGCATAACCTCCATGATACAGCGCTTTCGAGATATCTCCAATATCCTCATAAAGTTTTCCTTCAGACTCGATTCCTTTAAAAACAACCAGGTGCATGTTATTAGAGAAATATTGAAATCGTTTCCATTATGTATACATTAATTAATTATAATTAATTTAAAACATAACCAGTTTTTTTGGTGCAGTGTAAACTAATTACAGTCCATTTGTGGCAGTCGGGGGTTGGAAAAAAATTTAACCGGATGGCCGGCGTCGGGCACCAAATAAAATGAAACGTTCACATGTCGCTGTTGTATAATCGCATTAAGCAATAAACTTTTTTTTTATTTAAGCAACAAAACACCAAACTCAACGTTTAAAATAGAATAATCCGATAACTGGAACAATTTGATTACTTTACCCATCATCAGCAGTGACACACCTCCAGATGGGATAGTCAGCCACAGGAGCTATGGAATAACCTTCGGTGAACTTAACCTCCATACTAAAACAAAACGAATACGACATGGGGGGGCTTCAAGAAAAGAGCGTATTATTCCCTTGAAGGTCACCAACGCACCACCGACCCCTCTGGTGTTGTGACTGTTCATGGACGACAGTGAACACTTCACATCAAGTGAATGGTTCGCTGGTTTGCCCACTCATAACATTAAAAAAATATATCGCATTTTACTTAAGTAAATCAAGTGTAAGTGGTCCCACACAACAACTCGCGGGAACCAAGTCAACCTCACCGGCTCGTGGTGTACCCTGCTAATCAACAAGCGAGGCTCTAGCTTCCACCAACCGGCATTGGGCCAGCGTGGTGTGTAATGGCCCCAATCGCCCCATATGAACCCCTACGTACAACAGCATCTAGTGTCCAACAGTACCAGAGGCCATACTGACTGTATGTGGAGATCTTTAGGAGAGGCCTATGTCCAGCAGTGGACGTCTATCAGCTGATGATAACGATGGTCCGAAAAATATATGAATTATTATATACACCTTTACTGATGGTAGCGTCTATTGCTGGAGACTATCTAGGTAGGTAACAACGCAGCGTTTATTGCACCCGACAAACAGTGCTGTGTAAACATTATTATATTCCGGATTGAAGGGCGCTGTAGTTAGTGAAATTACTGGGATAACGAGACTCAACATCTTATGCATAAAGACATCGAGCCCAATTTCGTGTGGTATGTAACATTATGACTAGCGCCCTAGCGCTACGTTGTTATGGACACGCGTATCACTTACCTTCAAGTGAAGGTCTCGTTCGTCTCATCGCTTCGTTGTATAAAAAAAAATGAATATTCCTTCACTTAATTCGTGTATTTGTGTTTATATAACCTACTGAAAACTGTATTGAAGACACGAGAAATAATTCTTGTGTTAAGAAATGGTTTAAAAGTATACTCGAAAGTAGAATTTCAATCGGAAGCATTGGTCTTTGCTCCTGGTCTATATCGAGAGATCACGATCATCTCAAAATCATCAGATAAACGTCCATCGCTACACTTAGGTAATGAACGCTATTACTGTTGCCATCCAACCGGTTCCGTTGAAAGTTAAACAGTGATGAGGGTGGAAGTTGCAATGTTTAACAGCTGCAGCTGACACACGTCCACTACTGGACTTGGGTTTTCTCTATATAGATCTTCACGCCATAGACTTTGCACTATTGGCATCCATCGGTTATCCAAAACATCATCAGCCGATTGACGTCTACTGTTGCACATGGGCCTCTTCTAAAAATCTCCACATACAGTCAGTAAAGCCTTCGGTACCACTGGTCACTAGGGGCTGTCTTATGTAGTGGTTCATGTGGGGAGGATTTGGGCTATTCCCTACCATGCTGGCCCAATGCAGGTTAGTGGGAGCCAGAGCCTCGTTTGTTGATTAGTAGAGTGCACCACTAGCAGGTGAGATTAGCTTGAGTCCCGTAAGTTGTTGTGCGGAACCCCTTACACCCCCGTCATCCCACTAATGGGTTGTAATTTAAATCTGGTGCAGTCTGCTGCTTTAAAAATGTTATCCGATTAAATATTTCGTCGGTTAAGTTAAAAACCATGTAGTTCCCGTAGAGTTTGAGAGGACGGTGGTATCAGAGATTCCCCGAATAAAAGGGAACAACTTCCGGCTTTCAAACTGCGGATATGTTCAGACTTATTTTAATGTAACTCTATTAGTCTCGCTGTCGTAAATGTATCCATGTTCTATATGAAATATATGTATGTAATGAAATATATTCATCATCCAAGCACATGTCATAATGGTTTGTGAGTTATCTCATAATTAGAGGCAGGATTTGGCTTTTTTTTTATTCCACTAAGCGACGAGAGGAGCGGTACATTCACCTGATGGTAAGTGATACGCCTGCCCATAACCTCGTGATGCTAAAATGGTATACACTGCTCCATATTGCGCTCGTCGCCGCGAGATATAAGATGTTTAGTCTTGTACCCCAGTAATTACACTAGCTAAAGAGCCCTTCAAACCGGAACACAGTACTGTTTGTCGGCTGCAATAGGCGCTGCGATGGTAGCTAGACCGTCTTCCGCAACAGACACCTACCACCAGTAATAAGTTAGGTTAAGGAATGGATCCACATATCGTGCTGTATTTGTTATGATCTAGCGCAAATAATTCGTCCTTTATTAATCAGGGAATGTTATTATCCTTGGATGGAGACCTTCGGGACAGTTAAGATCGCTGTGTCCACGTCCAGCGTAATGTATGTGCAAACATTACCGTGCTGCGAGCTGGTCTCGGGGCGATGTACGCTACGTGTGTAAACATCAGCTCACTGGCGTCTAATCCTTATACGGACGTATACCGTCCGGCGAACTTTCAGCTCATCGCGTCGCTATATAATATTATAATAATAACTACAAATTGATGCTCAGTCCCACCCCCTCTTGCATCCCCGTCAAATCAGACCGTGCACTGAACCGTCGCGACAAGGCGGTGCGGCAGCGCCGCGACGGTTTACCATAAAATTAAGTTAGATTCGGAAAAACCAATTTTAAAAATTGAAAAATTTCACGATTTGTGCTGTTATATCAGGGATATTCAGCGTTGAACAGGTACCTTGATATCATACCATCAGCGCCATCACTGCAGCCGATTTATGTACATCCGAAGGTAGCACTTTCAAAAGGGAACTTTAGCGCTTGCTGCACGAACTGACTGCTCCGTTTTCCTTAAAGTTAGAGCTTTTTAGTCTGACTTTTTAATATTTAGGTGACATCGCATCGAAGCCATTACTTACCTGGTCTGGCTCGAACTGTTACCGCCGTATAAAACGTAATGTAATAAATTTTCTACCGAAGGTCACCAGTCTGGTACCAATAATTTAACGGAACCGTAAATTTTAACGTCGAGGATCGTTTAAATGCAACCGATACCCATTACTATGTAAATTGTCATTGTACAGAAAAAAGCTGTTAATGTAACTTTGCTAGATAAAGAAAGTCAAAATAGATGCCATCATCATCATCGGGAGATGGCATAGGATATAATATCCCCTCCTAAGTGTCTTGACTTGTCCCAAACTCTGGCGATACCCTGGTCGTCCGTATAGCCAAGAACACTTGTTGATCTTTACTTTTTTAAACCGGTTTTTGTGCTACACCTATGACCACTCTCTATCCATTCTTATTACCACGATCTACCCTCGTCCATAATCAGTATAGGGTAGATCTTCACCACCGTATATTTAGTACAGACAAAGGTAAAGGTTAACACGTCCATAATGACAAGTAAATATAGTTTTAAATAAACTACAACAACTAGAATAACGGAGTGAATGCGGCGTCTAATCCGCTTTCCTTTAAAACCTGCCGTCAGTTCTCTCCATCCGTTACTTAATTTTTTTTCATTCCCCCCAGCGATCTTCCATCTTTATTATACTGGAGAATTCTTTTAAGACGCTCTGATAAAAGATCTAAGAAAAAAATTCATTGCAATATAACTACAGAACACACTGTTTAATTAAGCATTATCTTATAAAACTTTAGTAACAGGTTAAACGTCATCGTTTTGTACAAATTATTAATATATATAAAAGTTAAAGTATTTAAATATACTCCATTCACAACATCACCCTCTCACTTTCCTGCTGCAGCGTCTGAGGTAACTCTCCATCGGATTTGAAGTAGTTATTTTCATACAATTAACTTCATATCTTGTATTCTTGTAATCAATTCATAGTCGATGTTATGTCTATATATATATATATATATACATATAATGTAGCTATATTATAAATTCATAATAAAACGTCACAGGTACTATACAGCCTTTTGACTTTTGACTTTATACGAACAATCGCCTTCAGGTCACGATTCATATAAGGCTTAAGCTATTACTTTCGCATTAATCGCGAACGAAGCACCTTTGAAGCTACTGCACGAGATCTTGGGAAGGACCACTTAATCTTATTAACATATTTGGGTACATGTGAATAATGAAATAATTGTCGGAAGTTATTTAAAACAAAATTATAGAAGGTTCAAACAGATGAATGAAGGATAGATTGATATTTGCGCAGAATTGAAACACCGTCTATATATACTCCAGATGGACCGACGACATCATAAGAGCGTTCGGAAGTGGGCGGATGGGAGAGGCTGAAGATCGTATTTGGTGGAAGACATAAGGAAAGGCCTACATCCAGCAGTGGATAAACAAAGGCTGATAATGATGATAATGATATGTTCTTAATGTCATACGATAAAACATTGCATTTACGTAACGATGGAACTGGGAGAGGACGCTGTTTCCTGAGATGTTAAATTCCTAGTTCAGACACCAGGGGCTTCAAGTGTCGAAGACATGAAAAATAATACAATAAATTATCTTTATCTTCAACTTAAGGGGTGTAAGGAATTCCACCCAACATCAAAAGCAGTATTCTTACATGACGAATGAACAGATGTGCGTTGAAGAGTCTATGCCTCACCCCTAAACTGTAGAACCAATAACGTTAGATTATAGTACAAACATAGAGAGGATTTTACAGAAGGTTATTACATTACTCATATCATCATCATCAGTCGATAGACGTCCACTGCTGAACATCGGCCTCCCCCAAATATCTCTTACATACAGTCGGCATGGCTTCCGGTACCGTCGGCCACCAGGTGTCGTTGTTGATAGAGATTCATATGGGAGGATTTGGGCCATTACCTACCACGCTGTACCAATACGGGTTGGTGAGAGCCAGAGCCTTATTTGCTGATTAACTGGGTACACAACGAGCAGATGAGGTAGGCTTCAGTTCCTTGAGTTGTTGTGCGGGATCCCTTACACCCTATGACTCTTATAAAGACAGTAAATCATAAAATTGATACAACACGATAGGTCGTATAAGCATCCTGTAATTTCTTAATTTAGATATTATCTTTCATTATTTACTTGGGGGAAGCTGTAACCATGTCTATATGTTAAGGAAACCTATCAGATGTATCCAATTAAAATAATATAATCAATGTATATTATCGGAATAGGATTACACTACAGTATATTACCTCACTCCTACCCTCAGCCAACGCAATGTAATTGCATCTTCCCGTCTAGACTGCATCTAATTCGGGCCCGTCAAGGGTTGCATATTATCAAATTACTACGGTGTGGCCCAAATCGAATTATTCAATAAATGCTTTTAGTCGACTGATGCTCCGTGATAACCTACAGTAGATTTCTACAGCATCACCTACTCCCCACCCACCAAGCAGTTATAAAGAGCTGCCTGAATACACTATGAGTAGACGTATATTTTTCCATCAGCTGAGTATCCAGCTCGTTTCATCGCTTCGCCGCATGTTATAAAGTACTATATCTCTGGCACTTCGTGTTAAGATATTTATGTGTGTGGCGAAGTAAGTTATACCTCTGGATCACAGTAAATGGCCCACCATAATCGCCGCATGTACACCAGACCTTACTTACGTAATTTCTCACATCTACGTTCATGTCACTCAACTTTACTGCCACATTAACTTGATCCAATATAAAGTTACGTATATGTTACACGATTGAAAGGTTATAAAATATTTCCATTTAGAAATATAGATCGATTGAACGAACGAAGAACCAAATAATAAATTGATGATGAGCAGGATTAATAACCAATTACATCATCATCATCATCAGCCAATAGTCCACTGCTAGACATAAGTCTCCCACTAAGATCTCCACATCCATCGGTCCCGCGTTGCCCGCATACAGCTGCTTCCCGCGACCTTACAGTCAGCATGGCCTCCGGTATCGTCAAGAACCAGGTGCGGTCGTTTGTTGGGGTCGTACGGGGGATTTAGCCCATTTCTCACCACGCTGGCCCTATGCGGGTTAATGGGAGGAAAATACATAAGATAACAAAATAAATTCATTGAGACATAACATCTGCAGTTTATTCCTACTGCTGACACATCAACCATCTCGGTAACCAGGTCCAGCCATGGGTAGAATCTGCACAAAACAAAGTCATATAGTTTGAAATTATCAAGGATCCTTTCGTTCATGTAATTCAGTGTAAACTTATCTGATTCCGCTGACAAAAAACGCTCAGCTTGCAGAAAATTCGCGAAATTTCCCGCTTCATTATGAGACCGCAAGGAAAGAAAGCCGCTCAACACGTAACTTAAAAACTTAGTCGATAACATGGTATTTACGTATACGTTACATTCACAATGCTCCGGAGGAATTCCGTGAAAATTGTAAGTGCGTTTTCCACGATGCCGTCTTGGTACTTATTTCTGCTGCCAAGAACCATTTTCAATGGCCTCAATGATAGGAGCAGAATAACGTTACGTGCAGAAAAATCAATCATCATCAGCCAAAAACATCTCAATATCACTTCATTGTTATTGAGTAACCAAAGTCACGAAAACTACATCCCACTGCGAAGTAGTAAAAAAACCCTGATGAAGATTACTTTTGTAGTATAAACTCAAATGCAGCCAGGTAGCGAAATCTTGCGGCATTACGTATTCCCACTGTTCTGGAGCGCAGACCACACCCGACAATCTCCGTTATTTTTTTCAATTGCAGAAAATAATGTAGTCTGTTTCATATTCTTCTCTTTTGAGAGCAGACGTAGTGATATATTCTGACAATATTCACTTTTAAACGAGTAACTATGACAACAGGAAAATTTCAACTGAATACCTGCGTAGAGAGGATATCATGATGAAAGTAAATATTATTCGAAGCAATAGATCGGCAGATATCGATCATTGATAAATACAACAAGTAGGTTTTAATCTGACCCACCTTTTTAATGGGTCAATGGCGAGGCAACCTGAATTGAGATGACAGTCCAACTCCCTCCCTAAGTTACTGCCACAATACGGAAAGATAAAACAGTTGGGTGACAGTAACATGAAAACAGAGTTTATAAACTAAATCCTCAGTGTTGTTTCCGCATAGTGGTGACATCGTCGGTAAGTACTAATTGTGTTTAAACAATTGCGTCATGTCCGGGTGTACCTAGCCGTCGTTGGAAGGTGATACGGAAATGATATTCAAATGCGCTAACAAACGAAATTACAAGCAGCCAACACCGTAAAGTGTGACAGTGGAAGCGCGTGATGTGCATTCACATACTAAATAACGTTCCAACGCGGGCCGGATATACGTCGCGGCTAAGCCGGCTGCGGTTACGTGGGAACGAGTGACGCGCGCTACACGCTACCACTGCTCGAAATTTTCAATTCCACATCCGGCGTTACAATGAACCAACATTCAAATATTTTAAGCACTGAAAAAAAAAATGTTCCATGACGTGGTTCTAAAACAAAGCCTATATTATATCTATATGATCTAGAGTATACCTTAGCTATGAATTATAAAATCGGCTAAGCCGTATTTTATCGGCTCTACTACATTCTAGATAGCATATTGAAAAATTTTAATTATTATCGATTTTCCTTTTTTTAATCAATTAAGCGAAGATTCGAGCGGAAGTTCAGCTGATGATAAGTGATACGCCTGCCCATAACAACGTGGCACTAGTTAGGAGCACTAATACTACATGACGCTCGTCGTCTGAGACACAAGATGATGTCTTGTTACTCCTAGAAATTACTCTTTCCGAAGCTCCCTTCAAACCGGAACACAGTAATGTATGCACATTGTTGTTTGTCGGCTGCAATAGACGCTGCAGTGGTACCAAACTAGACGGTCTCCGGAAATAGAAATCTACCACCAATAGAGAACACTATGATGGCGATGTTTAAATAGATTTGATTTTAATATTATTTAAAAATTTTCCTCACACATTTTTTAATAATCTAACTTTAATACAAACGCTAAAACAACCCTCAAACTTTAGCACAGCACCCCCTTTGGCAATAACTATGTACAGAGCTCCGGCAAAAGCAACATACTATTAATAATATTTTGAAGTTTTATTAATTTATTTAGGCCTATCGGCTGATGATGATGATGATGATTAATTTATTGGACACTGAATTTGAATGTAGCTAAAATATAACGTCGAATATATACACTACAGTAGTTAGATCGTGATTTATAGTTTTAAAGGTATTTAACTTTAATAACTAAATCTATTAGCTGGTTTGGAATGAACCTTTTTGTTGTAAAAAAAATCCATCAGATACTTTAATCATAACAAGTTTATTTACATGAAGAGTTTATTCACTTCATCATCATCATCATCAGCTGATAGAAATCACGTCTGCTGGACATAGGCCTCCAGGAAAACTTTCCAAATCGAACGGGTAGGGATTCATATGGGGAGAATTAGATCATTTCCAAATACTCTAGCCCAATGCGGGTTGGTGGGAGCCAGAGCCTCGTTTGTTGATTAGCAGGGTGCACCACGATCAAGTGAGGTTGGCATGGGTACCGTGAGTTATTGTGCGGGACCCCTTACACCTCTTATTAAAGCATAGGTTTATAATAATACTTTGCTGATCGTAATATAAAATTAGACTAGAAATTTCCCTTAAATATTTCTTGATAGCAACCGCAACCGCAAATGTTCAATATTCTATATCAACCGTTACTATGGCAACCGCATCAATAATACCAAATAAAAATATTTATAACAGTTAATTAGTAATAAAATGATGAAGGTTATATAAAATTCTCAAATCATTCCGCGTCGAATGCTCATGTTCCCTTGTCGATAATTTCACTAGTTTTCACGTGATCAGCGAACAAACAAATCCCATTTTCATTATACGTGTAAGCTAAATCTCACACGAGATGATACTCACGCGAGAGCAGGTGTATGTGGACGTAGACAGTTTACCATCTACCAGTTTATCTTATATCACATGAAAATAATGTCAAGTGTTAAAAGGTTGCAGAAAAAAAAAATCTCGATCATATTTAATTAACTATAAAGTCGATTTAGACCGCAGCATGCGCTGCGACCACATTAAATGGACCTCCAAGCTGGGCAATACCTCTTAATCACACATCTGGACCCTTACGGGAGATGCTACTGCAGAAAAGTTTATCAGCGGTCAAGCGTGCGCTGACGAATTTAAATATGACGATGAACGTTGATATTGTTCAGGTTGCTGTACATCATCATTATCCTAATCAATTCAGCTTATAATCCACTGCTGAACAAGAAGCGGAGGGGATTTGCTGTCCACCACAATTGAAAGGAATTGTGCGGGAGTCGAGGCTTAATAAACTTAATCCTAACCGACTGATTTTAAGTACGACAGAACAGCAGGGTCGAACTTGGCGATAAAAACGTGTTTCCAGTTATTATGACATACACAGCACCAGATTTTTCCCGCGACCATCAGACATGATGATAAGCCTCGTTACTCATAGAAATCTCATTAGCTACAGCGCCCTTTAACAGCGAACACAGTAATGTCTGTATATTACTGTTCGGCGGTAGGGTCAGGGTTACGTGAGATTCTTACTCACTAAAACCCTATCGGTGGACTGCATCAGTGCATTCGGAGAAGCTCCGGGATCTCTTCTATAACGCACCGGTGCCCCTCGACACTTTGTGTTACACGTCTCTTAGGTAGAGCCTAACCCTCCTAGACATCATCGCTGGGCCATACGCAGTCCCACGCAGGTTCGATTGTTGAGTGATAAGGGCCGCCACCCTCAAGGCTCGCGAAACTCCTAAACCCTTTTAGTCGCCTTCTACTACAGGCACAGCTTACCTTAGTCCTATTCTGACTAGCTTGAGATTACAGAGCTGACGGCCAACAGGGACCTACCACCAGTAAAATTAAACACTACCCCATACAAAAATTATGACAAATTTATAAACATAAAACATCCCCTCTTCGGATGAAAGTAATAATTGAGAGCCGCCTTTTCAAATTATCCGATAAGTTTTGATGAATTGCTAATTATCACCCCCACCGGAGATAAGTCTTGGTTTAACGGAAGAATAAATCATAATGACAAATTATATCGAATTCAAACAATCATACTGTTTAGGTGGTGCCGCCATTACCACCACCAAAACTTAGAAGAATTAACTTTAACATTTCTAATATTAAGTAATGCTAGGTCTCTATTACCAGAGACCGTCTAGCGTCTAGCGCCTATTGCAGCTGATAAACAATAGTATGCGAACTATATTGTGATCCGGTTTGAAGGGTGCTGTAGCTAATGCAATTACTAGGGTAACAAGCTCTACGTATTATATCCCTCAGGCGACGGGCGCTATGTGGTGCAGTACATATAAACCTAACTACCGCCACGTTATTATCGGCAGGCGCATCACTTATCATCAAGTGAACGTCCGGTCGTTTAATTGAAAAAAAAAATTACAATTACTAGTGCTCATTTTGAAAATTTGTAGACAATATATGAAGTATACTGAAATAAGTAGTTCGCCACTAATGTCATCATCATCATCATTAATTATCGTCTGTCAAGCTGGTCATAAACCCTAAGCAACGTATTTCATGAATATGATACTTTCCTTTAATTTACTACAAATAGAAAGTCCATTGAAAAACAATGCAGCTGTAAGGAATAAATATATAACCTTCAGCATCATCAACTGATAGACGTCCACTGCTGGACATAGGCCTCCTCCAAACATCTCACGAGAGGCTGTCGGATTAGGAGTTCATATAGGGTGGGTCATTTTCCACCGCGCTAGCCCAATGTGGGTTGGTGGATGCCAGAGCCTAGTTTGTTGTTTATCAGGGTGCATCCCGAGCAGGTATGGTTGGCTTGGGTCCCTTGAGTTTTTATGCGGAACCCCTTACCTAAATCTAAAAGCTTTCGACGATCATCTCCTAACAAGTAGTAAGGCACGGCGACACGCGACTTCGAGTGCGCAACATGTTTCCATTATTACCAACACTACTGCTGCTAAGTAAACCGCTTAAGATTTAATATTACTAACGAAGTTAAAGTCACCGGAATAAAAGTAAATTTGAGTTCGAAACTTAATTAAACTTGTCCGAAATTTTATTACTTGCTAAAATATTCTATCGGCTGGGGGTGGGAATTTTATCTTTGAAATAAATAATTTCAGTCGCTCATAACTTGTCGCACCCTTTGTGTATAAAGTTGTTTTAGCTAATAACTGTTAAAGTTATTTCTGTAATGCTCAGATTTAAGTTCGTTTCGATGTATCAGTTAGGAGCCGTCGATCCTCAGACGGCAGCGGATCGCCCGGTTCTAATTTAATTATTCCAGATTGCCAGCTCCACTTAAGGGTTAATCTAATTTACTTTGCGCCGATCAATTGTTAAGCAATAAAAAAGGAGTCGGAACAGGATCGAGGCTAAGGAAATAATGTTTAGTAAGTAAAATAAAATAAAAATAAGATTCACCGCTGGTATGTCTCTATTGCTGAGACCGTAGGTACCTAGGTACCACCACCAGCCCTGTAGTCTCGGCCTATTAACAATAGGATTAAGGTAAGCCCTGCCTGTCGTACAATGCGACTAAAAGGGTCCTCGGGTTCGTAGGTTTTAAGGGTGAGGGCCCTCATAGCTCAGTAGCGAGCTTTAGGAGGACGGCAAATGCATGGTGGTCTTGTGTTTGCCGCAGCACAGCGTGGATGCTAAGGAAGGCTTTGCCCTTCCGTGGGATGTTTTAGCCAGTATTGGGGGGCACTGGTGCGTTCCGTAGGACATCCCTGAGCAACTTCCTAATGCACTAAGGGAGACCACGGAAGGGGTTTTAGTAGGTACAAGCCCCATATAACCTTGTCTTCCCCAGAAGCAACGTATCTTTGAAGAAAATTTCACGCCCTCCAAAAAAAAAGGTATCACCGCAACGCATATATCTGCTGACAAACAGTATTGTGTAAACATTACTGTGTTTCAGTTTGAAGGGCGCTGTGGCTAGTGAAATTACTGGGGTAACGAGACTCAACATCTTATATCTCATCGAGCGCAATGTGATGCTGTGGATAACATTCTAACTGACACCACGTGATTATGGGCAGGCGTATTACTTACCACTAGGTAAACATCCAGCTCGTCTTGTCGCTTGATTGAGTGAAAAAAAAGCGTATATTTTTCTCCAAAATATTACCTCTCAAATTTTGAATGAAAAAAACATAAAATACCGACAATCTTTCACATTAACAATATTGGTATTATATGAACCTTACTGTTACTTAACTGTTTTCAATTTTTTGTTTTCATTCGAGACACGAACGAGACGTTCACATGATGGTAAGTGATACGCCCGCTCATAACAACATGACACTAGTTTGGTTGGTACATTGGTACTAATGGCAGAGACGTATGTTGTACCTCAATAATTACACTAGCTACAACACCCTTCAAACCGGAACACGTTAATGTATATACAGTACTGTTTGGCAGCAGAAATAGAACCTGTAGTACCCACCACCAGTAAATCTTAGAGAGTATTTGCCTACAATATTGGTTGGCAGATAGTTCTTACTAGAAGCCATGTAGTCTCAGGCTAGTAAGAATAGGACTAAGGTATAACGCCTATGGGCTAATGATGATGATGAAGTGCTGCCTGACGTAGAAGGCGACTAAAAGCTTAGCGGTCCTTGAGGGTGGGGGCCCTTATCGCTCAACAAGCGAAACTGCGTGGGACAGCGTATGGGTAATCGATGGTACTTGGTAGGGTTAGGCCCCTCTTCAGAGTAGTGTAACAGTTTTCCCCTGGAACCAAAAAAAAATTATTATAGTAAGGCATATACTCCGCTGTGTACTCTGTGTGCCGCAATAATAAATAAACAAATTAAAAAAAAAAACTTTATCGCGTAGATAACTTGCTGAACTGATAACGTCGGTTAATCAAAGGCGGGCCGATACGACAATGACATGTGACTCAATTCCCTCGGTTCCTGTCCTCAACCGATACCCTCGACACCAAAAACAACATATGAATACAGATTTATTCACGATACATTCCGTACAGACTGTTTTACATATATTACGTACAGTGTTTTGCGATCGTAAAGAGTTTGTATGTACTCGTCGAAGGGATGGGGGTGAGTTGGTTGAATGAGTCCGTTTACTGGTGATAGGTCTCCAGAGGCCATCTAAGTAAGGACCACCGCGGCCCACGTTTCCGCCGTCAAACATTACTGTGTTCCGAAATGAAAGGCTCTGCAGCCAGTGTAATTACTGGCGTAATGAGGCTGTATTAGTTACCATCAGGTGATCATCTAGTTCGTCAATCCGGTAAAAGAAATACTTTAAATAAAAGATTTCAAGTAGATCGTGATCTTCATAAAAATGGTACTCATGAATAGGTTCCAATGAACTCACAGTTTCCTTAGTGCTTTGCTAAGAATAATCCCGAATGTGAATCTTCACGACAGAGTCCGTTGATACTTCGAGGATCACCATCAAGAGTGTCCCGCCACCAGTACCATACTGCCATCGACTTGCCAACAGTCAGAGCAGTGAAATTACTTTCGCCATGTCGCTGGGAGTAATGCTTGACTGAATAATTATGAAACTTGTAATTGTTTCAGGCTGCCTCTGACTGCCGCAGCTCCCGATTCAGTTTTATATCTCATTATGAGTCGACTTCACCCTAACTCGGCAAATCAGTTTTAATAGAAATTCGACGGAAATATTTCTTATTGTCTTGAGGGTGCTTTCATTTTTTAAAGATTTCATTGAGTCTGTTATAATTTAATATACTTTATCAAGTAACAGTAAAAAGTCGTGGTATACAAAGTTATTTGTTTACGAATTTCATTCATTAACATCCTATGACCCCAAGATGGGGTAAAGAGCGTCCACAGTGATTCTCCATCGCGTTCGGTCTTGGGCTTCACCCTTAATCTCCTCCCACGTCTTCCCGATCTTCTTCACCTCCTCTGCTAATATGCGCCTCCAGATGTGGCTGGGACGATCGTGCTCGCGTTTTCCTCGCAGATTCCAATCAAACGCCTACTTGGGAACATGGTTAGAATATCATCATCTAATATCTTCGCAGGATACAGCCAATCCACTTCCACTTCCATACGCATATACAGAGATAAAATAATACTATCTTGAGTTTAACCATGTAAAGGAGTGGAGCGGGTTTAAATAGCATCAGTTAAAAAGAATCGCTGATGATCGAAGTGGTTTTCTCAATCTGATCGCGAAACTACATTTTGATGGCATCTAATGATCTTAAATGAATCTTGTCTTATCGACGGGTTAGAGATTTTAAGATCTCTTTCAAAATATTCAGAAATTATTAGATATTTTAGCATAATCTATATGTAATACTAAGTATACTTGCCTTGCCCTAAACGCTGTAATAATAGCCGCGACGATTTTGCACAACGTTCACCCCGGGGCAGGTGGGCTTGGCTCCCTTCCAAAGGCCCGTACCATTCATTGTCATATACGTTGCACAAATTCAATTAAAATGCACAAAGGTCCAAGCTTGTTACCACATTTCTAATATTCGAGTGCTATTTATATTTCTAACACTATCATTTGCAACAGCATATTCAAGTTACATTCAGAACTAATTGGTGTTTCAGTACGACTTCCTTATTAAGATGCAATTTTCACTTGTACCCTTTGTAAGTATATATTTCAACCCATTAAGTTGAGCTAAAACATGAATTAACATCTCGTTTTTATCACCATCTTAAACAGTTTAAAAATATTTCTCTCATAATATCCTTCCTAAACGACTACTGAAAAATCATAAGTATCGCAATAAAAGCCTCTTTTATTTGAAAAAAAAAATCACATAGGTCCGAGGACGATGCTAATGGATCCTCCTAATGGAAGTTTAATAAATGCACTTTCTCTTTATAATTAATAATGGAGCATCCGCTGCGCCACTGTTAAAAATATTTCAGCATCATGAGGCCTTAATGGGCTCCCATTTAAACTTTTACCCAAGTATACCGTAAATAACTATCGACAGAACTACTTATAGATGTATTGGAGAAAATTCGTAGAAGCACTTGATGTTTTTTCACGTTTGAAGCAATGCAGAGTAATGGAGTTCCACTGTGCATCGATGGCATGGTGAAGATCGCTGATCGATGTGGAGACATGTGATGGAGAGTCCAGCAACACATATCATTAAGCTTCTAAAATTTTTATTCAGGCCCCCATGCAAATATTACTACTTCCGATCGTTGTGGTTAGTGTATAGGAACATAACAAAGCGTTATCATCAACAGCATTAGTATCACTACCTTTAGCATTCCCCAAGAACTTACTTAAGTAACTACTTTAATTCTGAACTTTCGTCTTCTCGATTACTTTTTTAGACGCGAACGAGACGACTTCGTACAAATGCTTCTTTGTATACAAAACTCAGATCTATCACCAAAGTATAATATGCTAATGTAATTCTATTCTAACGTTGATGGACGTTGCAACTAGTATAATTGACTAACAAAGGACACTTATTACTGCGTGTCAAGTTTATAACCGCAACACGACGCGCACTTATGTAACTTCGCTAAGTACACACAACTGCCATCTAACATTGTTTGTGCTAACACTTGACCACAGTTTCAACTATTGGGTAATAATGATGGGGTCCAAGATAATCATTCGTGTTCTTCAAGATTAGTCTACTGGCTACGAGGACGTAACAATGAGTTCGTGGATGCCATTTAGGGGTAGTAGACAGCCAGACCACCTCCACAGTACATTCTTGCCCGTGAGTAAACTTGGCGTATATACACACGGAAGTTTCAAAGATGCGTTTTCACGGCTATCGTTTGCACAGATTCATTAATGATAACTATTAATAATAATTAGTTAAATAATTAATAGTCCTACTGTAAAAACTTGACTGTCCCAATTACCAAGTGTCGGTAGCGTTGGAAGGCGCACTAACAGAAGCCGACCTCCGTAACAGTAAAGTCTAGCCGACTACGACATTTGCATTTTATTGGCAAAGTTTTCCGACCGCACTGAGGACATTTTTATGGTAAACATATTCAAATATCGGGTGACGTCATAAATCGGTAAAGGGGTGCCCTGGCACAGGGGGCACTGAAAAGTTTACTAGTAACCTTCGCCGCAACCGGCGCGCTCTCACGAACTCTGCGACGTCCCAACCCTGAGCGAGCGTCGCCTAAAGTATAGGGAATAAAAAACAAACTGAACACGGATACCAATTACAAAATACCTTATTTAATATACTTTATATCATACAATGTATTTTGCAAAGAAAAAAGTATTAATATAAGTTAAACTTGTTTAAATTTCCGTTAACTTACAACCACAAACACATCGTTTCTGATTTATTTCAAACCCTCTACGTTAAGTGGTTATTTAATTACATTAGCTAAAGTTTTAGTTTGGTAACTTCCTTCTATTTTATGTCGTTATATGTAACTTCAATACCGCACTAAGTGAAGTTTAAAGTTAATAGCAGTTCGTGAAATATATAGCCCTTAAGTCTTATTACTTGCGTCGGGCCTGTTCCTCGGAGTGTTGACCAAAAATATAATATGCCATAAATTTATCATAATCCTTAACAATGTGTAAGTTCGTTGTTAACTTGAATTGAGTTCGCGTCCGTTCGTGAATACAATAACTGGGTAACCTTTCGAGATGCACCGGAAATTGACTTGTATCCGTGTTACTGAAGCATCGTTAGAGTAACACCAGTGGGCGGAATCCGACCGACATTTTATTTATACCGAACCGAGGTATGTGTATACTAATGTATGTAGCAATGTAAATAATTTATTGTGGTGGTCTCCTGTTCAGTTCTACCAAGCCTCTATAGTAGAGACAGGGAATATTCAAAATTTATAGAAGTTTACGGGACACTTATATCCATTAAAAGTTTCCCTAGTCCTGAACAATGGCCCGAGTATTAAAGTTGTGGGATCCCGAACGACCACGTTTTAAACAAATTGAAAACATAACAACAAGAGAGTACAATATAACAAATAAATTTTATTTATTTTTAATCTTCCTGATGAGGATATTATTAGTTATATAGCAATTTCATTAATATAAAGAATCGCGCGATTTTATAGTAAAAGTAACTAATTATAACAAACTTTCTTTGACTTAGTTTTGTTACAGTATCTTTAAACACTCGTTAAACGAATTAATTATAGCACGGCGCTCTTCACATCTTAAAAATGAGTGATGCTGTTATTTCTACTAAAAGCATTAAAAGCGCAGCTCGTTGACCTCTTAACGGAATAAAACAAAAGGTCACATTATAAAATGTTTACTTAATAAAATTTAAGCAAACAAAAGTGAAAGCTCACAAGTAGCGGTAGTCAACCTCTGTAATCATAGAAAGCCTTTAAGTCTGTTATATTTTTTAGTTTAATAAATAAAAAATTATAAATAACCCCCTACAAATGGATAAAGGTTATATTAAAAGAAACTACCGATTTAATTAACTGTAATAATACTCGTAATAACACGGTCGTTACTAAGAAATTCAACTATTTGTATAAATGTATATATATAGGTTCATTTGAAGGGATTTGGGCCATATCCCACCACGCTTGCTAAAGCGGGTTGGTGGGAGCAAGAACTTAGTCTGTTGATGGGCATGGGGGGCACCATGAGCAGGTGATGTTGGCTTGGGCCGCATGAGTTTTGTGGGACCCCTTCTACTCCTTCTACAAGGTGGACCGACGATTTGATGAGAATCGCGGGAACCCACTGGATGCAAACAACGCATGACCGATCGATATGGAGATCTTTAGGGGAGGCCTATGTCTAGCAGTGGACGTCTATTGGCTGATGATGACATATTATGAAAACTATTGTATTTAATCACATGGAACTATTGCCTACCACTTGACTAGAATATCACACGAATTTAAGTAACATCATCATCAGTCGTTGGACGCCCACCGATGGACAAAGGCCTCCCCAAAGATCCCTATATCGATCGGTCCTTCGCTGCCAGCATCGCCGGACACTAAGGGCGTCGTTTTTAAGGCTTCGTATGGGGAGACTTGGGCCATTTCCCACTATGCTAGCCCAATGCGGGTTGGAGGGAGTCAGAGCCTCGTTTGTTGATTAGCCGGGTGCATGACGAGCAGGTGAAGTTGGCTTGGGTCCCGTGCGTGTACCTTAAGTAACAATGAAATCAGAATTGATAAAGCCTAATCAATGATAATCCTGTTCCGTATGCATGTCTCTTCAGGACATATCAGACGGTTGTTCTTATCTGAAACAAAACTGAATCTTTCGCATATCAAGAGAAGCGGTTAGATACTGGAAGGCTGCTGTATAATGAATCTTAACCTTAACTGAAGGTAGTTCATTGTAAAGCGTAACGACATGTAAACGTTGGAGATGTTCCAGCGTTTGCCGGAACCTACCGATGCGCCCACGTTTATTATTTCTTACTACAAACGGAAGTACAGAACGTGCGACGAAAACAGAATGAATTATATATATATAAAGCAAGTATTTGTAGTTGTTCTAGGATGTGAAGGAAACGACGGAGCTATCAGTCGACGTTGCGTAGGTTTGATGTAATTGAACGATTGCCTCACAGTTGGTAGGTCTCTGTTGCTGTAGACCATGTAGGTAGTTACCACAGTAACGCCTATTGCAACTGAAAAACAATACTGTGATCCGGACAGTAGCAAGTGAAATAACTGAGATAACGGAACTTAACGTCCCTCTTTAAGGCGACGACCACAAAGTGGTCTACCATCCTAACTAGCACCATCTTGTAGGTGTATCACGAACAGATGAATATCTGACATGCCGAATTAAAAAATATTACTTATCAACATCATGTTCAGACACAAATTGGTGACTCAGAGTAATGTGGAACTGATGACTAAAACCATTCTTCCAACCAGCACCGTACTCCGTGTTAGCCGAACAACTGTAAATATTTTGTAGCGTATAATGTAAACACATCTCTTCAATTACAACCGGTTAAATCTGGTTATGTCATACTAATTACAGAGTTTAGTCGAAAACCATTTTAACTGCCTGCATAGCGCAATGACATCGCTTGTAACCCCCGGTTGTCCCTAGTTCGAATCCGGAGCCACTTGCTTGGTAGTTTTTAAGAACCCGCCCAGTCGCCGCCGTCCTATTGTAAATCTGTTTCGGCTGACGAAGTGTGAAGGTTGGAGTACTCTGCAGCATACTTCAATATCTACCACCTCATTATCATTAACACTATATAAAGTTGAAGATTCTAGCTTATTTGTTTTAAAAAAAAAAAATTATATCGAACAAGTATTATGGAGTAATTGGTACTGTGTCGACACTAGGGTGGTAAGAGTGTTTCGGTAACAATTAATATAGATCCGATTTTAGACGCGATGCTCACTAAACCACCCTTGGTGGGCCCACCCATTCTAATTAATTCAGATTCAGATCGCACCGTAACGCTAATAACTTGCTAGAGATTATTAAAACTAATTTAAGGTTGACTAGACATTCCAGATTTTTAATTCAGGTCTAGTTTAAACTTTCTATACAAAGGAATGCTTTGGAAAAATTAGTATAATATTAAAAAACTAATTGATGGTAGGTCTCTGTGCTGAAGACAATCTAGGTACTTACCTAGACCCAGTAGTTCGGCCGTAGTCTATTTCTGTCGCCAAACAGTGTACAAACATTACTGTGCTTGAATGGCATTGTCCATAACCATAACCATAATAGCCAATTTACTTCCCCACTGCTGGGGCACAGTCCTCCCCTCGATATGCGGGCGATGGACCATAGTCCATGGGCCATAGATTGGTGACTTCACACACCAAGAGCGTTGTGGCTAGTGAAATTACTGAAATTACGTAACATCGCGTCATGGCAAGAGCACAACGTGGTGCAGTGTACATCATCCTAACTAGCGCCAAATTATTATGGGACTACATATCGCTTATTATCTGGTAAAAAATTTACTGTACTCGGGAAGATTACTAGTAGTAGGTCGTTTTGAACCACCGCAGCACATGCGCAAGTGTGCTATACCGTGTTTTAATGTGAAGGCCGTTGTAGTTAATGATACGAAAGATCTAACGAAAGGAGTTCTAGGAAATTTCCACTTGCAGGGAGAAATGATAAAGCGAAGAGTAAGATGAGTTCTGTTCTTTATTTTCTACTTAGCCTCTGTCCACACAAAAATCGCTTAAAACTACTACCAACAACCAATCACAGTAAATGAACTATATACATCAACCAATCAGAGCGCGTACATTTTCGACCAATCAGGGGCCGAGTTTAAACATCAGGTGAAATGCCTGGTCGCAGGCCAACATTGTATGGGGGATCGTTCGCGTAGTAACATCTCCCATAAGGTCAACAAACACGACAAAAGATTTAGACCAACAAGTGAACATTGTATACCAATAAATTCTGGACTTCTACACGGTATAAAGACTTTATTTTACTTAGTAAAATAACTAACTATGACAGTTTAAAGGTTAAGTTATCAACTTTGGTTATTTACAGAGCACATTTGCTGAATAAATATTAGTTAAAGTTAATTAAAACTTAAACATGCCATGTTGCGCTTCCGTCATTGAAGTTTATTTAGGTTATGCGGAATATTTTCAAGGTACTGTGCGGAAGGTGCGAGGGAGAGGAGGGTTGATAGGAGTCAAAGTTTCCCCTTGGAGCTGTGACTGTAACGGAAACTTCTAACTGGGCAATTAATATTTTCTACGTGATTCAACTATTCATTGTGTAACTATGAAGTGCTCTTTGTCTTAATTATCATTAGTTTTATTTAATTATACACATATCGCCTCTTGTTTTTAATGTGGCGTGAGGATTGGAACCTTCAGGACCTCCTATAGTACTTATCGCTCTACCGCGATCTTAACATTGTTACCTTCTACGGCAGGCGAGTTAGTCCTGCGCTGCCCACATCCAGTTGCCGCCCGCAGCCTTCATCAGATCGTCGAACCACCTGGACGAAAGACCTTGGTGCCTAATCGGCTGTCAGTTCTTCGAGCGATATGTACAGCTCATTGCCACTTGAGGCTAGAAATCTTTTGGACTATGTCGATGATCTTAGTTCTCCTGGGGATCTCCTCATTCCTAATTCGATCACGCGGTGAAACCTCGAGCATAGCCCTCACCATTGCTCTCTGTGCAATTTAAAGCCTTTTCACCAGGCCCACTGTAAGCGGCCACGTCTCCGTGCCATAACTCATCACTAGCAACACGCACGAATTAAAGATCCTTTCTCTTTAGACACTGCGGTAGTTGGGACTGGTTAGAGAGCACCAGGCCAATTATCTCTTTTCTTTGTGCCTTGTGCTGACAAGAGAGAAATTTTTAACTGCAAACTGCTTCAACGGTTTCCTACATTAGAGTAACTATTATTATTAATAGCTACACTACGTCAATGCTGCTACGGCAGCAGGTTGATAATCGATCGTTCAGAGCTGGTCTATCAGCTAATGATCTCAGTATCAAATTACTCCTCTCATAATCACTGGTAGAAATAAAAAATCCAATGTTTATATCAATTCATCGACGCGAGACCGATCGATGTGGAGATCTTTGGGTGAGGCGTATGTCCAGCAGTGGACGTCTATCGGCTGTTGATGATGATTAATTCATCTCAAGTTATTTGTGAGCGGATCGTACAAAAAAAGAATAATATACGTTTTTCTTTATAAGAAAATCTTATTTCAATAATGTCAAATTAAATTGCACGGAACAGTGAGGAATTTCCTCTGTCCCTTGTCGACCACCAATGATTGAGGTTTCCTACAAATCTGAAAGATAATTCTCGCACAGTTCACTCCCTAAACATAAAAAGGCTTTTACGGAATAAATAAATTTAAATCTAAATTGATTTCTGTTAATATTTTATATGGTCTTGACACAATGTCCTGATTTTTATTTTAATCGAATTTCTTGAGGATGCCCAAGGAACTCGTTAGTACAAGGATATTTGCGATATTTTATAAAGCTATTTAACGGTTCGTTGTGATGAACCTCACAGGTATATAGATGTACTCATTTGTCGGTCTTTATCGATGATACTAACATAATGGAACCCGAGGACACGTGTGCTTACAAGTTCGCTTATTTTCAGGCAAGATGAGGCGGCTAGCGCCGCTAGTGATGCGACTGTTCGTCTTGTCACTGGTGGCGCTCGCCTTGGCCGAGCCGGGGACGGGCAATGGAGGTGCTGGACGCGGCGTAGCGACCACCACTGTTGCGCCACTGATCATCCGCGAGGCCCCATACCCTGTGCGCCCCACCGCGCCGATGCCGCGCACCAAGCAACAGCGTCGCCAGGGCAAGCGCCGCCGTACCAAGACAAAGAGGACTACGACAACGACCACCGTCGTGCCGGACGACGACGACAACGTACCGACGACGCCTGTCACCACGACCACCGTCGACCCGCGGTTCTTCGACCACAGTGAGTATTATAAATTACTTACCATTTTCCTATCACAAATCCGAACTAGAATTGCGATAAAAAAAATCGCTTAAAAAGTTACCCCTAAGCACTAGGGAAGTCTGTTGGTATGCTCCATGTTCAAGTATATAATACTTTCAGTATAACAATTCCGGTGAACATATATGAGCGATGTTCAAACAAACAGTCCGCCGTCCGTTTGTTTGCATATAGAGCCAATAACGAGCTACCGAGCCTCTGGCCTCACGAACTTTTACATTCATCCCCAAGAAAATGTCAAGCGTGAAACGTCGCTGAGGTGTTTTGATGGCACCGCCCAGGCAGTTCCCGTTGAGCGCATAGTTTCCCAAAAGGCCTGCTACAAGAATGTCTCCTCGACGTGATGACATCCAAATTGCTCGTCTCAAAGCACCGTACGGCCGTTTATAGAAAGTAACTCTGTCGGGAACGGAATGCGTCCTTTCGCTGCCGCCGCCCGGCAGCTAGCTGCTTCGCCGGATGCTGCTCGGTTTACATAAATACGTTCCTTGGAAAAGTAGTATGATGTTGTTTTTTTTTATTTCAATTCAGCAACAAAACGAGTGGGATGTTCTCCCGATAGTTAGTGATACACCTGTTCATAACAACGTGGCGCTAGTTAAGATGGTATATACTGCACCACATTACGCTCGTCGCCTGACACATAACATGTTGAATCTCGTTAACCCATTAATTACACTTGCTAAAGCACCCTTCAAATCGGAACAGTACTGTCTGCTCACTGCTGTTTGACGTCAGAAATATGCACTGCGGTGGTACCTACCACCAGTAAAGTTTTTATAACAGAGGATAAAATTGGGGTAGTAAAGTAAACAATGATATTTAGCTGTGGTAAAAAACCTAATGGGGTTTAACCGGCTAAACTGGTGGAGTTTAATTACAGTTAAGAACTTAACCGATTCAATTCTTAAATAAACTATTCAGTAGTTAAAAATCAGTTAGGCTGTTAACCTTCCGATGCGACCGAGTGGAGCGGAAAGTTTAAAATCAGCTGAACTTCCCTTTCGTTGCTGCGTGATTTGAAAACAAGCAGATACCGTACAGCAAAAAAAAAGTTAACCATTGTATTGTACTTAAAAGTTTACTTAATATACGGCTATACGCAAAAGCGTGTGTTTAAAGTGAACAGTGAAATTTAAATAAGATCACACGTGAGTACCGCTGTGGTGAAACACCTTCGCTCAGCAGGAGATATTCGATCAGGGGTCGGTGTACAGCGGTGGTGGCAACACCCCCATAGCGCGCCCCGGTGTGAGGCTCATTTCACGCCTCTTGAGCGCGCATTGAACCAATATTAGGTTTATTAGATAGATGGGCCACCATAAAAAGCGATTATTCATTTCTTTCCTGGCAACAATCACCCTTGTACCTTGCAATTATAACATACCTTAATTATTCTATGGAGGATAAGATACAATAAGTGAATTATATCTTTACAGCTTAAGATAAGGAGATAAAGAAATTATTAATGACGACTTAAATACTTAAAAAAAGTATATAGTAGCAAAAAAAAATTAAATATGTACTCAAGGGATGTAAGAGTTCCCCGCAGAACAACTCACAGGATCCAAGTCATACTCATCTTCTTCTGGTGCACCCTGTTAATCAACAAACGACCTTTGGCTCCCACCAACCTCCATTTGGCCTGCGAGATGGGAAATAGCCTAAATCCTCCCATATGAATCCCTACCAGATAGTGTGGGAGGCCTATGTCCAGCATTGGACGTCTATCGGCTGATGATGAGTCAAGCTATGCCAATTTTTGTTTAGACAAACTGTCCATAGATAACAAATTCTATAGTTTTTCATTATAATACATTGTCTATGTTGTATTTATGTAATTATTGTTTAAATTAAATTAATTTTCTAAAAGCCAACTTTGAAGTATGGTAAGGGTTAAGTTAATAAGTTATAGTTAAGATAATGTAAAGTTGTTCATTTTAAATGGAGCGTGCGGCGTGGAGTGTAGTTGAATTCATGTTCAAACATACATTACTAAAGTTTTGGCCGGCTTTCGAAGGAATGTTGGAAATTTTATGTATTACATTCGTGGGGTTTTGGCACGACGCCACTCAGCCCCAATATGGTACCCCGCTTGAGCAACGCTCTCGTACCCCGCCGCCGTCTCCCCCTAATATCGCGTGGAGCTGCACAAATAAAACTCGTGAACAAACGACCAGTGTAAACAGTTTCATTCATATATCGACTTATCGATAGTATATACAACAATGTTAAAGTTAAAGTTCGCTGGCGGTAGGTCTCTCTTGCCTAAGACCGTCTAGATCAGTTCTGTGGTCTCAGGCTATTAAAGATAGGATTAAGATATTCCCTGCCTGTCGTACAAGACTAAAAGACTCCTCAGGTTCGTGAGCTTTGAATGTGAGGGCCTTGAGAGCTCAGTAAGCGAGCCTTAGGACTGCAAATGCATGGTGGTCTTGTATTTGCCGCAGCACAGCGTGGGTGCTAAGGAGGGTTTTGTCCTTCCGTGGGATGTTATAGCCAGAGTGCTGACGGCACAGGTGCGTCCCGTACGAGATCCCGGTCCTTCCTAATGCAGTCCCAGTTACCATCGAAGGGATTTTAGTGAGTAGAAGCTCTACATAACCTTGTATTCCCCCCCAGAAGCAAGGTACCTTTTAAGATTTCCCACGCGATAAAAATAAAAAAAGTTACCGTCTAGGTAGACACCACCATAGTGCCTATTTCATTCTCCAAACATTACTATGTTCCGGTTTGAAGAGCCCTATAGCTGTAGTTAATAGCGTAACGAGACTCAACATCTTATGTGTCACTTGACGACCGTAATGTGGTGCATATATCATTGTAATTAGCACCACGTCGTTATGGGCGGGCGTAACACCATCAGATGGTCGTCCGATTTGTAAGGGGCACAACTTACGAGACTTAACTTCACCTGCTCTCGGTGCACCCTGCTAATCAACAGACGGGGTTCTGGCTTCCGCCAGCGTGGTGAGAAATGGCCAAAGTCCTGCCATATGAACGTCTACAAACGACGGCCCCTCGCGCTCGGCGATACGGGCAGCGCAGCACCGTCGATATGGAGATGTTTGGGGGAAGCCTATGTCCTACAGTGGATATCTATCGGCTTTTTATGATGATGATGATGATGAACGTCCGACTTGTCTCGTCGCTTAATAATAAAAAAAACATATGTTCCATGTAAAAAAATAATAAATATTGACCACAGAGTAGAAGGAAACGCAAAAAACAGTTAGCGCACTGTCGGTCTGCAGCTTAAACGGTTCAGCAAAAAATTAAATTTACGCTTCGCAGAAATAAAAAAAAACCTCGTAGTTACAAGAGGAAATTGGCGAAGACAATGACAAATTGTACAACCACTATGAAGGTAGTCCGGCTCACTCTAACACACCTATGAAAAGCTTTTTTTATCCTTCTTCACTCTTGAAAAGCTGACGGCGAGATATACGTTTCGTGCGTTTTCGCCATACTACTAAAGGTAATTTTTTCTTTTAGAATTTTTGTTACTTTAATACAATTTATCTTACAACAGTTGACTATACGATATTAAAATTTATATAGATTAAATTTATAGTTTAAACAATCATTTAAACTATAATTTCTGGTATGAACGATATAAATATATACTGACATCATATACTCCGATATGCTATGGAACTAGAGAACGAAACTTAATACAAAAAAAAAATACATTAAAGTTCTATTATATAATTTGACTGTTGCTTTATATAATATTTCATAATATAAATATATATTCACATACATATATATTTCCATGACAATGTGAGTTTATAAAAACTCGTGTCTTACTTTCGATGTACTAGTACAATATCTTCGTTATTTCCATTTCAACAAAAAAAAAATAGTTTAAAATATCTAATAAAATCGCTTTATAAGTATACATATATCATCAGTATGCTGTAGCAGAGGATTTTCTCTGTGTTAAAATCTACGTTTCACACAACCACCACCGTAAGCACAAGGTTGGATACTGAGGGTACGTGAGTGTTGGAGTTTCTACTGAAACCGAATGCGACCTGTAGTTTCGTGTAATCTCATCGTCACAACTATCACGTATAGGCAAACTTTACGTGCGGTCTAATAACTAACACGTTGATGCCAAGCGCCGATGTTACAGTTACACAAACTCACCCGGTTCAGTAAACAATCAATATTAATAAAGCATTCGGTATCGGCTGACTGTTGACTGCCGGGCCGCTCGAAGAAAATTAACCGTGAACAATGAGCTAGGGTTGATGCGGACTTCACAGTTCATTTACGTTACAAATTAACAGAATTCAATTCAATTGAAGCTCAGTCGTGACCTGGACGTGCACGACGGAGCCGTCGGTGGTCGGCTGGACTCCTGCGCTTAACGGCACACCACAATCGTTCAGTCTGAACACCGCCGGGAAACGTTTCCCTCTTAATTACCAACTTTACTTCATTTCATTAACATCTCAAATATTTTAATAACATTAAGGAACTCGTAATTATTTTCTATTCATAACTGAAAGCTCTTAGTGATTAGTACGGTAAACGATATTAATAACACGCCAGTTAGTGTTTACTTTAGACTAGACTACTAAATTACTGTTGAGTCTCCCTTCACAGCAGAAATGGTTGCAGCGAAAAATATATAAAAGTAAACTTTAAAACTGTTAACCTCTCCATCTTGTTGGTTACATAATTAATTAGAAAACATTTCGCCTGTTTTATATAAGAAAAAACCGGAAGTACGTTAAAGCGAACTAATGTAGATATTTCGTTATCAGTTCCCGCAACGAGGCCTCGGTACGAATTAAATAGGTATTTCAGTAACCGTCCGCGTTTCACCCCCGACGCGCTTTATTGAAATACCCTACGTGTTATTATACCGCAAATTGTGTGAACATGCCACATACCGTGGTCAAAATAATCGCGAAAACTTACAGTAATTAACATTTTCAATTATTCAACTAATTTCAACATGACAGTTTCAAATGTAAATCTAAGTAGTAATGATTATAACCGTACTGTATATTATCGACAAGAGTAGAACTCTTAACAATATACTCTTAAGTTCAACTATTTATTGAAAATTTATAATTAAAGACAAAAGAAATAACTGTAGATCTCTCATGAACTTAATTACTTATGTAATAATTAAAGGAAATGTTCTGATTTTTGAATAATTCCCACAGCCGTAGTAAATTGCAATACTTACGAGTAAGTGCAATATAAATAGTAACATTTAAACGTCCTCCGGATAGAAGGGAATTTCGGTTTAAGCCTTCATCATCATCATCATCCGATAGACGTCCACTGCTGGACATAAGCATCCCCCAAAGATCTCCACCACAATCTGTCCAGCGCCGCTCACACCCAGCGGCGTCTCGCTACCTTCAGTGAAGTGGAGATTTTCATATGGGGGATTCGGACCATTTCCGGATTGTTGGGATCCAGAGCCTCCTTTGTTCATTAGCAGGGTGACCCCGAGCAGGTGAGGCTGGCTTGGGTCCCGTGAGTTTTGCGCCGGACCCCTTACACCCGTTTTAGGCCCTCATGTCAATTACATTACGTAGTTGTTAATACATAAACTTTAAAAACAATAAGCACACACTCTCGACCCTAAACGTCCAGTGTTGAAAGTCTCCTTTCCTCCTCCTGTCCACCTTTCGAACGATAAATACATTTTTGTATCAACTTGTTTATCTTTTACTAAAATTATATTAAATTTTCTTAATAACGGCAGCTCCAACGTCTTCTAAGATGCTATCCATCTTACGAAACCACTCTACGAGCTGTACAAGTAGGTCAAGCTTCTAGCGTCATTAAACATGGGGTAACATCTTTAATAAAGCGTATTCAATAGCAGAAAAATCTAATTTAATCCATCCTATTTCCAGTAAGAGGTAAAAACCCGGAAGTAAAAAGTACGTAACATTGCTTCCGCTTTCTCTTAACTTTTCTTGTGAACGCTACACTGTAGCAGGCTCTGCTCGCTCCCGTGCAACGAGGGGACGTGGGGTGGAAAAGCGGTAATAATGACAAAGTTGCCCACCGTTACACTGCCGGAAACGAAAATTATTTTTAATCATTTGATAGAATTACACCACCTTCAGTATACACCAATAACCCTGACTGTGAGGTGATTCATTTAGCTTAGCAATTTTACTGATCTCCTAACTGGGATCCGTAGGGGTGTACGAGTACGTCCTGTTTAAAATAAAACTAATAAGCTCCTTATAGACGAGTAACAATAATCCATATCAGGAAACCAAGAAACTTTACTGTTAAACAGTCAGATAATCGTATCGTATTTAAACAAAAAAAAATACTTGTTAATACATGGGTACGGCTCTGAGAATTTTCATCATCATCATCAGTTGATAGACGTCGACTGCTGGATGTTGGCATCACCCAAATATTCCCACGGGATCGGGTAGAGATTCACATGGGAGGGTTTGTACCATTTCCCACCACGCTAGCCTAATACGCACTGGTGGGAGCCAGAGCCTTAATTGCTAATTAGCAGGGTGCACCACGAGCAGGTGAGGTTGGCTTGGGTCCCGTGAGTTGCTGTGCGGAAATCATTCTTAATAAACAAAGTAGTATACTAGAATAGAGCGATATTTTTTTATATACAATTATACCCTCACTTCGTAGCTACTACACCCTCGTCTTCTTTGCCGTTTCGCCTCACCAAGTCATCCTTCTTCACATCAACTAGACGTCAATGAAGAATTTTCTTTGTATTTGTAATTGACCACATCAATATGTCGACGTTAGTGACCAGGAGCTGTGAAATGACTTACCGGTTAGCCTGGGTCATCGACGTACGGTGACTAATCTCTTGGTATTCTACCAAATACATTTCTGAAGAGTTTTCTCAGGCTATCTTGATTCAATATCGCCATCGTCCTTTTACCATCATGCTACCGTACATCAGGACATAGATTCTCACGTCAATCTTCAAATGCGAAGAATTGGAATAGTCCACCTGCGTCATAGTTGACATCTAGGTATGGCGTGGGAGTTATAACAGATGAGAATACATCACCGCTTACCATCAGGTGGGATCGTATTCAAGCACTAGTTTACATGGTTTAAAAATAATACTGTAATTGAGCATGATTTTCACTAGTGTATAACTTCCGGTATCTCTTCCTGTTTAAGCGTTTGTATCAAGCTTAAATAATTGTTGCATGGCAACGTTCGCTCGTTGCTTAACTTACACTTCCGGTATATGATTTATTAAATTTACATATTCGTACATCCCCGACGGCATTAAATACTGACAATGAATATAACTGTGAGAAACTTCAGCGGTGTGGCGGGGGGGGGGGGGGATGAACAAAACGCTTACAGCGGAGAAGGGTCCTTTCGTATCCCCCATTAAAAGTTCCTTTAGACCATCCCGCAATGCGACTTACTCCATAAACTCCATGCAGATTATACTAGAGGGTATACATTCTCATGTATCCTGCTAACAAACGGAAGAGTTTCCATTTAATATTTCCGACTGGTTTTGTTTCAAAAAACTAATTTAATCATCAGGGTTCAACGACCAGAGCTCCAAACTGGAAACAGTTTAGTATATTATTCGTCTTATATCTGAGAACCTCTCGAACTTTTAGTCACGTCACCTTTCAAACAAGAAAGTTCTACATCGGTTCAGCCATTTCTATCTTACAACCGACATTGTCGCCAACCTCAAAGTCTTTCTCGTCACTATTGTCTACGTGTCGCAGTCACTAACCTCTCATACAACAAGTAGGAAGTCCAACATAGAATTCCGCACCCATTTCCGGTAAAATTTAGTTGATGACAATGTTTCTTTTGAACTCGCCCGGATATGTATCTCCATCATCTCAGAGATCTCCCTCCATGCTAGTATAATTGTTACCACTGTTATTATATGAGAAGATTATTCTAGATAAACGCTTTACCATCTACAGTACCCATAGAAAAAAAAAATGAAACAAGGAATAAACAGACACGAAAGGTACCAAGCGTATTACGTAAGCAGCACTCAATGGGAATCGCGCTTTTTAAACAAACACCGTCTATGTGAATATACGTAATATTAAGTGATGCATTTTTCTCAAATGAGATCTCGTGGCGATGTAACCCGTGTCGCGCCTAGGGGGTGAATTCGGTAAGATAGTAACGAACTTACCGTCTACGCACCTACAGCTACGCATCCCTTCAAACTCTACTAAGAGCAATCAAAGTCGAACTTTTAAAATATAAATTATATATAAGAACTTCTGTATAATAAAAGATCTTCCATTGCGAGATTGATCTCCCACTGTTTCTACCTGCTCCTCTATGTCATTAAATAATAATAGATAATCAACGACTCCGATTTTCATAGACTGCAAAAACCATCAAGAGATAAGTCAGATGATAACACTTATAAATTGTTATATGAAAAAAAAAATTAAACATCCCTCACAGACCTGGAACATTGTTGGAATATAAAATTCATTACGCCTCCGTCAGATTTCACCTCAATATCCGGTTCGTTTTTCATGCGTTATTATCTTTCATAATTAATTCTACAACCTTTAGATCTACCCTCCTCATCTCTACTATTCAGAACGGCAATTATCGTGTTGAATTAAATATTAAGGTACTCGTGGATGGATGTTTCACCCTTAAATGATATTTCAACATATCAACCACAATAGTCTACTGATTTTTCATCATTATCATCATTTTAACTTGTTCCAAATTAATAGCGAAGTGTGTTCATATAGGCCACGAAAAAGCTGCTGACTATACATCATCATCAAACTGAAGTTTGAAGGTCAGATTGAGAAAACCAATTCAATCCTCAGCTATTCTTTGTATAGTGAAATACGAAAGAAGCTGGAGATATCTAATTCTTCTACCACACAGCTTCAAGTGAACAAAGACAGACAGAACAGAATGGAGCTCTAAATGAATGATGATGATGAAGGTTAATGATCTCTAGATGAATCTGTTTCATAAATGTTTTGTTGCGTTGTCTATTCTTATATTCAACTACCCCTTTAGTCGTTACCATCAGGCATGCCTTAACCTTTCATACTCACAACATCATGGGATAATAGAATAATCTATGTAATGATCTTCATGGGGTCATCGTGGTGATGACACATGTCACAAGCGTTTCAAGACTAAAATAACTCAAAACGTAAGATTGAAATTAAGATTGTTTCTTCTTCATCTCTCTTTATGATCAAAACATCAGGTGCGCTGGGTCTCACGACGACACAATTACCAGTAATTGGGACCCCCGTCCCCATTCACGCCTCACGCAAAATGTATCGAAGAAGAAAATCAAATAATTCATCATGTGTGCATATTGAGGGCAAAAAAAAATCCGAATTTCGTACGTTTCCTCCTAACCCCCCAACCCTCCTCCATTAACGTTTCAAACGTCCCTAATTGCCCCGTTTGGGTCTAATTTGTATTCGCGAAATGGTGTAAACATATAAGCATATATAAAAGTTTATTATTCAACGTGATTACCTTCAGGGTGGGAAGAAGTCTGTCTGCTGCGTTTAGCCTTTTAATAACCTATTGAGAAATATAAAACCACTTTGTTTTTTTTTTTAAACTCGATTATTTTAAAACATGTCGTTCGCCCTGTCGCGGCTCTCGCTGCCACTTACCTTTGATACAGTAAAAACAAAGAGAAATTCAATTAAACAGTTTCCGGTCGCAATTTACCCCCGCTGCGGTGCCCGCGCCAGCTTAGAACCTCGCGCTGTTTAATTTTTCACATCTAATACAAAACTTTACATCGAACTAATTATATAAATATCAAGTTTTCTCGTGGAAGCAACTTGTCTTCAATGCACAAGTCCTTGAGGAAGTTAACTGCAAACGCAGGCTGGGGACAAACATCAAGCAAAGAAAGGTTCCATTGTTCGGACACCTTCAAAGAGGATTCCTTTATGAGTTCCCAAGGTTGATCCTGGAGGGCAAAATTCTTGGAAATCATGCACCTGGTAGACAGCGCAAGAAATGGTTTGACGAAATAAAAGAGTAGTTCCAGTTTAAATATATTTAAAAAGAATAGCCGAGGATCGAATTGGTTTTCTCAATCTGATCGCCCAACTACAGTTCGAAGGCACTCGATGATGATGATGAAATATCAAGTTAATAAATCAAGGGAAAGGAAAGTCAAAAACTATAATAGCAGTTAAATTTACTAAAAGCTATTATATATATATATATAATAAAATTGGGTTTTGTTTGTTCGTCAATCACTTGAAAACTAGTGAACGCATCGACACGGGAAGTATTCATCGCGGAATGATCTGTAGATGGTTACAGGATATTTATTTTTTGAATTTAATAGATCCTTCATCATATTATTTCTAATTAACTTTTATCAATGTTTTCATTGGATATTATTTATGTGGTTGCCATAGTAACGATTGTTATAGAAACTCATTTGCAGTTCACTTTTTTTTTCTAAAGCCGGCGGGAAAAACCTAGTAGGTTAATAAATAAAATGTTTAAAGAAAATATCTGTGGATACCATATGGAAACCCATGACTCCATAAGGAACTAGTAAATAAAAACAGTACCACTCTGGAGTATTCCATTAACGGAGTTAGTTCCATCTCATTAATAGGCGCAATTATGGTGGGGAAAAATGTTGAGAGGCGCAGCATCACAGTTTTGAGTCATGGATGTAATTATCATTATTTACAGCACGAGCAGACCGTTAACAGAGCGTCCTCCGTAATAACGAGGCGCTGGTTAAGATGTTTACATTTAAACTCCATCAGTACAAACAATCATCAAACGTTTAACAGAGTTCGCGTAGCGCGCACATTCATCATCATCTTCATCAGCCGATAGATGTCCACTTCTGGACTGCCTCCAAAGATCTCCACATCGATCGACTTTGCACTGCCCAGATTCCAACGCCTTAGCAACCTCCGTCACAACCAAGGTCACTAGGGTCCGTCGTTTGTAGAAGTCAAGACTTGCTTTATCTTATTTTCATCATCGTGTGCTTCTTTATATAACAACCCCTTTTTTTAAACTTAAACGTTTTCATATGGCTTTATCAAATTTATACAATTACAGAAAGTTTAATTGAATAATCCGAGATTTCCGCTTTGAGTAATGAAGTAATAGAAGGAAAGAAAACAAGCTTCCTCCTCGAGGACTCTCATTCGAGTATTATAAAGTTAAATCATGAAATAATTGGAAAGTTTAATTTTGAAAAAAACTTGAAATATATTTGATGAAACCGTCTAAATAATCTCTTGAAAAGTTGTATTAAGGAAATAATGTATTTTTTTATATAAAACAAAGACTCTCATAAATATGTATCATCAGCATCCTATTTTACACAAAGAATGAATGTGCTGAACATAGGCCTTCCTCAAATTCCTTTACTATCTTTTATATGTAATGATCTAACACTCAACGGCAACTTCACACTGTTAAATTACAATGAAAAATGTGTGTAATAATTAGTATTAGTTTACAGCCGGAATACAGTTTCGTAAAATGCGGATATGGTCATGTGGGTTGGTAAAGTATATCACCAATATCCACAGTCCAACATATACTAACTCAGAATTCAACTAGGACCTCCACGTTAAAAAGCAAGGGCACAACCTTCGCGCCACTGTTACTATTAACTAGAGGCATTAAAGACCGTGCATCTTTCTTATCCTTAGGCAATTAGTTGGAGATTGTGTTGCTAGGATACTAAATAGAAAGAGGAGGATTTCACAAAGAAAAGTCATTGAGAGGTTCATAGGGTACACTATCACCAGTGAATAGATATCCTGGGGTGGGAATAGGCTCCGTCGAAAGATTTCCATATCGTTACCTACGCGCTGTTAGTATGCAGTGATTTCCCGCAATCTCTACCAAAGTGAATAAAAAAAAGTTATTGCTTTTTTTATTTTACGAAACGAGGAGACGAGCGGGACGTTCATCTGATGGTAAGTGATACGCCAGGCGATAACAACGTGGCGCTAGTTAGGATAATACACACTGCGCCACATTGTAATCGGAGCCCTTCAAATCGAAACACAGTAATGTTTGACAACCTAGACGGTCTCCGGCAACAAGGACCCACCAACTGAATTTCAAACGTATTGATATGTATAGAAAAAATTAATATTAAATAGAGCTTTTTTTATATAAACATATTGTATGCTATAGTAGTAAGAGTGATACAGGGTTGTGCAAAGTGTGAAACGCTCATTGAACGGCTCCCGCCATATTATTTTGGCAGCACGTAGCTGCGAGGTGCGGGGGCGCGACGTAGCTACTGCGGTACCGCTGCGGCACCGACGGCGAATTTATGTGCCATTGAGCGTGCAAGTGTAGGTGGGCGAGTGCGGAGCGCCGGAGCACCGGAGCGCCGGCCCCGCGGCTTGCCCGCCCGCCACCCGCCGCTCCCCAGCGTAGGGCTGCGAGCAATCGGACGGCCGACAGCGCCGCCGGTACACCCGTAGGCCCCGGGGGACCGACCCCGCTCAAATATTAAGTTTCGCGAGAATATTAAATTACTAACATTAGAAAGCCGAATAAAATATTTATACCGGTATCCGAGCGAACGCGCGGGGGTGGGTAAACTGTTGAATTTTTAATAGTTTTACGCCTTCGCTACTGAAATTAATTAACGTATAACTAGTACAACGGCATCCAGGTAGCGCCGCGCTCGTACCTTCTGATCATTGATTAATATAAAAACCGCCAACCGGCACATGGCCAGCAAGATCAACAATACCAAACCCTCATCCACTACAGATCTTATTAATTTAAACGGTATTAATTACGACGAAAAATTTTAGTATTAGAAGTAACTAAAGTAAACTAATTAACCGTCGCGAATAATAGTAACAGCGGCACGAAATAATCAGCATCATCAAAAAGTCATTACATTTTATTATTCATTATATGATATCTGGAAATTCGTTGACCCATCATCATCATCATAAGCCGATTGCCGCCCACTGCTGTTAATAGCCTTCCCCCAAAGATGTCCACATTTGTAGGTGTTTATATAGGGAGCTTTGGGTCATTTCCCACCACGCTGGCCCAATGCGGGGTGATGGTAATGGTTTTATACAATATAGAAGCGTATAAAGGATACTTTTTTACAACGTCACGGCGAGTACGGCAATCCCTCCTTGATCCTTCCCAAACTCATATGTTCAGTTGTGGACGTTAATAGGCCGAAGGGATAGAGAAGTTTCTCTTGTACTTTACTCTTGTAATTTGCTCGTAACAAGCGAGTGCAATGAAAACTACATGTTTCATAATTAAAGCGAATTTATCAAGTATTTGGAGCGGATATTTTTATATTTTTTTTGTTTCCGGTACGGAATTAGAACCACTTCGTCATTGTGAATTACGGCTACGGCATACATGTCGCACTGCTTTTATACTTCATAATTATAGTTTTTATTACACACTAGCTCCGGTTTAAGGGTTTTATTCAGAAGCTAATTAAAACACTTGACGCACACTATAGAATTAATTTCGTAAGGTTCCACTGAAATAATAAGTATATTTATTTGTTTGTTAAGGCTATTTTATAACATTAACCTATAGGAATCAATTTTTCGAAAGAAAAAACAGGATGGCACGCTTACTAGTGTACCTCGTGTAACTTTTTATAATATAAGATTTCTTAATAAGTTTATGGATGACAAGAATGATTACCTGACACAAGAGAAAATACCTCAACAGGAGTCAAACACAGCTTTTAATCTATATTTTACCAATGTAACTTGACCTATTAACAATGCATTCCGATTGAGATGAAATTTTTTGTACAATATCTATTTTCGCCCATAATGAATCATTTATTTTTTTTTCTTCTAAAATATTGGAATTGTTCTCATGACAACCCTTAAAGAAGACCAACATTGTCTTAACAGTACGAGCATAGTGAGCGATGGGCTCCTAATCCACGGCACCACAGCTACGTTACGGGGGCGAATATAAGGATCAAGGCGAAAAAACTAACAATTTGTTACCATGACAAGCGACAAGTTAGATGTGATCCTGTAGGCTTGAAATTCACTTATTTATACGTGTAAGCTCATTACTAACTTGTTTTTATCTTATTTTTTATCGTTTAGTTAAGAGCTACACAATATTCTAAATAATATTTCGTTTTTGTGACCATACGAAATGATACCGTAAGGTGAAAATCCTGCTTCTCTGATCCTCTAGATGATTAAAAGAAAGCTTTAATACTCTTCTAGATTCTAGTATTCCTATGATACAACTATTCTCTTTCCCTTAAAATGCGAACGAGCTTATCACTCTAACAAACAATGAGGTTAAATTACCTTAGTAATACAGCTGGCGCAACCTGAATAGTTTACAGCAAAGCTTAGGGCAGTAAGCAGTAATAACTTCTTTCGGTTCCATATAAACCACTTTACTAGTGACCACATTATTATGAGACACGTGCACCACTTAGGCCTATGTAAACATGAAAAAAATCATGTAAACAAAACTTGAACATCAATATTCCATAACCTGGATCAACACAGTAGCAAAATGCAAAAACAGTAGCGTAATGTCAGTCCAAGTTAGTGTGATTTTTCTTAGTAAGCACATGTGCTTTAATATAATTTTCAAGCTCTCTAAAACCCTAATCATTTAACTACAACAGTCTTATAAACAAAAAAAGTTTATGCAAAAATATCAATAAGCTTTAATTCAATACACTCGAACGCATACCGCTTACATTATGACAACAGCCTGCCCCTCTACGAAGGCCGTTCAATAAATATTGAGTATGAACTAACAAAACAAACAAACTCAAACAAAAAAAAAAAACTCAAACTACAAACTCTTTGGTACAAAATAACACTGGCTGATAAAGTTGCATTATTGATTACATATAAAAAAAAAGAAATTATGTGATTTTTTAAATGAAGGATTTTTGTTTGCGGTCTGAATCGCGCACGTTTATTATCTGTGCTTGAAGAATTTTATCACAGCACATGTTAATCAATGTGCTACTGCTTAGGAGACGACGCTCCCCCTTTATTCTTAAGTTACACTTAACATCACAGTATCGACATTTTGATTTGGTTTGAATTACAGTTGAGGTATACTACATCACTTCTTTAGACCCAACGCAATATTACCGAAGAACTTGTCGGTTACCATCAGCTAATAAGTTTGTCCACATGGCAAACGCAGTATTAGAAGACTCTTCATTAGGCGGACCTACTAGCCAGGTAAAGTCGCAATAGAGATTTTTGAGATCGACCTATATCCAGCAGTTGAATTCTATTCGCTGATGATTGACACACTACTTCAAATTAACGAATGAACCTAACGATACCCACCATTGATGCGACGTTAACGAATGAATGTAACGCTACCCACTAGTGATGCGACGTTAACGAATGAATGTAACGCTACCCACTAGTGATGCGATGTTAACGAAAGAACGTACGTTATCGATTAGTGAAGTGACATTAATGAATGAACGTAAGGATATTCACTAGTGATGCGATATTAACGAATGAAAACGCTATCCACTAGTGATGGGACATTAACTAACGAATATATCACCATCCATCAGTGATGCGACTTTATTATTTAACATTTTATCTTAATTATTTAACATGAATCATTTACCATCAGGTAAACGTGTCGCTCGTTGCGTCAGTGACAGATAACACAATTAGAGACGATTAAAAAAAAAATTTGCAAATCGATTTCGAAAATATTAGGAATAATTAAAATTGTCTGTTGTGGATTCGAAACGCGGGGAAACAAATGTAACTTCCGGCGCGGGACGGAACCCGCCTATTACCTTCGCTAGTCGAAAACGGTGTCACGGGAACACCAGCACCATCAAACATATTTTGCTTCCACGTCACCTTAACTTGGTGGGATATACAAAAATGCTTGCCTATCGAGTAAAATTATACTAATGATGATGATTGGTGATATATTTAAAATTTGGTGATAGTACTCTCTCCTCTCTCAAGTGTATTGGATCCCGCACAACAACTCACGGGGCCCAAGCCAACCTCACCTGCTCGTGATGCACCGTGCTAATTAACAAACGAGGCTCTGGCTCCTACCAACCCGAATTGGGTCAGCGTGGTGAGAAATGGCCCAAATCCTCTTATATGAACCCAAAAAGTATTCTATTCGAAATGGCCACCTTTGGCTTACATTGATCACCAAACCATCGCTGACGCAGCATAATGACCACGTTGTACTTTTCCGACCACTTGAGCAGCTTCTTTGGAACTGTGAGCGTACACTTTATCATTTTTCTTATTGTAGTTTTCTTCAATTGTAATTTTTTTTCCATCGGTAAAGAGGATATTTCAGTGCCTTTCACCCGCCTGTTGTATCGCGACAGGAGGCGTCTTGATCGATCCACTCTCTTTATTGTAAAGATTGAGTTAGGGCATGTCCTATATATAGATCGTGAACTGATAAGCACCAAGCTTCAGGTCTTGTTTTATAGTGCGCGATACGCGACAGTCCTAGCGGGAATCTTCATTTCTCGCGATAAGATTTTTTGCTACCTCATGGGGTTTCGACGAATTCTGACTTTAACAGCATTAACAGCTTTTGTAGTTCTAACAGCACGCGTACGCCTCGATTATTTCTGGTTTTCTTCTGGACAGGAGAAGTGTTGTTGTATCTAGTTATAGTACGACATACGAACATACGGCTGATAACAAGCTTTTGTAGTGTCTGGAAGATGACCCTCCACCGACCGCTCCATACCCACTTTGTATAAGGCGATCACTGCAATTCTATTTTCTTTAACACTAACACCCTATTTCGTATTGTAATTTGATAATGAACACGAGAAATTATATGAACTGGCGCAAAATCGAAACAAGTTTTTAAAATAAGGTACGTGTTCCAAATTCAAAATAATTAAAAAGTTGAAAAAAAGAAAAGTATTTATGGCCAGACGAGTTATATAGTAGAGTAATAACTAACTAAATCGCCATTGTTTATTATTACCTTAAACTATTGAAAATATTATATTTATTACAATAAAAAAAAATTATAAACAATTTTAATAATATTTAAATTATTTGCAATTTTTTTTTAAATGATTTTACTTTTTTATTACAATTTTATAGAAATTAATATTTAATCTGTACTTGCGCCTTTTTTAATATTTAGTCTATTAATTAACCTTCGGGATTTCTGTTTCGATTTAAATTTTCATTAGAAGTGGAAACAGATTTAGTTTGTATTTAGGCACTAATTTTGTTAATAAACACATGATGGAGAGTTGTGACCAAGGCCTTGATAAATACAAGCAAACCGAATTCGGTAAAGCTTTTAATCAGACCCTTAATTATTTAATCGAAGTGAGTCATCAACAATCGTGATATAGCGCTTTATTATTTTAAGACGGAACAACATAGGGGGTGGCGTGTTATACGATAAAATGTTTATTTAATTTCTTTCACAGAGCGGAAAATTTGATGCTTCATTAGAAAATAAAGTTTGGCACCAATTTCAAGTTTGTACGATGATGCTGAATGAACAGAAAAAAAAAAAACTTTTGGCCGAAGAAAAATTACACGATATTATGTAATAACCGTATACGTTAATGTCTCCTCTAACTAACGCCAACTTGTTATATATATAGCATTATATACATATATATATATATGTATATATATATATATAAAATGCAATTTAACTGTCACATTGTTTTAGATGATGTGGTTCTGTAGAGTTTTCTTTAATACAAACAAAATTGTTACCAAAAAATATCTATTTTCAGTCGTAATACTACAAGAACATGGCGTATCAAATTTAAAAATTACGAAATAACATCAAACGGGGAGCAAGAAATTTCTGTAAAAAAAATTAAAAATACGGGAAAATTAAAGGGAGCCAACAGGTAATTGATTTATCTACAATATCCATTTAGACAGGGCCATGTATGGAGTTTGATTGGTGTTCAATATTTGATGTGATCTTTCTGCCAACAACACTTTAACTGTTTCCAATAAGAAAGCAACCAATACATTTCCTATTGGAAAAAGTTTGCTGTCTTCATTATCATATATATATATATATATATATATATATTCACAAGTACATTAAAGTATGATATAGTCTAATTTCTAATAAACAAATATATATCTGTGATAATTGATCTAGAAGAATTATTTATAATAGTATTTGATCTCATTGATCTGTTGAAGTAAATAAAATAAACAGGACCAGGATTCTGTGATCTAACACAGTACTAAAACATTAACAATTAGAGGAATGTTAGGACTAGTACTAGTAAGATGTGCAGGTATAGTACATAAGATGACTCTTATCTACTCCTGCACACCTTACAATTACAATCTCTTAAGACCTTACAATTTCTTAACAATGCTCCTGCACATGCTTTCCATGCTGCTGAACATCCTACAATCTTCCACATGAACTTCATCAGAACTCTTATTATGATGGGTAGCTTATACTTTTTGATGTTGTGGTGTTCAGGGTGATGCAACATCATGGCAATGTTTTACAGGCATGCAATGATTGATTGCCATATGCTAACATGTTGTGAGAATTTTTTTTAACAGGATTTTTTTTTTTTTTTAGCAAAACAAACATTGAAATTGAATACAATTAGATAAAATGAAGTTGAGATTTATAAGCAGCAGATTTTTTTTTCTATATGATTTATTTTTTAATTTAAGCTATTGAATCATTAAATATATATAATTTTTGTATTTCTTCATATTATACTTTGAGATTTATATAGAGGAGATATTTCTTAATTTATAGATTTAAGGACAACCCCAGTTACATTTTTGCCTTTTTTTTTTCCTAACTTACCACTTACTAATTATTCATATAACCACTTACTTAATTAACAATTAATGTATAATTTTATAAACGGTATAAACATGATTGATTTAATTATTTGTTTTTTATTTTTAAATTATTTCATCATCAGAACATTTACATTGGCACCAATGGACTGGCCCACTGCTGGTGCAATATAAATCAGGCGTTTTTTTTTACAAAGCGACTAACTTCCTCCACCTGGTGGTAAGCGATACGCTTACCCATAACGATGTGGCGTTAGTTAACATGATATAACCAGCACCACATTCTACTCGTCGCCTTCAGACAGAGAAGTTGAGTCCTCTTACCCCAGTAATTACATTAATTATAGCGCCCTTATAGGAGGTGTAATGGTCTGGGAGTTTCGCGAGTCTAGAGGGTGGGGGCCTCATCGCTCCGCAAGCGAATCTGTGTGGGACAGCCTAGGAGGGTTAAGCCCCTCTTCAGAGACGTGTTCAAAGAAAGTTTAGGGAGGCACCGGTGCGTTCTATAAGATACCCCGGAACCTCTTCGAATACACTGATGCAGACCACCGAGAGTTTTTAGTGAGTAAATATCTCACATAACCCTGACTTCCCCCAGAAGCAGGGTATCTCTCGAAGATTTCGACCCAAAATAAAAAATGAGGTTCCCGTACAACAACTCACGGGAACCAAGCCAACCTCACCTACACGTGATGCACCCTGCTAATCACCAAACTAGGCATTGGCTACCACCAACCCACATTAGGCCACCGTGGTAGGAAATGTCTCAAATCTCCCCATATTAATCCCTATCCGATCGATGTGGAAATATTTAGGGGAGGCCTATGTCCAGCATCATCATGAGCCGATAGACGTCCACTGCTGGACATTGACCTTCCCCAAATATTTCCACATCGATCGTTCCTGCGCTGTCCGCAGCCAGTGTCTTCCCGCGACCTTCACCAGACAGTCAGCTCGGCCTCCGGTCTCATCGGGCATTAGAGGCCGTTGTTTGGCGGGGTCCAGTAATGGACATCTATCGCCTGATGGTGATAGTTCCCTTCAGATTGGTACACAGTTTGCACAGTTCTGTTTATCGGCTGCAATAGGCATTGCGATGGTACCAGCAGTCCGGAAGTGGAGACCTACCACCAGTAAAACTGTAAACGCGCTATAACCTGTGCGGATTTACTTTATACTATACAATGTATGAAAAGTCATCATTCAGTTATTTCCTAATCATCTTTAAGACCAGCTGTCAGTCATGAGGAGAATTTTAACTACCCAATGGTAGCCCTCAACTTTTGCAGAGGTTAGAGAGTTTCTATTTAGAACGCAATGACCATCTCTATGCTCTTATATTCCAACCGAAAACTGCATACCACCTTCCACCGAACTCGCTGTTGCAACTGATTAAGCTGTAGACCACGTCCAGTTCGAACCCAATGGGGCAGTCAAATTACGTAATACATAGTAGATGGTTTTTTTAAACATCTTGCGAGACAACAGTTAGCACATCATTACTTATATACCCACGAGTAGACTACTAGGTTCCATGAGTTATTTTTATTACAGCAAACGTCACAGCAACAGTTGAACCATGTAATTCGGTTCAACCAACTAAGAACCAGTAATACACATGACATTCACGGTATCATACACACGACATTTGGCGCCAAGTTGCAATCAAACCATAAACACAAGTTATCCACCCCCATTATTTCCAAATGAGTGAATCATACTTAAACCGCCATTAGTTAAATAGATTAAAAAAAAAAAACAAAGTTTAGGAAAAAGTTTCCTGGATCTGACAACCAAATTTCAGTTAGCAAAAGGTACCTTGGTGTAAGGGGTCCCACACAACAACTCATGGGACTCAAGCCAAACTAACCGCTCGTGATGCACCCTGCTAATCAGCAGACGAGACTCTGACGCCCACCAACCCGCATTGGGCCAGCGTGGTGATAAATGCCACAAATCCTGTCAAATGAAACGCGGCACCGATTGATGTCCAGCTGTGCACGTCTATCGGCTGATGATGATAAAAGGATCCTGTCAATGAATACCTTGATTGAGAATTCCCCGATTATTGAACAGCCAAATAATCCCATTAATTTATCTACGGATTTCTGCTATAACTGGCGTCCCGCATAGAAATATTGAATAACTGAACGCACTGATTATAAAATTTAAAGTAGAAACTATTCAATATTAAGGATACAAAGGACATCATTCAGAATTAAAGACTTGGCATTACTGATAAAAAAAAAAGTGAAACCTTTCCATCAGTATTTATTATTGCTGATGGGTTCGGTGTATAGTGTTCGCTAAAATAAGCACCGCACTTTTATATATTATTGAATGTTGTGATTTATTGTATGAGCAAAAAATAATGTTTTTTTTTTCTCAACAGCCGATGGCGGAAAATGCAACGTAGCATTGGGGATGGAAAACGGCAAGATCTCCAACGAATCCCTCAGCGCAAGCACGAGTTATGACCAAAGTGTGTCCCCGCTCAGTTCAAGGTGAGTTTGTCACTTAGAGTTTTTCGAGTTGAATATTTATTATATTCATATTATTATTTACTACACGAAATACGTAGACCTAAAGGAATACAGGGAGTAAGGATATAGGAAATAAGGAATTTTCCATCAAATGAAAAATTTACTGCGAAGATGTCTCATCCACAAGTCAACATCGTTACATGTTGTACAGTTAGACAGCCACGGCGGATTCTCCCAGTACTTGAACCGTTCCAAGTGTCGGGAGAGGGCGTCGTGGAAATGTGACAGATGCCGTGGTGGAAACGGCTCCCAATTTGCTGACGGAGTGTCCTATACATAGACGCTTGAGATATGACTTTGAGCTGGAGACAGGCTTAATAATAGATACAGCCAGTCTACCTGAAACAGTAAAAAATAAATTAGTTAGCAGTAAATTTGTAAATAATTGCTTAAATATATGTAAGATAGTAAACAATAGAAATAAGTATAAGTAAATGTTACTTTATGCATATGTAAACAATAATATTGTGTGTATTTTGTGAATATCAGACAATAGATAGCATAAGTATAGAAATTTGTAAAAAAAATCGAAATAATGTTAGAAAAATATGTAAATAGCTAATAGTAGTGAAGATGTTGTAAATAATAGGATGAGGTAAAGCTCTGAATATTAATATTGGGGAAAATTGGAAATAAAAAAAACCTTATCAGATAAAGGGATGAGAAAAATATTATACTATAAGCGTTATCAACCCTTTGTTAACAGTATTATTGATAACTTATTCAAATACGTCTATTGTCTGTTTATTTGTATATTCAATAGTCTTGTCTGAAACGTAAGCCTCTTCTGATTAACTTAATGTTTAAACACATTGTTATAACTACGAATACCATGTAATTACCTCATCGTATACCTGTGATGATGGACAGGCGAAGACCTATTATGCTTTTATTTATAACAAATATAAGTAGCAAATAAAACCCGGTTAAATGAATACATTACGGTAAAGTTTATAAATAAATAACTAGCTTTACCCTGGCCGCTGTGCTGGCTGTAACAACTTGGCAACTCCGTTTGGGGAAGGAGTTTTTCAAAATCCTTTCTTAGCTGATGTATACTTGTTAAAGAGAATGTTCATACCAAATTTCCAGTCTCTAAGCTTTATGGCTGCAGAGATATCGCGATGAGTATCTAGGTAGTTCGAAATCTCTTGTTTGCGAACGAGAGTGCACAGAGATGTTAACTAGTTTGGTTAATAATTGTGAAAACCGCACGAAAGTCGCTTACACGGAGCAATTAACAAGGGGTTTCACATTCGCAGCTTAAGCCCACACGAGCTCGATACGAGACAATGGAGCCTAAAGCCCGTCCCGCCCCCCGCCCGAGGACCATCAGCGGCAGAATTAAATTTTCATACGGAATGCAGAGCGATTGTTATCCAACAAAAGCCTTTCGGGATCTACTTCGTGTAAAGATAACATGTGAGACGAGGAGGTTGGCGTAATCGTCATCTCGCCCGAGGGTCAGGGCCACTTGTGTTACTTTAAGCTAACTTAATTTGACGTTTAGCGCACTTCGCTCCCATCTCCCGCTTCCGTCCGCTTTGCTTAAATGAGATCCCACTAAAGATACGGGACTCAAAATCCGGGTTAGATGTGATGTTATTGTTAGCACAGTCCATCAGTTCAAATTGTTGGACTAACGTGGAGAAAACAGTTAATAATGTATAATTAATATGTCTCGTTACCTCAGTAGTTTCACTAGTTACTAGTTAGTTAGAAAAAGAGAAATTTAGTGCGGAAAAAGTGAAAAAATTTCAAAGACAGTACAACGTACAATTTAAGATCGACAACATATATTTCTTAAATTGTAAACCATTGCTTACCAGCCCCGGATACCTCTCTCCTGAAGTTCAGACCTCGTCAGTGGTAAACAGCCGAAATATCAGCCAAAAGTTGTTGACCATATGGGCTCGTGCTCGTGTAGGGGACGCCACGGGGAACCCAAATTCGTTTTTAAAAATGAAAACCTGAGAAGCTGTAGAGGGAAAGAGACCAGCGTCATTCAGCCGCAAATTTACGGCCGAATAACTTAAAGACAAGACTTAAATCGACGGCCCTCTCGTTTTTTGGTGCATCTGGAACCGGCTCGCCGAGACAAATCCAGTGACACCATCCACATGAAATTGGGTTGAAGGACAAAAGCGCTAAGGTCATTTTACTTAATTCGGGGTTCACAAATTGACGTACGTCAATAAGTTAACTCCTTAGAATATTAAGGCTTCTAGAGGACTGAGTGTTTTCGATCGCTTGGTCATCAAAAATATAAAGGGGCGTTTATTTCATATATATAATTGAGCGTATTTAAAAACGCCCTCAAAAATAATAGCTTTACATTAGTCTACAGGAAACTTAGTATGGGGAAGGAAGGAGGGGCAGCCGATTCGTGAACCGCATCACCAGCTCGGCTTGTTGACTGATCTACTTTGTAAACTATTTTTAGAATCCGACGAAGCTACTGCCCTCAGTTTGCTACCATTAGATTTAAGCTGCGCGTAGTGTTTATTGACTCAGTTTTTGACTCACGCGCATACTATTTCCCTGTAAGTTTTAAAAAATTGTGACTTTAGCCCTGTTACCGTAGTTGTAAATAATTGTAACGTTGACCTTATTGTCCTAGTTGTAATTTTATCAGTGTACGAGACGAGCTATAGCCATATAGATGAGCCTTTTATATAAAATTAGAGGGCTAATTGTTTGCTCTAGGATGAAGTAGTGAAAAAATTTAAGCTTAGTTTAATTCTCTTTCTCCTCCACCTCCCCCCCCCCTCCCTCTATAAATAAAATGTTTCGCGTGAAAAGTGAATTTTTGCTCAAGTTCGCATATTGTTCGCACACAGAATCAGGACCGAGCTGCGCGGCGGCGCCTGGTGCCCCAACGGTTTGATAAAACCAAGGAGCCGACAATACCTGGAGATAGACCTGCACGATGAATACCTGATCACAGCCACGGAGACGCAAGGAAGATTCGCTAACTCCATAGGTGTAGAGTACGTCAGGAAATACTCGCTGGAGTACTGGCGCGACAGTCTCGCCCGCTGGGCTAAACACAACGACTTCAATGGAAGCCGAGTAAGTATAGCTATTTTCTGATCTGAATTATCTCCTGATTCTGTATCTATGTTTATCTTAAGTATCCTACTCCTCAAATCGTATTCCTCGAGTCTGAGGGTCGTGACTACCTCTACTCATCGTTCTTGTCCTCATGATGTTTCGCCATCTCGTCCTCTCTCCGGCTACTCGGAGAGCATCGTAGACTATGGAGTCGAATGTCTTGCGGATCTGGTCAGACCAACGCATTGGGTTGCGACCCCTTAAGTATACAAAATGTGATTATTTTTTATATTAATTTTATTAACCTTACTTACTGATCAACAAACGAGGCTCTGGCTCCCACCAACCCGCATTGAGCCAGCGTGGTGGGAAATGGCCCAAATCTACCCATATGAACCCGTACAAATGATGGCCCCTAATATCCGGCGGTACCCGCAGCCTACGCTGACTCTAAGGTCACGAGAACTTGCTGCAGACAGCACTGAACCGATCGATGTGAAGATCTTTGGTGGACGCCTATGTCCAGTGGACCACTATCAGCTTATGATGATAGTGTTTCATTGAACGTTCTCTTTGATACCATGATTACCTCCCATTTGTTCCTCCTCATTTTCTTTGTGGATCAAAGCTTTATATCCACTGTCATAAACATCATGAACATAAAGTCGGCCGTCAAGTCCACAAAGCTGTCTCAGTAATTTGAACATGCCAACAATATCCAACCGTGTAATGCAAGATGAAAGGCTGGAAAACTGGGTGCAACTCGAAGACGAAATCGACTTCAAAGCGAGAAGGTGTTTTGACCTCCTGAAGGGTGGCAAAGTGTTCACTAGTCTCACAAACCCCTCGACGGAAACAACAAAGTTTCGTATCACGAGCCTTACGTTAGACACTTGATTAGTTGCGAACCTGTTGGACACTTTCCATCCAACATATTATTCCTTTGATCAGCATTCATTAATAATTTCTTCAAATGGGGTCGTAAAGAAACATCCAAGTAAATATTTAAGGGTTTTTTTTTTATTTAAACAAAGCCTATTATATTGGAATTCCTAGTCGTTTGCTTTTAACTAGAACAAATATTATTGGATACAAATTTAACGAGAGAACAATATTGAATGCATTCACCATCGAAAATGTGATCAGTGAGCACTCTGGATGCACAATTGCATGGAGGATAAGACGTGCTAACAATTCTAAGTGGGTAAGTACGTGTAGGTTGAGGAGTTTGAGGGGTTCAGGTTGTAAAGGCGACGGTCGCGTTACTGCAAATTAATCCCTTTGCGGCGGGAAAGCCGACACTGTGTGTGCCAAACGATGCCAACCTGTACAGATAATTACATTTACTAATGTTAAATTAATTTCTATTAGTTCACTTTTTTTTTCCATATCCCACTTAGGTTACGCGTTAGGAATGTAGTGTTATTAAAATAGTACATTGATATTTGTCTAGAATAATTTTCAGGAAAAAATGTTTAACCTAAAATAATGCACGGAGAATTACAGTGAGTATGTTATATATATAAAATAAATACAATGAAAGATGTTTCTCAGCTGATTCCTGGAAATGAGAACACGTACACGCCGCACAAGTGGACCCTCGAGTCGCCGTTCGTCGCCTCAAAAGTGAGATTCTTCCCGTTCGCCGATCACCCTCGGACTGCGTGCATGAGGGTGGAGCTCTACGGTTGCCGCTGGAAACGTAGGTCTTCCTGTTGTTATCATGTAACGTGGGTAACACTGTGTATGCGGTTACTACAAGGCTCGCGATGTGGCAACGCGAACCTTCGACGCTCTATATACTTTTTTAATACAGTACATACCCGCTGTGCGATTTTTCCAATGTCTAGATGGGGGTTCAGATTCTCAATTAATCTTTGTAATGTCTATAAATTATAATTCTTTTTTTAAAATCCGAAGTTTATACGGTTGACATAGCTGAGCGACAGGGGTCCGCCCGTTGGCGGTGAATTCAATGATGCCGTGTTTCCACAGAGGCTATTGTTGCGTACTCGGCGCCTAAGGGCGGCGACATGCAAGCAATGACGGGCGGCGCCCGTTTCGAAGATCTTTCTTATGACGGTGTGATGCGCGGCGGACGTCTAATGGATGGACTGGGCCAGATCACCGACTCTTACGTCGGCCCGAACGACTTCGAGCTACCCGATCCCGACGACACCGAAGGTAATGTCTACTAACTCTACAGAATTTAGGTATCGTTACTTTTTGAATAACATCAAAGATACTGCTTTGTCGCTTTTTTTTTGGGTTTCAAGGGGGGAAATCTTCGAAAGATACCTTGCTTCTGGTTATGTGAGATTCTTACCCATTAAAACCCCCTCGGTGGTCTGCATAAGTGCATTCGGAGAGACTCCGGGATCTCTTATAGAACGCACCGATGTCCCTCTACACTTTATGTTACACGTCTCTGAGGAGCCAGACCTCCTAGGCACTTTGCTTATTGAGCGATAAGGGCCCGCACCCTTAAGGCTCACGAAACTTCTAGACTCTTTTAATCGCCTTTTACGACAGGCAGGGCTTGCCTTAGTTCCATTCTTACTATCCCGAGATTACAGGAACCGCTTTACCGCCTACCTGCAGATAAACCAATGAATGTGAAAACCACTACGTTCTGTTTTGAATAGCGCTGTAGTAAGTAAATGTATAATTAATAGTTAATGAGATTAGTCATCTTATCTCGAGCTGAATGTAGTATTGTGTAGGACGTTCTGACTTGCACATCATTGTTACATATGTGCGTATACCATTAGATGGTTAGATACTTTGCTAATTAAATATAAGACAAACCCAAGGTCGGATGTCGAAGTAAAGGTTTGCTTTTAATAAAATAACGTATGAAGTAAAAAAAATTGGTAGAGATTTATAAAATTCCAGCTAAACCTCACAAGCTCTGCTTCTTCATCCATTTTTAACTGCAAGAAGTATAATAACGAGTTTCATTTTAATAAGGTGTCTGTTCCTAGGTTCCCGTTGGGTTGGGTGGAACAAATCCATGCTGGTGGATGATGAGTTGATTCTCACCTTCAACTTCACCGACACAAGGCTCATGTATTATGTGGACATTCACACCAACAACATGTTCACGAAAGACGTCCAGGTAATCAGCAACACACATACTCGTATTTGTTCATAGAATGAATTACATTAACAGAACCTTCCCCTATTGGTTTTATTACCTAATTAGTAAATACTATAAAATATATACGAATATTGGTACACTACTGCCAGCTGGTAGAAAATAGATTCTGCGGTGGATTTTTTCTTGGTGGCGTCTCCGGCGAAAGACAGCGAAGGCCACATGATCAGTATCGAGAGGTTTTGTCAGAAATTGTGTTGTCATTAAAAGCTACTTATAAAAATATGATATTGGAAACCTCTTTGTCGTCGGTTAAGATAAGAAAGTTATTTAAAACCTTCACTACATCAGCTCGTAACTAAGGATATATGAGGAAACCGCAGTTCTCCGAGATTGAATACAATAGACGCAATGGTAGTGTGAATACTGCGCTCCGCGAGAGAAGTAAGAAAACTTAATGCCACAACAGTTCGCCACGTGATTTTCGCCCCTAGAGCATCAGCCGTAACCACTTCCGGTGGCTGCGTGTTGCATTCGCTGCAGTTTTTATTGCAGAAATAATTTCCACCAGTCTTCGCTACGGGCCGTTGAATGTAGTTCTAGTCGGGAATTTTCAATTGCAACGTTTCACGCTGCTCCTTCAAAACTCCGAAGGCATTTTGTGAACAACGAACCATAGAGAGTCAACATAAAATTAACTTTAACGGTTAGAAGTCTGCCAGATAAAAAAGTTAATCAAAGGAATTGCACGGCCAGCTGTTGATGGTACTACCAGTACCTGTGTAGGCTAAGATACTAAATTTCTTCTCCAGCCATCGTAGCAGTATTAGTGTTTGCTTGAAACAGACGAGGACCGAAGTACAAAGGCCGGCTCTTCTCCATATAGTGGTGACAGATATACGATACTAGTACTATATTATAGCATGCCGTAGACCTGCATACTAGGTATAGGTAATACGTAGTCTTTAACAACAAAGATGCCACCGCGGAACATTTCCTTCTCGAGAAGCAGTAGTGTACAATCATTGTGATCCCTTCAGAAGAGTGTTTCCTGTATGAAGGGGAAGGTACTACGAGTCTCATCGCTTGCGGCCCTGGATCCGAATCCTCGAGCCTAGTATTAGATGAGCCGTAAAAGTCAATATGACTTCCAAGTAACATCATCAGAAAACAAGCGATTTACAATCTATGTTTTTTAATTACTACACAGCTATTCAAAGAAGCGGAAGTTTACTTCTCTCTGGAAGGCGAGCGCTGGCAGGTAGACTACGTGTCATACGAACCGAAGCAAGACAAGGTGTCGGAGCATGCGCGGGTCATTCACATCGACCTTGAGAACCGCACCGCTAAGCACATCAAGATAAAGTTCACTTTCCAACACGAGTGGATACTACTCAGCGAAGTCACATTTAAGTCTGGTAAGTTCATTTTATGTTTAGTTCTAAACAGGTGAATATGGTATGCTAAAACCCTACGAATATACTCCGTATTGACCTTCACCGCTGAATGCTGTAGTAGATTCTAGTCGTAGAACGTCGAGTGGCTGGCCTTTAAGCTCTTACAGGCGCACCATATAAGGAGCATGGTGTATCACCCGAAGTGGCGGAAGATAAGTAATCCAACTGTCTATACTTGTTCTCTGAAATCGCCAGACTATAACACCCAAACTCGACTTGGAATTGGGTTAGACCCTGGCGCCGTGTTATATCCTCGCGAGCTAGTTACGACTTCCTCTATGTATTGTTTAGTCTTCCACTCTCATAATAATCTTAGGGTATCAATTCGAAACTCATAAACCTAAGGAGATTTGGAGGTAGAGAGTGCAGAGAGGTCACAACATATCGTTCATCAGACGAAATGTCTCCCGTATTCATAGACACGAATCGGCAATTTTTCCCTTTGAACAGAAGTAAAGGTAATATAGAAAAGGTAGGGGTGAGGAGGGTCGAGGCACGTTAATAGGTCCATTATTTTTCATCGAACCTTATCTACAGGAAGCAGTCGCGAAGTCCGAACCGTTTCACGATTTTTATCTTACTCTAATTAATCTGTTGTTCTTTTAGGGAAATCCTCTTTTATATATAGATGATATTAAAAAAGAAGAGATACGAAAGAAAATACATATATGTATATCTCAATTTATGTATACTTACATATACATATATAATAACATTTTAATTAATCGAAAGTAGCAAAAAGAAAAAAAAAAGTGTAATCCTCTAAGACCACTTGGAATACATTATTCCAAGTAATCCTTTTATTTTTGGTTTCGATGAGAAATCTTCGAAACCCTGCTTCTGGGAATGTCAGGGTTACGTGAGATTCCTACTCATTAAAACCCTCTCGGTGGTTTGCATCAGTTCATACGGAGAGGCTCCGCGATCTCTTATAGAACGCACCGGTGCCCCTCTACACTTTGAGTAAACTCGTCTCTAACAAGGAGGCTAACCCTCCTAGGCGCCATCGCTAAGCCATACGCTATCCCACGCAGGTTCGCTTGTTGAGCGATAAGGGCCCCCACCCTCAAGGCCCGCGAAACTCCTAAACCCTATTAGTCTGCTTCTACGACAGACAGGGCTTACCTTAGTCCTATTCTTGCCAGCCCGAGACTACAGGTCTGATTCCAAGTAGTCCTAAAGGATATATATAGATATAAACGTAGATCTCTAATGTCGGAAACCATCTAAGGCAGGTACCACCGCAGGTGCAGTACACACCATCCTAACTATCGCCACCTAGTTATCGGTAGGCGTATCTCTTACCATCAAAACGTCCCGGTCGTCTGACTACAAATAAGCAGTCGTAGACTTATCCCAGGTCGATCTGTTAACGGAGACCGTCCAGGTAACCACTGAGGCTCATATTACAGCCAACAACAGTAGTGCGTAGACATTAGTGTTCCGGTTGGAAGGGTGCTGTAGCTATAGAAATTATTGGGATAACAAGATTACATGTCCCAAAGCGACAAACACAATGTAGCGCTGTGTATATTACCTTAACCAGCGTCACGTTGTTATGGCCAAGTGTATAATTTACCATCGAGATTCCATTCAACGTGGATGTAGTAGCCCTGGTCTTCCACGAAGCCTTGTCAACAGAAGTAGTTAGGTTTATACATAAACGAGTTAAATTGTTTGATCTAAACAGCCCCTAACCTCCCCTAATGCTTTCAAACAATGTGACAGGTTGTCGCTATGGATTATAATTTCTTGAACTAATTCTGAGTGATCATATCGATATCGGCAGTGCTTTGATGATGAGGACACCCTCATTATAACCCTGCACGCTTACGTCAGAGGCACGCTACATGGCTTGCACAAACGCATCAGAGGTGTTACTATGAAGCTACATAGAATAATAACTAGGAACAGTTTCATTTTTTTATTCTACGAACGAAGGACGAGAAGCGGAGGACGTTCAACTGGTGGTAGGTGATATGCCTGCTGTATCAACGTGGCGCTAGTTAAGATAGTATACACAACACCACATTATGTTCATCGCCTTAAGACATAAGATGTTAGCTCCCGGTACCCTAGTAATTTCACTAGCTACAGCGCCCTTCGAACCGGAACACAGTAATGCTTGCATTGCTGTTTAGCGGTAGATATACGCGTTGCGGTGGTACCTAAAGATAAAAGATATTCTGCTTCTGGGAGGAAGACAAGGTTATGTGGAAGTTGTACCCAATAAAAGCCTCTCAGTGATCATCCTCAGTGGATAGCGACATGATACCTCTCGGCACTTCTCGATACCCTCGCTTTGGTAGAACAAGCACTAGACCACCTCGTGTTTGTCGTTCATCCCCGGCTCACTTAGTGGAAGATTAGGGCCCCCACATTCAAAGCCCACGAACTCGAAAACCCTTTTAGTCTGCTTCTACAACAGGCAGGGTTTACCTTAGTCCTGTTCTTGATATCCCGACACTGGAGGGCAGACGGTGGTACCACCGACATCAAGGACGTACCATCAGTGAGCAACCAATATATAGGCGGGCGATAGCGGGAATCATTCGCCGAACAAAAGCAAAGGAAATCTATCGCTTTTGTGAGTTACGCGAGCAATTGTACGTGAATTATTGCGCGATGCGTTTTTGTAATTTATCCAATAGCGCCGGAGCCGGATGTAGCCGGATTAATGATGCACTGCGACGCTGCCGTGCACCGGCGCCGCCACACCTTACCAAAACTATACCCATTTTTGTCATAAAAAAATCGCGTCCCTGAAAACATTATGCACTTTCAAGTTAAATTACAACTTTTTTTATATGTAATTAAGCGATGAAACGGGAGGGATGTTCATCATCATCATTATCATCAGCCGATAGACACCCACTGCTGGAAATGGCCCTCGCGTCAAGATTCCCACATCGATTAGGTAGGAATACATCTGGGAGGATTTGCATAATTTCCTATCACGCTGGCTCAATGCGGGTTGACAGAAACTAGAGCCACGTATGATGATTAGCAGAGTGCACCACGAGCAGGTGAAGTTGGCTTGGATCCTGTGAGTTGGGCGATTAGGGTTACATCCGTAACAACGTAATACTAAGTTGCGATGATGTACACATCATTATGTTTAATTTCTTGAAACATAAGTCTTGTTATCCCAATGATTACATTAGCTACAGCGCCTTCAAACCGGAACACAGTAATGTTTGCACACTACTGTTCTTCTTCTTAATGTGCCTGTCTAACTAGTGAAGGTTAACAATCAGTGTGGTACAGTCCTTTCTGTCTCTGGTTCGGCGGAACAGTTCGGAAACACCAGATATGCCAATCCATTCTCTGATATTCACCAACCTTGATCCTTCTCCGCACCTTTCGTTTTCCAAAAACTATATCCAATACAGTCAGCTGTGGAAGATCATATCGCTGATGATGGAGTACAAGACACTAATGTTGGTCGGCTGCAATAGACGCTGCGGTGGTACTCACCTACACGGTCTCTCAACAGAAACCTACCACCAGGTTCTTAAATGTTTTACTAACTTTTTTCTACGATCGTTTAGTTTCCACTCGTTGCTGCAGTTCACATGCACTGGTGCTGTTCATTACCGCTGTCAACCTCGCCGTTGAGAGATTACTTGCCTTTTCTGCGTCTGACATTTTTTTTATTGCACAATTTAACAACAATTCCATTCGAAATTGTTTTACTTCCCTCCCTTATTACTTTTTATGGGATCTTATTAAATCCAGGCGATATAACTGTTAAAGCACTGTTATGCCCTACAATTCTTACTGCAACAAAACAGTGTACAATCACTATTATATTCTAGGGTACCGGTACCATGCTTTTACATAAAGAGTGGGGGGGAGGAATAATATAGCGCAGTGTAAACATTCCAACTATTGCCGCATTGTTGCGGGCGGGGATATAACTTCCCACCAGTTTACAACGCGCTCCGTCGCTTTGTCGTGGAAAATATTTACTGTGCGCGGCAGTCGGCATCATCGCGTGGACTAAACGAAAGACTTACCGGAGTCCATTTATAAAAAGTCCGAGTTTGAATACGTTTTTTCCATCCAGGCCTCAGCCATACTCCTTCCCCGCGCACGCGACACTGTGTATTGTTCGATCGCACGGTGCCATTGTTACGGATGCGAGGAGTAACGCGCTCGTATAAATAGCTTTTTGTTTCCATCGTTAAAAAAAAAAACTAATAACAAATTGAATTTTTTAAAGCATAACAAAAATCATTAGGACCCCGTTGCCGGAGACGGTCTCCATAGATACCACCGCAGCGCCCATTGCAGCCGACAAACGGTCCAAACATTACTGTATTACGATTCGAAGGGCGCTGTAGCTAGCAGTAGAGGTAAAGAGACAGTACAGGATATATTCATCTTAACTAGCGTATCAATTACCATCAGGTGAACGCTCGACTCGCGTCATAGCTTAATTAAACAAAAAAAAAACAATTATAGACAATACGAGCCACAACCATATCAACGATGGAGTTTAAAATAGTAAAACATCACATTATTTATGTTGAATTCGTTGCGCTTAGATAGCTTATTATATGGCACGGTACGAACTTAAGCTAAGAACATAAGGCTCCGAAGCTGCCGACTTATTAACAACGACAAGCAAGTCGGTTTAACTTGGCCCAAAACCAAATCCCGAACATCCCGTTTGGCTGGCACTTCGTTAACCTTATCGACATACTGGCTTCTAACTATTTTATAAAACACATTGTTAACTAGTCGGCAGTAATACTTGATATTGTAGTAATGCACGGAAATCATTAATATTATATATATATATATATATATACTCCTCTATATTGTTTTCTGATTAAAAGTATATTTGAAAGCTTTTGTCTTGGTATCCATCTTCTATATCTAATCTGAGTCTTAATAAGATTCATAGTACCAAAATTGTGATGCTGACCACAAAACTTCTCACAAATTTCTTTATATATAATACTATTTAAATTCATCATCCCTTTGTCAGAAAATCTTATCCCTTCTGTCCAAATACGATCTGGTCTGAATACAAACAAGGAATTCTTCATTATAATAACATATATCTCTTTAGGTCTAGACCTCATTTAGTCCATTATTAAGCAGCTTTCAGAAACTTCAGCTCGATCCTTCAAAATTTAAATCAGCATAATTTGTCCAAAACGAAACCGTTACCGGGAAAGGGTGTTCATATAGTATAACGGTAACCCTCACCGCCGTCTAAACTTCTCCCAAAAAATCTACCAGATTTTATCAGCTATGTAAATTTAGTCTTTACATGACATTAGATACATTAATAAACCTTTTTCAGATGCTCAGAAAAATTACTGATGTTATCATCATCATCACCATATCAATAATTTTATTTTCTCCAAAGCCATTGGTCCCTTTGTCTATTTGTCCGTTGTAATGCAAACTGGGGGGTGTAAGGGTTCCCGTATAACAAATCATGGAAGCCAAACGAGGCTCTAGCACCCACCAAACCAGATTAGGCTAGAGTAATGGGAAATGGCCTAACTTTCCCCTTACGAACCCCTAAAAACAACAGACCGTAGTGCTCGGCGGTAGTGAAAGCCTTGCTGATTGTAAGGCCGCAGGAAACCGCTGCACACGAGCAGAGCAGGACCCATCGATGAAGAGATAGTTGGAGAAGGCCTATGGCCAACTTTGACCATTTTGATTGAACGTAAACTACTACATTTGTTCAAACACTGATTTAATCAATAATTAATTATAATTGAAATAAAATCTCTCATCATCATTTCAACCGATGGTCGTCCACTGCTGGACATAGGTCTCTTGCACTGTGTTCCACAAACCACGGTCTTGCGCTGTTTGATTCCACTGACACATAGTTGAGGGTCTGCTAATGCAAAAATGCAAAAACTTTATTACTTTAAATACCATCGTATGATGTTCATGTTATAAAACTTTGATATCACGCCAACAGCGCCTACGGTGATCAACTCGTCCGCTGAGTTCCTGGAGGAGTACTACAGGACTGACCTGCCCCCGTCGTCCAAGAAGAAAAAGAACCACTCCATGAAAGTGTCTGTGGGGCTGGCGTGCAGTGCCCTAGTGGGCGGCGGGGCGTTGGTCGCCACCACAGCAGTAATCCTAACCAAGAGCGTCCGCAGGATACCGAACGTACTCAAGCAGTCGTTGTGCCCGTCCAGGAGCAACAACAACAATAACAACAACAACAACAACTCCAACTCCAACTCCAACCCCAACCCCAACTCAAGGAGCAGCCGCCGTCACCCACCCAGGTTGGCATTGGCATTGGCCAGTTGTCCTCCTATACATATGTTACGGTAAATAATTTTGCATTTATTTATTATTTAACAGTCAGATCACCAATAACTCGTACTTTGTTATGTAATCTTACCATCATTGCATCTCGACACTATCACCCATTTTTTTTTATTCTACGCAACCACAATACAAGCGAGACCTTCAACCAGGTGGTGAGTAATACGCTTGCTCATAACAACGTAGCGCTACTTAGGTCCCACACCTCACCATTATGCTTAACGCCTTGATTCATGAGATGTTGTCTCGTTACCTCAGTAATTTCACTAGCTACAGCCTCCTTCAAACCGGAACACGGTAATTTTTTTTATTCCATAAAATTACAAGACGAACAATACATTCAATCAGATGCCCATAACAACGTGGCGATAGTTAGGATGATATACATTGTGTGTGATGTGGAGATCTTTAGAGCAGGACTCTGTCCAGCCGTGGACGTCTTTCGGCTGATGATGATGATACTGCACCACATTGTGCTCATCGTCTTGTAGACACTGCTATGTTATATAAAAACCTTTCTATACATAAAGCTCTAAATTAGATATTCTATAACAGGTACGTATACGCTGAAGTCTAGATATACTACTTGACATAGGTTATTGACTGAAGAAAAAATCTTGAATTACTCAACATTATACGTGTAGTTGGTGATCTTGCATATAAATAAATAAATAAATAAATGCAACATTCAGTAGAGTGAGACAAGGGGTACGTGCACAGCTACCACCGAAATAATACTAGATCACTCCTCGATCTAGGGTCTGATCTAGTATCGGTAACTTGAGTAGAATGTTCGATATATCATGTATACGTGGCCGCGTAACAGCAGGGAGAGGACCGAGATCACGAGTGCCGTCCAACTGTTTCACCTCGAAAGAGACCGGGCGTAATATAATAACTGAACGCCAACTTCCGGTAGTCGGAAGAAGGGTCATATATAGGACAGATTTAACTGATTATCGTTATTTTCTAACCATCTTTAATACGACCATAGTAAGAAAATACTGTTTTTTTTTTTTGTTTTATATAAGATTAATCAATTAAATAATTAATCGAAAATTTTAATTAATTTGTATACTAATTGAAGTAATTGTTACGCAGACCGACGGTAGTTGACGAAGACTATAGAGAACCCTACAACATATGGAAGGAGACCCTGGGACGCAACGCCAGAAGCAAACGCGTTATAGAAATGCCCGATCAAAACGAATACGACGGTAAGATCTCCATTTTTTTTTTATAAATAAAATGTAAGCTACGCACTTCCTCATGACAATGAGAAACCAGGTAGGATGGTTACACACCACCACATAAGTTAAAATTAAATAAAAAATTGTATTACTTTACTAAATTGGATAAGAACTGTCATGAACAGACTTAATCAAGAACAAGAAGACAATATATTTTAATCAGTTTAAGATGTATCCTTCTCATTATATCGTATTCCTTGTGTCTAAGGGTCGTGAATAGGGGGTGTAAGGGATCCCGCACAACAATTCACGGGACCCAAGCTAACTTCGTCTGCTCGCGGTGCACCCTGGTAATCTATAAACAAGGCTCTGGCTCCCACTAAATCGCATTAAGCCAGCGTAGTGGGACGTGGCCCAAAATATGAAGCCCCAAAAATGACGGCTCCTGGTGCCCGGTGGTGTGAGCGGCACAGGGCCGATAGATGTAGAGGTCTTTGGGGGAGGCCTATGTCCAACAGAAGTTGTCTATCGACAACACAAGAGTTGTGGTAAGGGGTCGAGATGACCTCCACTTAACACTCCTAGCTAAATGTGTTTCTCCCTGAGTGCGATGTGAGTCTCCCGTTTGTTAATTAGCTGGGTGCACCGCGAGCATATAAGGTAGGCTTAGGTTCCATGAGTTGTTGTACAGTACCCCTTACACCTTCAGGAGGCCTCTTTCTGAAAACGTCCAAGTCCGTACAACCGCATCACCTATTTCTAGCGACACTCAGTAGTGTGCAAACATTACTGTGTTCCAGTTTGAAGGGCGATGTAACTAGTGTAATTGCCCGGGTAACGAGACTTGTCATCTTATGTCTTAAGGGGACGAGCGCTATATGATGCTGTGTATATCATCCTAACTAGCTCCACATTGTTATGAGTAGGCAGATCATTTACCATCAGGTCAATGTCCCGCTTATTGCTTCGCTGTATAAAAAAGTCGGTATTAAAACAAGCGCTATGAGTGAATAAGTGAGACGAAACAAGGCAACTTCCGGTATATTTAACAGTGCACAAATCAAAAGCACAACTTGAACAAGCGTAAAACTCACCCTAATCTTGCGGGCACATGGCAAACAATGTCTTCTCAAATGAGCAAACTACCGGATGCTTGCTTCTGTTTGACGCACAAACAGCCACCCCCATAGGATCACACCCCGCCCCTATTATAATAATCAAACATATCACGTTCAAATGCGTTTTTGGTTTCGGAGAGGAAATCTTCGAAAAGATACTCTGCCTTCTGGGGGGAAGCTAAAGTTATGTGGAGATTTTTACCCACTAAAACCCACTCAGTGGTCACCTTCGGAATTTGGAGAGGTCACGGGATCTCTGTTCCGAATACAACCGCGGCCTCGCTAATGCTATGCTGGGATAGTCCGTCCCGGGATCTGCTTTATGCTGACCTTACTAGCCTCGTGAGTACTTCTATGACACGCAACCACGTCCAGCCATCGTCCTTTTCAGGGTCGTTTAGAAGGCGATGAGAATCCCTATCCTGACCGCCAACGACCCCAAAGGTCACATTAAGGTAAAGCAACACCATTCACCAGTACGACGTGTTGACGCATTAGCTCCAAGACGGCCTCGTCTCCGAGGAGGATCAGAGCTCTATCGATCCCGTAATCTGATATACCAAAATTAACCCAGCACAGAACTTATATAACATGAGATGAAATTTGCAAACAAATTATTGAACATCCTCCACTTTTAATGGCTTATGGGTTCCCTCCCACTAGTCTGGCTTCTAAACCGTGTCCGGACCGGACAAAGTGGGGTTTGAACGGTGGCTGACTTTTCTGAATTCCTTCCTCTCTACCAGGCTGCTAACGTGAGGGTATATTATCCATACATACATATATATAAGGTATTTCCCCGCCCACTTTGCTGGCTTTAATATAAAATCAGCATTGAAATTTGTTTCAAATATTCCTTGTGAGCAACCGCGACCGCAAATGACTTTATATACCAGCCGTTACTATAGCAACCGCATAAATAATATCAAATGAAAATGTTTATTAGAAATAAAATTGAAGTTCTATGAAATTCAAAAAGTAAATATCGTTTAAAGATTACGAAGTCCTCTCAATTTATTGTCATCGTCATCATCATTATTATCAGCCGACAGGCAACCACTGTTGGACATAGGGCACCCCCAAACATCTCTGTTTAGTACCCCATCCCTGTTTACTCTTGGAAGCTCCGCGATCTTTCCACGCTGTTAGGAGTGAGGCCGGCCACCCCGCCGCACTCCAGCCGCCCCTCGACTGCGCTCGTTACATCTAGTGCTCCCCGTCCGCCTCTAGTTTGTTATTCCGCCTTAGGTATCCATTCACACAAGCACAACCGGCGAAATCGAAACTACACATTCGGAATTACTCCATCTACACCAACCGCTAGATCTGAACGTAGGTAGGACTTCTGCTGCTACAGCTGGACCATGAATTATATAGCCATAAACTCGAGTTAACATGTTAAAAAAAGTCGAGCGGTTAATCGTGAATCATGATCGTCATCAGCCTATAGAATTCCACTGCTAGATACAGCCCTCCCCCAGAGATCTACACATCGATCGCTGATAAAGTTGAATACTTAGAAATAATCTTGCTCCGTTATATTTATATCGGATAATTCTACACAAACAATTCTCCGAAAAAAACCGTACAAAGTCCGACTTTAGATTTTAATTAAAAAAAAAATGTAATTAAAACAAAACACGACACAGGAAAGACAGGTGGAGCGGCGGGAAGAATAGGGGGGCGAGGAGTGGTGGAGGTTTATGATTAATTTGCGAAGATGAATTATTATTTAAAACGGGCTAATTGTGAAGCCGCTTTCATCTTTTAATACGGGAACATTACCTGCGCAAGGGAACTGGGCGAGTCCATTTTGTTTTATTAATATCCGCAGGTGGATGGAGGCTGCCGCGGCTCAGTCTCTTGAATTAATGACGTCACAGCCCTAATCGAGGCACATTTCGCAGCCGACGAACTTATTTTACGACTCTTACTCGGCTTATTACCAGCCGCTGGATATATGCACCAGCTAACCCCATGAGAAATTACCGGCCGGAAGTTTGTGCACTCGGTTCATTATGGTCCATTTAAATACTTTTAAAGCTTCCAAGCGAAAATGTCCGCGATCGTTATGACATTATTTTTTTCTATTCTACGAAGCCAGGTGACAATCCAGAGGTTCACCTGATGGTAAGCGATACGCCTGCCTGAAACAAGGCGGAAGTTAGGATGATATACACTACACCACGCGTTGTGCGCGTCGCCTTTAAATATAAGATATTATGTCTCGTACAACACACAGGACCCAAGCCAACCTCACCTGCTCGTGGTGCAGCCTGCTAAGCAACAAACGAGTCCCTGGCTCTGACTCCCACTAACCCCCATTGGGCCAGCTTGGTGGGAAATAGCTCAAATCCCCCCATATGGACTCCTACAAACGACAGTTCCTAGTGTCCGGCGGTATAGAAACCATGCTGACTGTAAGGTCGCGGGAAGCCGCTAGATACGGGCAGCCTAGGGCCGAACTATATGGAGGTCTTTGAGGGAGACCTATGTCCAGCTGTGGACGTCTATCGGCTCATGATAGATAGACATGTTATCGCTTTTAGCACCATCAGGATAATATCCTGCTATTGTTGTCGTTTCGATGAGTAGAATAAAGGTTAAGGAGGGTTTAGGGTATTAAATCTGTGAATTTGATGTCATGTCATAACCATCAGCATTTCTTCAGAGATGCCTTGTGATGTTATTTGAATTCTTTTCCAACGTCTGGGATATTTGTGAGGGTTCATCGAACGGATCGTTAGATGGATGTTTGAAATAACAGCATTAAGAGGGTGGCGTTTTTTTTAATTTAAAGGTAAACATGTTTACCTTTAACCGTCGGTTAAAAATATAGGTGTTATATTCGCGTAAATAATATTTTATTTCATTTGAAAGTACAACACTTAGATATAATTAGAATATTTATCTTGTAAATCATCTAAGCAAGATGTTGCTATGGCGACAATCCATTAGCAACACAGAAAGTATGTCTTAGAGAAAATAAACATATTATCATGTCCCTTTGCTATCTTTGCCGAAAGATAATACAACTCTCCACACAAACGTAACGGGTAGTGATATTAGGTATTTCATCAACCGATAGACGTCCACTGCTGGACATAGACCTGACCCAAAGATCTCCCACATCAATCGGTCCTGCCTTACTCGCATCCAGTATATATTTTTATTTAGGTACTTATCATACACATAAATATTCAAAATAAAAAAAACTAAATATACACTTTGTACAGTAAACATCCCAAATAGGAAAATGCTGAAATAAATTTGATAAAAAAAAAACAACATCAAAAGAAGATTCACCCCCAAAATTCTAACGCTAATTTAGCGAATGCATTAAATTATTGAATGCCCCCGCATTAGATAACATTGTAAGGAAAATTCTAAGATAGGGTGTGCTCGTTACGGTGGCCGGAAGTCCGGCCGGGGCGGCCGCCATTGTTCAGGCGCCATATTGAAAAGATGATGTGCCCTCGGCGCAGGATAATGCCCCGCCGACTTGTATTTCCGTTTAACATAACCGCCGTGGAAAATAGTTAAGAAAATAACAGAATTTCATTTTGAAAATTCAATAAACTGATATCCTACTGGTGGTAGGTCTCTGTTGCTGGAGACCGTCTAGACAAGCGGTAGTATACAAGCAGTACGGTTTTCCGGTTTAAAGGTCGCCGTAGATAGTGTAATTACTGGGGTAACGAGACTCAAAATCGTATGTCTCAAGACGACGCGCGCAATGTGGTACTGTGTATATCATTCTAACTAGCATCACGCTGTTTTGGGCAGGCGTATCACTTACCATCAGGAGAACATTTCTCTCGTCTGGCCGTTTAATGGAATAAAAAAAAAATCCTCTTATAGACTCTCAGTGATGAGACTTACATCTTGAAATTAATGTTCTTTAAATAATCTAACCAATGTCCTATTCTTAAGGACACAGAGACCAGCTGGTTAATCTTCTTTACCATGGATTCGTAGTTCCTAGGCAGTAAACTATAATATAGTATTAATTGATTGCTGTCTATAAAACATTGCCTCTAATTCAGCTGTGGAGACTTATCAATCACTGAAGGTCCACCTTCCACTATCACATTGTATATAATCGGTTCGGTTGGTGAAGCTTGCGACCAACACCCGAAGTTAAGACCGCGACCACTCTGCCAAGGGTGATACTGAAGCAGATACATTTTGAAATACATGATCTAATCTTTTATTGTTTTCGAACAGAGATCTACGAGGACACCGAGTTCCCTCGGCCCTACATGATGAAACGCCCGGACCCTCACGAGAGTTTCTACGCCGCTACGGATATTATTCACCACGTGAGTAATCATTTAACTATTATATATATAGCCTCAGCGAACTTATCCTCGTGTTGAATAGAAACTTCCCCTATCACACCTAGCGAGATTAATACAAATGTTTATGTATATATATAATGTTTAATTTACATTGTATACGTATACAAATGTTATTTACTATTGTTTATAAGCATTAGCGAATTTTAAAAGTTATTGTTAATTGCAAAACTCATTAATTCCTCTATTTGTCTTAAACCGCATAAGTTGCGTCTCTCTGATTCCATTGATCAGAGTTTCGTTTAATATACAGTAAAAGGGTAGTGGTTGATTCCCAAGATATACGACCCGATGGTGCCTCAGTTCAAACTCTACTGTTACTAACAGCTCACATTACAAACGGAAGTCCCAGGATATTGTGAGGTGGCACTGGAATGGAATCCAGTGTACGTATCATAGTCTTGTCACGTATCATATAAACATTGACGTCAAGTAACAATCCTATTTCAGATAAAAAATTTAGTCTAAAATCAACAATATAATTGAACAAAGCTACTCTCTACTTCAGTCCCCTCTCAACCTAATTCTCCCTCCCCCCCTGACATTCAGAGAACTGTTCAGTGCTACAGCAAATGTTTAATGGTAATGAGAATGTTATGTAGTGCCCTTAAAGGGATTCCTTACGAAGTGGACAAGGATGTTCTGGTGGTTGCCTACCCTCAGTTTTCAGACTGTTGATCATACAGATGTGTAGTGTATAATCACCATTATAAACCCTGTTGATTGGTATTGGTCGCCTATAAATAATTAACCAAGCGCCCAATCAAATTTCCAATTTGAAATCTAATCCAAAGCGAACTCATAATTGACTATGGATACATTTGTGTAGTCGACATAAAGGTAATTAATCCATAGATCATAGAATTTAATTTATTATATAATAGATTATTTAGGTCATAGGAGTCTTATAGGTTTTTTATATACAACGCAGCTTCTTTTATATATCATGAGATAAACATATTTCTTACGGCTATCTGGTGATAATCGCGGGGATCCACTGGATGCGAGCAACGCGAAACCAATCAATATGGAGATCTTTGGGAGAGGTCTATATCCAGTAGTGGAAGTCTATTGGCTGATGAAGAAACTTTTTTTTATTGGTGATAGATATCCGTTAGGTACCAACGCAGTGCCTATTTCCACCGCCATACAGTAGTGCGTTAACATTATTATGTTCCCGTTTGAACCGCGCTCTACGTAGTGAGATCACAGGGCTAATGAGTCTTTCATCTCGTGTATTCAGTAAAAAGTGGTACAGCAAGCCAAAAACCTCACAACTCTTGTAGCGTCTTAATTAAACCAGGGATTTTATTGCATACTATTTACTTACTCTAAGCTGAGAATTCATATGAATTTTTGAGTTTTAAGTTTTTTCTATATAAATATCTGCAATATGTATTTGTCACCAGGGCCAATTCTTTCCCCGGCACATAGGGGGTAGTTAATTAAATGATTATGATATAATCTTCCATCGCGAACAGTGGGGCCTTAGCTCTTCAACATCAAAGCCGTCATTTAAACGGTGGCTTTACAGATAATGGACAATCTTTAGCTGATAACGTTTACGATGTCCTACATCAAATTTTTACAATAACTTCAAATCCGCATTAAATCTAACAATCAATTAAATCAGCCCCCAAATTTCAACGACCTGTAAGAGTCTCTCTAAGATTGAGTAGTATTTTTTTTTGTTTCGGGAAAAAACACTCGATCAGTTTCATCTTTTATACAAATGAAAAAGCTTTATTCCGTCGTCGTTTAAAGCAAAAGGCAAACGGAATTCTTTTTTTCCTTTTCCGTTTATATTTAAGGTCACATAATTTTATATGACCTATATATAGGGGTGCAAGCGGTCCCGCACAACAATTTACGGGACCCAAGCCAATCTCACCTGCTCGTGGTGCACCCTGCTAACCAACAACGCGTTGAGCCAGCATGATGGGAAATAGCCCAAATCCCCCCATATGAAACTCTACAAACGTGGAGATTTTTGGGGTAGGCCTATGCCCAGCAGTGGAAGTCGATCGGCTGATGATGAATTTTTTATGACGCTATTCTAAATCACTGTAATGCCAATTAAAGTTACTCGAGATAGCCTGACTGGAGAAAGTTGGAGAAGGGCCGGCAAAATGATACGCGAGCATAAACATGAACCATAGACTAAATTTCTAGACGTTCACTTGATGATTAATGATATTCTTACCCAAAACAACTTGATACTAGTTAACATCACCAGCACAGCACCACATTGCGCTCATCACAGTTAGATATAAAACGTTGAGTCTTTGCAACCCAGTAATTTCACTGGCTGCTGCTCATCAAATTAGAATGTAGTAATGTGTGCCCACTACTATTTGAGGGTAGAAATAGGCGGTGCCGTGGTACCTACAAGGTACCCTTTTTATTTATGGCAGCAGAAATCTTCTTAAAACATACTTTCCTTTGGGGGAGAGACCAAGGTTAGTGAGTGAGGCTTCTTCTTGCTAAAACTTTTCGGTAGAGTCCCTCGGTACATTAGGAAGGGCTTCGGCATGTCCTACGGAGCGCACCGGTGCCCCCCTGCACTCAGGCTAAAACATCCCACGGAAGGGCAAAGCCGTCCTTAGCACCCACGCTGTGCTAGCGCAAATACAATATCATCATGCATTTGCCGTCAAAGCACCTTCATCAAAGCACGTCATGCACCTTCAAAGTCCACGATCTCGGGAACTATTTTAGTCGCCTTACACGACATGGAATACCTTAGTTCTATTCTTAATAACCCAAGACTAAAGCTCTTATAGTAATGTGCTCTAATACAATCCTGGGCGTCACACTTTAACGTCTGATTTCCCGCGAGGCATCAATTTCATTCCCGCCCTCCTTCACCCCCATAACATGCCAACTGATCGTTAATTTCTAATAAGCAGTGTAGCTCCTGCACTGGTATCCTCCTGACCTGCACCCCTGACTTTTTGAACGAATTATTCAAACGGCATTGGCCTTTCACCTTACAAGCGACGATCGCAGCACCCCATCGCCAATTAAAATAATTCTATATAACTGATACGCCAATAGCTTTGATAAAAAAAGTTCTTAAAAAGTTCTCAAATTTCTTAATTTTATTCCTAACTTAAGCGAATCCAGATTTGAGTAAACCTCACTGTCAATATTCCTAACAATCAATAACCGTTTACCGATACCATAGCAACGCCTATTTCTACCCCCAAAGAGTACTGTGCAAACATTACTGTGATCGACTTAAAAAGGGCGCTATAGCTAGTATAATTACTGGGGTAATAACACTATATCTTATGTCTCAAGGCGACGAGATGTTGCACGTTATAACGTTGTTATGGGCAGAAGTGTCATTTACCAGCAGATCTTCTGCCCATATGATGATTAAATATCAGAAACAGGTATTAAAACCAATCACACCCCCTTTTAGCAGCTAGTGCAGCAAGTTTCCATTAAAAGATACGTAAAACCTTATTAAGTACAACTGCGGCGTACTAACTTGCCAAGTTAAAATTTACTGTACACCCTGCGGCAATGGGCAACCCTGTTCTGAACCCGAAAACTCGACGAACTATTACAAGTACAAAATTATTTGACCCTAGCACGTTACACACATATATATATATATATATATATATATATATATATATATATATATATGAAGTTGGTGGGCACATGTCTTAGCGGCTCTCAAGATTAGAGAGATGATCACCATAAAGGATACGCCTGCCCTTAACAACGTAGCCCTAGTTATAATGTTATATACACCATCACATTATTATCATCGGCTCGAAACATTAGTAGTTGAGTCTCGTTACCCCAGTAATTACACTAGCTATAGCGCCTTTAAAACCGGAACACAGTAATGTTTGCACAGTACTGTTTGCCGGCTGTGATAGGAGCTGCGGTGGTACCTTGACGTTCTCCGGCAACAGAGACCTACCACCAGTAGAACAATGAAAGAAAATAGGCTCTCTTGATGGGGTGACACCATCGCGTGTTAATTACCGGAAGAAGTTTTCTCTGCTGTCATATATTTCGCACTTGAATTGTTAGAATAGAATATCGGGATGTTTACGCGGTATGTTAGAAATATTTCATCAGACATTACTTCCCGAGTCGAGCAGGAGTTCAGCATTGCGCTGTGAAAACTTTTCATATCTCCTTAAAACATGGCTCCAGCAGCGCAAGACGCTAATGAAGCTAGTTCTCCAATGTTCGCTGAAGAAACGTTGCGCTGTAAAGTGTATATCTAACTTGAACGCCTTTTTTTCATCCATTTTCTTATTCAGCAAATCGTATTTGAAGCAGCTTTAAATAAGAAAAAAAAAATTACCAAGTTGGGTAGTCATTGCAGGAAGGAAGAACCGGAAACGTTTAACAGGTTAGAAAGCTTATCTTCGCCTTAAGTTTCTTAGCAAGTGCTTACCTTTGCAAGTATTTAATAGATTGGAATATTGATCGAAGATTGCAGTTAGGGGTGCATGAGGTCTCGCACAACAGCTGACAGGACCCAAGCCAACTTCACCAGCTCGTGGTGCATCCAGCTAATCAACAAACGAGGCTCTGGCTCCCATTAAGCCAGCCTCTAAAAACGACGGCCCCTGGTACTCGGTGATACGGGCAGCGCAAGATCGAACGATGTAGAGATCTTTGGGGGAGGCCTATGTCCAGCAGGCCTATGGACATCTATCGGCTGATGATGACTGCGGATAAAATTCAAGATCAAGAAAAGGATACTTCGATAATATTCGTCTAAATCAGTTCTCATACGACCACTTTCAATATTTGCAGCTTCATTTATACCATATTTCCAGAACTCGACAATGAATATGAAGATTAGAGGCAAAGTAAGCCCTCGTCGAGTCTCCTGTGGACCTGTGGTAGAGGTCTTCCTAAACTGCTTTGGAAACTAAGGGTGAAATTGGACAGGCAATAATGAGACACAACTCCGGTACTGCCTTGGTACAAAGCCTGAAGCCAGCAAATGGGTGACAGTGGTCCAGGATTGGTCGCAAATAGCCTGAAGCATTTATTATTGTATATCTGTTGAGTTGAAAGTTATCAGCAGTTGAAATTGGTGGTGTCTGAACGAATGGTAAAGATGAATGACACCAGAGTACCAGCGGAGACAGTTCGTAACGAGAGAAACACTCAAACAAGCCGTTGAAGCGGTATATGTCGATGACGTCGATGATGTCGAATGAATTGAAGAATAAACTATGGATAAAGTTTGCATGCGGATTATGGATTTTAACCAACGAAAGAAAAAGGAGTATCATATATGTAACTTTGATTATGACATCGTAGATACAAAATAGTAGAACCGATTTTGAAAAAAATTAACAGTTCCATGACAAATCAATTATGTAATCAAACTGGTGGTAGGTTTCTGATGCTGGAGACTGTCCAGGTTGGTACCACAGCAGCGCCTGTTGCAACCGACAATCAGTACTGTGCAGACATTATTGCGTTCCAGTTTAAAAGGCGCTGTAGCTAGTGTAATTGCTTGAGTAAGGAAACTCCATACTAACGCCACATTCTTATGGGCAATTTTTTACCATCAAATGCAAGGGTGACTATCTCTTACCATCAGGTGAACGTCTTGGTCGCCTCATCGCTCTGTTGAATAAAAAAAAATACAAATGAAAGAAACAGAAATAATGTCTTAAACTACAAGTTCAATTCTTTCGGATATTTAAGTAAACACCCAGTTAGTTCGAGGGTGGCAACTTATGATAAGGGATGTGTGTTATCAATCAATATGAGCACAAGTTACTTAAACAAATTCCTTCAAAGGTGAAGGAAGTAACGAACCACACGCCTTCCGCTTGGCACGCTTCCTCCAGCTGTACTTTGTAAATATAGAAAGAGGTAACAACTTATTTGAACTATACAGTAATAACTTTACTGCATTACTTGGAGTGGGTAAACAATTCTTAAACATATTAAGTTTGTTGGTCTAATGGTACAGAAGAAGGTCGCCGGATGAAATCGAGAGACGGTTGATTCCGCTCAGAGAAGAAAACGTCAGGGGGATGGTAACGGATGCACCAGACTGTCAACTATATGATCAAGGATTAATAAGAATAGGACTAAGGTAAGCCCTGCCTGTCGTGCAAGGCGACTGAAAGGGTCTAGGAGTTTCGCGAGCTGTGGAGGTGGGGCCCTTGTCGCTCAACAAGCTAACCTGCGTGGGACAGCGCATGACTCAACGATGGTGCCTAAGATGGTTTTGCCCTTCTTTAAAGACGACGAAGCGTAGAGGGGCACCAGTTCTATAAGAAATCCCAGCTCTCCGAATGCAACAATGCAGACCATCGAGGTTTTTTTGAGCAAGAATTTCACATAACCCTGACCTGCTCCCACAAGCAGGGTATCTTTCGAAGATTTCCCGCCCTCGAAACCAAAAAAAAAGGATGTACCTACCTAGACGGTTCTTAGCTACAGAGACCTAACAATAATATAAGCTATAACTTCATTATGGTATTTAGTACACGCCATTCTAGCTACATTTCGAATTATATTGTCCTAGTAGCTTCACCATCAGCATCCTCGTTGTCACTTGAACCACGTTGAGTTTTGCTTACTTACTCTTCTGGTGCAGCCAACCAAAGTGAGTCTTGGCTTCCGATACAACAGAGCGCCAGCATTATCTGCCTCGCACTGCCTCGTGCCAGTCCACTGCTTGAAGCTCGCGTAGCTGGTGCTCTACGGCATCCTTCCAACGATATCTGAGCGGCGGTAAATTGCTTTTCCGAGGAACGTTTTTTTGACTCTACGATCGTCTCCCATCCTCAGCAACTGGCCCATCTAACGAAACCTGTGGGCTTTGGCATCCCCTATGATATTAGATTCACGTTGAGTTTTAGCCTAGGGTTTATTAAAGTAATACTTGTTTGATCACACATTACTAGTGGTAGGTCTCTGTTGCCGGTGACCGTTTAGGTACCACCACAACGCTTATATGAGCCGACAAACAGTAGTATGCAAACATTACTGTGTTCCGGTTTGACGGGCGTTGTAGTTATTGTAATTACCGGGGTAATGACACTTAACATATGTCTCAAAAGTACGAGCGCAATGTGTTGTTGTGTATATCATCCTAACTAGCGTTACATTGTTTCGTACGTTTAGTATACCATAAGGTGAACATTTTGTTAGTCTTGTCGATTCGTCGGATAAAAAAAAATGCTAGAAAAAGAAGGAAATAGCATTTACTAGTAATGAATCGCAGACGCCGCATCTCTCCGCACGCGAAATGCATGTATTCACTTGTAATTTAACTTTGTGTTAATGTTAAGTTAAAATCTTCTATAACAAGTGTAGTATTCTATAAAAGCTAAATAAAGGCAAAGGTATGCAAACAAGTAATTCTAGTATATAGTATAATAGTATTCACGTAATAGATACTACTCGTATTTCGTTAGCTGCTGTATCTAAATTATATAATACATTATAGCGAAACCAGCGAAATACTAGTCTATATTTAGTTATTATATATATAAAATACGAAAGTGACTCTTATCTTTATTTAATAACGTATATCGTTGAATAGAATTTTTTTCTACTGCGATCAAAATTTGTATAATACGTCTTTTACACCACGCAGCTCCATCTCTGGAGGACAAACCTCCTCCTTTTCCACCTCTGTAAGGGCGCGCTATAAGATACAGCATGCTCTCTTCTCGGCCTCTTATCGTCACCTGACCAACGACATTTATGCTTTCATATATATAGATTACAAGGAAACCTTCCTATAGAGGTCTTGCTGCCATTGTGATGCAGCGACTAACTCCTTATCTTCTGGTTATACATCACGCATCTTCTGGTTCTTGAATCGATATCGAGGCTACACGTTGAATCGTTCTCCCAATAACAGCTTTGCCGTGTATCAGCTGTTAATGTATGAGACGCACAGCATTGTAGACGAAGGTTAATACTCACTTAAAGCCATGTGGAATTGATATCAATTTTTAGTTTCGATTTGATAAAAAAAGTTTATAAGAATTTTAAGAAAATAGTAGAGTTGTAAGACATGCGTCTGTTATTCATCATCATCAGCCAATAGACGTCCACCGCCGGACATAAGCCTCCCCCAAAGCTTCCCACGTCGGATAGGGATTCATATAGGGCCACTTGGGCTATTTCTCACCACGCTGCCCAAATGCGGGTTGGTAGAAGCCAGAATCTCGTTGGTTGATTATCAGGGTGCATTACGAGCAGATGAGGTTGGCTTGGATCCCGTGAGTTATTGCGCGGAAATCCTTACACCCCTGTAATAGGACGTTATTATAAAGGTGTAGACCGTTACACTCCCACTGTTCCAATGTAGAGTACAATGAGATGTTCATACAGGTTAATTGATGATATCATCATCGTTACGTGCTGGTTATGATTTGGAGAAAATTAAAAGTTAATAATAAATAAAAACATTTGTTATTCTTGATAACAAACCTAATGAAAAAAACCTTCAACAAGACTGAAATCTATAGTTAAGTTATATGTAGTTCCGTGACGTCTATAATTAATCGCTGTACCGACTTGAAGTCTCTAAGGAATATGAATAATCTGCTCGATGGACGTCTATATCGTCCATTTACGACTCTAGAAATTTCTAGAAAACTTCTTTGGCTCGTTCATTGTAACCTCTATTGAACGATGTAGTACTACATTGGATCGGTATTACTCTTGTAACAATATAGAAGTGTTGTTATCGCCGAAGCGAAGGGCGAAAGCAAAACAGTCTAACAACGTTTTAATAGTAGCGGTAATAAAGCTGCTCATCTTAAGCTCACTTTGAGTTAAAAGGGCATCTTAATGAGCGGTAAAATAATTGTGACCGCCGGTGAAACCTGCTCATCCAGCGGTAATGACGGCGCTTCCTTTATTTGATAAACATTTTGCAGCTTTTAACCTTTTGTTGATCCTTTAAACTTTCCACTTCTGTAATGGATCGTTTTATAACTCGTTTAAACTTTTGTTACTTGCTTCCAATGTTCGCCGGTTTGTTTTAATGAATATGTGGATTGAAATTTCTAATTAGAAATTAGACGATCTAAAGACGAGCTGAGATGATCGATGTACCAAATAAAATCGCTAAGGTTAAGTGGGAGTAAGAACCTGAAATTGTAACCGCGTACCGGTACCCGTAATGTTCGAAGACACTTCACAAAGGGCGCAAGAAGCCCAGGACCTATCGGTGTGTAGATGTTTGGAGGAGGACTTTGCCCAGCAGTGGGCGTTTATCGGTTGACAATTATGTTCGTTTTTAAATGAATATGTAAATTCATTAAGTGGGTCATTTTTGAAAGGGTTAAATGTTATGAGTTCGCGTTAGACATGCTTATGTTAAATACTCCAACCCTTGTGCAAACATTGTTGCTCTACGTCGCACTTTAACCCATGTTTCGTGTTGGAGTGTCTCGTTACCACAGAAATTACTGCGGTAACGAGACGTCCCAAGACGGTGAGCACGATGTGGCGCGCTGCATAAACTTCCTGCGTAACTCCCTCTCGTATATAAGTATATGCCATTGAAACATATATGAATATAAATACTCTTCATTAATTATATATATATATATATATATATATATATATATATATATATGAATAAGTAGATTTTAAAGGAATTTTATTAACTATATTTGCGAACATTTTTGATGATTATCTGTAATTTGTCTTTGATAGTCTTCCTTGAATCAGTTTAGAACTTGTTTGAACCTATTTTCTAGCTGAAAAGTTGTTATATAAACAGAGATTACCTTAAATGAAATTTTATGATTTAATCTACTTTTCTACTCTTTGTATTACTGACATTATGTACTTATAATATTATTCATATAGGCTTACGTTCCACATGAAATTAGTTATCGTAATATGTCTGTACTATAAATGTAGGAGTTTGCTCTGAATGCCACAAATCTTCGAAACTATATACTAGGTGTTCCCTGTAACCACTCAGGCAACTCCCTGTAGGGAAGGAATATTGAAAAATTCTTTCTTAGCTGACCTCTAAATGGCTGAAGAAATATTTCTACCAAATTTAAAGTCTCTAGGCCTTATGGTTTCAGAGATACCGTGATGTCTGTACATATCTGGATATTCCTTATACAAAGTTAACAGTAGGAGAGAACACTCTGAATCAAACGGCTAGAAAAAAAAAACCTAAACGGGATTAAAATCGGTTCAACCCTTTACAAAAACAGGGTAATATTCGCACACTACAACTCACTCATGCGATCTCATACAATTCTTTATAGATCATTTAACCAGTTTGATTTAGGTATTGCGACCGGCTAAATCGAGTTAAGTTTTCAACGTAACTACTTGCTTTAAAACTTGAACTGTTTAATTGAATCAAAGTTAAGCATCGGGAGATAAATTCCGTCGACATATTTTCGTACCGGAAAGGCTTTTCACAAGTCGCTGCTCGCACGCAATGCTGAATAATTTAACCCCTTTTTTACAGGCGGTGAATAAATAAAGGACTGATTTATTTCGTACGCCCCCTTACTTTTGTGATGCGATCTAACGTAATTCCTACTTTATGACCATAGTTTACAACGCATGAACCTTTTTTTTTTTTAATTTCTCTTACGCACACCTCCTGTCCTCAATGTCTATAAAACTGGACCGTACTTTATAAAAGGTATTGTTTTATGGTTAGAATTTATTAGTTTCATCCATACTCTGGTTAATATGTCCAAGTATTTTTAAAATGCGTGATATCAGCAGCGCTGGCTTTACATATATCATTTTGAAGATTCACCATCCCAATAGAAGGCAGGTTTTGTACAATCTTCTTATATTTCACCAACGGCATAACTCTGAGTTCTGAACACCAACAGAGCGAGACTGTCTGGATACCACTGGTGCGTTCTTATTTATACTCTCATAATACCTTTTTTTTGGTTCGAAGGGAAAACTTCCAAAGATATCCTGCTTCCGGAAAGAAGTCAGGGTTATGTGAGATTCTTACTCACTAAATACTCAGTTGTCTGCATCAGTGCATTCGGAGAGGCTCGGGGACCTCTTACCGATCTCACTGGTGCCCCTCTACACTTTGTATTAACACGCCTCTCAGGAAGGGTCTAACCCTCCTAAGCACCATTGCTGAGCCTTACATTAACCCACGCAGGTTCGCTTGTTAAGCGATAAGGGTCCCTACCTTTAAGGCCTGCGAAACTCCTAGACCCTTGTAGTCTGCTCCTATGACAGACAGGGCTTACCTTAGTCCTATTCGTACTAGCTCGAACTACAGGTCTAACCGTCTCAAGACCTACAAATTCATGCTCGAATGTAAAAATCTCTTTTATAGTATCGTAAGGAATTAAAATTCTGAACCTCTTTCGTGGTTACTTTCATAGAATTACGAGATAAACTGGAATCTTCCAAGGGATACAGCGGTACTTATATATATCGTTTAATCACCAATTAAATAATAATACTAAAACTCCTGTTAACCACTTTTCTGTTATCCTTTTTTCACTAATGGTTAAGGGAACCATTTTTAATGCATTATTAATATAAACGCTTCCCTTTATATAGCTACTGTTGTTGTAGGAGTTGTCACCAGCCCCAAATACCTTTAGATCGTACTCGCATTGTACAAGGATCGAATCTGCGGCGAGCTGCGACCATTTAGTTGGGTATGCATAAATTATTATTGTACCCTGGCAAACTCAAGCTGCACGATCTGTTCGGACAGCTTACACTGCCGAATTAGATCAGTGCACCAGATCGGCCAGTGGAACACAACACGCAACGCATAATGGTGATGGACGTCGTATTCGAGCGGAGCATTCATCTGGCTTCCGGGCGTTTAGTATTTGCCAACGTGCCCCTCTTAATTTGCGTCAGCTAATTACAGTGACGTGAGCAAACACGCCTACGGTCCAAACATCCTTAAAACCGTATCACTAAATAGTTTATTACAATATATAAACTTTTAATTCGATGTTATATTCATATTACTTAACATAGAACAGGATATTGTAAATAAATAAAAACATAGTTAAACCGGATGTTTGAAAATACCCTTTAACAATTATTGTATTAGTAGGGGTTACTAATAATTTTTGATCGGTTTTTGCTCGCCGTAGAAGAATATAACTAGACGGTGTGTCTATGGAAAGAGGTGATACATAGTCCATAGATAATATCGCATTCATCATCATCAGCCGATAGACGTCCACCGTTAGACACAATTCTCTCCCAAATATTTCCTGCGCTGTCCAACGTCCATTACAGTCAGCATGGCCTCCAGTACCGACGAATTTCCAGACAGTCATTTGTAGGGGTTGATATATAATGTTTCATGCCCTTTCTCATCACGCTGGCCCAATGCGGTTGGTGATAGCCAAAGCCTCGTTTGTAATTTATCAGGGTACACAAGCAGGTGAGGATGGCTTGGAACTTGTAAGGTATTCTGCGAGACCCCCTTAAATCTTTAAACCTAAACACATCTGTATAGGTTATTAGTTGGCTGCATTTTGGTATACCCTTTGACTACATTTTAAATAGTAAGTATTATATTTATAGTCAAAAATCCTTTTCATCATCATGATCATCTCAGTCTTCGGATGTGGACGTGGGTTTCACGTAAAGCATTTAACAAAACATTATCTTGCGCATTCCGGAGGTTCTCTGCGATTCTCTTGATTTGCTCGGTCCAACAAGAGGATAGTTTTCGTAAATAGATTTTCCAGTACATTCCATTTTATCGCATAAAAAGTATAAGTAGATGATTCAATGAAACCTCTTTTCTATAGTCGGTTGAAGAGAACAAAACTTAAAGAACCTTTCAACAAAGTTCGACGTCGGGAATCCACTCAAAGGTGCGCTTTGCCTGTGATAAATGAACGATGGCCAATCTTGTGGTCAGTCTACTAAGCTGAAAACTTGAACATAACAAAGGATATTAGACTCTATGGTATAGTTAACGGAAAATAGCTACCTTATCTACGGAAAATTTATTTAAATAATATTTGAACAAATCTTAAGAAACCATTTCAGAGTACACTTAAATGTTTTAACGAGAAGGAACTTTCTTGTTTGTAGCAGGAAATAGCTCACGGCAATAGTGGAATCGCGATTACCAACTTAACTCGTAAAATCTTTATTTATACTAATTAAGTTAATAACAATAACTTAATATACTCATTCAGTTATCATTATTTTCTTTACCAAGTCGTAAAGTATCGGTTAATATTCGTACATACCTTTTGCCAGATTGTTCCGGTTTAGATACAACAACATCCCCTGTAACTTTGAACAGCCGTCATCATCGTCAACATCATCCGATAAACGTCCACTGCTAGACATGGGCTGAACAGTCTTCATCATCATCATTATCAGACGACAGACGTCCACTGCTGGACATAGGCCTCCCTCAAAAATCTACACATCGATCGATCCTGCGCTGCCCGCATCCAGCTGCTTCCAGCAACTTTCACCAGGACTTCGATTTCGTCGTCGACCTGCCGCTTGCCAACACTACGTCTTCCGGTACGCGGACGCCATTCGAGAACCTTGGTGCTCCATCGGGTATCTATCCTCCGAGCAATGTGTCATGCTCATTGCCACTTGGGCTAGCAATCTTTTGGACTATGTCAGTGACCTTAGTTCTCCTTCAATCTTAATATTTCAAAATTATAGTGTTAAATCTTGAAGGCCGCTATGAATACTGGTTGTAGTTCCAAGGACACCGAGCGCATTGTGATGCGATGTAAATAATTCAAGTAACATTGTTAGAGGCTGACTACTCTTGTTATCAAGTGATCTCTCTTCATCTGTTATCACTTCTTCCGTTTAAAAATATTTTAATCTAAATCCTTTAAATCACCAACTGGAATTAAGCCAGCGTGGTGAGAAATGGCCCAAATGTGAACCCCTACAAATGAACGTCACACAGCACAGAACCGATCTATTTGAAGATGTTTGGGGAAGGCCTATGTCCTGGCAGATGATAATTACGATGATGAAATCCTTTAAAAAGTCAAACCAAAATCGCAAATTCATTATCGGTATCGAGCGCCGCAAAACAATACTGAAACACCGGTTAATCCGGAGCAAACAGTAGTCAGAACACAACGGGGCCGCCCGCCTCTGACGTTTGCCAAACATTACGGTGAACCAGCTCCAACTAGCTGAAAACCAACAATTACAGCCAGTGGCAGATTTAGCGATCAGACCCGCTTAATTGTATTCAATGAACATGCGGCAACAATAAATCAACTGCTCTTGATCACTTTGCCCGATCTGAGCGATCTGTCAAGGAAATGAATACCTTCCTCCTTCAGAATGGATGACGAGTGTATACGGCTTACTTCATCTCTGCTAATGGAAAAGTCACCGCTGCCTAATAGGCGCATAATTCACTTGTAGCTTTATCGGTAGCAATCATTTTATCTCAACTGATTGAGGGAGCCCTAAGTATTAGAAAGTTATGTAGACATTTATATAGCCTTTTAATAACTCCTCGCCTGGAGTACTGGTGAATGGTTCCTAATGATAATATAGGAGTTCCTGCTAAAGATGATAAACTACACCACACTGTGCTCGTCACCTTAAATCGTAAAATGTTAAGTCTCTACCGCAACACTACAACGTAAATAAACATTGTGGGGGTAGCTACGATCCTCCCCGACAGTCCTAATGACAAGCTTGCCACCAATAAACTTGAGGAACTAAACTGGTAACATCCGCCTTCCATATCGGTACATAATCTTTTGACATTAATTAAGTTATTCGCTCCGCATCACATTGGGATCGTCATCTTGACGATGATGATGTATCATATAAGTAAAATAAACTTTCTCTTTTTTTATTCAATTAAGGGGATGTAAGAATTCACGCACAACAACTCACGGGATCCAAGTCAACTTCACCTGCTCGTGGTGCACCTTGCTAACCGTGAAACGAAGTCTGGCACCCATTAACCCGCATTATGCTAGCGTGATGGGAAATGGACCAAATCTTCTATATAAATCCCTATCCGTTATGGGAATCTATGGGAGAGGCCTATGTCCAGCAGTGGACGGTGGATAATTCAATTAAGCGATGACACGAGCTTGACGTTCATCTGATCATTGACCATTGGTTTTATATGACCAACCATACCATTGAATGTAAATTTATGAAGACATTAATTCGAAAATTAATTCAAATAAACACTTTTTTAATTAGTGTTTGTAATTTAATATAACATAATATAGTAAAAGGTGGAAAATAAGTAATGCAGGGAGCGTGTATGGTAAAGAGCGGGGAGGCATTTTTCAATTCAGACGAACTCGGAGCCTCGGTAATCGAAACATATTACTTTACTCCCCTTCCCTGCTTGCAATTCCAAAAGATATAAAAAATGTAGCACGTGTCGTTCCGTCCATGCTGGGGTCAACGCCGGTACCGGACCCTCGCCTAGGATCAGACCTTAAACCCGACGTCAGAGGGTGCATTTTGCAATACATTCCTTTCATATAATCAAGCCATTCAGACGAATATTTTATTATTAGATACGGTACTGTAATTATTTCTTTTTAAATCATTACACATTGTTTCTACCCGACTGCCTAAAGGGAGGTTCGAAATGGGAGCAATTTTTTTTTTGTCTCTATATAATGCATGCACAAGTATTACTATTTACAGGTGAAGTGAAAAATTTAATATTGATGAATAGAAATTTTATTGTTGAACAATATGTCATAGCTCATTTTGGCACCGTCTGTAATTATTCAATAAGTGATGCACATGCTTTAGTTTGCTCGAATTCTGAAGTCACTTGACTGGATAATTCTGGTCGTTCCACACTGTATTCAGCTTGAACGAGTCGGTGATCAATGTAGATGTTAGGAATCGAAAAATTTATATCTTACAATGATCATTATAACAATATCTTTAAATTAAATGACCACTTAGGTACTTTGCTAACTTTGTGCAAAGTGGGTCGATGACACAAAAGCTTCCCTCAGCCCTTTGAAAATCCTAACCGCAGACCGTAGCGTCCTCGTCTGCATTTTTTATTCTGTAGAACATTAAATATGGAAATTTCGTTTTAGTCATCTATTTAATTATATTAATTTCACAGTACATTCCGTAGACGATACTTGAATACTATTATTAAATAAAATCAACAAGCTATATAGATGTATCGAAAAATTCTGTTTTCTAATAAACATAATATACCTGTTACTATTAATATGTTACCAGTACCACAACCCCTATTGATGCTTTATAACAAGTGTTAAAGCTTCCCCGGTTTTAGGCGTAATTAATCAAATTACTGAGATAGCAATTAACTAATCATAATTAACAAAAAGCTCAATGTGTCGCTTAGTAAACATGTTGACTAACCTCATTGATACGGACCAGCTTATCCCTTACCACTGGGTGAACATCCAACTGTTTTCGTTGATTAAAAAAGCCTGCTAATGATTATAGTCCCGGCTAATGAAACTGCCTCACGGACTCAGCTGGACTATTGCTGATAATGAATATTTATATCAACGTTCAACCAAAAGGGAATATCATAATCACCCCTTAAAGATATATTTACGATATCTCTTTTACTGGATGTCTGCTATTGAAATATATAGCTCTTTCGATTTATGAATGATAATAAATAAATAACACTTTTAATCCCACTGTTGGGATACAGGTATCCCAGATAGAACTTTAATACCGTTTATCCATCTACTTGGTAAAATACTACTTGTTATTAGATTTCGTTTTCATCACAATGTTTTAACGATAGCTCCAACTCATTAGATATCAAACTCGCGCCTCTTCTATAACGGTTCCCAAACGATAATAAACTTTTTTTTTAAAGTGAGAAGACACTAATCGTTTGCGATTGTAGTGTCGCTATGGTAAATATTGTTACCCCAGTAATTGCACTACTTACAGCGCCATTCAATCAGGAACACCGAGATGTATACAGTGTTCGGCGGCAGAAAAGCGAGCTGGCGGCGGTCGCCGGTTCCGTCTACTTTACAATATTGAATGTAATTTCCCTGTCACCGGTACAGGCTGGTCGGTAATTAATTTCCCGTAGACTATAGGATACTAATTAGGGTTATTAGCGGGCTTGATTTATTATTTGACGCAGGAAGTAATTTTATTACGGCGGGCCCCGTAACGAACGAAGTAATTCTGTTATGAATTATTTCAACAAGGAACGTATTCTATACTATACAAGTAGAATTGTAAAACGATGTATAAACGTATATATACCTCTATTATACATTACTGGTGATATATTCATTATATTCCGTTGCTGCAATCCCACGCCGTTAGGGTTTAGTGATAAGAGATATCAATAATACACAAATATTACTTTGACTTTAAAGATAGAAATTATCGCTAACCTCAAGTGGCAATAGGCAATGGTGACCGCGTAACGGAAGACGTAGGGTTGGCAGGCCCCCCACCATGTCAGCCTTGCAGTCTTGGGCTAGTAAGAATAGAACTAAAGTAAGCCCTGCCTGAAAGGGTCTAGCAGTTTCGCGGGCCTTGAGGGTGGGAGCCCTTGTCGCTCAACAGGCGAACCTGCGTGGGACAATGTATGGCTCAGCGATGGTGTCTAGAAGGGTTAAGCCCCTCCTCTGAGACGTGTTAACACAAAGTGTAGAGGGGCAACCGTGCGTTCTATAAGAGATCTCGGAGCCTCTCCGAATGCACCGATGGAGAGCACCGAAGGGGTTTTAGTGAGTAAAAGTCTCACATAACGCGGTCTTCCCTCCAGAAGTAGGGTATCTTTCGAAGATTTATCTCCAAAACAAAAAAAAAAACCCCACTAGATGGTCCGACGATCTGGTGAACGATTCTGGAAGCCGGCAGAGCAACATCGATCAATGTGGATAACTTTGGGCGAAGCCTATATCCAGCAGTGGATGTCGGTCAACTATTAATGATAATGATGATGATGATGATAAATTTAGTAACTAATTAAATTACCAGGTAACAATACGTGTCATCAGCGTCAAAATAAATTACTAATAAACCCTTATCTTTGCTTTTTGATAACAACAAATGTGATATTCCATGAGGATCCCTGGACCCTTACTTAAACACAATAAGTGACCACTGAGAGCTATATAAAATCACGAACTCTGTATTCCGCAGCCAATCAAAATAATTTATGGTTTCCTGTAAAAGTTTAAAGTTTTCTTAAGTTAACAGGTTAGTTAATGAGGTTATCAGCGTAACCGTCACGATGATGGGGTCAACAATGCCGCACTTTAACTTCCGCTTGAAAGGTGTCGATGGTGGAGAGGTCTTAACGCTCGATTGGGGTGACACACGGCAGACCTTAACATCTGATGTCATGCACACAGGCTTCGCGGGCCCTCTTCGGACTGAACGTTATCCAATCATTCAATTTAGATTTAAACTTTCACGTTTGAATATCTAACGTCCAGTTAGTTTCCTTTTTACTTATGTTAAAAAAAATTGCTACTCTATTATCATTGAAACGGTGGAGATTGTTTTAGGACTTTAATTTTTTTTTTTTAATGACACCTTTTAACCGCATTGTTAAAAAAGGGTGTTTGTCTTTTTTAGTTCGTTCGTAAATGGCTTAGAAAAGAAATTGAATGAGTGTTAATGGTAGAATCGATCTGTGGTAAACAAATCACTTTTTCTAAAGTGATGGAAGTGTAAACAAAAAAAAAATCGAATTAAAGACAAAGCGGTGTATTTTCTGTGGTATAACGATGCTCCGGTTCGATTGCTCCAAGCTTAACCGAATAATCCGTAACAAATCTACCATATTCCATGATCGTCATTGATCGACAATTTTCATGATAAATACTCGATTCTCTTGTAAGAGTATTATTTCACAAAAAGTGTATTCTCTAAATACCAAAAAAATAAAATAAAACACTAATAAAATTTTCGGGACTGCGACAAGTTATGAGACCTGTCTATTAATTTAGAGTGTCACATAAATTATTGCGAGTGACTTAGCAACTTCTTTTACGAGTGAATCTCCGCCGTGGTGTACCGCAAGGGCTACGGTTGCGGAGCTCAGGTGTTCTCCGCTTCTTTCCACCCCCTCGCACTTCCCACACTCACCCCTCTCACCACCGTCGCGCCCCAACATTTCTCAAAGCGTATCCACGCCGACGCCCGTATTTTATAATGACACTGAGAGCTTGCTCAAACACCGTGTGCTGGCCACTCGAGGATTACATCCAGGGCTGTTACAAAAGCCATCATCATTATTTTGTCTCTAAACTGAGCGTTAAGAATACTTTATATTTGATAATCCTCCATAAACATTGCAGTCTCTTATGTAATCGCTTAGTTAAAGTTAAAGTGTTGTAAAAGCAAAGTTACTTAGTATTTCATATACACGACTAAGTGCACGAGTCAATAAACCGTCGGTAAACTTAGATCGGGAACAAAACAAACTTCGGCGACAATCTTGCAATAGACTAACAATTTGTTGTAAAAGCCAACTGTTGGTCAAGGGATACATAGATGGGAGATCTTCTATAGACTGAACTTACTGCTAATAGTCAAAGTACCACTTAGTAGTTTTATTATTAGAAAATTTCCAATGCACCTCTAACTATGTATTATTTACTTTGCTTGATATAAAATAATCAGCACATATAAGCGATGTTGCGCTCGTCATCTGGAGCATAGAACATTGATAATCGTTACCCTAGTGATACCACTACGTATATCTCTCTTAAAACTACTGCTGACACTGCTGCTTGGAACCAGAAATAGGCTCCTCAGTGCCGTTTACCTACAACGTCAATTAAGTTCTCGTACCAATATATATTCTTCCACTTTAAATATATAATATAATTTATTTATAGAAATAGTATCATCTTCTTCGTCGGTTTCACTCTTAATATAGTGGTCATGGTCATCAGTTCGGGTGTTGGTGACAACCTTCACAACACGTCGTCACTTTTCTCTGCTGGCCGCCTTCATAGAACATTCATACAGTGGTAATGATGATGTGCCATTTGTATATATATATATATATATATATATATATATATATAGCATTTACTTACAGAGACATAAGAGACAAGTAGTAACATCAAGGTACTTTATGTTTTAAAAGAATTAAAGATGTATCTAAACTAGAGTTTGTCCTCGTGGCGCAGTATTTAACCGGTTGCCTAATAACACCGACATTGCCGGTTGGATTCCTAATTAATTAAATCTTTAGTCATGAGAGATTCATCCTAAATATTTTGATAGTATTGAATTATTTTCCATATTGCATAATTGATCTTTGTAAAGTGGGAGGTTAAGACAAAACTAATAAAGGTGATATCAAGCTGGGGCGAATGTTTGCACAGGGCGTCTGCGAACTCGCTCCCCGTCGATAACAGTTTCCCGACTTGAGGAATTCTCAAGTTTAAGGAAACTTTGTGCCCTGTGTTGCACCGTGAGCACCGTGGAACCGGTGCCGAGTTTGCGACGCCACTGCCAAGATCACAACAACTGTGCAAGTGCATTAATTGAATCTGTACACAGCTAAACTAATGGAACACAATCTAATTTTCCCGGTTTACTAATGTTTGCGTAACGGTTAATGTAACGTTTGTGAAAATGTTGCATCATCATCATGAGACAACAGACGTCCACTGTTGGACATAGGCCAACAATATGTGTGGGATTAGTAAAATAGGCAAGAGCTTGAAGATATATAAACGAAAAACGTTCACTAGGGTAGTTCGAAAGAAAGAGAGAAATGAGTTCGACTTTTACAACGAACAATACGTATTAACAAGTGGCGAATTACTTAGAAATTACTATTAAAATTAACATACTAATTAGAAGATTAAACTAGGCATATAATTATGTGCAAATAAGCTGGTTATTTGTTGGCGGTGACCGTCCAGTTGAACACCATCGCATTCACATCTGCCGATGACCAGTACTGTACAAACGATGGTGAATTTTATTAGTGTAACGTCAGTTTAATCCTGACGAGAACACCTTGAATACAGTATTAACCTGATGACCTTCTAAACTGTACTTCTGTACTGTGACTACATTTATATAACACGATCATTATAAACATGTACTGTGTGTGGATGCTGGTAACAATAAGCGATGAATCGTTCAACCGGAAATGTATTAGTCAATTATCATTTGGTAGCGACACATCCCCAACAGAAACAACTCCCCGTCACTATCAACGCTGTCGTAACAATATCTCTTATTAATAATATAGTAACAATTGACTATAAATAATAGATAATAATGTTTAAAGACCTAACATACAAGAAATATTAAAATTTTTCTGAATCTCGCAGATCTGATGATCTTTATTTAACTTCGTTATGTCTGCAAACAGTTTAATACATAAGTCAGAACATAATCATTTTTCAAGACGTACCGGAAGACGTAGTTGTGGTAGCCCCCCGCCCCCATCACCACCACCACCACCACCAGGTGGTCCGACGATCTGGTGAAGGTTGCGGGAAGCAGCCAGTTGCGGACAGCGTAGGATTGATTGATGTAGAGATATTTCGGGGAGGCCTATGTCCATCAGGGGATGTCGGTCGGCTGATAGTGATGACGATGATGATGATGAATCATTGTTGCCATGAAAATTGTTTCAACTTTTATATAGAATCATATTCTCAAATGTTTTAGCCTCTATGATAATCAATTATGATAATCATATTAATATATTTAAAACTGCAGAAATGTAAAAAAAAAAAAAAAAAATTTTACTTATTGCAACATCCCATCATCATTCAATCATCACTCATAATGTGGCTTCGGGGCTGATATGCAGACTTCCGTGTTACAAGACAAGTGATAGTATAACTTTCCTCGTAGTTGAAGAGCTGACTGGCTGGTGCCAATTGACTCCTGCTGATAGCAAAAAGAACCGCACTTTCTAGATTTAGTGGTAACCTCTGGTCTAGTGGTCTTTGTTGGCGGGGACCGTCTAGGTGGGTAGTATGCAAACATTACTGTGTTCCGGATTGAAGGGAGCTAGTGAAATTACTGGAGTAACGAGACTTATCTATTCTATTTATCGAGACAACGAACTCAATATAAGTGAGTGTCTACCTAACTAGCTTCACCATGTTATGGGCAGGTGTATCACTTACAATCGGGTGAACGTCCCGCTGCTCTCATCGCTGTGTTGATAGTAAAAAAAATTAACAACAGTATAATAATTAGACCAACCGGCGTTGGGCCAGCGTGGCGGCCCAAATCCTTACATATGAACTCCTACATACGACAGCCGCAAGTGCCCAACGGTACCGGAAGCCATGCTGACTATATGTGAAGACCTATATTCAGCAGTGGACGTCTATCGGTTGATGATGACAATTTAAACAAAAAAGGAAACCAATTTAAGAGGATGGAAGATGAACAGCGATGATATAATGATGATAATCATGATGATATCATACTGTAGAATGAAACATACAGTTATATATAGTTTACTATACATGAGTATAGTAAACTTTAATCCGTGTAAACATTAGAAATCCCACCGGATACCCTTAACAATATATGTTGTGCCGTTACCATTGCGTGTTTAGTGGGGTTGTTCCCGAGTGGCCCTAGGGTGCCCCCGGGCCGCGCCGTGTCGTAACTAAGGTAATTAGTGGACCACTACACACCCCTTGGTTAAGGTTTTTACGGACAATATCAATTAACGCACTTCGCGGAGTACACCTGAACCGACGTCGGCCATTTTTATATTCACTAGACCCTCGCACGCGACGGTGTTTTCATCTGATCTCGTTATACCATAAAAATTATATATCACTAATTATTCATCTTTCTCATAACCCAAAATAGTGATCGGCAAAGCAAGAAAAAGGCCGAACCTTGGAAAACCTTGATATTGGTCCTGGTCTTGGCTATTTGATCTTCCATAATAGGTCATGGTTTTGGTCTAAGTCTAGACTACTCATCACTACCCCCAAAATGAAAAATTTTAGTATCAAACTTATTCGTTAGTTATATTGGTGGAAGACATTGGAGAAGGCCTATGTCCAGCAGTGGATAAATAAAAGCTGATAATCATGGTGGTAACGATGACATATATTATTGTCTTTATTTTGTAATCTATATATTCATATCCAGATATCCAGAGATCCATTGACTCATCACGTGATCTTCGAAACTATCAACGTAACACTCAAAGTTTGTTAGTCATATTGCTTCTGGTGGGTAAGGAATCTGAGTGTAGGGGATCCCGAACAAAACTCACGGTATTCGAGCCAACCTCACCCGCTCGTGGTGCACCCTGCTAATTCACAAACGAGGCTCTATCTCCCACTAACCCGCATTGAGCCAGCGTGGTAGGAAATGGCCGAAATACCCCACTTACAAACCTCTACAAACGTGGAGATCTTTGGGGGAAGACTATGTCCAACAGTGGACGCCTATCTGCTGATGATGATGATTGCTTCTGCTGTTTAGAGTTCAGCTATGATTATATAAATTCCTAAGGGTGTTACAGCAAAGCTGACGGGGAAGAAGCTAGTACAGTATGATCTAACGTTAACATATACTATATAATAATAATAGATGAGAAGAAATAGCTTCTTCTTCTTCGTCGGTATCACTCTTGACACTTGGTTGTGGTCATCATTTCAGATGTCGGTCGCAAGCTTAACAACACGTCGCCACTCCTCTCTGAGGGCCGCCTCCCCAGTGCAGTCATATAGTGGCAACGATGATGAGCCACTTACTGCCGCCTTTATCTGATCAGTCCATCTCATAGGCTTATTCATTCAATATATATATTGAAGCATTAAATATATATTTACATCGCTATATCTTATATTGTGAAACACTTTCTTTTATACAAAAAAAAATAGACTGGAAACAGTTTTGTGGCAAATATGCGAAAAGTTCCATAACGGTGACGCACCCCTAAGCGACCTTGTGGGCGCGTCTCTGCCTATCCGATCAATGCTGAAGGTCAGGACCTATGGCTCACTCCGCTACAGCTACTATCCATAAAATTTAGTGCGCAAATAGGAGCATATCAGATACTTTCCCTGCACAATCTAGAACAGTACACTTATCAGACCCAAAAAATAACCTATAGGAACCATACGATGTCTAGATGTACTTGAATAACAAAGACCTTTATTTTATCAAGGGTGAAATCTTCAAAAGATACTGCTTCTAAGGGTCAAAATTATGATTTGTACCTTCAAAAAGCTCCTCGATTCTTAGTGCTTTGAAAGAGGAAATCTCTCTCCTCTGAACAGTTCGTTAAAGACTGTCGACTTTTCATACTAAACCGTGGATACCCTAGTTGGGGAGTAATTTGCCATATTCGTGCTTTTCGCGTTTTCCGATTCTTCCCATTATTATTTCTCAGTTACAATTGTAAAAATTCCAAACAATTCTCTTGTATTCGCACCCTAAACATAAAATATTCAGTCGCGAGGGTGTTCGGGCGCAATTTATTTTTATAAACTATGTATTTCATTTCCTGGTTCCCACTACAGGTGGATGATGGGTCTTTGCGCTGTGTAACCACCGTGCAGGTAATAACTTAGGTTTATGCGCTCCGCGGGCTATTTAAACAGCATCCTAAAGTTAGCGGAAGTTACCTGCTCCGTCCGCAGCGATTCCTTAATATTTAAAAAGAGGAAACTGCAAAGTATTTTCTGGCGATATTAAGTTTACTTTTTGTTCAGGAACGGCACCACGAGTTACGACGCCGTTGAAAACTAGAATACTTCAATGTCTTTACTCTGGCCCCTTTGCATTTGTAGTGCACTTAATAACAACCTTTAAAAAATAGATATTAAATTATTTAATTAGCTATACGAATATTAGAAACGAGTTTGTAGAATTTTGTAAATACGTTGCACAGAGCTCGGAGCTCGCTGGCCTGATGATTAGAGCGTGCAGCCTTCATTCCGAAGGTCGCGGGTTCGAATCTCGTCATGTACCGGTGAATACAATATTTAAGTTACGTACATTCGTGAACTTTAGTTACAACAGCGGAATACAAACGGTGAAGGACAGCATCGCGAGGAAACCTGCACGTGAATTAGAATTTATTCTAAGGTTTGTGGAAGTCACCAATACGCATTGGGCCCGCGTGATGCCTATGGCCCCATTACCCTCATTTTGAAGGCAAGCCTGTACCCCAACAGTAGGGACGTAAATGGCTGTTATGATTGCACAGAGAACTGCAAATAGGAATAGGTCGTTTAAATTCTTTACGGCAATAACTCTGAACCGAGACAGAATAAATTAGAAGAAAAAAATATTAGCACAAATCTAAGTTGGGGAATCTGCCAAGTTCTTATCATTTCATCTCGTCTCCTGTGTAAATAATACAAAATATACCGAGTGGATAATAACTGAAAACTAGCTACAATATTTAAATAACCAAGTTCAATGTTTACATCCGGTATATAAGCACGTTTCAGTTACATTAAAATCAACTTGCAGCTGTAAACTTCTCGTTGGGTACACTCGGCTGGTAAAAATTGAATCCGTCGAGAGGATCACTTTGGTCCCGTGGCTGTTCTACGTAAGGAAGCTTTTATATTTTATGCCATATTTTAGAACTTACACAGCCATCTTTTTGCGGGCACTCCGTTACGTGTAACATACGGTACTGTGTTGCCACGGAGCAACCCGCCGTAAGCAGCCCCGAGTGCCGCGTGAATATGTCACATGTCCCGTTACACCCCGTTCGCATCCAGCGCCCCTCCCCAACGCCCGGTTTGGTGAATCAAATAATGTATTGCCTCCTCTCAACTACTACGTCTCTCGTGTTTGCATCCTGATATAGTATAATAGAATACCTGATCTACAAGACAGGCATATTATACATATGCATATTTCTACCTTCGAAAAGTAAATACTTTTTTACAGCCAATTTACATCCCCACTGTTGGGGCACAGACCTACCCTCAATATGAGGGCGATGGGACATAGTCTTAGTGACTTCACACACACCTTAGAACAAATTCTAATTCACGTGCCGGTTTCCTCGCGGTGTTTGCCTTCACCGTTTGTATTCCGCTGTTGTTACTTAAGTTCACAAATGTACATAACTTAAATATTAAACTCTTCGGTACATGCGGAGCTTCGAATCCGCGACCTTCGGAATGAAACCCGCACGCTCTAACCATTAAACCAGCGAGCAACCTAAGCTACCAAAGATGCCGAGTAATATATATCTATATACAATTACGGTTAACAAAAGGATCTCTAAGTACGTTTACAATATTATATAACTATTGTTATACAATTAAGCAAACTGTAGGAGCAAATAATTAAATTAACAGTTTACTTATTGGTTACTTAGTGATTCCGTAACTTCGAAATTACCTTCGGGGTTTAATGAAAGCCGCAAAACACCTTCCCAACCGTTAACTGTATGGTACGCAGACGTATATAAAGGGGGAAAGGCTAGGTTTGTAATATTAATGGCATTGCCTAAGGTATGCTTGGATTTTACTCATTAGGGGTATTATGCGGCTGTTTGAGAAATGATAAATGAGCGAAGGTCGGTCTGCTGCGGGGGAGGCCGGCCCCCGTTTTGTAAACTATTTGCTACGGTTTCCTGGTTTAGTTATAACTACGCTATGCTAATGGCAACTATTATTTATGCAAAGTTATATTCACACCATATTAATCTATAGGATTTTTATTCATATACCATTAACTACACATGTACTAGTTGTGATTAAGTTAATTCAGTAAGCGATTTTATAAAAACAATATCCGCCACGAAGCGCTTTCTTCCGGATGCCATTGAGGCATATAGACTCATGAAAGAAACAAAAATAGACAAGTTACTGTGGCAAGTGCTCACAGGTCAGGGTGGATTTCCGGAGTACTAGTTTCGCTTCAAGTGCATGAATAGTGTAGCATGTCTCTGCGATCCTTTACAAGAAGAAATACACCTTATTGTGGTGTGCTCGATGATTTAGAAATAGAGTTAAACACGTATATAGATGAAGACAAGGACTCTGACCTGAATCGGAAGAAATTAAGAGAAATAAAATATCCACAGCTTTACTTTAAAATTTTCGATTAGTACATTATAAGAATTTAAGATACTTTTGACTATATCTTACTTTCGATCACTGGATGTGACCAATTGAACGTTTACTATATTAACAATTTGCTGCAAGCGGAGCTTATCGGCTTCAAGTTATTATCTTTGCAATTCACGCCTGTAGGGGTTCCGCATACGTGTACGGTAAGTCATCGGGCGTCATAAATTATACGAACACAATCTTGGAAGGGGGAATGGCAATTAAGCCCGGGCCTAGATTATTTACCGATGAAATATACTATCGGCCGTAATAAACGACTTACGATATAGTATACGATACGTCACCGCCGGATGAACGACTGGTCCAGTCGAAACGTAATCAGCTAATGGATGTACGAAGATTTTTAAACTTGTTAAATAAAGTATGAGAGATAAACTCTATGAAAATCTATTTTATAATCTCCGAAATAGTTTATTTTAGTTTTTTTACCAAAATCAAAGAACCCGGCAGAATAGAAGAACTCTAAATACAGTTACTAATAATAATCGCGTTTAGTTATCTCGGTAAATGTTAAGGTTTACCGTATTTATAACATTACCATACTTAATATAATTAACTTTTTAATTAATATATATGTTAACCTTTAATATTCTCCAAACGAATAAACTTAGCATTAAACGTAATACACCGACTTCGGATATAATAATTGTACTTTAACTTTTACTTTCGTTCCAACCCGCGATAAATTATTCATTTACTTATAACGGCGTATTTCTCTTTTACCAGACGTACCCGGAAGAGCGCTTCATGCGCCGTGAGAGGCCCATCCCGGGCCTGTTCACCTCCATCAAACTACCTGAAGCCGAGCCCCCAAACGGGGTGGCGCCCCTGCTGGATTTCCCGCGGGGGCGCATGCGGCCCATTACTTTCCTTGGCGAGGGCCTTCACGGAAATGTAAGTACAATTATCATGTAACACTATCACAACGTTAATATTGTCAACACAATGTACAACACAACGTCTTCTAGGGGTTGCTGGAGATGGGGATGTGTCAAGAAGCCAAGCGTAAGTTAGTGTGAATGTAAACTATAATTAACATAACAAATCCCATCGTATTCTCAAGATCTCAAGTTTCCAGTAGGCAAGTAATAGGATGGTCTCTCCTGGTCGAGTTCGTTGAAGTAGATACCACCGCAGTGCTTATTGCAGCCGACAGACAGTTCTGTATACACATTGCTGTGTTCCGATTTGAAGGGTGTTGTAGCTATTACATTAGTTACTGGCGTCGTTACTCCGTGAGACAAGAGTCGTAACGAGACATCTTGTGTCTCAGGCGGTACATCATCTTAAATAGCGCCACATTATCATGGTCAAACGTATCACTTATCATCAGGTGACCGTCACACTGTTCTCATCGGTTAATTGAATAAAAGAGAAAACTTTCACACTCTTGTTCAATGTACAAAGTTTACTACACCGATGTATATCGAAATATCGCTAAAACTTTATCTCCCCAAACTTTTGCTTTATGAAATGCACGAAACTGTTTACAACGACACAGTCCACAACTTCTGGAGTGTTCTGTGACCTATTTGTTTTAAATATCGGCATCGGAGACCACCCAATGATTAGGTACTTCGCAATTCTAGATAGGTCGGCCCTAGTCATGCCATTGGTAACGGCAGGATTGTTTTAAAGAGCATCTTATACGACATACTCATAACAAAGAGAATGCTCTTCTCCATTACTTCAAAACACAACCAGATCGATATATTTTTTATATATATATATATATATATAATGAATATATATAATGAAAACGAGTTTGTTTACCAATCACGTGAAAGCTAGTGAACGTATCCACACGAATTTGTAGATGGTTACCAGGCTGTTTATTTCATTTCCAATGCGGTTGCTATAGTAACGGTTGGTACAGCCTTATATATTTGTTATGTTTTATTACACCCGCCTTCAAAATTCACTCCTGGGTTTCCTAGACGAGGAACGCCTCCTAAGCTGATGAGGTCAAATGTTGCCCTTTGAACCTTAACAAAAGAAAACAAAATTTGAAATTTTCATTGTTATATCTGTTGTCATGGTTACGTGTATGTATATATATATATACAAAGTATAAATGAAATTAGATGTAGACGTCGGATGTGTATTTTCGAATCAAGGCTATAAACATATTTCAAATATGGTTTGAACCCTTATTGTGTTTTGAAATGAAGTATCTAAGTATTTCTGAATATTAACATTTTCAAGTCCAAATCAAAAACTCTTCGAATATCCTCCTAGACTCTGCTTGCTTCTTCAACATGTTTGAATCGCTCTTACTTAGTTCAGGGTTGGGCTGGTTTGTTGAAGTCGTTGCGGTCTCTTCTTTTGCTGCACCAACAGGTTCGGAATGATTGGATTGCATCGAATCAATCGATTGTTTTCTTACAGCCAAAGTCTCTTTCTTTCCTTCTTCCAATTTGACATTCTTACTGGACGTTGATTTTAAAACTACATCGATTTTCGCTTTCTCGTTTGTGTTTACTGTTTCTGAAATAACATAAAACGTATTTAATGTCCACAGTTTTTTCGTCTACATCACGGAAGATCTAAACCAGACTCATGAAAAAAGCTAAATGGAATTTGTGTTGGTTATACATATTGAATTAATTTAAAAGACATCACATTAAGACAAGTAAATATTAGAGATCCATCACTCGGAAATTGGTGTTCTAATCAATAGATACTAAAACTTAAATTTATCGCAAACCTATTGCAAATTAATCTACGATAATGTAAAAATCAGTTTTATAGATTACTTAGGTTACTTAGGTTATTGCGGTAATGTCATGAAATAAGACTTCCAACTTATTTGTTTGGATTAGTCATTTCCGCTTCCGGCTGGACATGAGGCTTCTGCAGAACATTTGTCCTCTCGTTAGATCCGGTCTTATCGACTTGTTCTTTAGATCCGATTGTTATGAGCTTACTTTGTTCTTCTGTTTGCTTTGATTGTATATTTTCAACTGTGACTTGTTTTTTTTGATCCATGCCAATATTCTTATTATCCTCAGAAGATTTCCCATCTTGTTGTGTAGGATTCTCGTTTAGATTGGCTTTAGCTGAAAATTGACAATTATTTTTAGAACCATCTTAAGTAATGATATTATAGGACAATATTAGTCTAAACCCATTTCCTTTTAAATATTATATAAAATTTCAACACAAACTCTATTACAGGAAGCTGTATACGTGAGATACGTACTCTAGTAATTTTTTATCATTTGCATCCACACAATGATTCATTTTGCCTCATTCTTTACAATTTTTTTGTCGTGGTAGTTTACTACCGTATTGAGATATATTCCTAATATTTCCATCAAAGATAAATAAATTATAGAACTTAGAAGTCTGATCGTATTACCAGTTAAGGTTTGCTTCAGTTCCTCCTTCAATTTTCCAGTTTTCATCAGATCAAGGATGTTGTCGACAGACAGCTTCTTTTTAATTTTCTCGAAAAATTCTTCCATTTTCTGTTTTTAATGTTTGTGCTATTGTAAAATTGTTGTATTTTGATGGAATAATTTTGAAAATTTAGAACTATTTGAACATTGTTACCTTGTCAGATTTACTCTTTTAGAATCTTTTTAATGTTTTACTTCTAGCGATCTAACAAAAAGTTTTAATAATAGCATAATGTTATTAAAAAAAACTTTCCATCTATATAGAGACTCATCACGAAATCTCTGGCGCTTGGAATGGTGTCTTGAAATTTGGTTGGAATATATACTTTTTACCAAGTATATGTCAGCTAAGAACGGACTTTACGAAATCCTTCCACCGAAAGGAGTTTCGGCGAACTTTAATTATGTACACCGCTTTAAACTACATACTATCGGCGTACATTATAAAGTAGGTCGAAGTAAAAGTCGACAAAATAAAAAAAATCGACGAACTAGTTAAACATTACGATCACTCTCAACCCCTGAGCGATACGGTCGCGGCTAGGGCCGGAAACAATGGCCCTTCTGAAAGATAAAACATCTACGCGATATACATACACAAGCGGGCGGCGATATCGAAACGTTGTAGAACAAGGGTAGTTTTTACAGTACGCCGCACTCCACTAATTCACTGTTTGTTCACGTTTAATGAAAATACAACACCGGCACGCGTCTATGTTTGGGTTTCGCACCGCTAACACAGCTTACAGTTTATGTATACACCGCGCAGCGCCCTCAACACCGGATAACTTTCACAATTAAATCGCATACACTTTATACACTAAACATCACCAACCACTCAACTGATGCCAATTAAAATCGACTATAACTACAGAACACCACCATCGCAGCTGAAAATCCTAAGCACATAACCTAACAAACCGGCTAGGATCATAGAACCTTTCACTCATCAATTTTTTCATCATCATAATTTCAACCGATGGACGTCCACTGCTGAATTTAGTTCTCTTGTAACGTGTTCCACAAACCACGGTTTTGCGCTGTTTGGTGCCAGTGGTTCCCAGCGATTTCTTTTATGTCCTCTGTCCACCTAGTGGTAGGTCTGTCAATGCTGAGCTTTCCGATGCGGGATCACCATTCCAGCACTAGGACCCCAATGTCCTTCGGTTCTACGAGCTATGTGCCCCGCCTATTGCCATTTTAGCCTCGCGACTTGTAGGGCTATGTCGGTGATCCAAGTTCTTCTGCGGATCGCCTCATTTTTGATTTGATCAATGATTTGACAAAAGCTTAAAGACTCCCTCCAGTACAGCGGTAAATAACTCAGGAGAGATTACATCTCCTTGGCGCATTCCTCGCTGCAACTGGATGAGTCTCGTTGCCTGATTCTGTATCCGGATTTACCTGGTAGCGGTTTCGTACAAGCTCTCCAACAATTGGATATACCTCGGTCTTTTGTACACATGTACTATGGAAGTCTCCATGAAGTCAGCCAGCATCTGGCCCTTATGATTGCGTTGCCCATGTGGCGTGTATCCATCACCACAAGAGTACCGTGGTGACGCTACTCTGGACAGACGTTCTTTGTTATTCCGTCATCGTCCTCTCACCTAAGACTAAGACTAAGCAATCGAATCTGTTGCTTATGTAATGCGTTGCAGGATACAAGAGCGCAGTATCGTATAGCGCTTTCAAATAATCAATTAAGTATAAAAGACTGTGTCTTGCGGTACAGATAACTTAGATTCCTACAACAGCTGAGTTAGCTGTACATACTAATATATTTTTTTTTTATCTTTTACCATTGTAAAGTGAATTTTAAAAAATACATGGGTAGTGTTTGAAGCACCCGATTTATTTATAAGAACAAAAAACACACAATCACCATATTGGTGAACTCGACATCAGTTGCAAAGAAAACCCACAGCTGCAAAAAGTCCATACCCATACCAATATTGCCCCATCTTCAGCTCTGCATCGCTTCGCTCGCCTAGCTTTGCTTTGAAATCCCCCATCACAACACTGTAATAGGTGCTAGAGGCATGTCTGGCTCTCGCATATCCTCATACATGGCCTCCACCTCCTCGTCTAGATGAGCCGATGTTGGTGCGTAAAAGTGTATGACCTTCAGCGAATACCGTTTAATGATTCTGAGGATAAGGTACGCTACGCTACTCGAGAGACTTTCGACTTTGGCAATGATGCTAACGCTTGGGGACGATGAACCCTACACCGGCCTTGGACTATTGGTCACCCTCGCGGTAGTAGAACAAGCTGCCGGATTCAAGGATTGTCTTGTCTTCTCCCTCTCTTTGGACTTCTTACAACCCCATAATATACCAATGCAGCTTGCTCACAGATCAGCTCAATAATCTTTTCATCGATCCTCAAGTTTCGTGCGTTGTACATTGTCAGGTCCAGTCGTCGGGGTTGGCAGTAGAATCTACTCCGGAGACTCTTAATACCCCCTGCCCCGCCATTGCCATAACCGGTGTCAGAGCCAGGAATAGCGAGGCTGTCGGGCACTAGAGGCTGTTTGTGTGTTGGAGAACATATAAGAATTTTGCCCATAATCGACACGCTTGGCAGGCGGGTTGGTGATCGCAGTGCTGACTTCAACGCACCAATACCGCTACTGCCCGATTACGGTCTATAGTATTTGAGTCAGCCACTGATGAATGGTTATACCGCCATTAGTCAGTCGTCAGAGTCTCATTGATCAATGTGCAGGATGCACCACGGGCAGGTGAGACTGACAATTGAGGAGATTGGCTGGGACTGGGTCTCCTCCTTACACCCGAACCTTTTACTGATAGGTCTCTTTTGCCGAAGACCTTCTAAGTAGGTACCACCACAGCGCCTATTTCTGCTGACCGTAGCTAGTGAAATTACTGAAGTAATGAGACAACATCTCAAGGCGACGAGCATAATGTGGTGTTGTGTGAACCACCGTAACTAACGCCACGTTGTTCACAGCTTTTCGGAGCCGATGACAGCACCGATTGTAGATTCTTCTTCTTCGTTGGTATGACTCTTGACAGAGTAGTCGTGGTCATCAATTCAGGTGTTGATCGCAAGCTTAACAAAACGCCGCCATTCCTCTCCGATGACCGTCTTCCTAGTACAACGATGATGAACCATTTACCACCGCCTTTATTTGGTCAGTCCATCTCATAGGCGTTTGTCCTCTTTCTATTGAGCAACTTTTAGTTCAGGGAAAGGTTAAGGGTACCAGGTCACGAGGAAGAACGTCTATGAGATTGTAGATTACTGCTTCGCAATTTCCGACAACATTATATATTCTTACTGTTGATATGACTTGTGTGGCTGTAGTTTACAGCCACAGGTTCCATCTCGTCTGACTTCAAGGACGTATGTCTTTTACAGGAAACACCGCTAGACTTCCCTGCAGACTAGTTACAATTAATAACCCTATAAACAATGTAAACAACGTATCCAAGTTTAGATAACAGTAACTGAGTCCATTCTCGGTATAAATAACAAACACTTACGTATCACTAGCATGAAGCGTGTATGGGCGGCTTTAGCTGTGAACGCGCTCAAATCGAGTGTACGAGGCGGGGTGCTCGAGTGGCATCGAACCTGTACCACTTGACAGATTGCCATTTACATTACACCAGACGAGCGAAGAGCGTGCGAGCATTTGTGATAAATGTCACGGGAAATTGTAGATACACATTGCATTGATGCTGCTCACAAACGATCTTGGAGCGATTGCAATAACCGAATACGATATGTGAACATCGTTTATTATATTATCCTCTATTACGACACAAGCTGAACATTTATTTTTTTTATTTAAGTGTCTGGACAGCTTAACTTGATGGTAAGCCAGCCAGTTCTTAACAACATCGCGTTGGTGAAGATAATACATATAGTACCTCATTACGCTCGACGCCTTGAGACATAAGATGTCGAGTCTCGTTACCTCAGTAATTTCACTACGTACAGCACCCTTCAAACCGGAACACAGTAATATTTGCGCGCTCTTATTTATCGGCTGTAATAGGGGCTGCGGTGGTACCTACTTACACAGTCTCCGAAAAGAGAAACCTACCGCCAACGAACAAAGGGACTTTAAAATAATTCTCGGTACCCTAGCGTCATGTACGTATTCAGGTTGAATGGGGATGAATTTTTAAGAGCATTACAAGCTGATTTGATGGTACTACAATTAAAAGATAATTCCTTATCGCTGCAATTTATTTTTGTTTATTTAGTTGAACAACTTGAGGTGCGAGAGGTGCGAGAGTACCCGGCCGTAAGTTATAATACGGCTCTTCATAACAACGAGGCTCTAATTATGTTGTACGAAAGTTGCTCTCATCGCTGTTTTATTTAAGACTGTTCTTATTGTTACTATAGTAATTTTACTGAACTATACTTGTTATTATAACACGATAGTGCTCCGAGCCCCATGATATTGTTTATAAAATGATGAATTTGCGATCAGTACTTAGATAGACGTAGTGCTAATAGGTCTCTGAAATAGTCGCTAGATCAGGGAAGCGATGAACTTAATAAATTTTAGGATCTTTTGGAACCTCGAAGACATACTTCTGTTTTGAATATAGAGTCTTCAATATTCACTTTCGAGAGGTATGAAAGAAGGAAATGGAATACAAAGTGTGTAAGACGAACAGAGTATGAAAGTTTGATTAGAAAGAAAGATGAGGATGGCTTGGAAATAAATTGTACTGATGGTAAATGCTATAGTAAAATAAAGGCCCTGACTCACCAGAGAAAATTTCAATAATAAAAAAAAATAATATAGCGGTATAAATAAAAAAAAAACATATTACAAGAGTGCTGTGAATAATTAATAATATCATAACAAATAAAACAAAGGGATCTTGATTTGTAAATATGTAACCATAACCCCCCATCCCCCTAACGGCACCCTACGCCCCGCCCTCTCCAACCCCCGCTGACCGCACTGTTTATTCAAGCACAAGTCTCATGAATATTTATTCTAATGAAACGATACGTTAAATATTAATGTATCGCCTCACATCGTGTAGCGGCAAATCGACAGCCAAATGGAATTTTTAAGTACGATACAAGTGTTTGGGGGTGGGGGGAGGATGGTGGTATATGGCTATGCAAACAGGCAAATATCATCATTATTACACCCTTTATTAAACCAAACCACCACATCTCCTCCACTCTAGTATATCGCTCGCAAAGATCGTAACTTACTCTTTATTACTTTCTTACAATCTCATGATACTAAGCGTCGGGACATCGATTTCATTAATGTTTTAAGTATCGCTTTATCACACTTAGATTTGTACGCGGTCTAAAGCAAATTGTACAGTGTTACATTAATACACGAACTCTCTACTTACATAAATTTCCTTTATAATGCCTGTCATGTTTTATAGTCATCCGTTAGCAGGGATTATCAAGCGGGGGCCCGTAGGCGCTTTTAATCCGACCCTCGAACCAAAGCGGGCCACTACGAAAATATGTTAATATTGATTTACTTAAAATAATGTATGGAGCTTTGTTATAAAAAAAAAACATTCTTAGGTGATCTACATAAATCTGATGACATCAAAGAAATAATGCTGAGAGTTCTGAACTAGATGAGAAACAAGAGAAAATAATCTATACTTTAATCTGTTGTATATGATAATATATTTACACGTTTAAACAGAATCCAGTATAGTTAATCATTATCGTCATCATCAGACGATAGACGCCCACTGCTGGACATAAGCCTACCCCAAAGATCGCCGTGTTTCTAGGAGTTTATATTAGGGAAATTTGGGCCATTTCCCATCATCCTGGCCCAATACGGGTAGGTAGGAGCAAGAGCCCAGTTTGTTGATTAACAGGGTGCACCGCGAGCAGGTGAGGTTGGCTCGGATCCCGTGAACAGCGCGAGGTTCCTTACACCGCGTAGTACATCTTCAAAATACATATAAGTAGCTCGTTTTTCCACTCATGCTGACCAGAGTTCTTGAGATACTTAAACAATTATATATGTTACTTAAGCAGTAAGCAAATTTTCTAATATTATCTACGCTTGTTATTAATCTAAGGAAAATGCGGAAGGATCGCAACATATACAGCGCCACAAAAATCCGACTATTTCCGGTACTTGAATACCGCATATTCTTGTACGTCACAGAAACATCGACCTACGAGAAGTAGAGAAGAAAAAGATAGATGCTCCAGAGATGTGGTGCTGGAGGAGAATGCTCGGAGTATCGTGGACTGAATTTCGTACCAACAAGTCTATACTCCAAGAACTCATCAAGCGGCGTTTATCATATTTGTTACAGTCTCGTATCCTCAGCTTTTTTGGTCACTTGTGCCGCCAAGAGGTAGCTATTGAGCAACCTGTGGTCCAGGGAAAGGTTGAGGTTACCAAGCCACGGGGCCGAACGCCTATGAGATGGACTGACCAGTTTAAAGGCAGTAAATGGCTCACCATCGTTACTACTATATAAATGCACTAGGAAGGCGGCCATCAGAGAACAATGCCGATGTGTTGTGAAGATTACCACCAACAGCTGAAGACCACGGCCACTTTATCAAGAGTGATACCGATAAAGAAGATCATTAATCTGTGTTTAACACTACCATACACACACTAGTGCCCAGAGATTTCGTATGAATCGAAAAGATAATACGAATGCGATTCAGAACAAGAAGATAACAGAAAGATATCTTCTTTATTAGGTAGAAGATAAAGCAATGGCGAACACAAAATAAAAAAAACCACACATCACCACATTACTTCAGGTGGACAATAAAACTGGTGCAATCAGATAATCGACAACGTTAAGAAACAATGAACAATTGTACAGTTAACTAAAGAAATACAAAAGTCTCTATTGACTAGAAACTGTAAAGAGTTCCCATTGTTCGCCGATTGACCTGGAAAACACAATGGACCCTCATTAGAGCCATCACTAGATGGCCAACCTGGTCGCGAAAACCAAGAGCTGAATGATAAACTGGCTAAGATTTGCTTAAACGAGGGTAATGTGCAATTACTACTGATAGCCGGTCTCTTGTTGGTCATGTAAACAAGGATGATGTTTCCTCGATCTCGTACTCCTAAATCCTATGGAAAGACGCACCAAGTAAAGAGATGTATGGTCAGTTGATGATGCCTACATACCTGGTGTAGGGAAACCCTGGCGGAGAACCATAGCAATTCTGTCTTGTAATATAAGTAATATAAGCAATATAAGTTCGTCCGGTTTTTTGCTTTAGAAGCTACCTTTGTCAAGGTCAGGAGTGGTGGTAAATCTCTGTCAAGATATGTACCACCGCAGCGCCTATTTCTACTGTCAAACAGTAGTGTGCAAACATTACTGTGTTCCTGTTTGAAAGGGGTTGCAGCTAATTTAATTACTGGTACAGCGAGGTTTAACATCTTATGTCTCAATGTGACGAGCTCAATGTGGTGCAGTGAATATCAAACTAACCAGCGCCACTTTCGTATGGAGAGGCGCACTTACCATCAGGTGAACGTCTTCATCGACCCGTCGCTTCGTAGATAAAAAAAAATAGTATTACTTCCACTACTACTCTCATATGACTGTTGTAATTTCAAATGTTTTGTTATAAATCATCAGCTCAATCAAAAGCTTGGATTTAACTTTGTGTGATCACAATTGAATGTACATCTATTTTTCACCCCCCTCACATTGAATTCAACCCCGCGAAGGTAAAAATGATGTGTTGTATATAAATATACGGTGATTCAATTATGCAAACGTAACATTTTTTTCCCTATAATAGATTGGTTTTGTTTATTTCGGCTGATGATGATGATGATGATGATGATGAATATGTCTTTTGTTTGGTTTTATAAGTATCACATTGTTGTGATTCATCATCTGCCGATAGACACCCACTGCTGGACATAAGCATCCCCCAAAGATTCCCACATCGATCGGCTAGCGATTCATATGGGGGGATTTAGGCCATTTCCCACTACGGTCGCCCAATGCTAGTTGGTGGGAGCAAGAGCCTTGTTTGTTGATTAGCAGGTTTCATTTCGAGCAGGTGAAGTTGCCTTGTATCCCGATGCTTGTTGAGCGAGAACCCTGACACCCCGTGATTCATTCAAAACCATATAATCTAAGTATGCTCGCATTCGTCTTCGTCTCCTTAACGTTAGGTGTACTCAGCTCGGTTGTCACCGGAAGTAATGACGTCTTATTCCTTACACAAACTCTTATGCTCGGGGTATGAAACAACCGTACATACCCCCCGTCGTAAGTACCGAGATCACACATCTACCCTTTGATTATATCAAAGCAATTGTCGAAATCGAATTAGTTAGAAAATTAATTAACACATCATTATCAATAATCCCTTAGATGGGTACTTTAACAATTAGTCGCTCCAATACTGAACAGGATCATTATACCAAACGCTTTACTAGGGGTAGGTCTCTGTTGCTGAAGACCGTCTAGGAAGGTACCACCGCCAGCCCTGTAGTCTCAGGCTTGTAAAAATAAGACTAAGGTATTCCCTGCCTGTCGTACAAGCCGACTGAAAGAGTCTTCAGGTTCGTAAATCTCGAGGGTGGGAGCCATCAGAGCTCAATAAGCGAGCCTTAAGATGACGGCAAATGCATGGTGATCTTGTATTTGCCGTAGCACAGCGTGGGTGCTAATGAGGGCTTTGTCTTGCCGCGGGATGTTTTAACCAGAGTGCAGGGGACCACCGGTGCATTCCATAAGAGATCCCGGAGGTCCTCCTAATGCACTGAGAGAGACCAACGAGGGGGTTAACGCCCCACATAACCTTGTGTTTCCCACAGAAGCAAGGTATATTTTAAGAAGATTTCCGCCGCGATAAAAGAAAAAAAATAGGTACCACCAGCGTCTGTAGTAGCCGACAAACAGTACTGTGCAAACATTACTGTGTTCCAGTTTTAATGTACTTAGTACGTCGATAATCTATGGATATATATATATATATGTTTGTGTATATATATATGTTTGTATATATATAGTATAAGCTCAGTAATTTCACTATTATCACATGATTTTTGTAGTAGGGAGCAATATAACTCTATTAGACGTATAAGTTGACACATCGATAACTCCAGCTGAGGGCACCCCACAGTGTTATTACGTACATTGCGAAGGAGCAGTAACAGCGAAAATCGTTAGTTAATAGCTATTCAGTGTCCATAAATGTTTATGTTAAAAATCATAATAGGTCGCCTTATAATCGCTTGATACGATTTTTACATACAACAGCAATTACTGCACGGTTTTGACTATCGCAACATATATACGTAATAAGCCTGCGAATTTGCGAAAATGATCGTAAAAGTTACTCCCACCCCTCAATTACCTGATGGTATAGGATGATAAACACTGCACCAAATCATGTTGATCGCTTTTAAAACAACACGTGAAGTCAATAATATGCGGCCAGTACTGTGTTCAGGTTTGAAAGACGCTGGACTTAGTGAAGTTGCCGGAATAAATAATTATCTAGTGTCTCAAGACGACGAGATCGATGTGTTGTAGTATATGTTGTTATTGTAAGAGATTCCACCCCAAAATCTTACGGAGCCCAAGTCAACCTCACCTGCACGCGGTGCACCCTGCTGAATAACGCTCGGTGTTAAAAATGCTAAAAAAGCTCTGACCACCCACCAACTCGCATTAGGTCAGCGTGGTGGGCTAAGGACGTATTCCTCTCAATGAACTCTAACAAGGACATCTTTGTGGGAGGCTTAGCTGTCCAGCAGTGGACGCCTATCAGCTGATAATGATGATGTTATATCCTTACCCAATACAATATCATCAAGTGAACATCCAACTCGTCTGGTCGTTTAATTAAATAATGACCTGATAATTGTTTTCAGCGGGACGTTCACCTGATAGTAAGTGATACGCCTGACCATAACATGGCTCTGATTAGGATGATACACAGCACCATATAGTCCTCGACGCCTGTGACCTGAGAAATGTAGTCTCGTTGTTACAGTTATTTCACTAGATGCAGCGCCTCCAGGAACACAGTAATGTTAGCATACTGCTGTTTGTCCTGTCTGGCGCTGCGGTGGTACCTACCAGCAGCAGAGACCTACCACCAGTAGTAATATTGAACAAAGAGTATTTATTATATAAAGTATGCTGCTGTACTCTATACTTGTCGCTGGTTATTAATGGAAGGTGGATGACGATGAATTTCCGTCATCGGTTATTATCGAGACGATTTTTTTAAAGGCAACGTTAAATCTGCACAATCTGTCGTAATCATCATCGAATTCATCATCGATCGTGTGGGAGACGGGTTAAGCCATTCCCACAACGCCCACCGTTTTGGACAAAGCGACTGATGAAGTTATGTCTGCGCTATAAATGAAGAATCATTTTTGAAAATGTCTCTGTCGTAATATTAATCTGTGCGATATGAAACTATTTAATATAATAACTCTTTTAAACATTTTCTATTAGAGATCCTTTGGAACGAGATAATTACTCTCATACTTATGTAGTAAATAAATAAGATCAAATAGGGGAGAAAAAAAAACCCTGTGCGGTTCCGGTACATTTAAAGTTGTTCACCATAAAACCTTTGTGCTGAACTCAAACAAGCAACAGGACACCTGAACAAACAAACAAATGTTTTAATTCCATCAGTTCCCTACGGCATTTTTTTTGACCCCCTGTATCATCAGCCCTTACTATATTCTGCAAACAGTAATAGTGAAGAAAATCTTTTACACAGACCATTCAATATGTCAAATTGTTCAATGACTAACATCTCCATTAAATTGCATCAGACCACTGTTGGGCATGGAACTGTCCAAACAGCATATTTCCAGGGAACGTCCTGTTTATCACACCTAATGCTTCTGCAAAATAGTTTCCATGTACCTTACCTTTAGGCATTTTTTTTTTAAATCGTTCCTCTGCGTGTTACATTTACCATCAGGGTTTTTTAGCTCTATTTCCTACCCGTACTCGCCTTTAATTCTCTGCTCATCTTTCAAACTTCATTTCTCTATCATTCTCCATTCCAATGCCTCTCATTCCTCTTTCTCGGGCGAAGACCGTCGTTTCACGCTTTTCCTCACAACTGAAAGAGACCTGACGTACACGAATCTTTTCAACACAAAGGTCCGTCGTTCGGTTCCGGTTTTATCATATTCGCATATGCAGCTATAAGATATATCAGAAAAACATTACAGTGCTCTCGATCTTGACCACCTAAGGATCCTTTTGTGTACTTTATATGATGTGTAATTTTGTCACTCCTTTATATAAAAAAAAGGGATAAGCACAGCGATTGTTACGGCGCGACCGGCGGGCGACTTCACGCTGGGAATTAGGAACCTCTTTACATTTCCCCGCATAAAAAGATATATCGTAGATGACAGACAGCCTGAAACACACGTCAAGATGACACAATGGCCGGAATCTCTGCTGAAATGTGTCCCGGCGTACACTCTCTTTTACGGTAAGGAATCTTCTCACAACATAAGCGTCCGCCGCGCCGCCCGCTCCCGCTCTAAAGTGGGCTTATTCCTCAAGGTCTGTAAATCCGCAAGGCGCAAAGCCATTTTGCACGCTCGGTAAACTCTGAAACTGGGCCAAAGTAGGCTTTTGCGAAATGTACAGGATTTTTTTCAGTCAACCCTCACTATTTGTGCGCTTAAGAACTATTTCTCCTGAACGCGTCGACCACGCGCCCCGGAATATGAGGTACAATTTTTTTAAAGTATTATTTTCCTTTTAAGCCTCATGCTATTAGCTAATCCTTTTAAGCTTGGCTTAAACAATTAACAAGTTTTATAACCTCACTTAAAGAACAATACATTTAGAAGACCCTAACTATTATATTTGTCATTTTAATTGCTTAAACAATAGACCATTACTGGTGGGGGTTAATGTAGTCATAACATGTATTTAGATAATACGATACATCTTAAAATGTTAGCTTATAGAACTTGGCCGAGCTAACTTCAACAAAGAGATCGATAGACGCATTCGGTTTTGGCTGGGCAGCGTTTGGGAAACTCTACCACATCCCTCACCTCCCAAATACCCACCCCAATGTCTCAAGACGAAAGTCTAACCAGTGCGTCCTCCCCATCCTTAATTACGGCGCAAAGACATAGCATCTGAACATCGGGCTGGTCCACCGATACAACGTAGCACAGCGAGCGATTGAGAGAGCTACGCTTGGTATTTCTTTAAGTGACAAAATCCAGGACGAAGAAATTCGACGGAGAACTAAAGTTGTCCACGTAGATCTCGAAATCTGCAAGCTGAAGTGTCAATGGGCCGGCCATGTCTGTCGTGTCAGTGACAGCGAATGGGGGAAAAAAGTCTTGGAGTGGAGGCCGCGTATAGGTCGCAGAAGTGTGGGACGATACAACGTCCTCCCTCCCGATGGACCGACGACATCATCATGGCGGTCGGAGGTGAATGGATGCAAGAAGCTGAGGATCGCATTTGATGGAAGACATTGAGGAAGGCCTATATCCAGCAGTGGATAAACAAAGGCTGATAATAATAAAATATCTATTCATGTATACATATAGGTATGTTCTTATCATAAATGTAGTCTTTAAGAGACCATGGCTAAAGCCAGTCAAGGAAGGAAGAACCGCAGACATGTGCGGAACGGTTCACGTAGACCTGCTGTGAAATCCATTATTTGATTTTTTTTTTCTGTGATAACAGAGAATGTTTACTATACGCAGTCATCCGTCTGCTCTTGCCAACAGCTCCAGATCTGCGAGACCGACGGAATCGAAGGATTAAGCGACGAAGAGTCTGCAAGCGTTGGGCGTCGTCGGATTGTGGTTGTCAAAACGCTCTGGCGCGGCTGCCATAACGATATCAAGTAAGTATAAACCATACATAAGTTAATTGACACCATCACTACATTGGTTAAGTGAAACAGCTGCCGTTGACTTGGTGCTAAGTGATATACCTGCCGCCGACAATGAGATGCTGGACAGTATGAGCATTAAAAATGTGTTTGATTAACAGAGCGGCGTTTGCCCGCGAAGCTACCTGGGGGGCAGGACTGAAACACCCTCAACTAGCCAGGGTGTTAGGTTTGAGCCTGCTAGAACCCCCATGCGCAGCGCTCGATCGAGGCAACGCTGCTCCCCTCCCAACCATCCTGAAAATGAACAGGAAATTGAAGTAAGTCAATGATTCATTTTGTTATTTTTAAGATCAACCGCACCTACTTGACTGTACAGATAAAATGTTGCAACCCTCATTTAAATCGATTTACACCCTTATATATAATCCCACTGAAAGGCACCATGTCACCCCATTATTTAACATAATTATATCTGATACAGAAACAATTAAAAATTAAATAAGTTTCCTTTTTACTAAAATTGATTAAGGGTAAAGTTTTCTCACCCTTATCTAAAGTATGCTTTTACTAACAAACATTTTACTAAGAGATCGACTACTATCAAAATATATAATCGATGAGGGTAAAAGAAAAATTGGATAATATTCCGTTGTGGAAGTAACCGAAGGTTTTGGTGTTTAGACACGATAAACAAAGGGGATACGTGCCTTAGGAAATCCTGAGGATCATAGAATTGGTCTCATACCCATGGTATCCAAATATTTTTTTTTTGGGTTACCATGAATACTACACACTTACTGTAGCGTAGTCGATATAACGTTAAAAGCCGTACCTTGATCATAGTATATATGTTGTATATCCTAAAAACATAACCCATCACCTTTCTAAATTACTCATACTATCATCATCATCTTCATAATCGTTCATCATCAGCCGATAGACGTACACAGCTGGGCATAGGCCTTCTCCAAAGATCGCCACGTTTTTAGGGGTTCATATGGGGTGGATTTTATCCGTTTCCCACCACGCTGGCGCAATGCCAATCGGTAGGATCCAGAGCCGTTTGTCGATTAGCAGGGTTCACCACGAGCAGGTGAGGTTGGCTTGGATCCCGTGAGTTGCTGTGCGAGAACCCTAGCACCTAACTTACTACCTTATCTTTACCTTACCTACTTTACTATACCACTATAAAGTTAATTTGCAGACGGTGACCATGTACCATCAGATGTTCATCACCACTTGAACTGCTCGATCTATACATCATTTCAAGGTCGTGTACGCTTCGTTACAGTTATTCGAGTTTGATACACATATGCTGCCAGATCTCAGCCGGCATGAAGTATCTGGAATCATTCGAGTTAGTACACCGCGATTTAGCAGCTCGGTGAGTCAGCGTCATCCTTTTCTTTTGGTTCCATGGGGAAATCTTCGAAGGATACCCGGATTCTGGAGGGAAGTCAGGGTTATGTGAGACTTTTACTCACAAAAACCTTCTTGGCCCTCTGCATCAGTGCATTCGGAGAGACTCCGGGATCTCTTATAGAACCGGTGTCCCTCTACACTTTGTGTTAGCATGTCCCTGGGGAGGGGCATAACCCTCCTAGGCACCATCGCTGCGCCATACGCTGTCCCACGCAGGTTCGCTTGTTGAGCGATAAGCTCCTCCACCATCAAGGTCCACGAAACTCCTACACCCTTTTATTTTGCTTCTGCGACAGGCAGCGGGTACCTTAGTCCTATTCCTAGCCCGAGACTACAGCTGGAGTCAGCGTCATCCTGACATAATACCTTGATCATGTTATTAGTATAACTGGTGCATCTTTGTTGACTCCAGTTTGATAATACTTCGTTTGAAAAAAAAAACAAATAGTTACTTCCGCCTTCTCTTTGCAGCAATATAACAGTGACTGAAGATCTTAATGTTAAAGTCTCCGATTACGCCATGTTCTGCGACGAGTTCTTATCAGACTACCACCTAATGGCTGACGGATGCAGATTCCCGCTGCGCTGGATGCCCTGGGAGAGCCTGTTGTTGGTGAGCAACTTATTTTCAACACATCTCTACTTGTTTACTATTTCGTAGTGAATCGTGACGTCATCGTACGACCCCTATGAGTAAGGCAAAGTGGATATGGTTGGTGTACCTATTGTAGTTATGACCTGCAGCAACCCTGAAACGTAATAAATAAATATTTATAATAATTTTTACTGGTGGAAGATTTCTTGCTCCAAAACCATCTAGGTGAGACCAGGCGCCCAATTCTGCCGTAAAGAGTATTTGAGTGAGTAAGCTGCGACGTGATGAGCGGAGAAGCTGAAGAAATTTCTTGAGTAACTCTTACGTCCATCTCAAGTTCATTTTTACTATGAGTATATAACTTTTTTTATTTCTTCAGGGCATATATTCACCCTCCAGTGACGTATGGTCGTTTGGCGTTACCGTATGGGAAGTACTTACTTTCTGTGTCGTGAAACCCTTTGACGAGATGAGTGACCACCAGGTTAGTACGACAGATTATACCTTAACCGTTTATACCAGAAGACGATGGGGACGCAGAACAGCAGTGGTGTTAATCAGCTAGATGTCTGCCGTTGTGTTCGGTTTGTGCAATCAGCATCATCGTTAGCCTGCGCTTGCGTACGAGTAATACTGTGCGTTGCCAAGTTGTGTGTATGTGTTTGTGAATAGGTCGCTTTGTTTGTCAGGTGGTTGGAAACGCGAACGAATGGAAGCGCGGCGGGCGCGGAGCTCGCGTGCCAGCAGCGCCGCCGCCCCGCTGCCGCCGCGAGCTCTACGACCTGATGCACGAGTGCTGGCGGCGGGAGCCCGAGCACCGCCCGCGCTTCTACGACCTGCACCGCTTCCTCGAGCGGATGACGCACGGCTACCACCCGCAAATCAGGCGCTAGATTATACATCATCAGTTCCTCACATCAGCTAACAACAAGTAGACAGATTAAAGACCAATACAATAGCGCGGCATTAGTTCGGGGGTATATTGATAGACTATAGTCCAATGGAAATAGCTGAAGTTTACCAAGTTGCTATAACTGAAATGATAAGAACCAAACCTGGATTGACCGGAAATTTGGACTTGATTTCGCTACTATAAATATACCCTCGAATTATATTAAATAAACAAAGTCTGGTGTTTCCGTGAACGCGACGCCAACGCGGACGTCATGTCACGCAGACACCCTCTGCATCAGGGACTGCGACCACGGCCGACTCTGGACGAATTCAACGAGACCGTCAGAGCTTCACCATCTAGTCATTAAGTATTTAGCTATAGTTGTTTTTCTCGAGTGTTGGCCAGCTCACTGAATAAACAGTATTACGGGCAGTATTACGATAACTTCTAAGCTTTCAAGTATTCCGTTTACTTGTTAAATGCATGTAATTCCTAGTTGTAATCATTCTCTAGCTTTAACAAGTATACAGAGATTAGCGTTTCGGATGTAATATCTATACGGAGTAGTGTTGCTATATATACACGGGCGAGAAAACCTCTGAGTGGCCTTTTATACAGGTAGTCATGGATGCGTAAGGGTTGCTAATTTAGATAGGTAGTCTTGAAATTGTGGAATGTGATCGCTGTTTGGAGGTCAGCCCGTGCTCTCGTATCGATTTCACCATCACACGCTACGCAATCTCGTAGTAGCTGTAGCTATTGATAGGGTACCTTCGACTCTTACCCCCCGGCGCTCCCTGTCCGGCGCTCTCACCGCGATCCTTCCCTATCGCCGCCTCGCGCGGTCCTCCTCCATGCGGGCACTACTTAACGCTCTCAAAGAATTCACGGGCTTCGGGCATTCGCGATATCGGCTTTAATATCAAGTAGTGACCTTCAAATTGTAATACCTTGACGCGCCGAGTTCACTGGCCCCCAGGAATCGGCCCTAAGGTGGTTGGAGTCATTGAACTACTCCATATCCAGGCATTATTCAATCGGCGCATGGAGAGCTTATGTCCTATAGTATATCCAAAATCAAACTCCTATTTTTTTAACCTGTTTTATACGTTAAGATTTTTACACTTTAGGCGGTCTATCTTCAGGGCTCCCCCCAAGCCCCCTTCGCTTCTTGTTTTCTTCGATCGGGCCTCCGACGAGTTGCGGTTTACACTACTATGGAAAATATGTTTTAATTTACTGGTGGTAGGTCTCTCGTTACCGGAGACCGTCTAGGTAGGTACCACCGCAGCGCCTATTTCTACCGTCCAACAGTACTGTTTAAACATCACTGTGTTCCGGTTTGAAGGGCGCTGTAGCTAGTTTAATTACCGCGGTAACGAGACTCAACATCTTATGTCTCAATGGGACGAGCACAACTGTCACATGCCACGCTGTTATGGGCAGGCTTATCACTTACCACCAGGTGAACGTCCCGCTCATTTCGTCGCTTGTATTCGACTTCTGCTCCTGTACCACCTGGTGGTGTTAACCGTATACTACGTTTAAAAATTACCGAATTACCCATATACATTTAGACCTTGAACTGATCCCTTTCTATTATTAGCCAGTAAGGATACGTATTAATCAAGTAAAATAATAAACGTGTAATCATTAATACTATATATAATATATTATTCCCCACCGGCACCAGCCCGGGTATACCACGGCAACAACAACGCACACCTACCATCAGATTACTTTGAACATGGGTGGAAATATCTGTGGAACGGGTCCTGACATCCATTCGTACCGGTTAGACCGTAGATTAAATAAAATTTAATTACCCTTGAGGAGCCAGCTGAAAGACTAAAAGGGGTGTATAGCAAACAACAGCCTTCACATCTACTTAACACATTTAGACATTGTGTACAACTTACTGGGTCAACAAGACTTAACATCTAAGTCGCGAGGCGGCGAGCGCAATGATGCTGCGTGAACATCTCAACTCGCATCACTTTATCACCAGTGGAACATCTCCCCCGTCTCGTCGCTTCGTTATAGATAAGGCTTGAAACTATGAGTGCGAGCGCACCACCACCAAGCGCTCGATATAGCGATATATATTTTTTGTTATAATATATATATTTTTCATCCCCTTACGTGATATTCTCTTTGAAAGCAATAAAAGATTAGACTGTACATATAGGCGAGGTTAGTCATAAGTCCAGGTGTATGATAATCAAGGCGGTACTATGCGACCACTTTATCAACTGCAACCCCCTGGTCCCCATCATTCTCATATCGCTTCTTATTATCGGTGCGCGGTGCAACTGGGACGGATGTGTGTGTGCGTGTATGCGTGTGTGCGTTAATTTGCAATACAGCTATGTATATATAGGGGCTGTTTTATTATGTAGGCACTGGTGGGAGGTCCTCGCAAGGGCCGCCTAGGTAGGTACCACCGCGGCGCTTATTTCTACCGGCGAACAGATGTGCGCTTACTGTTTAACGGTAAGAAGGGCGCCGTAGCTAGAACTATTACTGGGCAAAGTGGACATAACATTATATTGTCTCGACGGGGGTGAGATTGCATAGTCGCGGGTACAGTATCTATAACGCGCACCAAATTCATCTCGTCACCTTCGTCTTAAACGTTTGTATTATATGTAAATATAAACGCTGCTTTTTTTTTTTAATTACGGCCCTTCATTCATCATTAGTGGTAAGTCATTTCGACAGTCAACAGGGTGGTGCAGTGTATAGAGGAGGTTTAATAGTCCGGAAAAAATTTGTAAATAAGGTTGCAGTATGAGGTAACTCCTGCAATATCAAAATTGTATATTACCGCTTTTTTTATTGTACCCAACCAGGTTTTGAGGAGGTGTAGGTTAAGTTGTGTCAATTTACATAATTTAAGTGAAATAACACTTAACATTATGTAAATTACCCAATAATGTACATATTAAGATTATGATTTATTATCGGTTTCCTATACTTTATCGTTTTGTAATTATTATATATTTACGTTTACAATAGCTCGGTTGAATTATTAACGTTATCACTATTAATTCTATTTACGATACGTTTAGATTTTTTTTTTTATTATACTGTTATTATTATTATTGAATTTAAATATTTAGTTGTTGAGCCGCATTTCTTGTGAAAACTTTAGTTGTAAATAGTATAAAGCGCGTGTAAATAAAGCAACGCCTACTCTGTAAATACGCTCGCTTTCGTAGGAAATAGTAGAACCAGTAGTGTGTAGATTCCCTAATCGCTATACACTGACAAGAACACCCGTATGCACCCCTACGTCGTAGCTGGCTCCAGAGACGCTACCATTCCGTCGTCCACAGCCCCTAACAAACCACCCCGGCCCACCTAAAAGTAACTATTAACCAACTTAATCGATAAGGAAACGAGTTAGTTAAGTTGTGTGTCGCCGTAAGAATATATTTCATTTTCTAGAGTTGTAATTGTACTTAACTATGATAATTTAGTTATATTTGGCGCGAAATACGATAACTAATATGTGGGTTCCGTACAACGAATATAAATGAGATGTTATGTAAAAATAAATGCACGTCACTGAGCACCAAGGCGACTGATGCTCGCTTTGTTCCGGTCGACCTTGGATCGCTCACCGCCGACCGTATCCGGCGGCGGTTTTTAAATAGTATTTCCATTAACTTGTTTCCCGTTGGTGTGCTTTTGAAAAGTTATTTAAATGTTTATTATAAAAAAAAAAAACCTTTAATATAATCTTCGATGTAACGTCCTGTAGGTTACGGATCTGTGTACGACTCTTGAGGTCTGGACTGTACAGCACCTGATTGAATCATTTGAACTTGGGCGCTCGAAATCTCTACTATCATATCATAACTATATCAAAAACCTCTACTTTGAATAAGTTCACATTCGTATCACTTTCAATTTATTTAATCGTATGGAATATTTATTAATATATTTATTATTGTATTGTCCATATTGACATCGGTATAAGGAAAAGGATGAGGAGATCCTCTCGCAGGTACAACATATAACATCACCCACTCGCTGCGAACGGCTCCTTTGGCTGAAGTGTTGGGACCAAACGTTATCAAAATGCAAACCATTCGGTATAGATGGCTGATCGTTTCCTTTAAGTATACGTGGAGTAATATCACCTAAGGTTGTGACCCTTCGATCAGCACAAGATGAGATGAGCATTTTGATTTAAAAAAAAAACTGTAGTTATTTTGACTGCAGTCCAAACTTAACACTCCAACGCTGAAACGTTATCCAGCTGAATCGTCGAAGTTGAGCGATATAACCGGAAACGGGCGTGGTGTTTCGCACATACATGTTCACATCATGTACTCTCTGTCTCTCTCTCTCTCTCTTCAATATGTTGTTGTTTATGAGGATTTCGTTATAAACGATCAGTGCGTTCGTCGGAAGGTTTCATGTGTTCCACAACCATTCTACTCTCTTAATTAAGCAAGTTACAAAATTGATATTATTCTTAATCTCCAGACATATCATACTTTGTTTGTATTTAACTTACTTATTGATTGTATTTGATTGCCTAACAGATCAATATACAATTATGTTAAGCATCGGTTCAGTATACCAGCGTCATCTTCTATCACTAGATTGCCTGAAATAATCGATGATATCATTATGCATCATTATCAACCGACAAACGTCCACTGCTGGACATAGGCCTCCCTCAAAGATCTCCACATCGCTCGATCCTACGCAGCCTACATCCAGCTGCTTCTCACAATCTTCATCAGATCGTGGGCCCACCTAATGGGGAGACTGCCTGCCATTGAAGATAACACCATAATTCCGCCTGAGCCTCTCCAATGTGTCATATGGAGTCGCAGGCGATGTATTTATTTGATAATCGAATGTATACAATATCAGCACTACGACCCCCACTGCTGAGCATACATGCCTTTCTCCAGGATCTCCCTACAGATCCGGCGCGCGCTGCTCGCATTCAGCAGCTCAGCCGCTGTGGGCGGGAATATCGCTTGCCATCAGGTTTAGGTCCCGCTCCTCCCGCCGCACACAGCAATCATTAGGTTTTCTACAGGCAATCTAGCTTTCAGGAAGATACACGGCGACCGTTAGACAGTCGGACACATGCTGTACAGTTTTCATTTAAGGCTGCCATTATAAGTGGAGCGCTAACCGGTTACAACGCGTAAAGTGGTGATGACAGAACGTTACGTATACTTTCTTACCCTTTTTTCGATTCTGTAACTGATTAACCGCCCCCCACCTTCCTTTCGTCGTCTATAATTGTATAATTGTGCTTTTATTGAATATTTGTTAGATAAGTGAAATTTGTGTATATTGAAATTTTTGCGCTAATCGCTCTAAAAATGAAATCAATTCTGTAGGTACATTAAGTAATCAAAGACTTTTACGGCAAAATGCCTCCTTTTTATGTAATTTTAAATGTTAAAATAAATGTTAATCAACATATCGAAACAATTAATGTTGTCTTATTTAAAACCACCCCCTCCCTCCTACATATGTTATTATTATTAAGTTATAAACGTATATATGCACCTGGTGGCACCGAGGCACTTGAGACGACATACGCTTCATCATGATGAAAGAGGTCAATCGGCGACCCCTGGCCGCTTATAGTGGGCCTGGTGAAAAGGCTTCAAGTCGCACAGGGACCAATGGAAAGGGCTGTGCTCGGGGTTTCTCTGTGTGATCAAATCAGGAATGAGGAGATCTGCAGGGGAACTAAGGTCACCGACATAGTCCAAAAGATTGCTAGCCTCAAATAGCAATGGGCAGATACAACAACGCTCGAAGGACAGACAGCCGATGGGGCACCAAGGTCCTCGGACGGCGACCGCGTAGTGGAAGACGCAGTTTTGGGAGGAAGGTGGTCCGATGATCTGGTGAAGGTTGCAGGAAGCAGCTGGATACGATCAGCGCAGGATCGATCGATGTAGAAGTCTTTGGGGGAGGCCTATGTCCAAAAGCGAACGTCTGTTGATAATGACACTGCATCTCATTGACCTCGTCGCCATGATACACCAATTGTTAAGTATAAGTATAGACAAATTCCGGAATTGTACTAACACCGGAAACTGATTATATGAATAATAAAACTGGCCCAACTTATGACGGTTGTTTCCGGGGGTGAACTTCCTCTGGATTGTGATGAGAAATCGCGACCTCACTGTTATTCGAAGCAGTAATATTATAGTAAGATTTTCTGATGACCTTGATGGCTGTCATCATCTCGCCTCATAATGGTTCTGCTGTTTGCTCGGCAGTTTTCCTTCAAGATGTTATTAAATTAAAGTCATTTATATAATTGATTCTGTTTATTTTATTTTTTTATTAATTAACAACAATTTTAGAAATCTTATAAAAAGATATAAAACATAACCGCGTGTTGAAACAAACTTAAACTACAACTTGTAGAGAGCTGCACTGAATTTTTTTTTTTACATTAACTTGTTTAAAAAATTTCATTAAACACTATATAACATTTTCTCGCACAACTCGCAGAACCCTAGCCAGCCTCACCAGCTCGTGGTCCACTGCTGGCTGCATAAATCACGCGGGTTTTCTTTACAAAGCTACGAGATGAGGGAGACGTTCACCTGATGGTAACACGCCTTTCCATAACAACGTGGCGTTAGTTAACATGGTATAACCAGCATCACATTGTGCCTGTCGCTTTGATACAAACAAGTCGAAGCTCTTTACCCCAGTAATTACACTAGCTATAGTGCCCTTGTAGGGGGTGTACGGGTTACCGCACAACTACTCACGGGATCCAAGTCAACCTCATCTGCACGTGATGCACGCTGCTAATCGACAAACGAGGCACTGGCTGCCTCCAACCCGCATCAGATCAGTGTAGTGAGAAACAGCTCGAACCCCCATATGAACCCCCACATACGGCAGCCTTTAGTACCCAGCGGTGCCGGAAGCCATGCCGACTGTATGTGGAGATCTTTAGAGGGAGCCCATGGATGTCTATCAGCTGATGATGATGAAAATTTTCTCGAGACCCTCCGCTCATACCTTCGCGGCTCTGAATTTACAATTGTGTCAATATCACCTAGGTTCCGTACGTATAGGGAAACCGAGGGCTCCTTACACTAACTACCACTTGACATCAGACGAAGCTCTCACTAATGTCGTCATGTAAATTGAACTGGAAGCAAGATTACTCGCAACGTGAAGTGTACTCGTATAATTAGTATATTTACTACAATTAGTAATGTATACTTCTCTTCGACTTCATATCGCCATCGCCATCGTCACAAAACAAAACCGCGCCTGCCTCATTCAATAAGTTACAGTTAATTGTGAACTTAAAACATTAAAAATTAAACTATATCACTGGAGAAATAAACATTATCGAACAACAGTTAGATTACTAGTAAGTTGTATTATTTATTTTTGTGAGGATTTATATTAGTTAAAACTTAATATGTATATTATTTATTGCAATATATAATACTTATTAGTTACAGTATACATTATCTGTACTGGACAAATTGTTGGATAATATCGATCTCTACGAGGAGGGATCAAAAAGTAATGAGAACGACACACATACCACCTCGCTAAGAAAAATAAATAAATACTGCCATAGCTCAGATACATATTTGTAATATTGTTAAAAAAAAAAACCTTCGATTCTGTTTTGTTTTTTTCTGAATGTAGCCTTTCGTTTGCTTCGTGTCGGAACGTGTTCCCGGAAATGGAGAAAAGCGAAGTGCGAGCCGTTATTAAATAGCTCTGTTTGAACAAGTTAACGACGCAAGAGATTCATTGCGATCTGGAGGCAACATTGGGAGAGTCTGCTCCGCCATATTTCACTGTCGCAAGGTGGGCTTCTCAATTCCGAGTAGAGAGAACAAGCACGGAACATTACCATCGTTGCAGCCGTCACCACGTCCATCGACGTCAGTCACCCAAAAAAATGTTGCGAAAGTCGAGAAAATTGTATTGAGCGATCGAAGGGTTACCATCCGATACTTACTCGTAATTCAAGAAACGGGCATTTCATATGGAAGTATTCAATGCATATTGAAATAATCTTTGAATATGAGAAAAGTCTCCGCAAGATGGGTGGGGGGTGCCGAGAATGTTAACCGACACTCAGAAACAAAATCGGTTTGACATTTCGAAGATATTGTCGGACAAGTTTCAAGAAGATTCTGAAAACTTTTTGTCTCGTTTCGTAACAATGCACTAAACATGGTTCTAACGTTTTGATCCCGAGACAAAACAGCAATCTTCGCAATGGAAACGGCCATCATCACCGACCCCGAAGAAGTTTTTTGCCGTGGCATCGGCTGGCAAGGTTATAACCCAAATATTTTGGGGCTCAGAAGAGATATTGTTGATTGATTACCCAGACCGTGGAACCACTATTACAGGCCAATATTATGCAGCTTTAATTCCCAAGTTGAGGAATGCCATCAAAGAGAAAAGGAGAGGGAAACTTCGAAGAGGCGTGCTGTTTCACCACAATAACGCACCCGCGCACAGGTCGGCAGTGGCGATAGCTGCCATTCAGCAAGCTAGCTTTGAATTGGTTGACCAGATCTGGCGCGTAACGACTTTTTTCTGTTTCCCACATTAAAAGAATACTTAAGGGGAAACAGGTACGAAGACGATAACGAGGTGATGGATGCAGTGGAAAGCTTTTTGCAGGACCAAAACAAAACTTTTTTTTTTAAAGAAAATTCAAGTCTTGAAAAAGCGCTGGACTCGGTGTGCAGAGAGACTCGCAGACTATGTACAAAACTAAATGATTAAGTTATCAATAGTCATTATAATCTATCTCATTCTCACTACTTTTGATCCCTCCTGGTATATTGGGAGGTCTATCGACTGATGATGATGATGATCAAATATATTATGGAGCATGCGCAATATATTACAGAATGTAACATCTATGTATTCTTTTAATAAAAATATACACAATGAATATAGTCAACGCTGCCACATTACCACAGACTAACTATTGCCAGGACTTGTCCACCGACCACAGAACCGACGGTAACAACATAGTTTCTCGAAGCCGAACATCAGATAACATAAGAATTTGGTGATAGTATACCACTATACTGTGACATTTTATTTTTTATTTTTTATCCTAATGAAGATATGCCCTTTACATGGCGCATGATTGCCCTCGTAGTCCTAAAATGACAGGTTATAGTTATTCTCTATTCAAAATCCCAAATGAATCCCTGCATACGACAGCCCCTAGTTCCCGGCGGTACTGGAGGCCATGCTGACTGTATGTGGAGATCTTTAGGGGAGGCCTATGTCGATTCTAGCCAGTGCAGGTCTATTGACTAATGATGATGATGATGATGAAGACAGGTGGTCTATATGTACCATATTTTGAAGATATACCCTCCACAACATCTATGCATTTTATAGGGCTTATGGCGGATAAATGGTGAATATTTGCAGGTACATGTTTATTCTTAATTTCAAGGAAGATTACTTCCAATCAGTAAGATGAAAGCCTATGTCATATCAATAATGAAGGGTAATTAACTGGTAGCGTCATTTATGCGCTCCTTGAGAAACCAAGAAGAAACATTTATGTTTCATCATTGTAGGGTCTAATCAGTAATTGCCAGAAAAGCTTGACGATAATCTCGATTTTCTAACCATAGCCGACAAGTGGTTATTCAAAGCTTCCTCGCACTCTCTGGTGGTAAACGCGGTTAAGTTCGCGATAATATCGCCATACCAAAATGTCTCGCTCAACAATCACGACCCCACTACAATCGCCTCAGGCGGAACCACCTTATCCACCAAGTCTGGTACCATCATTAAACTCAGCATTCCGAACACACACGCCATGTTCACAAGACTCGCCCTGAGTTCCGAGACGATTGACAATCACCCCAAGTTGTAGACGAAAGTAGTCCAAGAGCGGACTCATCCCATCTTCGCCAGACTTGTCGATATAAAATAAAAGTCACATGTAGCCTCTTTTCATCCACTATTTAAAGTAACGGCTACTAATAATTCCATCAGCCTTGGCACAAGGTAAACAAGAAGAACTAACTATTCGTACCAACAACCGTTGACTCCATATTTCTTTCCACCGTGAGACGATCCATGTTACCTTCCAAAGCTGACGCTTATAGTGCATAGAACCAATTCAAGACAAAGAAGTCGATGTACTAAGACAAAAGAAGAATAATAGCTATGATTGTGAATTTCATCAGTCTATCATAAGCCTTTATGGAGCGTGTTTATCACGTTGCGCATCTGGTGGATTCAGCCATCAGAGATATCTCGCTAAAGCACGTCTCACCACCTCATTCTTATGGCCATTAATCGAACAAATTCTTAACGTTAAGAAATTTTTAGTCTTCCCTAACCGAGGTGAAGAGCGTTACCACACTCATGGTGACAAGATCTAATGTATGGTGAAATAGACAGGAAAAACGGTCACGCTGTCTGATTGCAGTTACAGCAGCGGCCTCCACCGCGACAGACCTCTAAGGTCCCGCAACATAGAAATGCTCGAAGCCACAGCCTTTGCCTCGGCTTGACGAGAAATTACAACCGATAGAGTTTTGTCCTACCCTGTCAAGTATACGACCTGATACCAGGATAGAAACAATCATCTTCTTGTGACGTCTCTGTGGCCTGGATTGTATGTATCATGCTCGTGACGGTGTACTGATGGTCACCACTCTTAGCGCAAATACACGAGGTCTGTTTGCGGGAACCGCGCTAGGGAGCAATAGAGAATGGTTGGCCCTGGAATGAACTTATCAAGAAGCTGGACGAAACCAATGTGGGCGCGTGATCAAGAAAGAACTAGGCAAATTCAGACTATGGATTTCTCCTTTAAAAGAAACTCAGATCCTACTTTTGAAAGAAGAGTGGTTGACACGCTTCTTCCAACGATCCAGAAACGAAACGCACTGCTGCCGTTTAGCCAATTATGGATCAGACTACCTGGTCTAAAGAATTGGAAATATCCAACGAGGAGTTGGGGGCCAGACATAAAGCTCCTCAAAGAAACAGCGCACCAGGCCCAGTCAGGAGTGCTGGTCAGGTTGGTCTTTAGAATATCGTCCTGTACCCTATCGTAATGCAAAGTAGGTGGAACATCATGGGGGTGTTAGTCGGTGCACGGCGGACATAATATATCTTTGCCCTGGAGAGTTAGGTATTCGAACCCATTTTCCTCTCTTCTCAATAACACTGTAGTACTTTAACTACTGCACCAGCAGTAAAGTTTCCCTCAAGTAGAAAGAAGACAATGTTGGTCTTTTCAAAGAATAATGGACGGTTAGCAGACTCCCCCTCTATGTAGTAAAATAAATTCATAACTTTATTCTGCTGCGTTTAAAAAACCTACAGAAGTTTTCGAACTATTGTTTTAGCAATACACACTAAATACAATAAATTGCACCACCACCCTTAATACTATAAACCACGCATGTATATGTCCAGCGCAGAAAATGTATCAGAACATAATTACCTGGAATGTCAGTGGAGCCAGACTGTTTAAACCGAAACAGTCCAATGATCAACTGTATCTGACCCATGTAAACCTATAAAAACTAAGCAGTCTTAAAACAGATAAAATTCCTTAAAAAAATTAATAAAAAAAAAACAGAGTATTTGAATGCTGTTAAAAAAAATTAGTGTGAACACTATGTACACTAACTAGGCACTAACTAAAACTAGATTAAAATTTTAAATTATTTCTTTATTAATCTTAGATAATATAGTGAGAGCTTTCTGTTCATATCAAAAACTATTACTCACTATATTATTTTTGTACTGTAAAACCAATAAAAAAAAAATCCAAAATACTTTTCATCAAATGGAAGCTGCGTTGGCTCAGTAGCTCTTAATCCTGTCTGAAGTAGAGCTTCTGTGATAGGAAGCAATGTGAGGAAACCAACATGTTATAAGAACAGCATATGGAAGCATGTGACAAGCCGCACTTGGCCAGCAAGTGGTGATTAAATTATTGTGACACTCATTTGTGAATGTAGACCTCTGAAACTCTCATTTCAGTATTGGAAAGATTAAAAAGCTTTCATCATCACAATTTTGTCATCATTCAATTCATTTTCTACTTTATTTGTCATAGAGGGCCTTAAATAACGCAGATAAAAAATAAAATGGCCTTAAAAACTAAATGAAAATTTACAAAAAAAAATAATTCTTAACAGATCCAAAATAAAGATTATTAAAAAATCAAAAAATATTGAATAATACAAATGTATTATTTTGATTATTTAATATTTCCTGTTATTATATATATCTATTGAACTTACTACAGACACATAACCTACACATCGACGAACGCTTAGATCTGTGTGTTTGTTTATCCGGACATGTGAACATTATCTGTTGAAGAGTAAACATTTTAACACACTGGATGCTGTTACTTATAAACCTACATTATTTTCTGAGCGGAGATCTTGTTCTTTATTAAATACATATACAAAACCTGAGAGAGCTATGGGAAACCATTACCCATCACAGCTCGTTACAATACTTCTTCAGTACAATGGCTTTGTTGACACATTTCAGTAAATTATTTTAGTAGTATACATATAAGTAAATATATTAACGTTAGATCCACCCGCACTTGATCAGCATGATGGCATAAATATCTCTTTCAACCCGTCCCAGAAGTGGGAACATAAGGGGGTGGTATAAACCTTTTTTTTTTCATCTTTATCAATAATAAAAATTCCAAAAATACTGAGATTCGAAAACATAACCAAAATGAAATTTCAAAAATAATTATTCACTTAAAATTAACTGAGATGTTACCACTTCAGATGCTCATCACTAACTTAATTGTCCGTAAGTGCATTGGCAGGTAACTGGAAATAGTATTTTAATGATACTTAAGATCTGATGAAATCCCATTGGTTTATTGGCTCATTGGTGCACAACACCAAGGACAAAGGTTCATCACGATTTGCCCTCTCCACTCCCAAACACATACCAGCCGCTGTGTTGTATATGGGGCTACCGATCTGAAATGAATTTATGCAATGCCTTTAATGATCATTGGAACATTCGATGGAGACTGTTCAGGTGTACAAGCCTACTGCTGAACCATAGTGTGCTGACCAGGCTTAAAGAATATCATAGCTAGCAGAGAGATACAATACAAATACAATGTTGTATAGACAAAAAACACTGTTACCATCATGTCAGCAGCGAAGACTTATCTGGAGAACCTTATAAGATACCTATGCTTATTAACGAGATTTCCAGCTGATGATGATGACAAATTTGCTTTTTTAAAGAGGTTATATGATAAAACGTCAACTCAGCACTTTCCTAATCAACAAATCTATAACATCAGTTATGTTGCCCACAAGATGAAATACTCACTCCTCCTTTATGCTTCCACTGTTGAGAGCCTCCCAGCTCGTGGCACTTTCCCAGGATCGGCGAAGTGCCATAAACCGCGTCTAAGCACAGGATCCTTCCAAGCACCAACTCGTGGCGGTCCGTCTCAAACCACATCTGGCGGTAAGAGGAAAAGAGGCATGTTACATAGACAGATAACTGCACTGTCGAGATTTATCACCTCCTCATCTAAAATACTTGTTATTATTTTTACATTTACACGAATTTTTATAATGACAGTGATAATAATAAATAGCTCGCTTAATGTTCCCATAGTTTTTTTTTTATATCGACAAGGTAAGCGCTTGAACAGAATCCCAAGGAGCTAAAACCAGATCTTGTTTCGCAAATAAAGAATCAAGACATACATCAGCTAGCTGTTTGGGTTAAAGGATGTCCCTTGTCCCAGCAATAGCTATTGTTCTTGGAACAAAACGATTTCTTCACAATGTTTTCATTCAGCGGAAGATCAAGCTCAGCAAGGATCGAACGTAAGCCGGTTCATGACGCACAGCCTATACTACCACCATACTATGTATTGATTGATAACTAATGTTATTGACAAACTATAAAGCCTTACAATATAATCGACATCACATGAGATGACATCTCTCATGTGACCTTTTAATATACCTGCTCCCTACTACAACAGTATTAATATTTTAAAAAGTTAAAATATAATCGCATTATTTTTTTTTTTCATACCAAGACATAAACAAAGCATAGTTCATATTTTTATATTTAATGAAATTAATAAAGAATGCATCGCCGCCACAGTTTAATGGAGTACTTTAAAATAGACCTATGTCCAGCAGTGGACGTACATTGATCGGTGTACTGGACAATGATGTCCTGTATTTATTTTAAAATATTAAACTTATTCAGTTTCAAAGGACAAAAAAAAATTTACACTTTTAATTTCGCCAATGATCCAAAGCTAAAGAGCGTATTGAGAATTAATTAACAAAAAATTATAGGATAACGTTTAAATAATTTAACAATATTTATAACATTCAGGGTGAAAATAAGGGTGAAAAGTAGTCCAGCGCTGGCAGAGCTCAGAAAAAATACAAAATAAACTTTCAAAATGATATCTGATGCAGTCGAGTTACTGTAAAGCGAACTCAATAGTACTCTTCCGGTTTAAAGACGGTATCTATTGAAATTACTGGGATAACGAGATTAAACCGTTTTATTGTAAGACGGTATACGTTAGGATACCTTAATCCTAAATAACACCGCATTGTTATGGATAGGTGGGCGTATCATTCAGCATCATATAACTTCCTACTCTTCCCGTCGTTTATTCAAAAGGAATATAGCTGCAGTAACCACTTCATTTGGTAAACATTAAAGTTACCTTGTGATAGGCGGGAATTTTTATTTTTAATTAATTGCCAAAAAAAAATTATTCAATTTAGCATGATTGGGACCTGATTACTACTAAATGATACAAATCTTCAGAGCTCAATTGAGTGAGGTGTAAGGATTTTAATTGAAACTAATCTCTAAATAGTCATATGCCAGCATATCTCATTATCGCTAAAGCATTATCTTATATGGAATATACTTATCATATATAAATACACAAAAATGTCCGAATACACCATTATATATAAGCATACTTAATATTTATATAATTTTAAGTATAACAATTAGCTCCAAAAGTATTGACACTACACTACATCTAGGATCATTCAACAGGTCATCATAAAATTGGTCCTATAACTCTTTTATGAATAGTTTTTTTTTAATATCCGCTTCGCCAAAATTAGCATGCACTCACCACCCCCACCATAAATGTTACTATAAATGAACATCATTATATAAAGAAGAAGTAAGTAATGAAGACATTAAGTATAATGTACATGAACATCTCTCAGGATGGGTCAAGTCTAGTGGAGAATGTCAGCTAATGATGACAATCACTTGAAAGTAAACTGTGGACACTAAATAACCTAGAACAAAATAAACACACCAACAAAATTTTACAAATAACAATATAATAAAACATTACGTTTTAAGATAAATCGCTTAGTTATCTTGTCTCGCTTTCCTATTATATGGATAAAATATATAACCTATATGCAAAGCATACAAAGATACAGCTAACTGCATCATAGTAATGATGTTGATATACCTGATTTAACGTCCTGATACATTTCGCGAGCACCAGCCCGCTGTCCCTTATCTTGATACCCTTAGCACCTTGGATACACAGTGTGGTGTTTCTCAAGCGTATCTGGTAGGAATCTGTGTAGTTCCGCTTCCTGAAAGGAAAAACCCTTGCATATATTATTTTAATTTAACTACTCCCTTAACCAAGGGCCTAGGTGTATGCTATGTAACACCCAAGACCCTGGTGCAATGCAGAACTGTTGCAGAGTTTGGTTGACACTAGACATTTATCAAGACCGTCTGTGTAGCCAGAACAGCATAGCTGTTCCCGCTGTCAAAATATGAGATCCAGATTATTCCAAGTGAGCATACTTCACTATCCATAGCCCCAAAGCCAATTAATATCATAAAAATTATTGACCCATTGTAAATAAAAAAAAATACCTGGAGTGCCATGGTTGGAATTTGTTCTTCTCCGGATCGTTCAGTGCGGCCATACGTTTCTTTACTACCACATTCTCATCGGCCTCCAATTCTGGATAAACATTTTCGAGGTACCACTTGAATGACTTGCATTTGAGTCGTTCTCTCAATGCTCTCCTCTCTGATATGTCACCGATCTTCACATTCGCTGCTGATGGGCTTTGCCGTATAACTTTTTTCTGTAAACAGCATTAATATAAGGAACTTAATTAAAAACTATTAGTTTAATGCAGTATATATGTTTTTTAAGTTTGTTATGTAATATTATCTGAACCAGTGGTCCTCAACTATTTTTATCAGGCGAACACAGTTACAGTGGTCAAGGCAGCAATGTATGGGTAATGATTCCTAAAGTTTTAACGATTGTTTCAAATTATCTTAACCTACTTTAAACGCGAGATTTAAAATATATTAATACCAGATACACAACCAAGAGAGCCAGCCGGAGGTTGAGGATGGCTGATCTAAACCAATGGACATTCACCGCTGGACTTACATAGGTGTCTCGTAATGACACAGAACACGCTGTTTAAAGTCCAGTTGTTATGGTCACTTATAAATTTTTTCTATAATGATTTTTTCATTTAAATTGAAAAAGAAATATAGTAACCGTTAACATAACAAACACCGTAAGTTATTATAGCATTACTGAGAAAAAATAATTAAATTCATAGTAAACAGAATACGAATTCAAATTCAATATAATCTTATAACACACCACGTATTCATCCATCCATACGTGGGCCATGCGCATAGAGTTGCGGACCATAAAGTCCTCCTTTTCATTTAATCCATACGGTCTTCTCTTACGGAAGACGTGGCCCACTCTGCTGCATGGTAATAGCTCCAGCGTACCGCCGCACATCCAGATCTGAAACCATATAAATGATAAAACATATTTCTATACATGAAAGTTAACATTATAAGTTGTCAGTGAGCTACATTCTATCGGCTGATGATGATGATGAGCCATGTACAACAGTGGTCCCCATCAATCCAAATGATGGTGATAATGAATCACTGGAACCGTTTAAATGAACAATAGAAATGAACATGTTTATTCATTTTCTTACAAAAATTACTTTTAATTGGATTATATTATCAATCTACAATTATCATCTCCTTTCACGAAGACCATTTCTTTTGACTTGAAACGACACAGTCGATCCAGTAATTTTCTACAAAACTAGATCCAGGTGGAAATCTCTCTGTAGGATCACGAGCTACAATGATATATGCTAAATAGTAAACTTTTAAGACTTTTATACATATAGTGGAAATCTTACGACAATCGTTGTAGACTTACTTATATAACGAGACAATATCGATAGAGTTATTTCAAGTATTTAACTACCATCGCTAATCAATAAATGTCCACTACTGGGCACAAGGCTCACCCAATGATCGCTATAGTAATTTCCCGAGAACTGCACCAATAATAATACTAACCCTAAATGATATTTCCAAGTTCTCTCCGCCCCAGATGTTCATGCCCGCATCGTACTTGCCGATGTAATTGAAGTACTCTCGATATATCGCGAAGAGTCCCCCGGCCATCGTTGGCGATTTGATAGGCTTCACGAAGTCTTCCGGGTCTGTAGTGAACAAGGAACATTTTATTAACGACGTTGTATAAAATTAAAGTTAAGGCTGGTCAGCAGAAACACCATTACATTTTAATGTCCCTTTTGGTAAATTGTCCCATTTGAAATGCAGGCCCCAGTTGAACCCGCCTCTCACTAAGGGGCTCGCGGTGTACTCGAACGTGTCAGCGTTGATGACATCAATCACGGGCGCGACCGCCCGGTGTGAATAGCGCACTTTAACCCCGTCAACCCCATCGGCGAGGCGGTCCAACATCGGCGCCAGCCAGTCCTCGTTCACCTCTATATGAGAATCGAGGAACACCAACACCTATAACAACCAAATTTGAAAACAAACATTTATTGGCTATTGGTTTCTGTTATACGAATTCGTCTACGAAGACATTACGACGTAGAAGACCACATAAAGCCATCAAAGGTGAAAGAATAACAGTTTTAAAATAAAAAAAAATTGTAAATTAAAGCTGACAAAAAAAATATTTTGCACTAGAATTTATTAAGTGCATCAAGCCTATACCCGATCTATTCTCTTAATGATAATCTGACGATGATGATGATGAGATGATGAGATGTCTTCTTGCATCTAGAAAGTTGAACACAGCTTCTTACTCAGACTCCGGTTTAATTCTAAATGATAATAATCGATGGAATGTAAGGGGTCCCGCACGACAAATCACGGAACCCAATCTAGCCTCACCTGCTCGTTGCGCACCCTACTAATCAACAAACGAGGCTTTGGTTTCCAGCAACCCACAGTGGGCCAGCGTAGTGGAAAATGGCCTATGTCCCCCCATATGAACCTATACAAACGACAGCCCCTGGTTCCCGGCGATGCGGGCAGCGCAGGACCGATCGATGTGGGGATCTTTGGGGAGGCCCATATCCAGCAGTGGACGTCTATCGGCTAACGATGATGAATAAAATGTATAGACTCATTTAAAGATCTCCGAATACTCTTTCGTAAGCACTACATTACACTACCAACGGCAGTAAGAATGTTCCCAGGGTCATTATAATATCAAATATAAATATTAATGGACGTGTCACATACAGATATTGTTTGTCTATTATTACTTTCATACCCTATTACTATGTTAAGGTCCTGAGATACAAACCATGCTTAATTCAGGACCCGACAGATATCATGTGTTTACATATGGTTGTTAAAATTTTAATAAAATAAAAAATACATAGTCTTCAATTGAATCGTTAAGTCTATATCATCATCATTATCACAATAATTATCACGACATCCGAGACATCCACAAGCGGACATGGGATTGCTACACAGACCTTCACATCGACCAGTCCCGCATCCAGGAGTAAAATTTGAAATGTATATACTGAACCGCCTCATACCTTTTTTTTATCGCGGGGGAAATCTTAAAAGATACCTTGCTTCTGGGGGGAAGACAAAGTTATGTGGTGCTTGTACCCACTAAAACCCCTTCAGTGATCTGTCTCAATAAATTAGGAGAGGCTCCGGGATCTACTACGGAACGCATCGGTGCCCCCTCGCACTCTGGCTAAATCATCCCACGGAAGGGCAAAGCCCTCCTTAGTACCCGCGCTGTGCTCCGGCAAAAACAAGACGACCATACATTTACCGTCCTTCTAAGGCTTATTGAACTCCGAGGGCCCCCACCCTCAAAGCATACGAACCCGAGAACCCTTTAAGTCGCCTTGTGCAAGGAATACTTTAGTCCTATTCTTAATAGCCCAAGACTACAGGGCTGAACGACATCATACCTAACAAATTTATTACATGAGTAAATTTAAAAAAAAACTTGTTGATTCTCGAGCAATGAGTTACTCCGCATAAAGGAAATAATGGAATTTAAAAAATATATAACATATATATCACTAAACAGATTACAGAAGGGGCATATATAACGATTATTATGGGGTAAGGATGTACTGATAATTTAGCGTCAAAACTATTTAATTACAAAATGTCTCTGTGACCTCTGTTTCAACAAAAAAATAAAAATATATCTCCTGGAATATTACTTAAGTAGCACCATTATTTTTTTCTGTGTCCAATAATAAATGAAAAAAAAATACTTAATTTATATTTATCAACAGATGATACTGATGTTTAAACGAAAGGTGGGGAGAAGGAAATAGTCACGGTTGAGGAATATTAGGGAATGGACTGGCATATCTGGAGCGTCCGAAGTGTTTCGTCGAACCAGAGACAGGAAGGACTGTATCACGCTGATCGCCAACCTTCGCTAGTAGGAGAAGCACTTTAAGAAGAAGAAGAATGAACAGTCGAGGACGATGCAACGGTAACTAAACGGTGCCTAATGATAGTAAACCTTCTGAACTGAATTTTATGAGTTACTAATACATAAAATATCAGTACATTAACGAGTACGAGTTATACCGTGGCACCAGCGCTGCAGAAACAGCTCGAAGGATTGATAATGTCTACAGCGCTGGTGCCATAAAAGAGAGCACGGTACGGTTTTGGTTTCAACGTTTTCATTCTGGAAATTTTCACCTTCAGAACCAACCCGATGGACGACCGGAGGCCAAAGTGGAAAATGAAAAATTAAAGGCTATTGTGGAAGCGGATCCATCCCAAAGTACTTCAAAGATAGTTGCAGGCTTCGGGGTAAGTGATAAACAAAACTGTATTAACCCACTTGAAGCAAATCGGGAAAGTAAAAAAACTTGAACGATGGGAGAACTTGAACCTCATGAATTGAGTGAATCGAACTTGCGAACACGCGTCGACTGCTGCTGCTGTGTTACTTTGCTCCACCGACACAATGATGAAGGGATTTTAAATCGAATCATTACTTGTGATGAAAAGTGGATACTATACGATAATTGGAAGCGCTCGTAGCAATGGCTGAACCCTCGAGACCCAGCAAAATCCTGCCGTAAACGGAAATTGATACTCGGGAAAAGTTACTTGTGAGTGTTTGGTGGACCAGCATCGGTGTAGTTCAGTACAGCTTTCTAATATCTGGCCAAACGATTACGGCAGATATCTATTGTCAGCAACTGCAGACCATGAAGGAGGAACTAGCTGATAAACAACCGAAATTGTTCAATCGCTCTAGGCCACTGCTGCTTCACGACAACGCAACACCACCACCACACACTGCACAGCAAACAGTCACTAAGTTAGATGACCTACAATTAGAATGACTGCGACGTCCACCGTACTCCCCGGGCCTTGCCCCAACAGATTACCATTTTTCCAGTATTTGGACAACTTCTTAAAAGGAAAAAATTTCAACTCTAATGCGGCAGTCCAAACCACCTACAAAGAGTTTATTGATTCTTGCCCGCGTGGTTCTTTTAGTAAAGGGTTCAATGAACTACCTATGAGATGTCAAAAGTGCATAGATAACAACGGTGCATACATTGATTAATTAAATATATTTTACTAAAACAGTAATTGACTTTATATTCCTCTCGAACAAAACGCCAATTTCATATGTAAGGATCTAATATAATGAGCGTACCGTCGCCATCAAACTATTCTGTAGTTTGGCGACACATTAAATTGTGAATAAATATAAACATTTACCTAAAATAACATAAATAAAAAATACACATATATGTATAACATTTACCTAAAATAACATAAATAAAAAATACACATATATGTATGTGTATTTTTTATTTATGTTATTTTAGGTAAATGTTAAAAAATATATGAAAGGTATATATATATACCTTTCATATATTTTTCGTTATTCCTCTGGAAAGTCTGCATTCCTCCCACACCTCTCTATCTCTTACCAATATCTTAAAGTCGCCAACCCGCATGCCCAACTTGGAGACGTATGAGCAATACTACCCAATGGACAGAAACACAAATTGAATAACGAGCGATGGAGAGAGCTACGCTTGACATTTCTCTAAGAGACAAATTCCGGAACGAAGAAATTCAACGAAGAACTGAAGTTGTCGAAGTACCTCTCACATTCTGCAAGCTGAAGTATCAGTGACAGCGAATGGGGGAGAAAAGTCTTGGAGTGCAGGCCGCGTACATGTCGCAGAAGTGTAGGACGCCCTTCCTCCAAATGAACCGACATCATTAGCACCGTCGGACAGGGGTGAATATGAGAAGCCGAGGATCGCATTTAGTTGAAGATATTGGGGAAGGCTTATATCAAGCAGTGGTTAAACAAAGGCTGACTATATACGTATATATGTATGTTAGGGTGAAACACCGAAATCTGGTGAATGTCAACATTCACATAGTCGCTTGGTGTATGTCCGAAATATTTGCTAAACACCCTTATTTCTGACTTTCAGCGGTGAATGTTGAACATGTCCGACATTTATATTTTTTTCTCCGTAATTCGGTCGCGATACATTTTACGCCTCTCTATCTGAGAAGAATAACTAAGTTAAAACACACAGTACTTTCGAAATGAGAAAGGAAAATTATAGAACTTAAAAACTAACTTACTAACATAACCTAACCTAACAGCCAGTCGCCTCATTGTCGGCTCCTCTCTTTTCGACCTCGATCAGAGCATATCTGTGATTATCGGCATACACCGGTGAGGGTCCAAATGTACAAGAATGTAATAAAATATTCGATCTTTCACCGACGTATTTGGTGTTTGTTGACATTCTCTGATTTCCGTCTTTCACAGTAACATATACATATAGATTGTATACGCCCATTCTTCTCAGGTCCGAGTCACATCTTATGCGAATGGCTGCTAGATATTCACGTTTAATAATTGAAGGAATGGTCCATGTTGAATGAAAAATTTTAACTTTGAATTTTGACATTCAAATCACACTATGTTACTACTATTCATAATGTGTCATGTACATCACCGTTTGCATTTGATTAACACTAAATCTCAATCATTTATTAAAAAGGAGAGCTAACCTAATCTAAATACTTGTTAATATGTCATTATGAACAAAAGAAATAATGAATAAAAGAAAATGTCTCGATTAAAAAATTCAGTCTTGATTAAGAATACTTTACTGTATGATTCCATTATGTGGAGACAAAATAAAAAAAAAAACAATCAAAAAGTATTAAATAAAATAAAACTTGTTATGTTTGGAGACATACACTTACCTCTCCTACTGCATTCTCTGCCCCATAGAGTCTTGCTCGTATCAGGCCCTCTCTCCTCTGAGTCCTCAATATACGTATGTGTATTCCAGTGTGTAACCTTAAATACTTTTCTTGAGCTTTCTTCACTAAATTACCATTATTGTCATCATTTATGTAATCTACTAGGTTACTGCTGTCAATGTTATTTGTTTCCAACATCTCCTCGTCCTTTCTCATCAAATTGTTCAGGTCATTTACAGCATTGACAACACTTCCGTGTAATCCTTTCAGGTCACTGTAGTCATCAACTAATATGATCTCCTTTAGAAACCTGGGGTTCGTGCGATCCAGTATGGAATGAACTGATCTCATCAGAGTTTCAAAATGTTCATTGTAAAAGCAGATTATTATCGAAGCTTTGGGCAACTTCTTCTTGTATGTTTGGTTATGACACCTGTGTTAGTAAGTATTATTAACGATTATGATCACTTAATAAAACAAAATAGTCTGTTATTGAAATGAAGTGGATATGAAATGTAATTTCAAATCAAATAATATAAACTCACATTTTATTTCTAGTATCAGGAATCATTCTATGGTTTCCGATTCTCTTTGAGATGAGCGCATTAAATGCGTGCAAATTGTAGCCTACCTCTCTATATCTCACATCTCCTGGATTCTTAATAAGTCCAAATTGCATTTCTGTCGACAACATGTTTATATAACAAGTTGAAAACACATCTAAACAATGGACAAGAAGAATAAAGGCATTGTCATCCACATGCATTTGTGTACAAGCAAAATAAATTGCATTAAATAAAAAAAAAATATACTCAAAAATAACTTATGCTATTCATGGATATAACTACATTCCTGTATTCAATCTTTTTATGATATAATCTTAATTTATTAACAAATAAATAATAATTTGCTTATTGCACTGATTGCTCCTTTAATTTCTTGAATTTTTTACATTGCTGTTTCTTTATTTGCTTTCTGATAATATGCAACTTTAATTTTTCAAACTACTTTTAAAACTTTCATTGCAAGAGACTTGTTCAGTAATATTTATAGTCTAGTTATATGGTCAACACTAAATATATGAAGTGGGGAAAACAGTAACTAGAACTTTCTGATGTACTCTGAATAAATATGATAAGTTTTCATACTGCCGCATCCTCATCCCAATTTCACATCACCAATGCACAAGAGCTTTAATACATAAAGAAAAAATAATTAAATCATCATAGTCATCAAGACCATTAAATCATTTGCCTTTTCTACATATTGAGACACATTTCATTATGAGCAAAACGTATCATTTAAGTAAATGACAAAGACCACAATAAAAAGTATGATGAAGAATTAAAATTGAGATACAATGGTAAATTAATTTACTGGTGTATAATAGAAATACATCATTTTGTCTTCCAATTATGATCACCAGCACAATTAAAGTTAGCCCACTTAGCTGTGACGTTGCATAAAAAAAGAGTAGTTAAAATATTCAAGCTGGAGCACCCTAATAAAGGCAAAGGATTGCTTATCCCCAATTGGATCTCACAAGAACAATTGCATGTAAGTATATGGGAAAAGCAAACTGCATATGGAGAAGCATAGGAGGACAATACTACCAAATGCAATGTATAAAAACATTGCCTATACTACAACAAAGTAAGATAGAAACACATTATTCACTTTGTTATAATATGCAAATCACAATACTAAAGGATGTAAGATTGTTACAGCTAAGGGTCCTTATGCAGCGTGAGAATATAGAAGCAAAATTATTTCACAAGTGGTGATCTCCGGTTAGGGGGGCGCTAATAGGGGAAGTGTCAATCTAATACAATTTTAGCATTGAAGGCAGTTATGTGCATCTACAAATTGCTTCTTCAACTATCAATAGGTACTAAGTGCAACAACCTCAATCTTATATATAGATATAATTCATCTTCTTCTTTGTCGTAAACTCATGACTGAGGGATGTGACTATGGTGCGTTATATAGATATAATTAGAGATGAGGATTTTCTTTGACTGGCAATGCTAATAATAATCAATTGCTTTTATAAATGATCAATTTCTTTATTTCCATAACTCCTAGAATTATTTTTATTTGTAATAATTTGACAGCCCTTCTCACCTAAGCTTTTGTCTGGTTTTACAGCAGTCTCCGTAGCAAGCCTTTTATTAAAAATATCATTAAGCAGACTCTTTCTGTTATATTCTGTGTGATTTTTCTGATATTTCCACAATTTGCCTATATATTTATTGTTAGCTTCAGGGCTATCATATAGCATGTTTTTACCTTCTAAATCAGCAATTGATTTGTCATTATTTTTTATTCTATCCTTCTCCTCAGAATTAATTAAGCGGTAATGCATTTTTTTTTCCACACTAGTCATAATAGTTTCGCCTAAAATAAATAACAGTTTAAAATAAAAAAAATTTAACACAATATAAAACGAAAAAAAATTAAATAAATGTAAGGGTAAGCAAGAAATTATTCGTGCACATCAATTCATCGCCCCTGAAAAAGCTAAATTAACTGAAATATAACGACATCTATACATAAATATTTCGATCTACGTTTATAAACTATAGCTGAAAATGTTATCAAAGACATTGACGAAAACGCGTAAAACCAATTATACAACACTTACCGCTCAGATTCAATAACCAATACAGGTACAAAGAAACGGTCCATGTTGCCGAAGCGAAAAATATGCCCCACAAAAACGAATTAGTAAACCGCGACATAATTTTTCAGACCTGTTAAAATTTGGCCAGAATATCGATTTTTTTTAAGTTATAAACGAACGCGAACGTACATTAACTTGAGAACTACACAATTTTGATGCCATAAGATAATTATATTTTAAAGTAAAATATACAAATACACAAATATACAAATCACTTTCGCTTACAATATGGTAAATTTTAAATATCAATCTGCTTGTGCTTACATCAGCTAACACCTACTTTGCGATGGATTAAAAAATCGAACATTTATTGACAGCGCATAGACAATTCTTTTTTTACTTATTGCAGTAGCGATACAGTTTTTGCGCCTGAGAAAAAATTAAACTTGTACTAATTAATTTTATCTACTGCCTTATATTAATTTTAACCTTTTTGCGAAAGTATTCATGCGGATGAAAATTCTATGATACCATAACATGCAATTTTTTCTGCACTAGTTTTTTATTATCTCTAATTGATACGAGCATTGGATATGTTCTTGAATAGGTTCAGGAGATAAACGAATAAACAGAGACTAGGACTTTCGTGACCTTCTTCGCTCATTGCATTTGCGTACTCATTATTTCCCAAGTTGTTATCTAAAATTGTGTTCAAAACCATGAAACATGTTATAGGACAGTAAAGGTATTTTCAAAGTTTAGCATGGAAGAAGGGAACTGTTTATATTTTTAATTATTTTTATTTTAAAATGTAAATATCTTTGTCATAAAAATTATGTTAAAAAAAAACTACTTTAACTACATTCTGATTTTATGTATGTAGAATAACATTGAATTAAATACATTGTAATAATGAAATTTAGTTTATAATAATTTCTCATAAAAATTTATAATAAATGCTTTACTTTGCACTTTTATTTCGCTCGGACTTCGATCACAGGCTTCTTCCGACAACATAAAATTTTAACTCTATGTAAGAATTCTATTTGTTTTTATCCTAGAATTTTGAGTTTCTGTTTGAACTGACTTGCTGAATGTTTTACTTCGATTAACAATTTTTTGTTTCCTTGATTTATTTTCGGCAACTAAGCTGCATAAGTTTCTCTATAAGTAAAAGTTACCTTACTACGAAAGGATTGAGCATGTGCTGCTTCGTCTTGAATTCTTCTTTCGTGATCTTTACATTTAGTTTGCGAGCTTGATTTATTAATCTCAAATTTCGTGTTTTTACATCTTGTTCCTTTATAAGAAATTAATATAGGTAGCATCGTAAAATGTAACCAAAAACAAATTTAAATTTGTATATGGTAAAAAATCTTACGATAACACGAGACAATCATTTCATTATTTCTAACCTACTAATATAAGAGTCTCCGTGATAAACTTGTAAGGTGGTATATTGAGATTAGTAGGTGCAGGACCTTTCCGTGCGCGTCCCACATTATCGAAATGACTGCCGTGACAGGGACAATAAAAACCACCTGCCCAATCGCCAGAATTGGGTACGGGAACACATCCTAAATGAGTACATATTCCGATCACCACCAACCATTCTAGTTTATAAGTACGTTGTTCAGGTGTTTCTGGGTGTCTCAGTGATGACAATGGTGTTTCAGCTTCCAATGCAATATCCGATGTAGTCCTGCGTTTGATGAAAAGAGGCTTTCCTCGCCATTTGATTGTAAGACATTGACCAGGCACCACCTTCGATACGTCGACCTCAATGGAAGCTAGAGCCATTACATCCGCAGATGGCGCTAGAAAGAAAATGTAGTGAAGTATATGTGTTTTAGTACAATACGCTCCACAAACGAGGCCAAAAAATCCAACTAAATATGACATCCCTATCTTCCGATCACCGCCTAGCCACTTTGTCTTTTTAACATCTTTAAATTGATTTTTCCTTTCAGAATCAAAATTGGGGAATTTCACATCACGATGGAAATCATACTGTGGATATTTGTGAAAGCGCACTTGTGTCCACAGCGCCGGGTACAGAGATGGATATTTTTTATTTGTGCATCGCTTAGTTTGAAGTTCCCATCTTCTACAATTATTCTCTTGAATATCGCTCTTCAAAAACTTTGATGTGTTAAAAATTACTCGACAGCATGGTGCGGACCAGTAATGCAGATGTCCATATCGCGCTAGGCATATACTCGACATAAAATTCATTTTTTAAGTATATTTCACTCAAAGTATTATCTAATCTAACCAACACAAAATGTCTGACAATCAAAGTCAATGCCAATGTGAAAATATAAAATGACAATTTAGCATAAAAAGTCGAATCAAATTTCCTTTAAAAAAAAACTATATATTAAGATATCAGATATGTACACAGAGTATTATATTATTCATTTATCTATATATTATATTCCATTATTATAGAGTAAACAAAACCATGCAATGTTCCTATCTTAGACAAAGCCTCCATTGTGGCGACTAAAACAATTTATACAAAAAACAAAAAAATTATTACTCCCGGTCCTTATATATACACAATACATTAATGTCACAATGTTGTGAAATTAAAAATATCGCCGGAAGACGAAAACAGAGTGTACTTTGTTGAATATATTACACGACAGCAGTCCAGCTGTGGACGTCCATCGTTTGCGATGATAATGGACCACAGGCAAGGACATAAGTATGCATATTTTCAATATATTTTACTACCTTACGAGTATTGAATAAATATTAAAATTAAACCAGACATATTAACATTTTTTCTTTATAAGTTCTATTATATATCTATTTTATGATGATATAGCTAGCCACATAGTTATTGACTTTGTGCTTTCACATGGCGATTATTATTTATATATATATATATGTGTGTGTTTAATTACCGCATTATAATATGCCTTTGCAAATCTATTAGTACATTAAGCAAGATGGATGCCATTAAAAGACGGAGGAGGTTAAGTTCTCATTGTCATCATCACTTAAGACTGTTGCTGCCTATTATTAAGCATAGATCATAACTTGTTTAAATAATTTAGCAAGCATTATCACAGGTAAAAAGTACGACGGCGTGTTTGGCGGAATAAAACAAAAGATGCTGCAGCAAGCCGATAATTATCAAAGCAATCAATGATCACGAGAGCAAGAGAAACCTATCCTCAGTGATTATTAAAAAGAAAACACTTGTCTATCTCGGGCACGTGTTCTGGCACGACAGATATTATATTTTTTTTTTTCGGGGGAGAAATCTTTGAAAAGATACTCTGCCTTCTAGGGAGAAGTTATGTGGAGATTTTTACCCACTAAAATTCTCTCGGGAGTCACCTTCGGCGTTAGAAGAAGTCACGGGATCTCCGTTCCGAACACAACCGCTTATTATGGAGCCAAAGACACTTTGGACGCCGTACAAAAAAATCCGGCGGCAAAGCATAAGGGAATGATTTAGTGTCACCAGTTTTTGGGAAATGTTCCATCTGGCCTAAAACAGGTACAAATTCGCAAATCTGATGACCAACGACCAGAAATGGAGAGGCCATTTAAGATACAAGTATAACATTAAGAAAATGTAGATATTTCCTGTGTGTGTTGCATTAATAACTAAATGAGATGAATAGCTTCCTGGTGGTAGTACCAGATCGATGAGCATAGCTAACGAGCTGCGTCCTTCGACTTCACAAATTGACGCAAACGCGGTGCCGTGCCCGGTATTGATTTATATCTCAAAATGCGTTGTTGCAGTGCATTGTCCTTAAAATACTACCTGCCGTCGAACGCATCTGCAGCATCACGTGTCTCTCACTGCTCTTTTTGTTCGAATAAAAAAAATAAACTAAGTATATCCTTCAACCTATTCTTGTGGTGGTACGAGTTAATCACCACATCTCAACCAACTGATAAGGAAACCACAGGGAAACAGCTCTTTGCCGGTGCCTATCTAGGCTGGTATCCATCGTAGCCACCATACACACACATCTTACAATACAAACAAACATTTCGAAAGCGGACTAGGTTTAATGTATTTATATATTGACTAGAAACATAAGGAATAATATCCTTAATGTTTAGGCAGTATACAAGGGTTGCATCATCAAATAAGCTGATATAATTTTACTTAGTCAACACTTATCAACACAAGTTTATTCCGTAAGTTATGAACCGTTTGTATAACTCGCATCCGGTGTCCGCTATTGTTGTTGGACTAAGTTTATATGGTACCGAAAAATACCTTCACACTACCAGACTTAAGTACCATCAGGTAAATGTCTGTTCTCATTGCATTGACAAGGAAGTTTGATTTTTAATTCTTTAGTTCGATGTAGATATTGATTTATTTTTTTTCATTCAAGGATTCTCATCCTGTTGTCGTTATTCTAGTGTTTCATCGAAATTAATTCAGTCGACGCGATTATATGCATTCATTATTTATTATTGCATACATTGCATTAAAAAAAAATTATTTATCGAAGGATAGATATTTTTCCAAAAAATTATAGGCCCTACTCTGAAGCCATTTAAGGATGAGAGGACGATCCAATTTGTACGGCTCTATTATATACAATATATTGTTGCTCCGAATTGAGAACCCCCTCTTTGCGGACGGTTGGATGTAGTTGTGCCACCAGGGCCGTGTGTGTTATGCAGCCGTTTAATACATAACGTAGAGTGTGGCACATCCACGGCACACTCGCAACTGCCAAGGCTGCTGTGTGACGCAACTCGTGAAAGTAGCACTGGAGTTAACTCCAAGCTCCGAGCACAGTTCGCTATCAGTCGACTGACGGACGCGCCAGCGAGTTGTCCTGCACTATTCGCTGTTTAATAATCCAACTTGCGCGGTTCCAGCCCAAACGTTTTTTTACAAGTCTATAAATTCTCTATTCCTGTCACCCGTTACCTTCTCATCATCAGCAATATGAGGTAAAACTTTATTATTTATTTGTTAATAAATTAAATTAAACAATTTGTGTAGATAAACATCAATTTTTATAACGGTTATACGAAATTTTAATGCATATGCAATGTCTAATCTTCTCTTACTTTACCATATCTGTAGCATTCATGCGAAGTATTTTTTTATTACAAAAAAAAAAAAATACAATATATACTGTGTATCAAAAGTTTACTCTATCTATTTACATATAAAGTATGCTTTAACTTCCGTTACAAACTATACAAAGATTGATATTAATTGCTTTTGCTTTTTTTAACTATTAGACATAAGTGCATCGATATTTATGGTTTTAGTACTTTTAGTAACTTTAACGATATTATAGATTTTATATTAAGCTTTCGTATATTAAAAAATAGATAACTTTTGTACGATTTTCGCTTGACGAGATAAAAAGTATCTATTTTCACATTAATCAATTGGCTAAGCTTTTGCCGCGGCTTTGCGTAAACAAGTTTAGTGACAATTTTCGTACTACGGGTTTAAATTCCATTTGCACGGCGACATAATAAATTTCACCATTAAACAATATATAACATAAATAAATATATCTCAATATATTTACTTATAAATTAATATTAAAGAAAAATCGGCGGTCATACCCCCGAGGTTACTTCTCTGCGAAAAGAATACACGGTCAATATAAAATAATACCACAACATTAGGAATACGGTGATGATTATGAAAAGTAGCATTAGAAACACAACGGGTAGGTCTTTCGTGATGCAGTAGGTGGAATAGAAACACGACAGTGGTGCACTGATCACCGCAACGAGCACAACATTGCACATCACAGCCATCGTACAAACGGCCCAAGTTAAAGCCGCTCTGCCCCTCGTAATTGCACCGATTAGCGTCAGGCATCCGGACGATGTAAGCAGCGACGATGTTGTAAAGAACACTGGAATGATGATCTTCCTCAGCGTTCTGTTGATCTGACTGCCTAGGAAATTAGTCAGTATATTCTGCTCGGCGAGACCGTAGATAACAATTGCCGTCAGACCGAAACACCCTGACAATATCGCCACGAAAGATATCAGGAATGCTCCGAAACGAAGCCTTAAGCATCCACAGCAGCTCCGAAGCTCCGGCACATTATATGAATTATCCATGATCTGTTCGCTGATTGTATACTCTTTAAATTTATACAGCAATCGCCGTTTGATCGCGTCATTTCTATCATTTGAGTAAACTATACAGATTAAAACAGACGTATAGATAATAACGGTTTTTTTTTTCAAATATACAACACTTGTCCTTTTGTAGTAATATAGAGTAATTATTACATTTTTTTTGCATTAAATTGTGATATTGGCTATATTATCATTATTAATGAGTTTAGTAATTTATTTAGCAACGTTCATCATTTATCATTAGTTTATTACTGCGTAGACAATGCGTCAGTCACAGTTAAAGTTGTGAATGATTTAAAAAAGACACCATAACCTATAAATCACATACACATCGGTCAATGATCATATTACAGAGGAAATGAAAGTAGACTCTATTAAATTTAATACATGAACTTTCGTATGTAAAGATGTATAAAGCATAAAACCCAAAATTGAATTTCGACTCATGTAGGTCTCTGTTGCCTGAGACTATCCAGGTACCAATGCAGCTCCTGTTGCAGCTGACAAACGGTGGTATGCAAAGCATTTAGACTACCAGCTGTTCCCCCGCCCGCTTTGCTTGCCGTAATATAGAATTATACTTGAAATTTGTCTGAAATATTCCTTGAAAGCAACCGCAATCGTAAAAGACTTTCTACACCAACCGTTACTATAGCAACCGCGTAAATAATACCAAACGAAAATGTTTATAAAAGTTAATTGGAAAAAAAATATGAAGAATCTATGATATTCAAAAAATAAATATCCTGGAAACCATCTACAAATCATTCCGCGTCGAATGCTCATCATCCCGTGTCGATACGTTCACTAGTTTTCACGTGATTGACGATATATATATATATATACATATACATATTATATATATATATACATATACATATTATATATATATATATATATATATATATATATATATATATATATATAGTCCACAAAGTTCCCGCGCAAGGATCGATGGTTTCCCTCACAAGGAGAGCATCAAGGTCATTTATAGAATACCATGACACCTTAGTGGCTATTTATCAATTGGTAGTCACAATATTGGGTCGGACCTTGGACCGCACGAGGTGCACGACGGCAAGACGGCATTGTGTCTCAATAAACACGACAATCGTGATGATGGATCATGCTGTTAAAACGGAAATCGCTGCAACGCCTCAGTGTGTTGCATTATTGAACTTGATGAAATAATCTGTTGGTGCGACCCGCATCGGATATCGCTCATGATGACCAGTACACTTGTGATGCTATACAAACTTGCAAAACCTTCAATCCTCAATAAAAGCTTACAATAAACTTCAAATCTTTGTATCGCTGAAGTTAAATCCAAAAAGTTATAAGCAAAGTTACTGTTTAGACTTTTTAATTATAAAATCACTGGTGGTAGGTACTACTGCAGCTCCTATTCCTACCGCAAAATAGTAATGTGTAAACTTTTTTTTTTTTTTTTTTTTTTTTTTTTTTTTTTTTTTTTTTTTTTTTTTAAAGCCTTTCCCCTGCGTGTTTTGGGTCAGGGTCTTTATCTATCCGTCTATCATTTACCATCATATATGCTTACATCATTCTCCTCTTTCACTCTTCCTACTTTTTCTCTCAACTTATGTTTCATCCTTTTTCTACTCTATCTTTCTCCATCCCATTTCCTTCTGTCATGCATCCTCTCTTCGGACTCGGAGACTGCTGCTGTGCGCTCCGGGGGGGAAAGAATGTGGGGGGGGGACCCTGAAAAAGAGCATCCCCTGTAGCATTGTCTTCTTCTTCATGTTATATCTATTAGCCATCCTTATTCTATGCTTATACATTTATTTCTACTTTACATTTATTTATTTCTACTTTACATTTATTTATTTCTACTTTACATTTTTTCTTAAAGCTATTTACATTTTATTAATTTTCACTACCTTCCCCACAAATGTGTAAACGTTACTATGTTTCAGTTCGAAGGGTACTGTAGCTAGTGTAATTACTGGGGTAATGAAACTTATCTTATGTCTCAATGCGTCGAGCGTAATGTGATGCTGTCAATACCATCTTCACTAGTGGTACGTTGATATGGGCGGGCGTATCACTTACCATCCGGTGAACGTCTTACTAGTCTCGTCATTACATAAATATATATATATACATATACATATATATATATATATTGCAATTGTGTACAGTATGGCAAACAAAGATCATATTGAGTACATGTCTGTAACTCGACTGTAAATGGATATTTCCGGTGAAGGGTCGGACCCCGGTCGCAGGGGCTTGCGTTGTGCGAATAATTTCTTTACAAATGGTGAAGCTGACCCCAGAGGACGATCAGGTCACACTCGTTACCATCTATTAACAGCAACGATAACTGACAAGTCGGTCAACAATGAGACGCTAGTTCTGTATATGATGTACCCATAATATCAATAGGCGCTGTAATAACAAAGCATCAGACAGATTTATTTCCATTTCAGAATGATTCTCCTCAACATGCTCCTGCTCTTCGTTGCCAGCGGATTGGCCAAGCCTAAGGACGATCCCGTCCGCGTTGATTTGTCGGTTTACGAGACGTCCACGGATCCTCTTGTGGAGACACTGGTGACAGAGAACAATCCCGAGTCGAAAGACAACAGGAAGCTCTCGATAATTGACCGCTTGTTCCTAAGCAAGCATGAATTGCCACCCGGCATCATTCGTAAAGACCTGGATCCACGCAACCCGCCGGTGAGATCATGTTAAAATAATAATAAAAAAAAAACCGCTTGTTATCAAGATCAACAAGTATGTATGTTGTTCGATAGGAGATTTATTATATTTAGCTATTTAAACATATTTATAACAATTACTTGTTTATCTCGAGAAAGATTTAAAATTAAGAATTTTTAACATCATCATCATCAGCCGATGGACGTCCACTGCTGGAGATAGGCCTCCCGCAAAGATCTCCACATCGATCGGTCAGGCGTTGCTTCATCCAGTGGGTTCCCGCGATTTTCACCAGATCATCGGTCCACCTTGTGGGGGGGCTCTTAGCACTACGTCTATCGGTTCGCGGGCGCCACTCGAGGACCTTACTGCCCCATCGGCCGTCGGTCCATCGAACAATGTTCCCTGCTAACAATGTTTAGCTTTATCATCGCCAATCAATAGACGCCCACCACTGGATACAAGTCTACATAAAAATCTGTCCTTCACTGCTATCATCAGCATCTCACCGTCACATTCATCAAATTTCCCTAAACATATAAAATGTGAATAACATCCTTAATAAATGCTATTAAAATTTAGTTTTCTAGGGGGTGTAAGGGTTCCGCACAACAATTCATAGGATCCAAGCCAATCTTACCTGCTCGTGGTGCACGCTGCTAATCAACCCTCCAACTGGTTCCCGCCTTGTCGTGACGGAGGGGCTTAGTAACCGTGGACCGACACACGGTAAAGCAAAGTGGAACCCACCCGACCGGCCTGCGGCGAAGGGCTGGCCGAAGCGGCCGCTCCAGGTTCGAGCACCGGTTGGATAACTGGAGCTCACCGAAGCAGCCGGAGGCCGCAGGGTCAGATTTATGCTGCCCTTTGCGGCCGGCTGCAGGGCCAGTTTCATACTGCCCCTTGCAGCCGAGGTGGAGTCGCGGAGGGAGTACCCTCTGCGACCACACGGTGTCGCACCGTGGATGCGGTGGCAGTGGGGCCGCGGGGGAAGAGGAGTGTCAGTATTGCGATGCGCTGTTCTCCCTATCCTCCGCGGCCGTTAACGGGTAGCGGCAGGCCCAACATCTCTCCGCCGCGGGGCGCCGGGAAAGGTTCTCCCGTGGCTCCCATGGCGACTGCAGGAAACCGAGGAGGGGGAGCGCTGCATGTTCCGGTGCGCCCTGGAATGGGAGGGTTCATCCCTCCCTCCACAGGTGGGGCTACGAAAGCGGCCCGCACCAGCAAGGTCGGAGTCGTGAGCGAAAGCGTTCTCGTGACCATGCCGTCAGGCGATGAGGCGGAATATCGTAAGGGTTTTAGTCGGTGCAAGTCCGACATAACCCGTCCTTGTACCCGCGAGGACGAATATGCATAGGCATTTCTCCCACGTAAAACAAAAAACAAAAAAAAAACCTTGCTAATCAACAAACGAGGCTCTGGCTCCCACCAACCCGCATTGGGCAGCGTGGTGGGAAATGGTCTAAGTCCTCACATATGAATGCCTATCTGATCGTGTGGGAATCTTTGAGAGACCTATGTCCAGCAGTGGACGTCTATCGGCTGATAATGATGTCACCTGCAGAGTTACTACTAAAACATTGGTTTAGTATTTGCGGATTTCTTTCTATTATCTGATGTATTTAGAAATTTTATTTCATTGTTATATTTCAAGATTGGCTCCATGAATACCGCGGGAGGTTTGTTCTCTGCACCGGTGACTAAGCTGGAGGGTGCATTGCTTGAAACCGAAGGTCTCGGAAGCAAAAAATTGGCCGTTAAGGAAAACATACAAGGGTTCGTCGCTGGATTGATCCAGGTATACTTGACTCTTATCCATTCCTTACCCACGAATACGGGAAGGTTCTCAGCGTGACCAGAAATTTATTTTTCTTAAACTCACTTGAGGTAAGCAATGCGTATGCGTACAACAGACAGAGGATGTTGATGCTCTCGTCTCCGTTTACGATTAAATCTTGTTTTCACAGAACTGAACTGAACAGGCTGAATTCCTTAAAATAATGGGACTGGGTCCAGGGTTGAATAGTTAATATCACAAAATGTGTACGAAGGCTGTGCATAGAGTATATTTAGATTTTTTTTATCTACCTGATACCTGTAACCTTAGTTCAACACTTGAACTCAATTTCACATGATCTCGAGTACAACGGAGCTAAAGATGGTAAAGCTTCCTCCCCATGCATATATGGTACATTTAGATTAGTCAAGAAGTTTAGTTCATCGTCATCATCATCATTATCAGTCTTTGTTTATCCACTGTTGGATGTAGGCTTTCCTCAATTTCGCATCCACCTACTTCCGAGCGCTCTGATGATGTCGGTCCATCCGGAGGGAGGCGTCCTCCACATCTGCGACCTCCACTCCATGAAGTTTAGTTATTACGAATGAAATATTCGCCATGTACTATTACTTTATTTAAGTAAAAAATTTCGTGAAGTTATTGGGATAAATAGAGATTACATTTTAATAGGGGTGCATCATTCGACAATCTCATTTCTAGGTTAAGCCAGTCGTAGATACCATAACAGAAAATGAGAAGTACGGGAACAACGGTGACAAGTTCTTCATCATGGGACGCGCAATTGTAAAAGGCGCTGAAGATATTTCCAAATTCGTCAATTCAATAATCGAGGTTAGTTTTCTTGAAAATTAGCAAGGACAGCATTAGCACGGGGTGAGTATGTTCCAAAGATGCATCTGGGAGACATAAGGATTTCCGATATAATCTTCTTACTCCTACCCTTTTCCCAGCGATGTGGGGTCGGCACAGTATGTACTTCTATTCCACATCCCTCTATCAGCCGCCATATCTGAATTCACATTCTTCTTATACATTTCATCTTTCACACAATCCATCCACACTTTCTTTCTTTCTTTCAGAATTTCGGATATATTAAACATACACTTTCTGTTTCCAGATACCAAGCAAGATTCTCGGTACTATAACTCAAGTTGCTACAGAGAAGTTGAACAATTTCGGTGGGAGGCTGATAGGTCTCTAAATATCATAATTAACCAAAACAAAAAGCTATGCGTATATTTATAGCTGTATAACCATTATATCAATTTATTGTACGAACTATAGATTAGTGAAATATTATACTTCAATAAATTCAATACAATATTTAAAACCTTTTATTAGACCTAGTAGCTCGCTGACCTAATGGTTAGAGCGTGCTGCCTTCATTCCGAAGGTCGCGGGTTCGAATCTCGGCATGTACCGATGACTTTAATATTTAAGTTATGTACATTTGTGAACTTTAGTTACAACAGCGTAATACAAACGGTGAAGGAAAACATCGCGAGAAAACCTGCACGTGAATTAGAATTTATTCTAAGGTATGTGTGTGTGAAGTCACCAATCCACATTGGATCCTGGTGGTGACTGTGGCCCATCGCCCTCATATTCAGGGTAAGACTGTGCTACAACAGTGGGGACGTAAATAGGCTGTAAAGTAGTGTAAGTTCAAACTACCGTACGGACATGGGTTTGTCGCCGTGTAACAATTAACCCTCGCATACTTTCTCCACCACTCTTTAGTAAAGTGAATACTGAAAACTTGGATTAAAATATTTGATGATAACACTACCCGGTCCTCGTGCTACGATAGTGATCTAGGTGTTCAAAAAAAACAGCATTCATCGCCTTCATTCTCGGCAGAGAATGGAAGGGAATAACGGGTGCGGGGTTGAGGGTGTGTGTAACAAATAAAACGGACTCCACTTATACAGTATATTATAAGCAATAAATCAACAAGGTCATAAATGTTCATATGACACATAATTGCATTAATAGAACACGATTAATCAACTCGATTCATTTATTAATTAATTTGGATTGCATTTGAAGACATACAGACATTGCTTATAACTAACATCTCCTCGGCATATATGTTAAAATACTAATTAAATATCATGAGTGAATAATAGAAAAATTATAACATGTATTGTTAATGACTTGTATTGTTATTTATTTATATTATTATATTCATTTTATAACGTTGATGGAACGATTGTAAGAAATATCGATGAAGTACTATTCCTATCGCAAATACTTGCCGATATTGATTATGGAATTGCAAATATTAACTAGTTTTCATTGTAAGCCGATATACAAATTAAACTACTTACGACAACTTATTCGTTATCAGTAATTAATTAAATAAAAAAATAATTGTATATTGAAAGAGGTCCTCGGTTCACGAAAGGGATAGTTTTGTGTTCATATACCATGGCTTAATACGATATGTGATGTTTAACACACCGCGACATTAATGTACTGAAATTCACTGACGAACTTGACGGAAATCGTCATGCGTCAATCTTAATGGTGTTATACATGAATCCGCACATCGTTTCCGGCCGCGATATAGAAGCGAACTTGTAAATAACCTTTCGCCACCCCCTTACATATTAATAACAAACTAAAACATCTGCTATAATAAAAAATATCGCCTTAAACTCAATCGAAACAACATAATGAATAATAAATAAAAACAAACTGTTTTATCATTAACAAAAACAAAAATAAATAATATCCCGAATGGTTTTTTTTTTTTTGCTTCATAAAAATATTCGCTATCGAAAAAACAATTGTGATACCATTTGATTGACATAAATGAATATATCCAGATACAAATATATATAACGCATGACTTATCAGCCGTTAGGCGTCTACCGGGAGACATAGGCCACCGCCAGATCTCCACATCAGCTGATCTGTATATTTGGATGGAGATACGCGATGTAATATCTCGGGTTCTCATCCTGGAGGCGGTATGGAGAGATCAACAGAGATTTACAACATTACGCGTTAACAACATTTAAAGAAAACAAGAGTGATGTTTGTTTGCTTGTGTGTGTGTGTGTGTGTGTACGTAGTGGTATGTATGTGTGAGTGTGTGTGTATGAGAGCACAATCTACATATACTTAACCGCGCAATTAGAGCGTCGATCGAGAACAATTGATCCGCGATGAAATCGTACCGCGGCAGCTAATTAAGAACGACAGTAAATTACCATCAATTCGTATATATGTATATGTATATATATATATATTAAAGTGATTAAATCATGATCGTTACACGATTAACGCAAGACGCAAGATATTGATCATCGCGCCGCTAACTCGTTAAATAATACATCGATTGGTTGTTTGTTACACGTAAATGCTACTAGCCGTTACAATTTTAATATATTATAATAAACAATGAATTAATCTAAGTACGCGAATTTGACATCTTTCATGGAGCGAGTGATCAGTGGCCTGGTGCGGTGATACTTCCTCACAGTCTCGCCAACGGTCTTGTTGTGAGACATGATCTGCTCCTGATATTTAACCGGGATCTCGTCGAACGTGGGGATGGGCTCCTCTCTGACATCAGTGCGTCGGTAGAACAGCATGTAAGGGGTGGACGAGCGACCAAGGCTCAACAGGTAGTCATCCCCCGCCGTAGATACTTTTTCATCGTTGAATATATACCACTGGTCGTTGTCCTTGGCGACGGTGTAGTAGTGACCGGTAGTCGCGGCGGTACCCTCGTGAATGATGCAGCAGTACAACGAGTATTTATTCTCTATTTCAGGGTTCAGGATCTGAAGGGTGACGGATTCATTCGGGAACACCGACACCATCAGCTTCTTCTGTGTGTTATACCTCTGATCATATCTGCAGGATAGCGAAATAAACAATGATAAACAATATGACGAAACTAAAATTCGGATCATGGATAGAAAGCGTGGCCGGTATCTTGAAATTATATATCACTTAAAGTTACTACAATATGATAAAGTGGTGGCGAGTGTTTGGTGCTGCTGCAGCTAGTAAAATTACTGGGCGAATGAAAGATAAATAGTTACATATTCTAAATAAGAACGGTAAATGTGTCGCTTACGAGCAGGTGGACCCTGAACGTTTCCTCGCTTTTTTCTTCTTAAGGTGCCTCTCCGACTAGCGAAAGTTGGCGGTCAGTTCGCCACATTTCAGCCGGTCTCTTGTTAGGCGCTTTAGTGCTGAGTAAATTTAATTATTTCGCGTTATATATAAGTTATGTGTATATACAAAAGGTAATGGTAGTCGGTGATCGATTCGCTATACCTGAAGCACTTCAACACGACGATCAGATACTTGGGCGCGAGGTCACAGAACAGGACGCGAACCGCGTTACTCAAATTTTTGCAGCTGTAGCAATGGTACATGTTGTCGCCAGTGAGGAGCTCGGAGGCGTAGTAAAAGTCGATCAAGCTCTGGATGCTCAGCCTGCAGCCCCTGCGGCCCCCCGGGAAAGAGAGCTGCAGCTCGCGGAACTTTTCGCGCGACACCGACATTGCTTGGCAGTTGCTGCAGTGAATGTGCTTGAGCAGCACGCCGCTGAAAGTCTGTTCCACGAACGTGTCGAGAGTGATGATCGTGCACAGACGCTTGTTCTGAGGATCTTCTGAACCATCTGAGACTTCTTCGATGCTGCGCTTGCCGGCGCTTACTTCTGCAATAGCAAACACAGGAAGTGGTTAGCCATCTACAGTGAGCGCCATTACATGCTATTGATGTTCAGTGCTGGTCACACATCAAGACTATTAGCCTTTGACTGAAACAAAGATTGGTCAAATGCAAGTAAATTTATATTCAGTGTTATTAAATTGTATTTATAGTTAGCAAGTTCGTAGTCTTGGCAGATCCACTCACCAAGTGGTGCGAATATCTGGTGAAGGTCGCGAGAAGAAGCTGGAAGCAGGTAACACAGGAGTGATCTTAGAGGGAGGCCTATGTCCAGCAGTGAACATTCTGTCGGCCGATAATGATGGTAATGATGAAATTCGTAACGCGCCCTCCTCCGAGAGGAACTCTCGACAAACTTGGGCGGTGCTTCCCAATCATTATTATTTTTGTACATATCCACAACTATTCTTAAATACAAAAGGACCAATCAATTTTCAAAAGCTGGTCAACATTTTACCCCAAGCACAGACCATATATAATTAAATTATATTTATCTTATCTCAGGCTTATCTTATGGATGATCTATTTTAATTCTGATTCACGAATTTCTGCTTATTAGTGATATCATAAATAGGTTTGTTCTGCAAACACACTATTTGATTACAGAGCGACATACCCGACTGGCTGGTGCTGGTACAGGGGCCGGGTGAGACGGAGCGCTTGGGTTCACGAGGGCATTTAACGATGACGTTGCTAAAAAGAAATAAAAATATGTATCGTTATTAAAACAGTACGACAAATGAAAACAAATTTACATCATCATTCGTAATTCTCTTATCATTAAATAAAAAGATGGGTGTCATGAGCTTCCGCACCGGTGAGGAAACATCCGTCGAACGCGTTTTGTCATTGCAAGATACTATCTAGCACTACAATTATAGGCAGACATATGACTTCCATTCGACCTTCTGTTGTCAGATAATCAGCACCTGTGAGAGTGAAATGTATTGAAATACAGATGATGGTACATCCGTCATAGTCCACCTGCATTATCAACTATTATATTAGTTATCAACGCAGTGTAAACTCATAATTAATAAAATGTATGATTGGGGGACTGGCAGCCGACGAGGCAATAAGGTCCCCGAATGCCGACCGCGTATCAGAAGACGTAGTGTTGGCAGGCCCTGCACTGGGTAGTCCGACGATCTGGTGAAGGTTGCAGGAAGCAGCTGGATGATTTTGTTAGGTTAATGTGTCCTTGTAATCGATAGATGATAAATTTCAAACAGCACACCTGGAGGGCGATTCGTAGACGACGACGGCGGTGCAGGTCCTGCGCGAGGGGATGATGTTTATCGGGCGGCCGTAGTCGAAGTTCTCCTCGCTATCGAGCTCATACGACGTCAGCACACTTAGGAGATGCCTGAGTATTGTAAAATAATAAAATTAAATATTGTCTAGGTACCTATGCCTCACAGGGAATACTGCAACTGTGAGTAATTATAGAGTTCTGTTTTACTAACTAGTATTATATATATATAAATAAATATATACATATAAATATATATATATATATATATATTATAAAAATATTAAGAATAAAAGCACATAGAGCCTACCAGAAAAGTATAGTTTAAATTAAAAGTTCATCTATGATCTTCTGTTTAATACGTATATAATACTTCTTAGTAAATTAAAAAAAAAACAGTTTGAAAAACTTACCCAAGGAACTCGCTGCAGTCCTGCTGCTGATGAACACTAAACAACGTCTTGACGACGGAGTAGAGTTCGCTCGGGTTGATCTTGGTGGATATAGAGTGCATCATATCGATGAACACGCTGCCCAGTCTGGACCAGTACGGATGCTCCGACATGTTCAACACCACTTGGTTGGTGAACCTGGTGAAAGAAGTCGATCGTTATCGTACAATACAAGATTGTTTAAAAAAAAAAGTAGAGGAAAAAACAATGTTCGGAGTTTTACGCGCGTCTTAAGCTACACTAGTTGTTCACACTGTGTTGCAGTAATGTTTGAACGCTATTGCTCGGCTCGGCTCGCTATTGAACGTCTAAATGGTAGATATAGAAGTACCTTCATTGTCTTATTTAAAAAAAAAAGATATTTAGTACAGACGCAAGCTACAAAAGCCATAGCAAAACGTTTATATTACATTAATTGGCCAATACAAAATAATAATTGTCGCATCTGGTTGCTTCGGTACATATTCACTACAACGCTACATTCAAACAAACATTTTCACCCATTTTACAGACGCGTTGATTTCAGGGTAAACTCGCTACATTGCATCGGTTCCTAAAAACGGGAAAGTTTCCATTTTATGCAATAATGAGGTGCTTTTACACTGAAATAAATGTGCTTGCAAAAGGGACCCTCTCACGCGATACAATTGACGATTGGTAATTAGCAAAATACCATTCGCCGACTGAAAATGTTACATTTCAATAATTTGGATAATCATTTTATTTTCAAGTATTGTCGAAACAATGGATACATTGTACGTATATAATTTAACGAGGTACGTTACAGGCTTCGTCGTTTCACTTTGTACTAACATTTCATACTCGATAATGTTACAATCAATTCATGTGAAACATAGGTATATCATATATAGACGAATTCAAAACTATAATTTGTTAGGAAATAGTTCCGACAAAAGGTGGTGTTAATATAATTCCAAATATTAACAAATTGATAGAGCCACTTCGAAAACGCAGTGTTTATATATGTTACAGTTAAGGTGTTACATGTGGTTACATTCATACATTTTTATGGTGATTAGTGGGTACTTTCGTGTTCGATGTATTGGGACTGGTGTCGTCAGTAGCAAATAATCGCAAAGGTTATCATTAATATCACAATGCACATCATTTTAAAATCACAATCTGATCACACTAAACAACAAAAGTACGAAATAGAATAAACAGAAAAGTTATTTTTATTATTTTCGCAGAGCACGCAACAAACGCATATAATGCAATACTATAATAAAAATACATAATACATATATATAAATGAGAGAAACGGAGAAAATATTTCAAAACCTATTTCGAAATATTCTTAGAAAAATATGAAAATACGAATGAGTTATAAATTTAGTTCGGTTTGAGGAATTCAATATGCTATTGAATTGTGTCTCAATATTGATAGACGTATGGGTGTTCTTCGAGAAGGTGTATTATGTCTGGAAACCCCCACTCACGTCTGTAACTGGAAAAACACCCCTATACAAAAATTTTTTTTGTTCGCCATCTTTTACGGCTGCCGTTGAGACGCCTTTTGTTTATAACGGAATGAGATAAGAGATTGCCAAAATCACCTCCCAAACTCCAGATCACATGGCACCGGAATCGAACCGGGGTCCGTCGTGTCGCTAGATAACCAACTTAATCGCCGCGCCAAATATAAAAAAAATCAAATAGACGTTTAGTATTAATATAAGATATATATGAATCTCACTGTCTTGTAGCGAAGAGAGCTTGCATGATGCAATTCATGTAGCATGTGTTCCCAAGGTTGACGAGACCGGCCTTCCTCGCAGGTAACCTAACGAGCAATCCTGATGACCGACTGTGCCACGGCGGCAGGTTCAGGAAACTGCAACTGCGGGTGCCCATGTGCTCCTCCAAGCTAGCCATCTGTTTACCAATAACATCAATTAAAACGACGATCATCACCGCTAGCCGAGATGGATGTATGACTGTTCAAGTTATTGCCGCTTCGAATGATATTCGTTTACTCTAGTTGTAAGTACATAACAAAATTAAAATACAAAAGAGCTTCATGAGGTTCAGCCGTTGGGATGAATGATGCCACTTTAAACATGTATACTCGCGTTAATGATACTAACACTCCATTTTATAGCGGATATGATAGTGGATTTACAAAGACGATCCGTCGATTCCTTACCACGCGGGAATGTTTCACCCGGAAGTGCGTGAGCTCGGTCTCTTTGGCCTGCTTCTTAATGTTGTCGATCATGCTCTTACTAACGTCGACGACGTTCTGCAGCAGCTGCCGGCTCCATTGGTTGCTGCCAGATGCCAGGACCATAAGCATATGGTTCACGGCGGGAGCGATCTAAAAATGATGATCAGTCGATGAGTGCGCAATAAAATATATTCATTACATTAATTTTAGGAGCGGCTCCCGAGTTAACGCAGTGTCTGTGCTTACCTTTTCAAAAGCGAGCTTGGACTCTCGAAGTGAAGCCATCACATGGAAGATAACATCGGTGATGGACTGATGCATAGCATTGGGAGCTGCCAGGGCCAGAAACAGGTTGTCGATCTTGTCCAAGCTAACCTCGATCAGAATATCAAAATGCTCCTTCTCCTGTAAGTTTTGCAACCGATGTCAATTAAGGTTTTGTCGCCGTAGTCATCATCAGAAATGAAATTGTATGTAGCTTTTACATTTGTCTTAGCGAAAATAAAACTGTTGTTTTCCATACAAAAGACTTAAACGCGAACCCAAAGTATAGTATTTTTAAAAAACAGACTTTTGTCATCATCATCGTTTAGGCCAAAACGAGTAGAAGTTCAATGCTAAACATGTGTCCCAAGCAGATTCATTTGTTGGGATAAAATTAAATAATTATATTATTAATCCAAATGAGTAACAAATTTGGACAACAATAAAATAATGAACAGCGGCATTTGAGCGTCCATTGTTTGATCACCATCGCCTAAAAAACATTTCATCGAAGGATGAAATATGATGATGACTCACTTCTAAAACTTTGATGAATGCAACGAGCCAGTCGCCCAGTGCTGCCCTGCTGTTCCAGTCGCAGATCCATTGGTAGAAGCAAGAAAGCGATGAACGCAGCCGGATCGGTGTCCCCCTGTCCTCATTCTCTACCAGCTCTCGGGCGGCGTTCAGTACGCTATCACCATCAAGGCCCGCGCAGATAACCAGCACAACGGAAGCGAGAGAACTTGCGCTGGATTCTAAATTGAATAATAACAATCAATAATTTTTACGTTTTAAAATTTTACTTCAGGAGCATGTGCTGGTTTGTGATTTTACTATAATAGTACGAGTATAATATTGTTTATCACGAATTTTAAGTGATGAAAGTATATAAATGTAATTATCGTCTAAATAATACATATTTAGCAGAAGTTTTAATGTCATTGTTAGTTATAGATCTGAAGAATTCTGTTCCGGCTTCTCTTTCCCTATACTCAAAAATATAACAAAAACAAAAATGATAAAAGTACAAAAGACGATTCGGACTTCTGGTAGCCTCTAGGTTTCCATCTCCAGCTCTGTTGTAATGTAGACAGGCAGGTAGCAAATTTTCTATTTCATTGCATTAATAATTCACATCATTGAGCATCACTGCGTAAGTTAGATTTATTTTAAAAGTTTTATTATAAAACGGCGGCAGCAACAGGTTTTTAGTAGTTTTCATTTGATTGAAGGGAAAAAACTGCTGCCCAACCGTTTGACTGTAAATTTATTTTCATCTTCTTACGGAGATATAGTTAAAAGAGGAACGGAGCTTATTCGTAAACAATGTAAAGTTGTAGTTTAATACGTACCCGTCCTTGTGATCGTTGAACAAGCTTTATTGTAACCTAGTTATTTATGGATCTACGAGGAGGGATCAAAAAGCAGTGAGAACGACATATATACTTCCTTAGTAAAAGAAAAACTAAACAGTGGCAGAGCTCAGATACATATTTATAATATTAATAAAGAAAAACCTTCGATTCTCTTTTGTTTTTTGCTGAATGTAGTCATTTGTTTGCTTCATGTCGGAACGTGTTCTCGGAAATGGAGAAAAACGAAGGGCGAGCCGTTATTAAATAGCTCTGTTTAAACAAGTTAACGAGGCAAGAGATTCATTGCGATCTGGAGGCAACATTAGGGGAGTCTGCTCCGCCGTATTCCGCTGTCGCAAGGTGGGCTTCTCAATTCCGAGTAGGGAGAACGAGCACGGAAGATCAACATCGTTGCGGCTGTCACCACGTGCATCGACTTCACTCACCCAAAAAAATGTTGCGAAAGTCGAGAAAATTGTATTGAGCGATCGAAGAGTTCCCATCAGATACTTACTCGTAATTCAAGAAACGGGCATTTCATATGGAAGTATTCAATGCATATTGAAACAATCTTTGAATATGAGAAAAGTCTCCGCAAGATGGGTGGGGGGTGCCGAGAATGTTAACCGACGCTCAGAAACAAAACGCGACGACGACTTGACACATTTCGAAGATGTTGTCGGACAAGTTTTAAGAACATTCTGAACACTTTTTGTCTCGTTTCGTAACACTAAACTAAACTAAACATGAGTGTATTATTTTGATTCCAAAACAAAACAGCAATCTTCGCAATGGAAACGGTCATCATCACCGACCTTGATGAAGTTTCGTGCCGTGGCATCGGCTAGCAAGGTTACGGCCTCAATATTTTGGGAATCCGAAGGGATATTGTTGATTGATTACCTGGAGCATGGAACCACTATCACAAGCCAATATTATGCAGCTTTAATTCCCAAGTTGAGGAATGCCATCAAAGAGAAAAGGAGAGGGAAACTTCGAATGGGCGTGTTGTTTCACCACGATAACGCACCCGCGCACAGGTCGGCAGTGGCGATGGCTGCTACTCAGCAAGCTGGCTTCGAATTGGTTGACCAGCCCCTTATTCACCAGATCGGGCGCTTAACGATTTTTATCTGTTCCCTAAATTGAAATAATACCTAAGAGGAAACAGGTACTAAGACGATAACGAGGTGATGGATGCCGTGGAGAGCTTTTTGCAGGACCAAGACAAAACTTTTTTTTTGAAAGGGATTGAAGCCTTGGGAAAAGCGCTGGACTCGGTGTGCAGAGAGACTCGCAGACTATGTACAAAACTAAATGATTAAGTTATCAATAGTCATTATATTCTATCTCATTCTCACTACTTTTGATCCCTCCTCATATATTAAACATGCCCATCAATAAATATTTAAGAAGAGTTTGTCGCCAAACAATATGCATTTCTTTCTATTTTCTATTAGATCGGCAAAGGTAAATTGTAACATAACAAAAAATATTTCATTGTTGTCCTTTTAAAATTTAAAAACAAGCTTTTAATTCGGAAGTATAATTGAGAGGACGACAGAGAGGAGTTGTATGCATACCTACGGTACGTCAAGCGACGCGTTCTACCGCGCGTCTGGAACAATCAGCCATCGTTCTACACAATAGGATTCTACGAAACACAACCTAATTTAATTAAGTCAACGTTCAATAGTAAATATTAATAATGCCAAAGCGCATCTAATGAATTGGAAGCAGATATTAACCGCTCCTTAATTGGTGCAATGCTTTGTTGCCGCAGACTCTAGGTGGGTTCCACCGCGACGCCTGTTCCTTCCGCCATAGCGATAGGTAATCATTATTGTGTTCTGGTTTCTAGAAATCTGTAGTAGATGAAACTACATGAAAAGCTTAATTTGATGCAGTGTATGCTATGCCAGATTGTGGTAGACACACATCACTTATCGAGTTAGTATAAAAAAAAAACTCGTGATAACCGCGTAGTGTTGAAGACGGGCACCAAAAGCATTATATATCATAGCTATTATAAATGAAGGTAAAAATCGAGTCACAAACGGCAAAATTCAAAACCGACCAGCATTGGTGTCTTGACCGATTCAACAGGCTAAGTATTCACTACTCCACACAGCGTAACTCAGATACATAAGAAAATAGCAAACTTGTGGAATATGTAATAATATGAGGAGATACTCTCAATTATGCATTTTTGGGAAAGACCTTTAATATCACCCTAAAATAATATAAGTTTATAAAAAAGTTGGATCATATCAAGAGCCATACAAAATTACATCAAGAGCTGTATGCATGCAACGTTTTTTCTTTTTTTGTTACTCGAATACTCCATTAGTCCGCGCAAACACCACGCCAAAATACAGGATCAATTTCAATACGGTATTCGACGCTAAAAACTACATCATTTTAATCCAGAAAATATCTCGCTGTCGTCTGAAAACAGGCCGACACGCATATAATATTGCATGCGAAAGCACGGTTCCCTAAATACAATATTTTTTTATTATTTCACCTAAAGCTTTTTCATTAATGGACACAACGTACATTCAAATTCGCTAATAAGATTTCGCCCAGCGGTATTAACTTCAGATCAGCTAATGGATGGTGAAAATGAAATTTTACATGCGAGGTACAGCTCTTATGAAAATGTGCTTTTCAAAATATAAGTCTGTCAAAGAAGCTTTATCCGATTATTCGAGACTGGTTCTTCTCCCGCGGCGTCACTTTACCTGATAAATATTAACATCACAAATCATACTTCGCTTTATACTCTGAAGCGACATGACGGGGAATTACATCCGCTTAGTATTATTATCGACACATCAGCCTATGATGATGCGATAGTAAAGGTAAGGGCAAGGCATATACGTTGTCTGTTTACCGACAAAATGGCAAACACTTGATCTGGATATCACATGAAGTTAAATGATAATGCAATAGCAGGTGATAAAATGGCAGCTCACATTTGCCTCCACTCAGAGGGGTTGGTAACGGAGCTAATTATTTCTTAATACGCGGTGAAAATATACCATCTCGGAAAATCTGTTACACGTGCCTCTGATATCAAAATGTGTACTTGCGTGTTATAAAGGAAACTCCACCATAGGTTTCCACGTACCCTTTGCGGTATAAAAATACTTCAAAGACATAAACCCCCTCACGTTTGACAGCTTAAAAAGTATTTTCTTCGAGTTCAGAGAAATTTATATATTCATAACGAGTGTTCTTTATTAGCAAGGTGATTTTTAGATTGCCTTTTTAATTTTATATTACTCGTAATGTGTATCGTCATCGTCACTTTAGTCAGATTACTAGTTACTGTAACTGTCTGATGTTTTAGATAATATATAGTAAAATTTATTTACGTGTAATGCTACTGGAGTGTGGCTGCGCAAGACCGATCGATGAGGTGTTCCTTGCTGAAGGCCTTTGGCCAGCCATGGACCTCTAACGGGGATATGTTTAATCACCTGAGCCTGTTCACATATTATATCTAAGGCGATCCAGTCAAAGCTCTGTATAATTCTATTCTGTTATTTTGTACCTTTGCGCTATACGAATGAATTGTAGTTAAAGTTACTATATAACTAAAACATAGATATTTATTAATCGCTTGATTCTGGAGTTAAAAAATACTTAAAGTGATAAAGTTGCCATAAACCTACACATCTTGGAAATTTTGTTATTACCAATTCTAATACTATTTAATTTTGTTCACTTTGAAACCGGAACCTAATGTTCACCACGACTGCTTGGTGGTATTAATAAGTGCATAGATAGCGTAATAGACCATAGTAAAAACATATTCTCATATAATATAAATTACGTTTCAATGTCGACAGTCGTTCGTTTCAATGGCGATCAGTAGATCGATATGATTTTAAAAATTAAGTGCTTTATTACCAGAACGAGAACAGTTTAATAATTAATATAGCTTTATTGGATTTTATCCCTCTCACACTCACGGTAATAACTATATAATGAACAATAAATGAACAGATATTGTCCATGAGAAGGTATACTGAAGTGAAATTAAAAAAATAATAACAGTTGAAATAATTAGCAGCGTGTATACAATACGTCAATTTGTGTGTACTGTACACGTACAGGTGTATACATTTATGAACAGCTCTACCGACAATTATAAAGACTTTCTTAGGAAAGAGTATAACACTGCACATTGTTTCCTAAATTCGTATTTTCGTTCCGGCAGAGTTCGTCATCAGCGTCACTTTACGTGATATCTTTAGACATCGTAGCACCTTTTTTGAGCGATTGCCGGTCTCTGTATACTCTTACATGTATGAACAAGGCTGAACTTAACAGATTTTCTTGAACATCACATCACACCACCTGTAAGGCGGCATTTGATTTTTTATACAATATTTATTATACCGCAAGTATGACGGCATTGGTTCTTCAAAGGTTAAAATATAATTTAACGTGCTGTGTAAGGACATTACATATTTTTTTATGGTCCAGGGAAACTTTCGGACCACCACTTTGGCGACCTCGATATTTAAATGTCTTTTAGCAAAAATAAAAATACTATGCTCTGTTATCACCGGTGAGTGTAGGCCGCTTCATAAACATTAATTTCATAATAAAACTGTGTATATTTTAAAAACCAATACATTCATATCATTTCACTACACCGTTTTTTTTTTGTTTCGAGGAGGAAATCTTCGAAAGATACTCTGCTTCTGGAGAGAAGTTAGGGTTATGGTAGATTCTTACTCACTAAAACCCTCTCGGTTGTCTGCATCAGTGCATTCGGAGAGGCTCCAGTATCTCTTATAGGACACACTGGAGTCGCTGTGTCTAAACCTCCTAGGCACCATCGCCGAGCCATACGCTCTCCCACGCAGGTTCGGTTGTTGAGCTAGATTCCTGATGATGATAACGCTGCGAGCCATTCGACTTTAAACAGCTTGTCTGACATTGGGCGCGTGGACCCGGATCCACGGCCTATTGGTTGTTGAGCAATAAGCTCGCCCACCCTCAAGACCCGCGAAACCCCTAGACCCTTTTAATCGCCTGCTACGGCAGGCATGGTTTACCTTAATTCTATTCTTACTAGCTCGAGACTAAAGGGCTGATCATTACTATACCTAAACGACTATTTTAAATGAAATAATCGGAAATAAATATATTAAATTCTCCCAGTTGCTTTGGCAAAGGCCGACTCAGCGTGTACCCTTCCCACGCCACCCTGCACACCCCACTACTAACTGCAAATTGAATGCAAAATTTTATCCAGGATTCCGAGCGACAAACTACGAGATTGGAAGTTTTAACAGAACTAAACAATGCTCCGGCGCTCTTTTGTAAGCGTAGCATCCATTTAAACTTCAGAATAAAGTATTTTCTGTATTTAATTAGTTTATTGCAGATTCCGCATTCGTTCATGACAAACTGTATCTCTCATCTGGTCGACTCATCATTAACGTTTTTAATATGCTTCGACCGTAGACCTTTTATTAGTTTGCTACAAATACAACGTTAGCTATACGTCGCGTACACCTACCTTAATTTCTATATTAACGCACATAACTTTCGACACATTATTTCCATTATCATAATTCTTGGTGTGAGAAAAAAGTATAAATAGAAAGTGGTAGTCTTGAAAAGTTTCCCCCTTAAGAGGATAACAGGAAATCATTACTTTTTCACCGTTTAATTTCGTTTGAAATATTTTTTTTTTTCATTTCGCTATTATTTGAAAAATAGAAAGATTATTTGTGGAATCGATTTGTTACTTACGCGGATTTGAGGTCACAGCATATAAACTATCCAAAATGGTAGTGACCATCTCGTGGCGCAAGGTGTCGTGCAAAGTGGTCACATTGCGCAAGAGGAATTCTTCCACCGAGGTCAGCAACTGGGGGAGCTGGTTTTCGTCTCCTGTAGCGCGCACTAGGAGAAATAAAACACGTACATTAGTATTTTTTCTGTTATTACATTCATAACGTTCATAATCTACTTAAATTCATTTATGTGAATTCCAGCATCAGGAATACTTCTAGATAAGTATCAGTGTCTATCATCGTTAAACTTAGAAGAGCTTTCTGTAGTACTCTTTGATTGATTACTCTTTCCAATCTGCACTAACGCAATAAGAAAATGAACAAAAAAATTTTTATATTTAAAATATTTTTCAGGTAAAATAGAGTGTACCTAAATTATGCTACTTGCTGACTATTGACAATCGGTATATAACAAAGCCGTTTATCTTTTACAAAATAGCTAAATTCCTAGTTTACATACATAATTATAATATTTGTAAATCATATAATATTGAAGATAACTTTTACATATGAAATATGCTAATATATATAATGCAACTTTAATATAGGAATCTTTACGACGTAGCTGTAAGATTTAAGAAAGACAAAGCGCAACATCCTTTTAAATTTCTTCGGATTCGAATTCACCAGACGGAAATCGAAATTATTACTCACCCAAGCAGTCCACTATATGTTTACAGTTTTCTAATAACTCATTAGCAGGCGGTACGTATTCCGGCTGCTCATTCATCTGCTGGAGGTACTGCGCGAGAACTCTCAGCTCATATTGGTAGCGGACCGTCTGAAAGACGCTATGCTTTTTAACTACCATTATTTTTTCTGAAACAAACATAAAGAGGATTAAAATCGAAAAATTTGCCTTTCTTCACACGCGCACATTTCCTATATATTTATAAATAGCAAAACTTTTGGCGAATTTCAGGGCGCCAGTTTCTTCGAGTTTAACGTATGCGCGAACTTCACAAAGCTAGACTTGTGAACGAGCAATCCTTCTAGGCAAGTGAACTTTACCATTCCTCTTTACTTATCTTAACGTAGTAAGGAGAGACGTTTGAATTTAAATTAAAAAAATGGAGAGGTCCAAGTATTTTTCAAATGCGAATGACAAATGATAGGAAGAGTGTACCGGCGAATACGATTCTTAGGTATTATGTAGACGTCTTTATAATAAAGAGCTTCTAGGCTAAATCACAAGACAAGCAAGCGGGTTGATGTTTCTACAATTTTTATTATGCAAAAATTGTGAACATCTATATGGTGATTTTTTTATAACTATCGGTAAAAAGATGAACAATGTAAATGTATGTCGTTGGCTTGATGTTAATGCACTAACGGTTTTTTTTCATGCAATTTCTGATTTGTTTTTAGGAATAACATGACATTCCATAGTCGCCTTCTCAACATCGGTCATGACGATTCTTGACGGCCCTTCTGCTGTTTTTTTATGGACATTATACGCATTCGGTTGAGCCGATTGGCTTCACAAAGTATGATTCTTGTGCCGAAGTGTTGTTTAATAATAAATAATGTTCTTTTTTTTTAAGTATTATATACTGATTGACTAAATTTAAATTGAAGGCTAAATGGTACGATGTTAAACCAAAGCAGGAATGGCCGGCATTTCGCGTCGGATACGAACGCAGATTATTGGACTAGGAGCCGCTGGGTCGAAAGCGGATATACAAAGACAGACGAAAGCTCTCTTTGCCAGCATTCGCATGCGTACTTCAGTGGAATTTGGCGTAATCAAGGTACATCAAACGACGACTGAGCAAAATCAAGTAACTTACAACATGTTTAGGTATAAATTTGAACAGTTTTTTGAATTCAGGCCGGTTCGAAATATTTTATTAAAAACGATTGTGTACAATAACTGGGAGGACATTCCTACAGAATATTTGCTGGGATATCTCCTAACGGTAAAGATGAAAATAAGCCCAAGCCAAAGGTTCCTTCATCCTATCCCATAAACGTTATATGTGTAAGTAACATGTTAAGCTAAACATCATTTAATATTAGCAAGCAAATAGTAAGTAGACTACGTCAATTATATTAAGCTGGGGAAAACGTTTCTTCGCATTTTTTAAGAAAATTCAAAACATATTTTAATATAGTTTATTTATATTTAACTAAAGTATGTAGGTACCATTTTGTTTGATAACTTTTTGCCATCACGTGGGTAGGGACATGATCCCATTGCTATAGAAATTTTTGGACTTCTGAACAAAATCCCGCGACAAGTGGTTTTGGCAGTCCTCTCGTGATGTTAACTTGACACTGCCTAAATTATTCTGAAGCGACCGAAACAGGTGGAAATCTGAAGGTGCAAGATCATGACTACACGCCGGATGCATTAACACCTCCCAGCCAAACTCTTAATTTTTGCCGAGTGGCTAAAGATGTGTGAAGTCTAGCGTTATCATGATGAAAAACCACACCCTTTCTGTTGATTAATTCCGGCAGATTTCTCTCAACTTCTTGCTTTAATCTCATCAGTTGTTCGCAGTAGAGTTCAAAATCGATGGCCTTGCCTGATGGTAACAGCTCATAATGAATAATGCCCTTCCAATCCCACCACACACACAGCATCACCTTGTTGCGAGTTAACCCAAGTTTCCCCACAGTCTGTGAAGCCTGACCGGTCTTTGGCCACAACCTTTTTCGCACGTTCTTGTCGTACGTGATCCCCTTTTCATCACCAGTTATCAGCTTCTTCAAAAATGGTTCGGTTTCATTACGTCGTAATAAAGAATCACAAACCAGTACACGGTTCATTATTAGGTTTCTTTCAGTGAGCTCGTGAGCTTATGAGGTACCCAAATATCGAGCTTTTTTATGTACCCAGTTTGTTTCAAATGCGCCAAAACTGTTTTGTGGTCAATTCTCAGTTCTTCAGCTACGTCGTAACTACTGATATGACGATCTTGCTCCACTTTTTAAAAAATGGCATCCATTTTATCCGTAATAGGGCGACCAGAGCGACGTGCATCTTACACATCAAAATTTCCGGATTGAAAACGCTTAAACCAAATTTGTGCTACACAGTGCACACAGACACTGCACTGCACTACACTAGCTCCATAAACATCGCAATTTTTTTTCGCGGCTTGCGTTGCATTTTTACCTTTTTTATAGTAACATTATAAAATGTATCGAATTTCTTCATTAGATTCACACATCTCGACAGTACGAGAAACAAATGAAAATCACACATTTTCCTAATTTGAATTTGGAATTATGTTCTTCAAAATTTAAACTTTGAGTGATACCAAAACCAGCCAGATACAAATAGTATAGCCAAAAAAATTCTATTACAAGTTCATACATACTATAAAGCGAAAACACTTTTCCCCCAACCTAATACAATCCGTTTATATTTCTATATTAATATTTTATTTGTTTGAACATTTGGACAAAGTCGATTAAAATAAAGGATATCTTGCGTGTAGGTACTATAAGAATCTTCTATGTTCCTGTTTAAAGGTCCTACATTAAGAAATGCAAAATAAATATTTCCACATCGGATCCTTGAATTACATCGTATTTACTTTTATGTATTATATTTATTTATGAAACATATCCTAACCACTACCATAACAGTATTTCTCTGATGCGGTAGCGGGAGATAAATAGGTTGATTATAATGACATAATGTAAAATAAAACATCTACATAATGTATAACAAATTTTAAGACTTAAAGATATTATTCGAATTAACGTGAACTTCTTTAGTGAACAAGAAAAGAAATCTATACGTTATAATAAATACTATTTCAATATATTAAGCGGAGGATTCCTTGATTATATGCGCGCGAAATGTTTTATCTTCCCACCCCTAAATTATCTTTCCCCCAATTGGTGCTTAAGGTACTGTAAAATTTTCGTGTTGTACATCTTACCACGAACATTAAATACCTACGTAACCAGGAATAATTCCCTCCTAAAATCCTGTTTATAACCCACAATATCAAAGACAAACTAAGATATAGCAAAAGGTATCCCAGATACACCCCATACATATTTTATACAAAATCCTTGTAAACATTATTTTATTTGCAACAAATTACAAAATTGCACTCCAAATGATCTCACGCATGTGTCTCATATAGCGTCTATTACTTAATTTTTTTTTTGAAAACTTTGAACTATCGCTAGACAAAGCCTAGATTCCTATCAGCAGTGCTTTTAACTTTAAATCGACGCGATGAGTACTTTATTTTTATCTTGCGTAGCACCTCCGTATAATATTGACGATAGCTGTTGGGCTGGATGAGCTGAACATGATATTAAATTATAATATATTATATATATTAATATTTTCTAAAGCTATAAATTTAATAAGAATCTCGTACTATTATGACTGCTTTGTCAAAGACAATCACACCAAGCCGTGCGTTAAGTGCATGCCACTTTAAGACAATAGACGACACCTCGCACTAGACCATGTAATTTCACTAGCTTCAATCCGGAATATGGTAATTTTAATGGACTACCAAAGAATGGAAGGGAGGGGCGGTGGTACAAACTTAGAAAACTTATTGCAACGTGATCACAATAACAACCAATATTTTTCTCGTGGTGTACCCTACTAATGAACAAACGAGGCTTTGCCTCCCACCAACCGCATTGGGCCAGCGTGATGAGAAATAGGCAATACCCCCTATGTGAATTCTTATAAACAACGGCCCCTAGTGCCCGGTGATTCGGGCAGCGCGAGGCCGATCGATATTTGCACGAGGCCTATGTACAGCCTGGATGTCTGTCGGCTGATGATGATGAATCTGTGTTATTTAACACAGAACACTCAAAGTTACCGATGTTATACCTTGCTATTTTAATGAAACTACGACTTTATTAACATGGATAGTGGATAAATAATCAATAAGTTCAGTTATTAGTAAGTAAGTACACAAGTAAATAGTGGCGTTCGTTGCTTTATGCCAGCCGAGGCATGCGAACCTGCTGCTCAATTTATTAAAAATGTTTCATTACAAAACGACCAAACAAAATGAACATGAAACACTGACCATGGGTCTTTCTTTCCAAATACCACTAACATTATACTAAGTATTATGTTATATTAACGCTGAGGCTAGCGAACGCAACCTAATGCTAAATTGTTATGTTGTACATAGAAAATCATTGACCAAGTCTGATTAACCCTAGAAGACACCCAAAACTGTCCTACTAACCACTAAACATATCGAACCCGTTTACAATTTTTTTATAAATACAGCGAATTTATAAGACGCGAACTTATATGGTTTTCACAGGATTACCATTGAAAAATTATGAAAATTTCACCTTTCATCATGTGATTTATGCATATGATAATAATGCATAGAATAGGTTATAAGCTGCTCGAACGGTTAATTGAACATCTTTTCCAAAACATATCAAATAAGTCGTTTAATTGTTTAATTTCAGAAAAATCAATACATTAGTATAACTAAAATCTACACCCTCTCCTTAAATAAATATAATACTCTTTAATAAATACAAACGCACCTTGATAGTCAAGTTTTCAATCGTGGAAACGCGAGTTGTGCTCGTCCGACGTACGGTGGATGAAAGTGCATAAAAAAAATATTGTAAATATTATAAATAATAATAGTCATGTTATATATAAAAAAATTAAAGTAGAGAATATAATCCTATATATGCAAATACGTAAAATAAGTGTCCGATTGCAATTTTAAAATAGCTATTTACCAGACTTGACAGACATGATATTATATAGGGCTTGTTTATTGCACCATCTATTTATTGGTATATGGTGCAAGTTGTTTGAGATCACTTCTTCTTGTGCATCTCTACTACTGAAGGTTAGCCGTCAGCTCAGCAACCTTCTCCCGATCTAGTGCCAAGCGAAAAAGTTGTGCTACGCTGGCAATATTTGCCTATTTCCGGATTTTAAGTAACTAGGATTTTCGTCCAGCGCGTTTTGACTGCGATTTTGCCCATAATTATTAACTACAGGAGTTTATACTTGTCGTCCTAGATATGTGACTTTCCTTTTCTTGATGATCTGCAACAATTTGCGAGTCGTACCGACACGTTGGAGTACTCTCACGTTGGAAACTTTTTGTATCCAGTTAATACGCAGCATCCTACGGTAGCACTATATATTTAAAGCTTCGTGGAAACCTTCAGTTATGGCTTTCAGAGTCCAGGCTTCACTATCATACATTACCACAGACCACACATAACATTGTAATATTCTTACTCTAAGTTTATTGATAATTGGCGACTACAATAAAACTTTACCCCTTTTATTCAATGTGGCATGGGCAATTCCGATCCGGTTACGAATTTTTTGTTCGCTATTCCATTCTTCATTGACCCACTATATTTATTTATTTATATTACTCAGATAAGTGAAAAAAACGGTTCCGTAGAGAGCGTTCAAAAGTTTAAAATTGTATATGCCAGTCAACCGAATTGTTTATCGAGATTGAATATAATTTAAAAAAAAAAATAACATTTAAAGGTATACGTACCGTACAGGTTACAGATAGAGGTGGGCGCAAGCAAAGGCTTTGTGTATATACTCTATTCTCGGTAGTTGTGAGGACGTATCAATAATCCTTCGGTAGACAAAGCGTTCCCAGAAACTGCGATATGAATGTACAACGCTCCAACTATTGATCGCTGATACAGAGATATATTCTGAAACTGCTGTTACTGTGTTATACCAAAATGAATAGGTCAAACGGCGGGTAATTCAAATTACACTAATCGCAACAATAAAGCGGTAGTTAAGATGATCTACTCTACACCACATTGTTCTCGTCGCTCTTTACAATTAACGATTTCTGCGGTGGTATAGACGCTCTCCAAAAATACAGACCTGCTACCGGTGGAAATAAGTTTTATCCTTTTGAATGAGAAGAGTGGAATATGCCAAATAAATACAAAATTCTAGGTGAAACTGAAATCTGAGTGAAATATTGGTCCATTACAATATACATAAGTTCGAGAGAATATCCTCGGTACTCTTTTTTTCTTATGCAGGAAAAAATCTTTTAAAGATACCTTACTCATATAGAGGACATAATTATATGGGATTTGTACCCACAATAAAGACGCAGCGGTGGCATAAGCCCATTATCGGAAGAGTCGTAAGCTTCCCCGGCAGCCTCGCTTTACTACGGGCTCGTACTTGTTCGCGCTCGCGTAGTAGACATGATGAATAATCCTTACCTTTTAAGCCCGTAAACCCAAAATCCCGATCTTCGTGTTACTTTGTTTTTAATTTAAAATTTTTGAAGCGATACGCGAGTATCCCATTCCCGGTATTACTATTAAATACTTTTTTTATCATGAAGTTTGCGTCGCTAGTGCTTTGACAACCATAGCAGTTTCATCGGGTTCAGGGCTCATACTGTTTTAATAAACTAGAGCCATTTTATATCACGTCAAAAATGTTTTTGTTCTCCGAAAATATATTTCCTCCCGGTTTTTCAAAAACTAAAGGTTTTGCAGCGAACAGCAAGACTTTTTTTCTACCTCTTATAATGCCTCTCCATTTACAGGAAAGAAATTAATTTCATATTTCCTTTATGATAGTCTTTGTTAAATTAACGACATCAAAGGGTTTATGTGCGATACCAAATGTAACATATTCTACTCACATCAAAAAACTTAAATTTTCAGTCTCTGCTAGATAATTTCCGATAAAGCTAAAATAGATTCAACAAAGCTTTCACTGGCATATATGTAGCTCTGCTTTTATAAAGCTTTGGCTACTTCTATATATACTCTTAAATAATCGACAATTTTTATAATAATAATTGAGTTCAGTTATTTGACATTACCTTTTGATATAAAGTCACATTAAATTGGATTTCGGTATATTAAGTTCTATATCAGACCCACCAATTTTCATTCCGATAGCAGAGAGTGGAATCAAAAATAAGAGTAAAGGTTGTTTTAACATGGACTAAAAAAAATCATACTTACACTAAAAAAGACAACTACCTAGAAATCACTCATTTTATATGCAGTGGATAATTTATGAATGCAACCACATCCACCCGAGGATTTGCCGTTTAATTGCAAGAAATAGCCGAGCATCGCTTTGACGCTAAAAATCTGAAAAACCTAACAAACTAAAACATTTACATTTTAACACTAGCGCGTGTGATGGGCAAATTCATTAATAGCAATTTACAAGGCTATCAGATCAGAGGGTATCGTTTAAACATCGCAGGCATAACATGTATAGCTGCGTACCGGGGGCCACTGGTCACTTAGCGTCAAGTAAACGACGTCTCGAGCTGTCTCTTAAAAAACCTTATTTAATTTATATCGCTATATAATTATAAATATACAATTGATGAATTTTAAACGATTAATAATAAAAACATAGATAAACAAATAAGCGCATTAATATAAAACTTATATTAATTACGAAGGTCTCTAGAATTATATTTTGCCCACGTTATGATCCGATATGATAAATTTTTTTTTATTCAAAAAAGCGATGAGACGAGCAGGACGTTCACTTGATAGTAAGTGTCCATAACAACGTAACTCTAGTAAGATGTCAAGTCTCGTTAACTCAGTAATTTCACTATCTACAACTACCCTCCCAACCCCATTCAAACCGGAACACTAGCGTGTATATATTAGCTCTCAAAGGTAATATATATTAGCACATGATTTAGCAAATGACGATTACAACAAAGCAATAAGTTCCTATGAAAAATACTCGAATCCATTTCAGCATTTTATTACTCTGAAAACTATTTGATTAATTCACTGTCCCAGGCTGCGAACTACAAACGCTTTTATTTCGCGTTTTAATATATCAACCATTTATAGTTGTGTAAAATCTGTGTTTTATACACGCTACAAATAAGATTAAAACACCGCCCAACATGATTAAATTCACTAATATAAGAAATATAATATGCTCCACCTATCATTTGGAATTGCATCTTAAGGTAATATGAATGAAATGATCCGTGATACAGACAGAAACATCTGCTAAAGTTATAACACGATTTTTTTTTGCGTCGCGAGTAAACAACGTTTACATTATTAGGAATGCATACTCTAGGCAATATTATAAATTCTAACATCCTCATGACAGGGTCGGTAAATTGATACAAGGGAAAATCAGTTTAGCACTATAACTCGATAATGCTGTACCTGACATAATGAATGCAAGTGAATTTTCTCCACATAAAATAGAAGAAAAGCGAGGCGGTGCCGGTGGAATTGCTTCACTTTACATCAGGTAACGTTGAATATTGCGCTCAATAGTAAAGCAACAAATTGTATCGATATAAAAATGTCGCATTCATGTATCGAAGCTGAGATACTGTTATATATGTATATATATTATGATATATGTTAAGAAAAAATACTAGTCTAATTTTATTATCGTGCCGCTTGCTACATTAGTGATCTCAATCATGAAATACGTTTATTTTATTTGTAGCTCTAAGTGATTATTATCTTAAATTGAGTTCGCAACGAGCCCTTCTCCGAGACGAGCCGACAAGAAACTCGATGGGCTTGTCCTATTTTGTAATAGAGTACTTACAAATATATAAAAATACAATTTTTTTATTTGATAATACGGGTGAGACGTTCACCTGATGATAAGTGATACGCCTGACCATAACAAGCACAAGTTAGAATGATATATTTACCAACATATTAAGCTCGTCACCTTGAAACATAAAATGTTGTATCGATACTCCGATATATTCACTGGCTACAACGTCCTGTAAACCAGAACGCAGCAAAGATTGCGCACTAGTGTTTATAAATAGGCAGAAACAGGCGCTGCAATAGTACCATTCTCCAACAATAAAGACTTACCACCCTACAATACATGTACAAGTAAGAACAGTAATTACTATTAAATTTCAGATTATGAAACAAATTATATAAAAAATTATAGTGCTTACTAATAATAATGAGTATTTAAAAAAAACCTTACATAATGTAGACCTTACACAAATGAAATACTTTTTACGAATTGTATACTTCATTACTACTACAACATTGCATAAATTTTTTATTCAAACCCTCCAAGGCTCAATACCCTCGTGTATTTTTAAAACCGGAAAAGGTAAAGATCGACAACTAGCAGTACTGAAATAATTCAAACCTTGCGTTATATTTTTATGAAACCTAATTACCTGGACTTTGTAATAATCTTAGTTTTACATGTCATCCAGCGTTGCACATTTAATTTACATTGGGACAAAATAATCCCATGCTAAATTCACAGCATTTCCAGTCTTTACAGATTCATTTATGTCTAGCATAAAACGACTTTATTTAGAAGCAGGTACTCGGTTGCTCGCTCGCTTCCTCTCTTCATCTTACAAAAGCTTATGAGCACAAAGGATAGTATGGCTGCGAGGTAGTGAATACTCCTTTTCGCATTTTATTCGTTAAAGAGCTAAAATACCGGGAACAGCAAAGACATCGATGTGGGAGTTCTGGGATTATGAGTGAAACACTATACGTATGCTGCACCTGTACAATGTTCTAATGCGCGGACACGTATCCCGTACATCATAATATCGCCAGTATAGAACTACTGCAACATCAATTTATGCTTAGCGACAACCATAGTTAGAACTTGACAATTTATACTGTGCGGACACTTGTTGTCACACAGCAAAATATAAAAAAAAAAACTTTCGTTTTGAATTGTTTATATTATATGTCGATATACCAATATAAACAAACTCTCATCGATTTTCAATTAAAAACTAATTTTCTCAACGTTGGTTTAAAAAATAACTATCGTCACATTATTCACAATGGGCAAACACTATAGGCAAACCTCTAATTCGCATGTAATATGACAAGAAAACCGGTGATGGTGAAGCGTGCTCGCCCTAATCATCAAGTTATCCGGGTTCTGTCATATCTTGATAGCTTAAATATGTAATTCCCTTCCTATTACAAGGCAGACAAGTGGTAAAACTCAGCCGTCCCAAAGATGAGTACTTAGAAATTTTCTTCATATTAGTCGCATACAACAATGTTTGCAACCATTGTCGTGGCTTTTCCTTCAATATGAATTCAATATATTTAGACGTAAGCGAAATTATCTGAATAATCTTGAAATAATTAAATTGTATGCGGTGAAAGAAAAAAGGAACTTTAGCTGTTTGTCAGCCGAAAATCTTATAAATGCGGTCAGTGATTATCTCTTTTATTCCCTGTGCTGCAAGCAATAACGAAATTGAATTACCGACCAAGATTATTTTTTAAAGGTAGTCCAAAAAATTATATTTACATTTCGCGAACTTCTAATTTTTAAAAAAATATATAATTCTAGTGTCGAAGGCCAAGACTAAATTTGGGTCGCTGCGCCAAAAGAGTAAGTATGTAATTCTATGAAATGCTATGAAAATACCTAGAAACCTCTCTATTTGACTTTTGTTAAGGTCAAAAAAGCAAAATTGTTTAATAAATATATAACAAAAGTATAGATTTAATGATCAGTTGACAAGAAATTAATACATATTAAATCATATTCATGAGATGAATATTCATAAATCAAATAGTGTTTACTTCAAAATAATAAAAAAATATCCAAATATTCGGCGGCGCCACACTTGTTGTACCTACCGCGAATATACCAGGAGGGATCAAAGAGTAGTGAGAATGAGATAGAATATAATGACTATTGATAACTTAATCATTTATTTTTGTACATAGTCTCCGAGTGTCTCTGCACACCGAGTCCAGCGCTTTCTCAAAGCTTCATTCTCTTTCAACAAAAAAAGTTTTGTCTTGGTCCTGCAAAAAGCTCTCCACGGCATCCATCACCTCGTTATCGTCTTCGTACCTGGTTCCCCTTAAGTATTCTTCTAATTTGGGTAACAGATAAAAATCACTAGGCGCCAGATCTGGTAAATAAGGTAGGTGGTCAATCAATTCCAAGCCAGCTTTCTGAATGACAGCCATCACAATTGCCGACATGTGCGCGGGTGTGTGTCGTGATGAAACAACACGCCCCTTCGAAGTTTCCCTCTCCTTTTCTCTTTGATGGTATTCATCAACTTGGGAATTAAAGCTGCATAATATTTATCCGTAACAGTGGTTCCACGCTCCAGGTAATCAATCAACAATATCCCTTCCGACTCCCAAAATATTGAAGCTATAACCCTGGCAGTTGATGCCACGGTACAAAACTTCTTCGGGGTCGGTGATGATGGCCGTTTCCATTGCGAAGATTGCTGTTTTGTCTCGGGATCAAAATGTTGGACTCATGTTTAGTCTATTGTTACAAAATAAGACAAAAAGTTTTCATAATCTTCTTGATACTTTTCCAACAATACCTCTAAAATGTTAAGTTGATTTTGTTTCTGAGTGTCGTTTAACATACTCGGCACTTCCCACCCATCTTCCGGAGACTTATCATATTCAAAGATTGTTTCAATATGTATTGAATACTTCCATATGAAATGCCCGTTTCTTGAATTACGAGTAAGTATCGGATGGTAACTCTTCGATCGCTGAATACAATTTTCTCGACTTTTGGAACATTTTCTTGGGTGACTGACGTCGATGGACGTGATGACGGCTGCTCCGATGTTGATCTTCCGCGCTCGTTCTCCCTACTGGAAATTGAGAAGCCCACCTTGCGACAGTGGAATACGACGGAGCAGACTCTCCTAATGTTACCTCCAAATCGCAATGAATCTCTTGTGTCGCAAACTTTTTCAAACAGAGCTGTTTAATAACGGCTCGCCCTTCGTTTTTGTCCATTTCCGAGAACACCTTCCGACATGAAGCAAACAAATGACTACATTCAGAAAAAAAAAAGAGTTGAAGATTTTTTCTTTAATAACATTACAAGTATGTATCTCAGCTATGCCAGTATTTTTTTTCTTACCAAGAAGTATATATGTCGTTCTCATTACTTTTCGATCCCTCCTCGTAATGCCCGATTTGCATTTTCCGATATAAAAGGTAAAACCTAAGGATGACTAATATATAAAATTAATTCTTTCTACAAAATACTAATAAAAAAAAAACAATGCATTTACTAATAGAACGAAAAGTAACAAAATGTCTTATTTTTCCTCACAGTCAAAGTTCGTCAATGTGATTCTTAGAGAATAATTGATGATCACATTTTTAACTTTGTAGGGTATATAGAGCAGTAGTATATTGTAGTTGATTATAAAAGTGGGTATTAAAAATATAAGTCTGTGAACTTTATACAGTCGATAATGTAATATATGTTGCGAGTCTGTGAACCTTTGTTTCCCAAACACTGCAAAGAAATCCTTACATTGTAAATACCATACATTTATAAATTGCGTTTAATTGCATCGGCGCTAATTTCGAAGTTTTTTTTTATAAAATTAAGCGACGAGACATGCAGAACTTTCACCAATTGGTACGTGATATGCCCACCCTTATAGAAGTGTTGCTAGTTACGATGGGTATAATGCATAATATAGGATGGATATATTGCACTTGTCGCATGGGACATTAGATGTTGAGTCTCATTACCCCAGTAATTAGCTAGTGAGCCACACCATGCTTTAAACCAGAACAGTAATGTTTGTACACCACTGTTTGGCGGCTGAAGTAGGCGCTGTGGTTGTGCTTACTTAGACTATCTCTGGAAACAGATCTACCGCCACTAAACCTATTAACCTAATTAAGTAAATTAACCTAAGTTATTAACCAAATTTATGTGTAACTTGAGGGTAAAAGAAAAATTATCACCCAAATGAATCAAACATGATACCAAACAATATATCAGACATTGGCCTAAAAGAATATATATGATTTATGTTATGTATGAGCATATCAATATATCCTACTACAATAAAAGTGAGAAGAAAATAAATTTATATTTGAATTTTGTAAACAATAAGACCCTCAAGCACTACAGAATCATAGCAAAACACGTGAAAGCAGGTGGGAAATGGGTAATAAAAATCCTGTAGATATTTCTACCACTGTAATTTATGAAAGCACAAAGTTCAAGGCATAGAGGCAACTAGTTGTACTTTTCTTAAAACCTTGCAGATAAATTACGGACATGACCCTTTGTTGTACAATTTTAACAAGACATTCTCAAAAGAAACTACTCTATGTAAGGATGTGATGAATTGTCTCACTCATAAGTTGTGTCAAATTTCAATCTTCCAAACAAGCCAGATTTCATAAAGGCTTACATGGTGTAATGTATTGGAATTAATAATGAGACACACAAAACACATAAAAACTAAGTCATTTATTTGACTACAATGTTAAATGCATCTACCTATACATATCCAATATAGCATAAACCACATCCATACACTTCAGAATTTATGTAATATAACATAATGGTACTACTTTACAAATAATTTCTTACTTATCAAAATATTACAAGACTAATACAAAATTTTTTTTAAGTTAAGATTGCAAAAAAATTTACTTGCTAATGATTGACTGAAACGAGCATGTAATACCTACCTATGTAACTGTTTGAAAAGATGTAAGATCAGAAACTCAATCAGATAATTGGTTGCAACAAAAATATCATAGACTTAAAATATAAATCTCTTTTCAGAATATTTTTTAACTTTTTTTGAGGGTATATTAAAATTTATTTTCAAAATTTATCTAATATTGGGTAGGAGGCCATAGTCTTTCATCATCTTCATCATCAGCCAATAAATTTAAAACTCAACATATTCCCTTCACTTAGTTCTCCACACAGGTTTTCCCCCAATTCTTCACCAGATTGTTGGCCTACCTTATAAAAGGCTTCTAGCACTAAGTCTTCCAATTCACCACAAATAAGGTAATTTTAAAAAAAATATTAAATACAAAATCATTGTATTGATTTTTTGAGTCCACATTATATTTCAAATAACAAACTAAAAAAATATAATTATAAAATTACTAACAATTTAAAATTCATAAATGATCTAATAAATCTATTAATCATATATTTTACACTCACTTTTACTGCTCCTAGGACTATCACCCTTGAATGACATGACTAGATACCACTACACTAACTACCTCTCCGGCTGAAATTTGTAGACTGATTGCAATATGGGTTTCATAGACCTTTATAGATTTATGTGCAGTACAATGACATATCCTGTCAGAGGGTATAAACACTTCAGGCTATCAGTTGATGAAATTAATACTTTCTAGCAATTTTTTTACATATATTATGGCTTATTTTTAAATACAACATTATATTTTAGCTAAATTTTATATTCAATATATATTTTTAAGTTACTTTTGCGGATGTAAACGAATATATACGAAAAATGTCATAATAAACACGCGCACCCCCTCCCTCAACCCTTGTAACTTGCGCAATTCAACGTTCGCCGATAGGACATACTTAGCTATAGCAGAGGTTTGTATATACTTAAAATGGCTACCCTTCAGCACATGTTTAAACTAAAAAGCGGCAAGATTGAATACTTACATTAAAATTAAACGCCCCAATGTAGAATATCAATCAAGTAGGCACGAATCACTCACAAATTGTCATATAAGTAAAAAATACATCGCCTTTTACGCCACTAAGTACAAAACTGTTAGGAAACAATTATTTCATTGTCACGTTTCACTAATAATACTGTTTTTGATCCAACCTTTTATCTCAGCACTAAATAAGGAACCATTTTGATGTTTTAACAAAAAGGGACATAATTGCGACAAGCTCCACGCTACCTTTTTTGATAACTAAGAAAAAATCTTTGTAGACACCGTCTTATAGGAAAAACTGGGTTCCAAGATTTTTTAAGCACTAAAACCGCCTTGATAGACGTTCTGAGCGTTAGGAGAGATCACGGGAAATTTGTACGGGACGCAACAGCGGAAACAACACACCACAGAACTTAACCAAGCATGTTATTAGTTTTACTTTAAACTTTTTATAATCTAGACGTACTACAAATCAACGATAATGAAGAGTGTAATTCTTCAAAAAACTTGGATCCCCATTTTCTTAAAGAAAGGATTGATTTTATTTCTGAAATCGTTCACTGTATGGTTTGTCAGGAATTGCAGTATTGTCTATGATCCTATCATTATAGACTACAGAATGCAGAAATTCTTTACTCATTCTATTAATAATAATTAATTACTCACTATTTTATTCAATTGCAATATTTGTGTAAAAAGATAATCATTTAAAGATTTCTTATGTTTACACGAATAGTACACGTTAAATAAAACGAAATTTTTGGGATTGTATTTCATGTATTTAATTATTTTATTTATTACTACTCATATTGCACGCACAATTTTTAATCCATTTGTTTCTTCTTTAGTCTACTCCCACTTATACACTAAACCACCCCCACATCTATTATCAAACGATTCATAGAACTGATGTTCTATCTCCGTTGGGCTGCTTTCCAGGCTAATACTTTTCAACATTTCCATTTTTTATTCGTCTGTTAAAGACTTAACACATATCTCTGGCAAAACAGATATTGTCGGCGTATAGCGAGCACTAGGATGGTTTCTCCTTTTTGTCTAATATTTATACACTCAGCACCTAAAGAAACAAACAGAGACTTAAAATCAATCTCTGTAAAGTGAAAACCTATTCCCCTATCAAACAAGGCCAGTGCACCCGCTTCTACAAAATACTCTTACTCACACTGCTATATATTATCTCTATAAACCACACATATTTTATAGCTCACTACAGCAACACCCGCAAAGCAACAAATAGTAAAAACACCAAACGTCGCTAAATTAAATGGCATTTTATTCCTAATATAAGTAGTAATTACATCGCGCAATTCGTGACGGCAAGACCAGTATTCGACGTTATGTACCTACCGTTGAGATACTTCCGGCTCTATAAATTATCAGAAATTATATATGTAATAATTTATAAAACAACAATGTTAAGAACATTTAAATATAATATCATTTGACTTCTTATCTTGTTGTTTTTTTTGGTGTTTACTTCTTAAAATTATAAATTTAATTTATTTGTCCGACGAACCTGCAAAAGTATGTTTTTATTTGATATTAACAATTACCCAATGAAGTATTGAATACTATACATTTATGAGCGTATAAATTTCCATACTTATTTATTATTAGCCAAAAAAATTATACTAATAATTCGCCACTAAACCAGATGCGCTGGAAATTGTTTGCTAATGACTACATTTAGCAAAAGATGAATATATGTTAAAATGATTATAATTAATTCCAAATATGTCAAATGTAAATATCAATTACATTTTTAATAAAATTACAATCATCATCATAACGGGCGTCCATTGCTAGACACTGATTTGAAAATTACAATAACAAAACAATGCAAAATTTTATTAAATTTTTATCGTTACAAGTCACTGGATTCGAACAGCGCAAAATCATGATTCCTGGAACACATTACAAGAAACTTATGTCCAGCAGTGGACGTCCATCGGTTGAAATTATGATCATGATAAATGCAAAATTTGAGTTTTAGCAACACCATTGTCCATAGACAAAGAAAAATTTTGTTAGTGTACTTACTCTTCTGGAAATGTCAGTTGTCATTACTAAAAATATGTATATGTATTTATAGATGCACTAAAATTTTTATCAACAATAGCTAAATTTGTAAATGTTGCTCTTTATGTACACAAAATGTACTCGTCAAAACTGAAGAAGTATTTGTAATGAATAAATTTCATTATTACATTTACATAATGATAGCTTGGTTGATAACTTAAAGTATAATTTTTAGATAATGTACCAATCGAATTGTCCTAAAACTGATACGAAAAATCAAAATACAGTGCTAGATTTGTTTTACGAAATTGAAAGGTCCCCTTTACCCAATTTTTCAAAACCTAAAAATACAGTTGTCAAATACACTAAGTTACCTAATTTTGATTCTAAAGGTGAGAAATCAGTTTTTATTTCACGACATACGTGGTCCGTTAGCTTTTAGTGTAATATTTTTCGCGGTAATAATTTAGATTTATATTATTCTCAAGAAGCTTATCTAAAACATGATGTATTTTTTAAGATTATTACAAATTTTTCAGCATCATGGTGTTATCAAAATTATTCATTACAACCACGATTACGTCGCATCGTAACACTTGAAGATGAACTGATTGAGACAAATAGGTCACTACAACCCAATTTAGTAACACCAGACAATAACATGACTACAAGTTATCCTAAGCGGAAAATTAAAATTATAACTATAGCTGACAGTGATGATGATGATAATATTCATCATTATTTGCAGCTTTGTAAGTATCAAAATCTTTATAGCACCTGTAGCCTGATTGGATTTTTAAAATCCAGAGAGATAAAGCTTTTTCGAAATTCTTTTTTTGTAATAAAATTACTATTTTTGATAATGCAATTTTTTTATATACTTTTATGTATTATAGTGTTTTATAGTGTTTATTACACAGTTATTTTTTTACAGCCAAAGATGTAAAAAAGTCTGCCAGTAGCAGAACTTTAAATAAGGCCTCAAGTCAAAATTTTCGGGATTATCGTATGGAACATTCTCATAAAAGTGTTTCACAAGTTACCACTTCCAGGAAAGGTATGTATATTATATATTTTTTATATTTATAACAATGAAAGTATGCTAAATAGATACAGAGGCGGTTGGCAAAGTATTCCCTATATAGTATTTAATGAGTGAAAATCTACAGAGAGAGCACTAACTACATTTTAACTTGAAACTGATCAAAGCAGCATTTATAGATATCAAGGGAGCTTTGTATTACATAACAAAGCAGCACTTATCGTTTAGATATTTTCTGAACCTCATCTGGAGGGTTTGAAAGAAAATTTAAAGAGGTTCCATAGGCTCGGAATAAGTCGACTGTGGAATACAATTTTAGATGTTAACAACTATGTTAGAGAAAGAGTAGCATTTACATTTGACAGGGCTTAATACACTCTATTATTCAATAAAAAACATAATTTATAAACCAAGCAAGCAGAGAGCAGTTTAAACAATTAGTAAAGCCAAAAGTGGTAATTGTCATATGGAGGTGTAACATGTCTCAAACATATGATATGTCCAATCAAGTTTAAGGTAATAACTTTATTATAATAATAGCACTGGAGAGACTGCCAATGAGTAATTTCATCAAATAATTAACACTTAAAAAAATTAGAAACATTTAACATACTTAAAAAACAGCTTATATTTATGATATTTTAATTAGTTACATATTTGGATAAACTGCATGTACACATGATTGTATTATCTAATTGTGGACACTGCTGTTAAGTTTAAAATTATGTTTCTTTACAGCTATTAAGATTATTAATGTCTTTTCATTCCTGTATTATTAAATAAAATGAAAAAGAAATAATTATACCGTGACATTTAAATACCTATTTACATAAATTCTTGATATAACTTAATAACTGTTTTAATTAAAATGTTCAATATTGTTTTCATAAATCAAATTGCTCTCTCCAATAAGCCTTCTACATGCAACAATATGTACATGCACATGCATGTATTATACTATAATAGGTTGTATAAAGAGTTAATTTTATGTAACACTCACATATTTTATTATTCTAATTAGATCCAGCTGAGTCAAACCTTCACTTAAGGAGAAGTAAGGATTTAAGTAATATAAGTGAAATTATAAAACCTACTGAGAACAAGTCTTCAATCAAATCATCAAAAATAATTAAAAATGATAAAACAAGGACTTTTGCAGATAAAGGTAAAGTAAAGTTGCTTTTTTAATTTCGCCCATCTTTTATTGATTGAATTGAAAGATAAAGGTTAGAATGAATATCTGTTTTGTTTGTTCTGATGTTTTTCCTTCTTTATATTGGAGCCTTTAGATTTTTCACTTTTTCACTTTTGTCTTTTGCAGACACATCATATAACTCTAAGGATACAAAAAAATCAAGGATTAATTTAAGTAAAAACATAATTGCATCTTTTAATAATGGTAAAGATACACTCATGATGAAAGAAAAACTCTCAGATGACTTACAGTGCAATTTATCAAATAAGTCCCCTAATAATGTACACTCAAAGAAATATCAGAATAATAAAAAAAATAATGTTGCACCTACTCATAAATCAACTTCACTTAAACCTTACATAGAGAAGCAACAAACACAAACTGATAAAAAGTACAAGATGTTAACTATACAGTTAGATACTGATACTGAAGTTAATAAAATGTTAATTTCCACAAAGAGTGTAAGTATTGAAACGGACCCTCTGCCGCACCATGTTGATCAAATAACTCAATATAGTTCTGATTCTGATACAATCTCAATGAAAATGGATGACAAATTAATTCAAACAGAATTTATTAAAGAGAAATTTGACAACCTTGATATACCCAATGTTTCATTAATTGGGGATAGGAAGGATTCAACTAGAAATAAAGAAATAAATTATAATAGTAAATCCTTACCAAATTTAAAGTCACAGAAAGATGATAAGATATTAGTTAAAGATGATATAAAGCAATCAAATGATTCTGTATATAACAATAGTTCATCATACATTATAGGGCGAGCCACAGTGACATATACAACTGAACAAAAAATCGACTTTCATGTTGTAAACAAAGATTTGCACGATAAAGTTACTCCTAGTCTTAATTACCCATTGAATATAGTTTCAATTTTTAAAAACGAAATCGGAAACAGCAAATCTGAAGAAGTGTTAGATAAAAAAGGAGAAGAAAAACATCTAACACATCCACATAGAAAACCTTCGAATGAAAACTTTATTGGTTTTTGTCGAGGGAGAGACAAAAATAAATTAATGAAACCTTCAGATATAATAAGTACTATACGTCTCAATAGCAGTTTAATACAAAGCGAGTACATCTCTGAACAGTTCCAGAGGGAACTTAATTTCATTGATTCATTCTTCGAATCACTCCAGTACCTAGAGAGACTCTCGGAGAAATGTTTCACGGACGTAAACATGCACAGTTGGACGAGTGGTAAAAATTTCGAAGTGAATAATCCAGAATATGATGCAGATTTAACAAAGTTTGAGAACGGCCACTATGTTGATGATACTAGAACAATGGCGACGAAGAGTCTTTGTCAGGTTTGTGTTATTCTTTATATGTGTAAACATAACGCAGTGTCGGGACATTAATTACGCGTTGCGCTGCAATCGAATGGATAATTTACTAAATAATTCCTCCTGAAAAGATGTGCAGTTTTTTAAAGTAATTATTATTTGGCTTTACTTTAATCACATAATCTTAAATATTGCAGCTCAATTTACTCATTCACAATGAGCAAAGAAGAGCGAGAGATTTCTTATTCGTGTTGAAAATGCAAGAGGATGTCTTGAAGGATTACATCAAGTCTCAGATGCTTTGGCTGGAAAATAAGAAGAAACAGGACAACATTGACATTTCGGCACTGAAGAAAAAACAGCGCGGAGCTCTTCTCAAACTGCAGCACGAATGCGGCGAAATGCAGAGGATGCGGAAGGCGCTGCTCACACTTTCTGAAAAACGTAAAGTGGCGCTCATGAAGACGAAGAAGAACATTGAAATGAAACTTAAGAACAACGTCGATGTCGAGCAGATTATTCTCGGGAAGAAAAAGTTGAAACGGAACACGGCGTACGATCGCTGCCTAGCGCCTTTGAAGTGCTTCGATCTATCCAGCAGCGGCTGCGAGGAGAGTACCACTTCGAGGGCGAAGTCCGACAGCGTCTTCTATTACACGCAGACAGCCGATGCACCGCTCAATACTGCTGCAAAAATCGTAACAAGTGCAGAGAAAAGCATACAAACCAGTGACAGTGTACTAGAAGGTGATCTTGTTGAACAGACGAATACAACTGCTGCCGAAAACTGTATAGTGGTTGATGGAGGGTATTTAAATATACTGTTCCATAATCTGTCACTGCCGCAAATATTCAGTAACGGGAAACAGTACGAGGTGAATGAGGAGGCTTTGAGGAACATTGTCCAATCATCGAATACACATAATGTTTTAAAAGACACAGTAGCTATCGAGAAGTTCATGGATCAAATTAAGAATATAGATACGGACGATTCTAGTACGGCTTCCACTGCCCACAGTCTGGTTGAGGAGTTTGATCAATATTTTAAATGTCTCGGCGATGAAGAGAAGTCGCTCACCAACTCACCTGAATGTGAAACCCACAACTGTATGCTTAGGGAATGTGCGGTGCAAACTAACAATGAAGTGAATAGTGATGGAGTTTGTGATCATTCAAATGTTACAATGATAGCAATGGATAGTGATGAGAGTATGCTGAAGAGGCTGAGTGGCGCGTACGGAGTTGAGAGACCATTTGAATGTGGGCTCTCTACTGTACCCATTGATGATTCTGATATGTGTAATGAGACGATGGTCGCCAACGTTGGTCCGTTGCCAGTGCCGGCTGGTGAAGCTGCACCTGTAGAAGCGGTCCAGGCTGCTAGTGCTATTTGGGTGCCGTCTGAAACATCCAGCAATTTAGGTAATAAACATACATCTTTTTTAAACACTAGTGATGATGGAATATCATAGTACTCCTGTTTGAACTGCTTAGTAAGTAAATCTGAATATGAAATGTTATATTATGTACTTGTAATTGTGACCATAGAATTAATATTAAAGAGTTATTTAATGCAAAACGGAAAATTTTGAGGGGGGGTATATCTAGCAGTTGGGATGCCTACCACTTGTTAATGATGATAATAATGACGTAATAATGGCAATTTGAATTTAATAATAATTTTTTTCCCCAAATCCAGAGGGTCCGGTAGATCAGGTGTTCAGTTCGAACCTAACACCATCGCAGTACACATCGCCGGTTATGTACGAGGCGGAGGAGTTGCGACGTCAGCAGCTGGCTATAGAGCGAGAGGTAACATTTTTTTTTTCTGAATTCTATTTAATATTTGGACTGTTTATGAAAGTGGTGAAGTCCAATTGACAGAGGTAGGTGGCTTACCAGATGGTTGCCGATCAGTGTTCTTTTATTTTTCATTTGATTTATATTCTCTAAAATGGATAACTTTATAATAACATCAGATAGTGATATAGATAAGAACAAATGGTAAATCAATCATATTTTGCAATAGAAAATATTTATTTTATTTAATTAAAAATAAATTCACACGGACATATGGCCCATGAATATAAAAAGAAGAATAATCTTGGATACACAGGATGAAAATAATTCCACTATGGACAGCAAATTAACGAATTGTAAAAAGAGAAGAATAATAGAGGTAGAATCTTCATCAGATGATGATATTGTTGGTGAGAACAAAATAAAGAAAAACAATTTAATATCAAAAAATTTTTGATAATTTCTGAAATATAAGTGATTCTAATAAGCAACATTTGTATCTCTATGGTGGTGCATCATGCATGTTTAGTAACACTCACATGCTCCGGGAGCCGATCTGGGGTTGCGGAAGAACTGCTCGATGTTATCCCGTGACCCTCGTGCATATCATTGGAAGTGGTTTGAATACCGTGTTAAGCTTTTTAGTCGGTTGGAGTCCGACATTACCCCGTTGTTGACCCTTGGTTCCGGGTGTACGGTTTCGTTAGAATTTTGTTACACTCGTTAATTAAAAAAAAAAGAACCCTGTCACATGCAGAGCATAAGTAAATACTGTCAGGATCTTGAATTTTGTTCATTTAATTAGAATCTAAAAATTTATTTTATGTCTTGTAAATGAAATTATATTAAACTATATAAAATGTTAAGTTGAAATTAAACGATTTTAACAGTTGCCTAATTTTTAAAAAGGGTGGAAGTCCATCACGCGTCCAACCCTTGCCGATTGAATGATTAAAATATCAGAGCAAAAGACAGGTGCTAATGTGTAAACATATCATCATAGACTTGTGTGTCTGACACATGGTGTGCGAACCAAGGTCTGGAGCAGCACGATATATTCTTGATATGTTGTAATTATTAGCAACCTAAGTTTTTTTTCTTGAGCCAATGGGTGTGATGTATCTCTAAGAGATAAAAGTTTGCTCCAAAAAAAAAAGTATTTTGCCTAAAACAAATCTATATTAACAAATTAAATATTGATATACCAATAACATTTTTAAATATTCTTATATGTATTCCCTTTAAATATCTCGATAGATGAGAAAATGGACTTGCACCACTTTAAATATAAACGGTTCATTCATTGCTAGCGGTGTGGTAATATGACACATTTTTTTTTTATCTACTGTGGGCTGCCACTTGGGATTTCACACGGCGTTAGCTAAAAGCACTGGACACCGCGTGTTGGTAACATAATATTGTTCGTTACGGAATTGAAGTAGTCAGGCGTTAGCCAGGCGGGTTCGGACTTCAAACAAACCTCACATGTCGCCCGGGAATCAAACGAAAGACATACATATTAAAAGGCAAGCACTTTGCCATTGCGCCACGGAGGCAATTAAAAGGCGGCAGGTCAAGTTCGTCGTCGCCTGGGTGATTTGTAGTACTTCTTACAGAGCTACATTGTCAGAATCAAACATTTGTATGGAGGGAATATTTAACAGAACTAGAGTTTCATTAACCCAGAGGTAACGACATGTTTCTCATGACGCCACTTGCAAAATTTACTACTACCTACATTTCTACCATATCACCTAAAAAATATATCAAGATTAGAGCGAACGTCGACCCTCGTCGAGTCTCCCGTGGACCAGTTTAAGAAATAAGACGAGTAAGTACACCTATGATTAAACTATTCCATAGTCATTAAATAACTTAAGTTTTTAATGGCGTAATTTGTTAATTATCCAATAATTAATACGAAATGTGAAGTAACCAGTCTCCCGCGAAGTCTTATACATTATACAGATATCTTCATAAATTACGAAGCCAGGTCCTGCCAATTTCTGTGAAGGATATTCTGTGTACTATAGAAAAAGACATATTCGCTTATTGTTCGCCTCTCATAATTAGTACTAATTAGTATCATTATTTCAAATGTACCCTGTTATTAACCTTTCCAACGAAAATTTTAACTAATAACAAAGGGTGGTAATCAAGTAACTAACCAACCTATTAAGTAATTTGTTTCTGAATAATGAGCTTAAAATGGTTAAGGTTAATGAGAAATTATGTTGGTATATATGTGAGGGATGAAAGTACTCGCTGTGCTATCCATGACGTTTATTTGCCAGTGGCGGCGTAGTTTCTATCCTAAGCTACCCCAAACAACCCTCAAACGTCCCACTAAGTTATTAACTTAAAACAACTTAATCTTAACGAAAAGTACATAACTTAATCTATTGATAACTTGTAGTGTTTTGTACGATAACGCTTCCCAGGTAGCCTGTTTACAAAGTTGGCCAAGAGCGAGACCCTGACTGCCGCCGGTTGATGTGGGTATCAAACGGCGAGTGATAGCTCTTACCCTGGTCCGGTTCTTAGTTCGATGGAGAGAAGCAACTAGTTGCTGCACACCTTGAACTCCGTCAATTGATATGCCGGCGAAGAACTTCAATCTCGTTTTATATATCGGGGTAGTTTCTCTTCGGACGAGACGTCTGATTCCAATTATGTTTTTCGCCTTCCGCTGAATCCTAGAGGTGCGACCTGAGCACAATCGCTGCAAGTGATTTTGCACTTGTTGCACATCAGGGTTCTGTAGCGATATTGTGTTGCCAGTTGCCCTTCAACATCGCATACTACATAACCATGCAGTCCACAATTCTACCCGATGCTCCGATGATTTGTTTTTGGAGACAGTACCACTCTGATCGCCAACCTTCGCGAGATGGAGAGGCACTTTAAGAAGAAGACAAATTAAAAAGATTTAACAAATATTGCTTTTCTTCACAGATAAAAGCTTTGGAACAACAGCAGTGTCAGTTGCTGGTGGTTAGGGAGATACCGGACAAACCACCACCGCCGTACACACCACCGATGGAGGCGCGGGCGCCGAAGACACCGCGACAGTTCCAACCAGACCAGTCAATGGATGATAAGATAAAGGCACACTTCCTAGAGCATTCAAATGACGTGTTCGACATGAACGATCCGTTCGAAGCTTTCGTTGTGGATTTGTGCAAGGAGAGCTCCACAAGGCAAAAGTCTGACACGAGCGACAAGCCCTGGGACGACTGCAACCTGCTGCCACAGAAGTCGCAGCCCGAACTGAAGAAAGTCATAGAGAATGTTACGACAGAACTAAAAGAAGTGCTTTCTGGTGTAACGCGCTCTTACGTTTCGGGTAAGTTTTTTTTTTTCTTCATATAATCCAACAGGAATAATGTTTACCTGGTGTTAACCAATGCACAAGATAGATCATTGATCAGAGCGATTTTTGGCTGGTGATGATGATAAAGCGATGCGTATACCCATAACCATCTTGTGTTCAATGAAATCCATTCGGAAATGAGATGTATAAATGTAATGAGATTGTCATTCATCATCGTCAGCCGACAGACGTCCACTGCTGGACACGGGCCTCCCCCATATATTCCCACCTTGATAAGGTAGGGTTTTGAGCCATTTACCACCATGCTGGCCCAGTGCGGGTTGGTGGGACCCAGAGTTTTTTTGTTGATTAGCAGGATACATCACGAGCAAGTGAGGTTGGCTTGGATCCTGTGAGTTGTTGTGCGGGAACCCATACCCCTATTTATTTATTATTTTACCTTTATAATTTCACTAGCTTCAGAACTCTTCAAACTAAAACGTGTTAATGCCTAGAAGTGTACTATTTCTGCAAAAATGCCCTAAGGTGAGACCTACCATCAGTGAATAATATATATCATATGGATAGGTCTCTCTTGGCAGAGCTCTCTAGGTCTACCACAGTGCCTCTTATGAGCATATCTTTCACCGTCGAATGAATGTACAGTTGTGTGTTCTTTGTTTTTCTACATCAATATCTTTTGTAAGCTCTTCAAACAAGTCTTCATGTTTTTATATAATTTCTTAAATTATCAATGGTTTATTGCTTAATGTTAAGGAAATAATAACAATAATATAAAAAAATTTAAACAATAAAGGTAATAAATCTGAAATTTCTTTGTACCTAAATCTTATTTATTCCCCTATTATCTTACTGCAGGTGTCGGTTCCAGGCGAACTGATCACATCGATGACATACTATTTGCCGAGTGGAGGAGGTGCGAGCCTGAATGGACCTCCCTGCACACTGACGAGGCCACCGTCAAGAACCAGCTGTTCGAGAGTATCCTCGAAAAGATAATTGATGAAGCAGTCGATGACTACAAAACTATAGTATGCACTAACAAACATAGTGATAATTAAATATTTAAGTGTAGCAAAATCGCTGTAGCAGAAGGCGAACAACATCCGGGTTCCTTTTGGATCCGCCGCAATCATGTAATACACAAGCATTGCCAGGTTTTTTTTTTTTTTTAGATAATCATAGATGTAAAGAAAAATTATGTATTTGTTATATATTTAACATCAAAGTTTCTACTTTTGTCAACTTTCTACTAGTAAGTAAATAATAACTTTTTACTAGTAAGTAAACAACAACTTTGTACTAGTAAGTAAACAACAACTTTGTACTAGTAAGTAAACAACAACTTTGTACTAGTAAGTAAACAACAACTTTGTACTAGTAATTAAACAATGAGCTTTTTACTAATAAGTAAACAACTTTGTACTAGTAATTATACAAGCTTTTTACTACTAAGTAAATAACAACTTGTAAAACGAACAGTGTATGAAAGGTACCCATAAAAAAATTTCAGGAAGTATACTCTCAATAAATAAAGTTTCAGTAAGTGTAAATGTGTATAATTTTTCATGTTTACCCCTAAGGAATTTAAGTGAACAATAAAAAAAATATATACTCAATTCTTTATTAATAATGAAAAAAAAATATCACATAATCCTTATAAACTGACTAAATAATCTATAAATATTACAAAAAAAAAAGTATTTCGTAAGCAAACACAGACGCCATGTATATAGCACAATATAAATAAATATATAATACTCGTTGATGGTTTAAAGCGAATTAATTAAAAAAAAAAACATTTTGCAGCCCCATACTAGCGACGGCAGCGTTGGATTGGAGTAAAATGAAATATATAACATATAGGATCCCGTTCACTTCTACATATATACACTGCGGCTGGAACATATGTTCATAGACATTGGTATAAAGTCTAGATAGGCCTGAATGGGAACTGATTGGCATTTAATAGTTTTTATGTCTTTAAATAGACAACTGCTGCATGTAATTCATCGATTGAAAACTGTATCAAGATTTTTATATGTATGAAAAATTCTGACTACGTTACAGTATATTTCGATCATACCATCTGGTACCAAAACATTGCTTAAGTGGCAGTGGGCAGGACAAGTTGCTTGAACGACCGATCGCCGATGGGGCAGTAAGGTCCTCGAGTGACGCTCGCGTACCGATAGACGTAGTCTTGGGAGCCCTTCCACAAGATGGACTGACGATCTGGTGAGAATCGCGGGAACCCACTGGGTGGAGATCTTTAGGGGAGGCCTGTGTCCAACAGTAGACGTCTATCGGCTGATAATGATAATGCCATCATTTCATCATCATTTTTAATCCCACGAGGGTCCATATTTCGTTCCTGGAAATTCTTAGGGTTTTCTATAAAGACATATTACTTATATTTTTCTTGTATTTATTCTTTATTAATAATATAGGTTTTAATATACACAGACATATATTTTTTTTTACTTTTCCTCAAATTTGTAGTATCCGTTGATAAACTTAGTGTTGAAACATTAAAAAGTGGCGCGAATCATTTACAAGATGGCCACCAGTACAGTAGCTGCCATCTTGACATAAACAACACAAAAGGGTGGATATGCATTTAAGAAACTGTAAAGGTGATTTTATGGTATTTTTAAGTCAATACAATTATTAATGTTTTACGCGTAGCAAGCAAATACCGGAATTGTACATAGTTTATAAAATATATGTATAGCCATATTATTTTATCCGAATACATGTTATTGTTTATATGGAAGGTCGCTTGGTGCGCGCTAATTGGCCGAACCGATCCATTAGAAACAAAGCAAGACTAGTGAGTTAAGTGACATCCTCAATAAATAAATGATCTATATTTTAAATGATCTCACAGTATCGACGATCTCCGTATGGCTCAGTCAGTTCTCAAGTCGCACCGGCCATACTTCACTTCCGTGTCATAGCCATACCCTCCTTCCCCACTACACATTGAGTCCATTCCAGCTTAACCGACACTTAGTCCTCCGCCTTAAGGATCGATTCCAGAGGATTAGGTCCTTTCCTTTTCGAATTTACCGGAGCTTTCGCCGCTTCCGCTATAACAAATGTAAAATATAAATGGATAACAATAAAAAATAGAGAATATCGACAGAAATGTTGTCAACTACTAAAATTAAATTGTGCAAAGGTTACATAACCCTTTGTTCTGAACAAATTGATACGTCGTTTACGTTTTTTTTTATTTGGAATTATCTAACACATGACTTGAATTTCACATTGTGATTATGTGAGAATGAGGCCATAGTTGGTAAACTTTGCATGCTCTGAATTTTCTGGCTTCCATGTGGTGATAGCTCAGAACAATGTAATGCTGTTATGACGGCAGGCATATGAAAAAATCCTACACCAACAAAATACCACAACCCTCTTAGGCAAGGGCTTGGTCCTCGCGCCATAGAAGCAGTCACGTTACAAGAGTAGAAAACAATTATTTATAGTATTGTGGGAGAAGAATATCAGTGCTTAATATTTTCATTGTCCTTGTCCTTCTCGGCTAGGAAGAGTATGATGACCAGGCTCTCACATGAAAACTGCTGCCTATAAAGACAGAGTACAGCAACTAGGAAAAGGCGGTTCTCATTTAGACCATCACGTGTAATGTTTACATACCACCTAGTCTAAAGTCTAAAGTCAAAAAAAGTCTAAAATATTTTTTCTTACTCGTTTGACCTTGGGAAGCCTGCAGTACTTCCAGGCAAGCCATCCATTCTGTGATGCTGATCTTGGTGTCATGGTTCACGTCGCAGTACCTCGGCAGCTTCCTGCCGCACCTCCGCAGCTGCTCAACGTTAGATATGAGCTGATGGAACGCTTTCCACTCCCGTCTCTCGAGTGCTTTATTCTTGTCCTTGTCCAGCATCACGTATGCCCATGTCGCCGCTTGTTCCTCTTTTGATGCGCCCCATTTGACCATGTCCCTGTAACAACAGATATTGTATGGTATAACATGGCGAATAACATTTGCTTGTTTCTCATCAAATCTTCAACAAGATAATATCCAATCTTCAAGATGGTAGCAGGTATTATATGGAATACCTTGCCTGCTACCATCTTGAAGACTGGACAAATTGGTTTATAGTAATGTTTAAAATTTTATTAAAAAATAAAAGATACGGACCCTGGTCCCGTCCCATTACTCGATGCCGTCATCTTGGTAATGAAGAAGTTCATGAGGTCACGTAGGAAATGTGTTTTCATTGGTTCTGGACAGCCTGAAATTGTTATTAATTATAATGGATAATTATAATGTAAGCAATTGATGACAACTTGAACATTACTATCAGCCCACTCCAGTGTATGCTGGTGTCAAGTGCAAAACACTGCACTCTTGCCCACACACGACATTACTTTTTAAAGTATTACTTATTTTATTTAGTCAAGGACAACATCCTCGTAAGCATGGAACAAATTGCACCACAATAATGGATGGTTACCAATTTAATATTTTAAATCCGCCGCCATAATGGTATTATTCTGTTTTAAATTTAAACAGAGAAAAGCTGAAGTATTATGGATGATCATCCTTCACCGTCTGAAGCCTCCTAATAAATTAACATTATAAGAAATTGCGGTTTATACCTCGCATGGGGCTAGCGTGTTGGGGGGCTGAATCGCAGTCCGGCTTGCGATCCTTGACAGAGGAGCCCGGTATGGGTTTCCCGGTGTCCTGGTGGACGCACCAGCAATAGCCCGTCGAGCGGTAGCACTGCGCACGCGCGTACCGGCCGTCGCCCGTACACTCCGGCACGTACAGCACAGAGGTGCCATTTTTCTAAACGTATGAAATTTCATTTACACAGGAACGAAGCAGTATTATCACAAAACGATACAACAATGAAATTATATTACATTCGCGTTGTAACTTGCATCTATTTGAAATTACACATAATTAAGTTAATACGCAAATATAACTTTATATATTAAATTAAAAAGATGTCATATAATCAACCTTTACAAGATCTAATATAGGTATAATTATAGATTGACATAATTGTATTAAAATCAATATAACTTTTCATAATCACTCATTAATATAATAATGACCTTAAATTAATAATAATAAAAAAAATCATAAAGGTTTTCGCAAAGAAATTTAAATAATTCATTCAGTTAACTTTTAATGCCAATTAATTTTTTTATTACTAAGTCTCATGTATAACTAAGTTAAAGCAATTAAAGTTATATGAGAATGTTGCGTGTTTACAAGTCGCTTTGCTAGTAAATTCATAAATTTGCTTTGCAGGTCATCTCGCTCAGCCATGGATGGTCGGGTAAACCGGTAAACAGAATGTCGGCGGCGGGTGGCCGTCAGTCGGACCTGTTCCTCTAGGACTGCTTGCCGGTCCGTCAGGCAGTCGTTCGCTTCGTCCTCGCGACGGGAGTCCGCGTCGGAGCCGTCAGGGGCGAAGGAGTTTTTCATTATGCCAGGCAACACTGAATGGAAGATATTTTTTATGTACATGTAAAAAAGTAACGTTCAGCTGGTGGTAAGTGACAACCATAACCACGAAGCTTCTGTGGAGAGTATAACAATATTTGAGGTGCAGAGTATCATCTGCCATCAGATGAGGGTCCCACTAGTCTCGTTGGTTCGTTGAATAAAAGAAAAGAACACAATAGGGTGTCCGCTACAGAATTACATGTTTAGATGATCCGAGACTGGGATACTTTCAGCATTATTAAAAATAAACAGGCGCCAAAAATAAGTAATTAAAAAGATAAAATGGAGGCCTATGTCTAGCAGTGGACGTCTATCGGCTGATGATGATGATGATGAAAGATAATTTATTTCATTAATTTTTGATTCAGTACTACACTTGTAAAATCACATTTAGGTTTGTCTCGCGATTTAAATATTTTCCATTATAGTTTCCGGTACCTGCACTTGTATCAGGTGGGGTTTCCTCCTCATTATAGTCCACTTCCTGTTCCGGGCCGCTATCGTCGTCTGCATTCAACGACATGAAGAAACGGAGAGAGACTATATATTATTATTATGTTTGCGCATACATTGGAATTGTTTAATGAATTGCTACCTACCTAATGGACCAGATACTCTAAAAAAGAGGGTTGTTGATTTTTTATCTATGGGTCCATGTGTGTTTGCCCACAGGGATCACTGGATAGTTTTTAGATTTGTAACAGTCGGATGTAAAGTAATGTTCATACACAAATACTGTATTAGTATATCAATATGATATAAGATGGTGGTGTGTAAGGGTTCTCTCACACCAGAGCTCACGGGGTCTAAGTCAACCTACCCTGCTCATGGTGCATCCTGCTGATCAACAGACAATGCCATGGCTCCCACAGACCCGCATTGGGCCAGGGTGGTAGGAAACGACACAAACCCTCTCATTTGAATCTCCACCTGATTGATGTGGGGATCTTCGGAGGAGGCCTATGTCCAGCAGTGGACGTATGATGTTGATGTTATAAGGTGATAAAATTGTCCTGTTATCATCTAGAACGCTTGATAGTGTTACTTAACACTGTGCAGGTACTCACAGTCCGGTGTCGGCGGTTCTGGGTTGCTCAGCAAACACGCCGCCCACTCGGCGCGCGCGATCTCACCGTCTCCGTCGCCGTCGCAGCCCCGAGCCCATGCGCGCGCACACCTCTTTGGCTTCACCACCTGTGATCATGTTACAATATCAAATGGGATGACAACATCAAGAATTTTACTAAATTGATTAAAAATGAAATGTGTTTCATTATTAACTTACCCTACATATTGTAAAGAAATTCCGTTTAATGTTGTTTATGATAAATAGTTTATAACACTTCAGTATAAAACAAAAATGTACATTAACAAACAACTTTAATGTATAGATAACAACCCCAGTTTGTGTCCAAATCAAAAATAAAACATTGATAATATACAACCAGGATTTGGAGTATTGATTATGGAGATTATATGAAACTGCTAATGAGAAAACAAAAAATTCCAAAAGAGGTTATTTAAGAGTCTGCGGTTGCCTCTGCAAGCATAACAGCTACAGCTCAGCTACAAGAGGAGTGTCTCTTCGGATCCTCCATGTAGTATGTTTCACAGGAGTCCAAAAGATTTACTAGCCCCCACAGCAGAAACGATCTATACATTTAATAATATATTGTACATAACCTTTGTTTAATGTCTTCGAAAACTTATTTTTCTTCATAATTATGTTATTCATAGTTTCCGCTATTCATTTATTTTATATATAGGATTAAATTTTTGTTAACAATTAATATTGGAGGCTGTACTTGTTATTAATTTTAATTTCAATCGGTTTGACATTTCATTGTCAATCTGACAACTCGATATTAAGTTGACGTCAAAATTTTTCTTTTGACATGTCTAATCGATACATCAATGTAAATTTAATCGAGTACTCATTATTGATTTTCTTTGAGATTCTTATGTTACTACCTTGCATTGCTAATTTATACGTGTTATAATTTGTACTCAATGTTTTTTTTAAGTTATTTGTAAATACATGGGTAATAAAGAGTGAAAATTAATAATTAATTAGATTTATATTTTGATCGATGGATCTTTGCAGGAGGCCTATGTCCAGCTGGTCGTCTATCGGCTGATGATGATGATAATGATGACATTTTTATTTATAAGGTGTCTGATGCTGAATGATTCTATTCACTTAACGAGTCTGATTTATCTTTTGATTCGTTTTATGTGTCTGTTGTCACTTCTAGTCTACGAGGAAAAACTTACGGACATTTATTCATTATGTGTGATTTAAATATTTGTCACATCAACACCTAAAACATACCGAATCACTATGCTGATCTCCCGATGTCGTTTTCGATGAATAATATTGATAGTATTTTTTTGTCGGAAAGTTAGTTGAAGCAACTGTTGCAGTCCACAATTCACACATTGGCCGGTTTCGTTTTTATTAGAAATGATCATATCGGAAAATAAGTGACGGTTTTGCTAATTATCAAATATTATGAGTCAATTCCTTACAGTTGTACTTGTCTCCATCTCCTTATTACGCCTCGTCAGGATTTCGGTTTCTGGTAATTAACATCATGTTTTCCAGGATGCTTCTTGCACTAGAGTATGGTCCTCCTTTCATATATTATTTCACCAATTTAGAAACGGGTCTCGCTAACATTTTTTCTGAACATACAACCTGTCTGATTATATGGGTGATTTCAACGCCAACTTATGTTGAATCTGGTCAACTTTCTAATATATGGCAAAATTAATTTGTTCGTCAATTAACTAAAGCCATTATCGTCCTATTTCTGTACTATCCTTCTTATCAAAAGTTCTAGAAGCCTGTGAACACAAGGTAATCTCCGTGAAACCTAACTCACGGAGTCAGTCTCCATTATCAGTTTGGGTTTCGTTAAGAATATAGTACTACTACCCTATATTGCGTTAATAAGGTTGCAGTAATCATATTAATAGATTTATCTAGTGCTATTGTCTATATTATGAAAAATTCATGCTCTCCTTCTGATATCAAACGTATATTTTAGTATCTCTTTTCTTCCCACGATAGATACCTTTGATTTTATATCCAAAATAAATCTAGTAGAGAATATCTACATGCATTAAGCCCATCTTCTATATACCTCATTATAAGGTTTAAAATATTAAGAAGAAAAAAAAACAGAATAACAAATTTATAACATCTTCCATTTGAAGTTCTTTTTTACTTATTGTCAGTTCCGTAACACAAGTTTTTTTTATAAAGGTGAATTGTAAGCTCGCCGCACAATTCCCATATTGCTGGAGGACCACATTCTACTTTAGTCAGCGAACCTATCGGGCTTAGCCGATTATCTGAGCTGTACTACTGACCCATTTACCATCTGCCAGCCCGAGAGCGCTCCTCATAAGCCGTGAGGACCAGCTAGGGGAAAAGATAGACAACGCCGGCGTTCTCTTTTGTCGGAGGCCAAGACTCACTAGTCGCTACTGTAGAGGAGTAGTAATAGTCATAGCTGCATCCTCACTAGTGGTAGGTCACTCTTGTCACACGGAAGCGGTTGTTACTGTAGGGTATATATCATCATCATCATATTATACATTGGTTATGCCTATTATTAGTTAACTTAATCAGGATGTTAAATACCTATGCAAATGTGAAAATATTCTATCTGTATAACGAACCTTCTTAATCAGCCGTCGCAACCCTCTGTACTCGGATTTCTGCAATGTTCCGCTCCTATCGCGGTCTAGTTCTCGAAACTTCCACTCGGCCACGGCTCGAGGCTCCATCGACGCTCCACCAGTCTCCGATCGCACCCTCTCATATTCGCCGCTGAATATCTTTATCAGGTTCCCGTTGAACTGTACACGGTCTATACGGGTGCAACCTGAACAAAAATACAAAGTATTTTAGTCTACAGTCTCATAGAAATGATCTAAAAAATTTTTTTTTCAAAAATTGTGGTTTTCCGTTAATTATTTTGTTTATATTTGTATAAAATGTAATGTAATTTATTTTAGGAGATAATAGTTGACTTAACCATACACATTTGGATAGTATAATATGATATAGTAAATAATATTGAGGTTCAGAGAGTTGGAGAAAATTGGGTATATTAAAAAAAGGGGTGGAAGAGGTTCCGCACAACAGCTCACAGAACCCAAGCCAAAGTCACCTGTACGCGGAGCACCCTACTAATCAATAAACGAGGCACTGTTTCCCACCAACCCGCATTAAGCCAGCGTGGAAATGGTCTAATTCTGCCCATGTAAACCCCTACAAACGACGGCACCTTGTGCCCGATGATACCGGAGGTCATGCTGACTGTAATGTCGCGGCAAGCCGCTGGATGCGGACAGCTCAGGACCGATCGATGAAGAGATCTAAGGCGAAGACTTATGTCAAGCAGTGGGCGTATATTGGCTGATGATGATGATTGTTGGTTCATTAATTCACAAGTGGGAAACTGTTAGGCAGTTTATCTCGAGTCGCCGAGGAAAAGACTTCAAAATAAGAGTTTAAATAGCGTACGCGTAAAACGAACGGTTGAAAGGAACGATTAATTACTAGTAATGCCGTTTAAATTGAACACTATAAATCAATCGGGCAATAACTAAACCACGCAACCCATAATCAAACAGAGCTCGTACGAGATAACAAATTGCATAAATTAAAGGAAAAAAAAATGATACACGAACACCCCGCCCGGCGCCGTGTCACAGCTCTTTAACTGTCAACAGATAAAGTTCTCTATAATTCATTATATTATACATAAAACATACACGCTGGCCAACCCGCGCTTGGTCACTATGTTAGACAATTCGCCTTGACTTTCTTCTTGTGAGAGGTGACAAATCCCAGTAGTGAGAACATTGAGTGGGCTCTTTATAGATTATAATGAAGATATCTTTTTTTTACCCTCCAAAAAGCGTAAAAAATACTACTTTGATGTAATTTATCTATAATGCTCTAACACGACTTTAAATTTATACCGTGTTAAGTGACAATCAGGCTGTGGGATGGTGATATGTGGTAGGATGGGTGATACATAAGGCACCAATGCTATTATGACGGTGAATATACGGAGTGTGATACAATTTCGAACAAACCTTCCAAATATACCGCATTAAAAGGAATAACGGCAAATCTTTTATGACTCGGCATCGACATTACTGCGTATCGATATGAAAAACATTGTAACTATATTACTGGGTCAACAAGAAATGTTACTTACTTTTTAAACTGGCATGTACATTTGGGAGAAAAGATTATGCTATGGTGTTGTTGGTAACATGAAGCAGAAACTGGGGAAACGGATTGGTTAGACCTATATATAGTACCAATAACACCTGTATGTGTGTGTGTGTACCGATGTGTAGCAGCTGGATGCGTGCAGCGCAGGATCGGTCGCTGTGATCTTTAGATAGTCTATGCCCAAAAGTCTGTCGGCTGACAATGATGGCAAATTGCACCCAATACATTTATATTAATACTCGAACAAACAATACACGCACCAGATACTTTCTTTTGACCAACTTTAGAATAATGAAGCTATGTGAAGGATTCTTAACCGGCCGGACGCACGGGGTCGTCTATACGTTGTAAACATCCCCGGTTTCCTAACAAAGAGGTTCAGCTCCTCATTCCGGATAAGAACACCAAAGAAGTGAAACTACTTGCCGATGTCAATATTCCTGTTTAAATGTCTCGGTGTCTTAAAAAGAACTATAAATAGGCTAGATGTGAATTTTAAGTAGGCCTGAACGGATGTGATCTTCAGTGGTGATAAATAACATTGACTATGTGCGATTCGTTGTTTTTCCTGATCTACCTAACAAGGATATTTAGATGATCTTTAACGCTATCCGAAAATTTAGGATTAATGTCGCTAAGAAAATTAGTTTATAGGAATAGAAGTTGAAACCTAAATAGTTTGGTTACTGCAGATTATCGTTTTAATGCCCCTTTTTTCACTCGATGGATAATTTTAAAAGAAACCTTGGACAAAAAGGGCTAGGCAGTTATTTTTTTTTAATTCGTGCAAATTTGATAATTTAATGATAGTGTACTTATTCCAACAAGTATATCTTGAACGGGTTTGCTTATTAGTTACTTACTTCTTTTGTTTCGCTGACCCCGGGCGGAAGAGCGACGTCTGGTATGAGATTTACCTGCGAAAAATAAAACGTAAAGATATCTAGATAAACGGATACGATGAACAGTTACTAAACGGGTTGAATAAAACATTCAAAGTACTGAACAACAGCCCGCACCTACATTATTTGCGAAAGGTCAAAGTATGAAAAATTAATACGTCGCGGGGTATATAAGGGCGAATTGCGCACTGATATACACATTATTTTTATTTTAATAATATCCGTACAAAAACCACATTAATAGGCATCATAATGTTATGAGACAATGGTGACGTTATAAGGTAGTTAGCCGAGTGTTGGTCCACCAAAGGTTCCGATGAAAGGAGATAACATGTGGCCGAGATGCGAATGTTAAAATGAATGTGCAGTGTGACGAGAATATATAAAATTAAAAATCAGTATATTAGAGGAAGTCGGAAAGTTGCTCCAGTGACAAAGAAATTGAGGAGCAAGAGGTTAGCGTGGTACGGGAATGTTGTGCGGAGGGTTGAAGGACATATAACAAAGAAAGTAATGAGAATGAAAGTGGATGGTTATAAGAGTTGAAGAAGACCGAAGAAAGTGTGAATGGGTTGTGAGGAAGATAACGTGTGTAAGAAAAGTGTGAATTCAAATGTGACGGCTGATAGAAGGATATGGAAGAGAAGTACATACTGTGCCGACCCCACGTAGCTGGAAAAGGTCAGGAGGAAATTGACGTTATGAGATACATTCTAGCCGATTTTACTTTCAATCAAAATAATTATTAAAAATTATTAACGACACAAAAATAATTACCAAAGCATGTGGGTTATCTTTGACAGAACCCTATGCTCATTAGTTGGTATGTACCGGCTGATGGTGACGATAGAATAGTGCATAAATAAAACTCTCTATAGAATGAAGCCTATGGAACTGGAGATGTATGTATGCAAGTTAGCTTACACCTCAAACAATTATTACAAAGATTTTATTTATAATAAAAATAGTTTCCACCATATCTATTGCTTATTGTTTTCTTATGGAAATCAGGGACGTTCCCACAATAAGTAAGTAATTTTATTCAATTTGGAAATTTACTATCCGATGTGTTTAATTGTACACTCTCCTTACTGACAGTCGCACATATCTAGGAATTCCATTACGAATACAAACAATAAATCTTCACTCGCATGTTATTATTACAGGGATTGATATATCGCCAGAGGGACGGGAGGTGTGGCGGAGAGGATATGACCCTCGTACGATAAGCACATGCAAATTAAAAGATGCCGTGAGCAATCTCGACGTTGAATAAACACAAAATCTTGTGGCGCCCACATTAGTTTCATTTTTCTCTTATATCTGTTTATAATAATTGGTATTATTATCTTTGATTATTGATTTTATCAGATAGGAATATCATGACCATTCACTGACGGTATGCCTCATTCCGGTAACTGTCGTTATATTTCATGTTTAGTTTGAATGTTCACACAGCAACCGCATATTAGACATCGTACAGAAGGTTTCTATTAAGAATAGGGCTAAAGTAAGCTCAGCCCGACGTTGAAGGATTTGATGGTAGAGGCCATCATTGCTGATTAAACAAGCCCCGAACTGCCACTTAAGTCTAGCAATCTTTTGAGCTAAATCGGTGACCTTAGTTCTTCTACGGATCTCCACATTTCTGATTCGATCGCGCAGAGAAACTCCAAGCATAGCCCTCTTCATTGCTCTTTAGGTGACTTTACCAATCCTAGCAATAGTATATAACGTAGTATATAGAATACTACAACGAACCTCTACAAATGTGGAGATCTTTGGGAGAGGCCTATGTCCAGCAGTGGACGTCTATCGGCTGATGATGATAGAATACTATATATTACATTATATACTAATATTCAAGGCGGACTGACTATTGTTTCTTCCCACATAGTTTTACTTTAAAATATTAGTGAGAGTAGACTTTAACCAGCATAAGTGAAATTTAACTAATTCCAGTCAAAGGATAATAAAGTTCAAATGATTGTCATTATATTAGATCCTTACATATGAAATTAGCGTTCTGTCGTACTGAGCACTTTGATCTGAAATATCTCCTCTTTGGTTAAGAATTCCAAATTCAAATTTAAAAATTCATTTAGCTTCTACATTTGAGTTTTGAAAACCGTCAATCATTTGTCTTTTCTTTGGCGTCGCTTATTTCCGCACAAAGTATAACATGTGATATCGGTATATTTACGAGTACGAGTTCTACCGCGGCACCAGCACCAGTGCTGCAGAAACAGCTCGAAGGATTGATGATGTGTACGGCGCTGGTGTCGCAAAAGAAAGCACGCTACGTTTTTGGTTTTAACGTTTTCGTTTTGGAAATTTCGACCTTCAGAACCAACCCCGTGGACGGAGACCGAAGTGAAAATGAAGAATTAAAGACTATTGTGGAAGCGGATCCATCATAAAGAACTTTAGAGATAGCTGCAGGCTTCGAGATAAGTGACAAAACTGTATTATTTCACTTGAAGCAAATCAGGAAAGTAAAAAAACGATGGGGGAACTTGAACCTCATGAATTGAGTGAATCGAACTTTCGAACACGCGGCGACTGCTGCTGCTGTGTTACTTTGCTCAACCGACACAATAAAGAAGGGATTTTAAATCGAATCATTACTTGTGATGAAAAGTGGATACTTTACTTTAATCGGAAGCGTTCGTCGCAATGGCTGAACCAGCCAAATCCTGCTGTGAACGAAAATTGACTCAAAAAAGTTACTTGTGAGTGTTTGATGGACTAGCGCCGGTGTCGTTCACTACAGCTTTCTAAAATCTGGCCAAACGATTACGGCAGATATCTATTGTCAGCAACTGCAGACCATGAAGGAGGAACTAGCTGATAAACAACCGGGATTGGTCAATCGCTCTAGGCCACTGCTGCTTCAGGACAACGCAACACCACCACCACACACTGCACTACAAACAACCACTAAGTTAGATAAGCAACAATTGGAATGTTTGCCACATCCACCGTAGTCCTCGAACCTTGCTTCAACAGATTACAAATTTTTTCGGGAATTTGGACAACTTCTTACAAGGAAAAAAATCAATGAACTACCCATGAGATGGTCAAAATGCATAGATAACAACGGTGCATACATTGATTAATTAAATATATTTTACTAAAAAAATATGGATTTTATATTCTTCTCGTACAAAACGCTAATTTCATATGTAAGGACCTAACATTAAATAATCACCTGGGTTGAGATGACAATTTATAAAAAGCTGTGATAACATATGAGCATGCTAACGATGGTGTTTAGATACACTGATTATATTGTTTGTCGCGACTCGTGCCCTGTGAGCATACTGAAGGGCGTGCGGCGGGGTGGACGGGACGGTAGAGAGGCCCAGGGGCGACGGGCGGGGAGCTGTCGACCGTCTGCCCAACCGGTCCTGTGACGAACAGTGATGTACCCATTAGTTATCATAAAAATCTATAACCGAAGTTAAACTCTATTGGTTAATTACAACAATATTTCATTACTCCTCGACCGTCCTTTATCATATAATCAGCTCCTCGTTAACTGTTTGAATTAATTGATCTCAGCTAACTGTGAAAGAAATTAATGAACATTTTATTCACGAAAAAAAAAGATCGGTTTGTATTTTAAATTGAATCAAGATAAACTTGATGATATGTACCAGACAATCGGATGGTTACACTTAAAATCAGTTTTGTGTGACCTCAATCATGTTTGCCCAATTTCCATTTCTAGTAGGTGTATATATATTAATTTATATTTTTCTTAGAGTGGTAAGAATTTAAAAAATTTATCAAAAAGAAAATTTTTTTTACTTAATAATTAGTTTAATTTCCCTTCAAGTGATTAAAGTTGGTGAAAAATAGGTCAATATGTCATTTAACATATATGTAGCTAACTAAGCGGACCACAGAGTGAGTCGATTTATAGTGTAAAAAAAAAATCCCGTAAGACTAAGAGCGGCAAACCCGTCAGCGCCCGTCTCCATAGTTGTGAAATGACACCATTTTCGTCTGATTTAAACTGTGTTTCACAGGCGACTCGTGTTATGAAGATAAATGGATGTTATAACAAACGGGAACCGGTGCTAAATAAATTTCACATTTGACGCGCGCATTTTGAAAGAGGGCTAGGTATTTTTTTTTAGCGACCGTCCAAAAAAAAAAGAGTGTGTTACCGAAACAAAAGTATAGAGATCAGATTAAATTTTTTGTATGATAAAATATTAAGTTGTTTTGTTGTAAATTATGTTTGTTTGAATTTAGTATCATTGACGTATGAGTAGGTAAGCACTGGTACAGCCCTGTAGTCTCAGGCTATTAAGAATAGGACTAAGGTATTGCCTGTCATACAAGGCGATTGAAAAGGTCCTTGGGTTCGTGAACCTTGAGGGTCGAGCCATCAGACCTCAATAAACGAGTTTTACGAGGACGGTAAATGCATGGTGGTCTTACGTTTCCCGCAGCACAGCCAGGGTGTTAGGGAGAGGTTTACCATTCCGAGGGATATTTTAGTCAGAGTGCAGGGGGCCACCGGTGCGTTCTCCTTCCTCCTAATGCACTGAGAGAGATCACGGAGGGGGTTTTAGTGGGTAGAAGCCCGCACATAACGTTGTCTTCCCCCACAAAGCAGGGTATCTTTCAAGATTTCTCCCACGATAACAAAAAATAGCAAACACTGGTGTTTGTGATAATATCGTTATCATCTCAACATCAGCGTGTGTGAAGAACAGTGATTCATCGCGGGTTCAATATGATGTACATATTTATGTAAAATGTAATACCCGTATATATATTCGTATAAAATATTAAAAACTATATGTATACTTGTCATACAGATGCAAATTTGTAGAGAAAGGCTACACACAGCTTCATGATAAAACTTGTAAGATTATGTTAATTTTATGTTTCATTTGTGTGATGGTATCTCGGCTGAATGTGATGGTTTTGTAAATATATAAAAACAACTAACCGACCTGTACTATTATATGTTCTCTGATAATTTCTTCATCGCCTTATGTCCACACATGGCACATCATTATTGTAATGAGTCATACAGATCTTTTCAACTTTTTGCGATATAGTAAAGATTTGATATTACTTAATCAATTAATTCATATGGTTGTATTATGTATTTAAAATATGTGCTTTGTCCTTTTATGTGTCGAAAGAACGCGTTTTTTTTTAGTGTAATCGGAGAAAGAAGTCACCAGCACAGGTTTTTCTCTGTCGTTACACTTTTGGTGGAGCTTAATAAAGCACACAAGCAGGTACTAGAGTTAAACGTAAAATATCAAACACGCGGTCAACCGACGGCGTTTTATATGTTGTCTGGGGTTTTTTTTTTTCACAATCGACTTATGGCCGTGGCTGTGCGTTCCACATAGATAAAAAAAAACCAGGGACTCTATTATGAACCGGCGTCGAGCTGTCTGCTTTGCGCTCTTTCTGAGAACGTCCGCTCTAATACCGCTTGAATACATTTCGAAACACGCCACGGAGCAGGTTTAGCGTGGGCCATTTTTTTTTTCTTTTTACAAGAACCCATTTTATTTTGGTCGCGCTGAAGTCACTTAAATACTTAATAGGATAAGCGTTTGTATATCTAAATAATATTGTTATCCATCTAGAATAGTGTTGAATGAATAGCACTTAAAGCGTTTAATCTGTGAGTTAGGTCGGTGAACAAGCGAGATAAATGCCCCGTACTTTATCTATTCAATCGTAATTTTAATAGGATAAAGAGATGGCACGACCTCCGTCTGTCTTGCCCTTGTATACGTTATTGTTGATGAGAATTTTCTATAGAAAAAAGAAACGAATAAATCGAAGTCAAAGTCAAAATGTTTTTTATTCAATACTGAACATAAGTATCTTATAGCCCTTCACAAAAGAAATGCCTCGGACCTGAGAAGGCTGAACACAAGAAATGCCACGAGCTATACCTACTATACACATATATATCTATATATATATATAAGATAGATATTATCTCTTGTCACCATCTAGTTCATGTCTAAACATACTTTTCACCGAGTGCAATTAATGAGATTATAGATCACTCGTTATTTAGCCCTTTGTGGATATAACGTCCCGTCATAAATCCAAAGACCTGATTGCATACCAAAGAAACGCGGTCATAAATGATTTAGGTAAAACAAAAGGATGGTTACTTAGTGCTTTACTACCATAGTTTAAATCAGCAGTTACCATGAAGTGGCATCGTGCATAGGCTATTTATAGAAAATAAAATTAAACCGGCTGTCGTTTGCTTAACCGGTAGACATTTCCAAAGCCAATAAATTCTATAAATACACAAATAGTAACAAAGGTGCTGGAATGCTCGCATTCATTCCAACATGTAAGTACTTATGGTTCCAATAAAAAAAACATGAGACTTTAATTCTGAGAACAATGGTTTATATGGTGTTATTTCATAATGCATTTATGTGCGTTGAGATTTTATTATAAACGACATTTGTTACGAATGCACCACGGTGCTTTCGGAGCGTCTATCCGGAATGTAAAGTGATCAACCCATTGGTATGCTCGAAAAGTGTACTAGTGGCAGGTGGCTGCCGGAGCACACCATCTAAATACCCCCGCAGCTCCTAATCCTGCTGCCAAACAGTAGTGTACAAACATTATCGTGTTCCCTTTTGAAAGGCTTTGTCGGTGGTGAAATTACTGGAGTAAAGAGACTTAATATAAGAAATAAAATGATGAAGGATCTAACTTCTTTTCCTTCTTCTTCCTCCTGCTCTTTTCCCATTTTATGTGGGGCCGGCACAGTATGTACTTCTCACCCACATCTCTCTATCAGCCGCCATATCTAAATTCACACTCTTCTTACGCATGTCATCTTTCACACAATCTTCCTTCCTCTACCCTTATAACCATCCACATTCATTCTCATTACTTTCTTTGTTATATGTCCTTCATACCTCCGCACAACATGCCCGTACCACGCTAACCTCTTACTCCTCAACTTCTCTGTCACTGGCGCAACTTTCAGGATCTATGAAATTCAAAAAATAATTTTCGCCTACAACCACCTACAAATCATTCCGCGTCAAATGGTCATGTGCCCGTGTTCACCAATTTTCACGTGGCGAACAAAGGAAACCCATTTTCATCATATATGTAGACTAGCTGTTTCCGCTTTGCTGTTCGTGACACTCCCGTAATTCCATTTGAGGGAGAGATTTTGTAAAATCCATTCTTAGCTGATCTCTAAATGACAGAAGCAATATCTCTAACAAATATTGAATCGTCTAATACTCGTAGTTTCGGAGAATCGTGATGAGTCAATGAATGTTTATATCCTGTAAATATATACGTATACAAAGTTTGTTGGTGAACATAAAATATGACCTGACATGAAAGTGAAACTTTATTAGTAATTATAATCACTGCGTGATAACAGCAAGAAAAAGCCTCACAATCAACACGCTAACCGTTATCAGCGAATCATTACAATATGATAGATAATTTTTTTGTGCATATAACTATGCGAAGTTATTTCGCATTGGGCTTATGTATATATTTTGTTAATTTTAGGTTTATTACAGGTGACTTTCTAACTACCATCGTACTACCTATTTCTACCGGAAACACTAGAATATAAACATTACTGTGTTTCAATTTTACCGGCGCTGTATCTAGTGAAATTACTGAGATATAATTATTTTACTAATGTCTAGATGCGACGGGAAAAATATGGTAGCATGTGAATAATATCTAGCATCCTTTTTCCTCATCAAGAATCTCCTGTTAGTTTCGTCGTATGTTTTAAGGGATGCATGGACTCGAACGAGCAAGACTTTTTGACCTTGACGTAAGTGACAGGGTCCTAATTATAGGACGTTATGTTGCCTACATTTGCACCATATTGTGTTCGTTTTAAGAATTTATTTCATTAATCACTTTGTGATACCTGACTGTAAGAAAGGTTAGATAGGGGTCAGATTAGTTTACACAGCGCCCTACATCTGTGATTCCTACAGATATAGCGATTACAATAAAGCTGAATGTAATAAAAAGAGCTACGCCACTACGAAACTTTTGACCGGTAACACGTAATTTAAGATGAATAGGAGAGTAAATAACATGATCTATACATTAATTATATTTTATTTATTAAAGCAATTTCATGAAGATTAATAATGAATAGTTCCTTTTTATCATCGAATTAACGACCGTCGTACAGCGATCGGAATTGAACATTTATAGACCTCTGTTATACAGCTTTATATCTCTTCAACCAATATGACCATCCGAGGTCCATTTAAATTTTTAGTACTCCTTATATTTATACGAGACCAACAGTAAAAACTAATTCTAATAGAGAATTCTTTAATATATTGCAATCTTTTTAGTTTTACTCCGTCCGCAGCAACTTATAGGTAGTGAAAAGGTGCGGAGATAAATATAAAAAAAGAACTATAAAAAAAAACCTATAGGTTTTTTATATGTGCTAAGTAATATACGAACGTTATAAAACCTTGTTACAGAGTCAATCAAGTAACATTAATAAAGATCGTTGGCAATTGGCACCGTTAGAATTTTATAACGTCTATTATCTATGAACCGCTGCCGTTTTCAAAATATAATAATTGGCCATCACCGTCAATGAGATCAATCCTCAAATAATTGACTATGAAACGGGATTATATTGAAGCGAGTTTAGCGCTATCCGTAAGATACCTAAGAATTTCCGGTCGCAGTCACGAGACCTTCGAATAAAATGTGCTGAATTCTTATTTGATGAAACTCGAACGGAACCCCTTATTTTTGTTTCGAAAATAAACTCAGGTAAAAACTGGCGTGAAACGATAAGTTTGCTAAACCAACTCCAACCAGGTTTCGCTCTCGATTCCCTCAATCAATTCAAATTTTTTGTGATGTACCGATTAAGCGCACCTTGATTTAATACATACTTTGTTTTTTTTTTTGTGGTGCAGTAAAAACCTTTTACACTACGTCGGTAAAGTAAATAAAAATGAATGAAGTCATGGCGTAATCAACACAGTTCACCGATAGTTAAATTACAACTATAGCAACCCACCACCCGCATCGGGTCAGCTTGGTGGGAAATGGCCCTCATCCCTCCATATGAACCTCTATAAACGACCGCTACTAGTGCTTGGCGATGCGGGCAACAAAAGACCGATCGATGTGGAGATCTTTGGGGGAGGTCTACGTCCAGCAGTCGACGGCTAGCGGCTGATGATGATAACGATGACTAGCTGTCCCCCGATCGCTTTCGTGATAGTCATATAGATTAATCTTGATATTTGTATGAAATATCCCTAATAAGCAACTGAATTAACAATACGAAATAAAATTGTTTATAAACGTTAAATAGGAATATAATGAATAATCTATGAAATTCAAACAATAAATAACCTATAAACATCTACAAATCATTCTATCCCGAATGCTCATGTCGCCATGTCCATACGTTCACCAGTTTTCACGTCACTGGCGCGCCAACAAAACACATTTTTCTATTGAAATCGCTCTTCTGTAAGATTTGTGATCGTTGCTATTTTCTTAGTATTTCAGCAATTTTTATTTTTCTAAACGAACTAAATTCGCATAATTTGCTAGGGAATGTAGAACGGGAAAATTTTGAGTGCACTTCAGTTTTCAGGTATGTAATGTAGGTTATAGTAAGGGGCTCCGGTGTTTTGTTAATTTGTATAGAAGACTCCGCTCGACATGGGATGCCAGACCTTAACGCGTTCGTTTTATGACTGCTTTCTCTTTTTTTTTCCCAGTAGTAAACATTGTTGCTTGTATGAACCTAGTAGAATATGACAGAGTTCGCTGAATATATATATTCATACAAGTTACTGCAGCTAATATAAAAAGTACAAAAAAATTTATGGCGAAATTACGATTAATCTTCGTTTTTCGGTGTACCTTTGGTAGTTTATGATTGGAATAACAGTTTATAACGGTATACGACGAGGATCTCACTTGAGTAGAAGTGTCACTCGTGCGGACAATATAATATCTCGATACGTCCCATCTTCCCGTTAGTGTCAATGGTTTTAATACGATAATAGGCACCTGTCTAGTAAAGAAGTAGAAATTGGTGTCTTCCGTCTTCGTAAGCCCCTGACCGATTTATTTGTTGTTATTTACGTCACATAGGTGTGCCTCGTACATAACCTAGATGTTTTTCTTTATAAATATATATATATATACATCTTTAATGCCGACAACTCGAAAGTTACATCCTTAGCGCTTATCGCTGCCGCCGAGCATATGCAATCATAACTGTGTTCCAGTTAGAAAGATGTTAACATCTCAAACCTCTAAGAGGTGCGTTGTAAACATCTTTGAAGCTATATTTTTATATCAGCTCAAAGTTTTTAAAACAAAACCCAGCGCAAAAATGTTTACTTGGTAGTAGGTAAGCGAAAATGAAAACAATGTATTAATTAATCACAAAATCTAAGCTCTGGTTAAAATCAGGAGTTGAAAGTAAACGTTTTTCATCACAGAAGCTACGCGTTAGAACTTGGCTCTCATCACATCCATGTATCCGATGTAATAGTAAATCAATGCAATGTAAACATTTATGATGGATTATTTGTATAAAGTGCAACGAAGCAGGTAACGATTCTTGTATGCGAAAGTTATTTTTTTTTCATGTAAAATTTGACCGTAACATAGTTTATAACCACTGTGTTTAGACTAGTGAGTCAAGATATCCGAACAATAGATCGACTGTTATCTTCTACTCACTAAAACCCCCTCGGTGGTTCAGTCAGTGCATTAGGACGCACGGGTGCACGGGTACCCCTGCACTCTGTCTAAAACATCCCACGGAAGGGCAAATACACCATCATGCATTTACAGTTCTCCCAAGGCTCGCTTATTGATATCTGAGGGCCCATACCCTCAAGGCTCACGATCCCGAGAACCCAGTCGCCTTCTACGACAGGCAGGGCATACCTTAGTCCTATTTTTAATAGCCCGAGACTACACGGTCCTCTGTCCACCTTATGGAGGGTCGGCAAACGCTGCGCTTTTCAAAACAAAAATGGTTTAGGATTAGTGTTTTCACTAATATAATCTAATTATTTTTAACATGAATTTACTACGTTTACGATTAATTGTATAATAAAATTATATTTAAATCAATTTTAATATCGCTATGTTCGTTCAAAGAACCCTGCAAGTGTAATATAAACGATGACTCTCGACTGTTCTGTTCACAAACTATTCCGAGAGGATTATTTACAGTAAGGGGTTAAGAGTAACAGATGTTTTCTATCGTTATAAGAGAGGTTTAGTTTTAGCTTTTAATATTCCGTCAGATAACCAGAAAATACTAAGGATTAACGGAAATTATTTAAAACAACTATTTCTGTTATATAACTAAAACTAATTATAAGTTAAATATTTATTAATCATAATTATGGTTTATACAAAAATTACTAAATCATGTTTATAGGTAAGATAAGTATAGGGTGTATAGTTTATATGTAATTTTTCTTAAATAGCCGAAATATAACAAATCATATAAGACGTTAAATAATACGAATGCAATGCTAATATACGAAAGAAATTTTAGTACACATTTCTTTCTGAGCAATTTGTGGTGAGAACATGTTGGAATGGTAAAACACGTCCTTATGCTCTTGATATAGAGTCCACATTCGCATCGTCACATTATCACAGTGCGCTCCACATTAACAATGAAAGCAATTAAAGTTTATCTAACATCGTACTCTCGCAACCAAGTGATATCTCGTAGTAAATCACTGCTAGTGGATCTCTCTTTCCGAGGAGCGTCTAGAAATGATTACACCGTATGACCTGTTCCTCTCTACCGATAATGGTGTCCGAACGTATGTACTATTGTTACGCGTTTCGTGTTAATATGTATGTATAAGCATCAGATGAGCACGTCAAACAGCCGGTGTGGACTTACCTGTGCGCGTGCAGTCAGGCCTGCCGTTTCTGACGGCCGTGTCGGGCAGCGGCTTCCCGTCTGGCGTGACGCACCAGCAGCCCGCTGCGGCGCCGGCGGCCGCGCACTGCACCGGCGCGTACGTCCCGTCCGCCCGGCAGCGCGGCACGAACGCGGCACGCCGCCCACCGTGCGCGCTCAGCGCGTAACGCTGCACGGTCAGGCACGACGACTGCCCTGTTAGCATATCATCATTGTGACAAACCGACATAAAACTCGATCAGGACAATTATCAGTTCAATGCGAGGCTAAAGCCCCATCACTTTATAACGTACCTGCTACTGGTATATCTGTTTTTTTTTCCTCATCCCCCCAGTTTTGTTTGACAGGGGCCTACGTTTTTCTACTCTTTACTGTCTTTTTATTTTTTACCTTGTTCTAATCACTCTCATCTTTCTTTCTTTCTTTTCTTCTTCCATACCAGTTCTCACTTTCGTATTTACTCTTTATCATTCTCCATTCTATTTCCTTCTTGCATCCCATTCTCTTAAGTAAAGACAACCGTCACTTACAATTTTCAATAAACCTACTTGTTTACACATTCTTGCTTAATCTATATACATGCACAATCTATCACAATACAACTTATCTTAGTCCCTGTTATGGAGTATCACTTTTACAATATTTCTGTTCCTTTCACTCTCTTAATATATATTACATTTCCTTTTATTTTCATATATCCTGTTTTCTCCTAATGCTTATTACTATTATATATGAATGTGTATATTAGAGGAAGTCTGAAAGTTGCTCCAGTGACAGAGAAGTTGAGGAGCAAGAGGTTAGCGTGGTACGGGCATGTTGTGCCGGGGGATGAAGGACATATAACAAAGAATGTAATGAGAATAAGTCTGGATGGTTATAAGGGTAGATGAAGACCTGGATTGTGTGAAAGATGACATATGTAAGAAGAGTGTGAATTCAGATATGACAGCTGATAGAGGGATATGGAATAGAAGTACATACTGTGCCGACACCACATAGCTGGGAAAAGAGCAGGAGGAAGAAGAAGCCTATTACTATTTTATAATTTATTCTTTTTATTAATTATATGTTTTTCTGTCTTGTTTCTCTCTATTGTCCTTCCTATTGCTTTTCTGTAGAACTCCAAGAATGTGCGACGACTGCTTTCTTCACTGTCACACACTACCACATCACGTATGTCTCTGTTGTTGTCTACTGTGTTTTGGCTTGAAGGGAGTTTTAGCCGGTGGGAATAACGAGACAACATCTCATGTCTTAAGGCGACGAGCGTAATGCGGTGCAGTGTATACCTTACTAACGCCACGTTGTTATAGCGTATCACTTACCATCAAGTGAACGACCCGCTCGTCCCGTCGCTTCATTGTATAGAAAAAAACATGTATCTTCACGACAACGAAACGATCGATTGTTCAACTGCTCGTAAATAATAAGCCTGCTCGTAACAATGAGATGGTAACGATCGCCACTCCACTTATTGCGAAGGTGTTTTTAGAACATCAATAATAAATTTCAGCTTTATAAACAAAATTCTATGATTGCCTTCGTTATTTACGAAGATAATATATTGACTAATTTAGTGTGGGTGTGCGTGTTCGTATTCGCAACACGATACGAACTTTAAAATTTTAAAACCTAAACATATTATCTCATACATTTTAATACCCTGTGATGTATTGCCACTCAGTTCCATTTCAGTACGGCATTTAATCGCGTTATCGTGAACGCTACAACTTGCCCTGTCACATATATTATATATTACATTTCACAACTTATAAAGCCTTACGGATCTAAAACTTTCCATACCTTTTACAAAAAGAGGCGATTGGTGGTAAAATATGAAGACTTGCCAAAGATCAGGATTTTTTATGAATGTCTTAACTGCTGTTAAGATTAATTGTTGCCGCATACAATAATTGTAACCATAAATGAAATAATAACAAAGAAAATATTCTGGTGTTGTAATATGTTACGTAGACATATTGTTAATTTTGAAATATTGATATAATTAAAAAAAAATGCAAGTGATTTTCATCTTTTGTTCAAACAGGAAGGGTGCATGGGTTCCCGCACAACTCACGGGATCCAAGCCAACTTCACCTGCTCGTGGTGCACCTTGCTTATCAACAAACGAGGCTCTTGCACGCACCAACCCGCCAATGTAGTTGGTGGGTGGTAACCCAACGGCTAGCGTGGTGAAAAATAGCCTAAATCCTTCCATATGAATCCTTACCAGATCGTGTGGGAATCTATGGGGGATACCTATGTCCAGCAGTGGACGTCTATCGGCTGACGATGTTCAAGCAGGACATCGTAATTTGGATGGGGTTGAGAATATATTTACTAGTACATATACAAATATTCAAAAAGAAGTTTCGGCTCCAAATTGTACAGCTGAGTCATTTGCTTAGTAAGTAGGATATATTACGTTTATATGGGACATGTATTAGCTAATAGATAATTCTGCTGTGTGATATATGAAAAACTTAAATGTTTCTTATCAGAAGAGGTATGTAAGAACAGCATTGCGCAATACGCAATAGAATATAGTCAATAACACCAATTACAGTGGGACATTCATTGAATAGATCAAATGGGTTAAAGCTTCCTATTGCATGTGCGTTTGTTACAAGGGCAAGATAGAGACACGAGTTGTAATGGAATTAAAACATGATCAATTCATACTAAAATAATATTTGTGTATATGTACGTTTAACCGTTTAAATAAAACCTGAACGCTGCAAATATAATACTAATGGAGATGATGGACTATACTCTCTATCGCCTTAAGCCAGCAACAAATGGTAAAGCTAGACATAAAGATGCCATAACATAAATTGAAAATTATTGCGCTGTCCAATGAGCATAAGTAGATACTTCCTCGGTTCATACGACTCGATATGTTCATGGGTCTTATATCCCTAATTAATGGACTTTGGTTTCGCTTGCATCAATTTGAAATCCAACCATTTCTCACGCACAGTGATCGGAGTACGCGAAATAGACACGGCACTGCCGAGTAAATCATATGAACAAAAATAAACATACATATAGCGATTTCATTTTATATTAGTTGGACCGACGATCTGGTGAGAATCGCGGGAACCCACTGGATGCGAGCAACGCGGGACCGATCCATGTGGAGATCTTTAGGGTAGGCCTATGTTCAGCAGTGGATGTCTATCGGCTGATGATGATGGTTAATAGTTTGGGTGTAAATGTTAAATGAAGTTTTCTTTCTTAACACTCTTTTAAACTTGTCGAGTTTGACTGAACCATAGAAGGAATATTAAAAGAGCTCTGTAGCTAAAGACTGTCTAGGTATGTAGCACTACAATATGTTGCAATTTATATCATCCGAAAATGCGCCAAATTGTTATGGGTTGAGTATCACTTACCATCACATGAACGATTCGCTCGTCCCATAGCTTCGTAGAATTAAAAAGAAGATCTTAATACATGGGAACTTATATTTCATACATCTAATATAGAATACAGTATCAAAACTAATAATCAACCACTTGCCAGTACTTGACAGTAACCGTTTCTAGATGCGACGTATACGTACCAATACATTGTCCTTTATGGGCGACGGATATGAGTTCACCTGAACACTGCGCCTTCAGCAGGTGACATTTGGTGGGGTAGCTCCTCCCGTCTGTGCCACACACCGGCTGCTGGGCGCTACCCCTGGTCGCTTGGCACGACGCGAAATGCTTCGAACACGACACCCCGTTCTGTGCGTTCTGCTTAAGAAAAAAGATTTTATATTTATCAATTTGTTTTATTAAACAATAAAGCGATGAGATCAGATCCCTATGCGCTGAAGTAATGCACTAGGATGAGCACCACAAACCATTAATTTTCGGCAACAAGCCGTCTTAATTTTCGGCATTACTGACCTCCACATTTTGTTGAACACAAACTTAAAATGATTGTATTGGTCATTTTTATGAAGAGGTTACAAATTATTAAACAATCACCAGCATAACAATAGAAGCACCCGAGCTGATTGTAAAGTGTTTGTAATAATTTTTCCTTATAAATGAAGGCGGCTGATTTAATACGTCATTTGAATTCAGTTCGCGGCAACGGTCGTACTTACGTATGGTGATGTTAATGTTTGATGCCAATTTCCACTTGGCAATAACAAGGTTGACAGTGGTTGCTGGTTGCATGGCATTAATTAATTATCATTACATCACACTAATGATAGGTATTTTACTAGGATACCATGGTGAAATGTAATGCAGTCAGGAAATATATAGTTATGTGATATGAATAATAGTTGTGAAATATTTTACATTTGCCAATACATTTGATTTAACTATATAGGGATTTGTTCATAATTTTGTTGTTTAATTAATTCATTTTGTTAGTTTCTTCGCATTACATAACAATTATAAATCTTTTCTAAATAGTGCACTATATTTTCAGCTATCTACCAATAAAAGTTGCGTTAATATAGGCTCCCATGTTTCGTGGTTGTGTTCCGAACGGAGATCCCGTGATTTATCCGAACGCTGAAGGTGACCACCGATGGGGCTTGTAGTGGGTAAAAATTTACATGACTTTGACTTTCCCACAGCAGGCAGAGTATCTTTTCTACTCCGGAAACTAAAAAAAAATTAGGCCTTCATGTTTCGAAGGTTTTTTAAAATAAATTTTTGTTACACGATATTACCAACAAAAATTAAATGGTGTTAGTTATTTATTACAAACATACTAATCAATTTTATTTTTACAGATATAATAACTAAGTGGCCGTTGTTCTAAACTGAGAATCATATACATTAAAATTGAGCCAATAATTCCGGTAATACAATGCGTAGTTGAGTACACAATTGGTATAATGCAATGACAAATCGTCATACCAAGTAACAGTTAAAATTACCGCAAATTGTCACCGTATTCAAAAATTCTAATAATAATTACAATGTTTTTCCTTGTATCGATAACAATTAAAGAAATATATAAATATAACTGTAGCGAAGTGGCAAAAAAAAATCTGGCCGTAGATAGGGTGAGAGAAGGTGTGAGATTTCCAATCATCAAAACCGCCTCGGTTGTTTCCGTTAGTGTTAGAAGAGATCCCGGAACTTAGGGAAGACGTCCGCCGCCTCTATGCTGGTGTCGTGTCTTGTGGAAATCGATGTCGGTCTCAGTTATCGTCAAGATGAGTCCCAGTCCTTAAATGCATTTAAGTATGCAGACGTGATCTAGAAGTTTGGCGCGAGCGGCATGCAGAGGTGGAGAACTTGCGACAGCGTATTGTCAAGTTGATCCTGCCGAGCTTCGAAGCTTGGCTTCGGTTAGGTGGCATGACACACGTTACCTTCAAGTACTCTGACATGGGAATTTCACTTAGTGTTTGAACAGAATCGTACACGAACCAACAAAGCAATGTCGCCATTGTGTTGGAAATAAGGACGAATCCTGTTTCGGAGGAACGAGCATGGCCTTATTCTACCAGTAGCAGTAGAGCTTTGGACTTGCGAAGATAAATGCATGAGCAGTGTTAGTCTGCTTCTGTGAAACCGTTATAGTACAGAAAGACGCCACCATTAGTGATGAGTAAAATATGAACCAACCATACACGAGCAAGAACAAGACTAAGACAGACCTATCATGCAAGACCAAGACTGTCCGAGTCTTGGTCTTCTTCTTAATTTGCTCATCACCAGCCGCCGTGTACAATCGGGAGACTGTTAAATCTAAATACAAAACATTATGTAATAACCATTGCCAGTCATGAGTTGTGAGAAGGATTATCAGCGTGTTTTATTATAGCCTTCTAAACATTACTCATAAACAAGTTAGACGTAAATATTCGGCATCGCATGCTTTGTTTCGACGCAAATTTGCTGTGCACGCGCATACACTTTCCAAGAAAAAAAAAAAACGTAAAGTAAGTTACCGAGAATGTAAATATCTAGTACGTTTTTAAGTACTGACGTATGAGACGAATGCAATATTTTATTTGTACAAATAAGAAATAACGATACATTGCAACAAACGTTACTGTGTTCCGGTTTGAAGAGCTCTGTATCTAGTAAAATTACTTAGATGAAGAGACTTAATACCTTATGTCTTAAGACGTTAAGCACAATATGGTGTTATGAATACCGTCCTAATAAGCGTCACTTTGTTATAAGTGGGCGCATTGCTTATCATCAGGTGAACATCCCGCTCGTCTCGTCGCTTCGATGAATACAAAAATCAGGGTAGGTCTGTGGTGATGGTTAATGGTGGTAAGGGGTATAAGGGGTCCTGCACAGCAACTCACGGGACCCAGGCTAACCTCACCTGCTCGTGGTGCAGATTACTGATCAACAGACGAAGCTTTGGCTCCCATCAACCCGCGTTGGGCCAGCGTGGTGGGACATGGCCCAAATCCTTTCATATGAACCCCTACAAACGCAGGTTGCGGAAAGCCTCCGGATAGGGATAGCGCAGGACCGATCGATGTGGAGATCTTTGGAGGAGGCTTATATCCATCAGTGGACATCTATCGGCTGGTGATGATGAGAATGGTTATTTAGGCCAGATAGTTTGATAAGCCCCTACCACCATAAATACTTCAATTTTGTGGCCTTCAGATCAGAGACTTCCCGGTCATATAGAACGTCTGAGCCGCTTGTTTATATTACTCATCGAGTATGTTAAATCATATATGTCAAGTTGTTCAAATATACATAGAAGTGTTTACAAAGCAAATGCTCCACAAAAAGTGTATTGAAGAAAGAAGTAAAGACGAGTTCTTTTTCTAACCGAGGTTGTGAGGGGAAAACTGATGAATTTTATTCAGTAGAAGTAGATTATAACACGAAGGACTATTTCGTCACGAAAAATAAAATAAATGAGGGTAGTCATTTTTCACCTACCTTTTTTTATTGTATAGACTAGCGCTTGATTACGATCCCATCTGATGGTAAGCGGCGATGCGGTCTTTGGTGGCAAAGCGCACTAATCTAGAAGTAGCCAATTCACTCTTCTCTCAACGTTCCCCACGTCATATGTCGACGAAAACACTGATGCCGGCAGACTGTTCCAATGCCAGCGGTGACATTTGTAAATCCGGTGGTAAAAGAGCGATGGCGGAATCAAATCATATAATTCCTAGGCACACTTTCCCAAATGCAATCGGTAAATCACCGAAAAGCTCACTGGCTTACATCGGTAACTTAGGATATCAAGTTTAGCACATGTCGGCTCATGGTCACCGAATATCCTTAGTCCGCGCATGTCTACCAAGTCCAAAGCAGACGGTTGATATTTGGCAGCACCTGCCCGGATGTGGCAGCAGTACTTCGCACACCATCAAACCTGCGCTTTATACAGCGTTAGAAGCTGCCCTGGTGTTATGTACCGTCATATTTTCATCGTCGATGCAAGTTTTTTAATTGCCTCAGTAACGCTGTAGTTAAGTATAGCGTCTTTGCTTCGATTCCAGGGTCAGATAATGTGGATTTTGCTCGATAGAACGATTTTTTGGAATCGACGCTTATATTGTATATCTATAACGAGATTATTGTGTTTTAACTATCAACATATGAGCTAGAGTATTATATGCGAGAATACTACATCATCCACGGTCTTATTGTCACTTAACACCATGACGAGGTCAAGTGTGTAGACCTTTTCAGTTTTTTATTTATAGTTTATAAAAAAAGACATTCATAAAAAAGTGCAGATGATGAGTTGTCTTTGGAAAAAATATAAACCCATTCAAAACCGACGAAATGGTTGCTTCATAAAATGTGTCTCTTTAAGAGATATTTAAATCATTGTCTTTAATGTCCTCCGATGTATTTCATCTATTTTTGTCTCATGATCTATTTTCATGTTTGCGCAATACGTTATTTATCTTACGTTAACATAAAAGAGGCGACAGACGAAAAAAGAATTGTCTATGGTTATTTTTTTTTATGCGATCTGTTCAATTAAAACGGAGATTATAAAGTATAGGCGGATATGTCCAGTCGGGTCTGATTTATGTGACTGCATCATCACATGACTTTCTTTATGTGTTTCGAGATTAAACGTCTGCTTCCGGTGACTGACTTCGTTAAATGTTGTTTAGTTTCCTCCAATATCATCCAACATTGTTATTTTGGATTTCTTTTACGACAAAATTATTAAGTTACTACCAGTGTTAAATAAATTTCCATAACGTTGTAAATTGATGTTTGTGTAAAGATATACGTTTAATTAAGTAAATATAAAGGGCCAATAATATTTTAATGTAAATTTTGTGCTCCAGATATCCTATCGAAATATTGTTAAATAACAAAAAAAATAGCCATTAAACATACTTTCCAAATAATTGTAAATGCATATTACACGACATCAATGAGATCGGTACGACTTATTTTATAAAATAGATAAATGTGCCTACATGTTATATTTTTAAAGATTTTGTCATTATACTTCAAACGAACCTCCAGGTATAAAAAATATTGAATTTCTTAATTAACAAATATAATGTAGAAAATTTCTAGTATCAACTATATTTTTCGAATTAAACCTATCTACGTGAAGAACGTAGATGCAATATGCAAAGAGAACGGATATTATTGTTTTACCGATTTTTAGAAATCTTATAAAAGAAAATATAATCGATACGATAAAAAATACAGTGATATCCGTGAAATTAAAATATACATTGATAAGAAGCGCAGCAATGTTAAAAAAGTACTTGTCAAAAATATCAATTGTTTTTATATTTAGGGACTTGGAGCAAAAAACTAATAAAAGACATAACTTTTTTCATATTTTAAAACCTAACGCAATATAAATTATATAAACAAACATTAACTGTAAATTAAAATTTTTTCATATAGTTTAATAATATTTACTTAACATACAGATACCGTAATGTTTGAAAATTAGAATAAAAAAAATTATTTACCTTTATTTCAGTAGCGCCTCCGGTTACATGGTATATTGAATATAAAAAAATCAAATGAAACACTACTTCATAGCTAGTCATAATGTAAGATAAGTTTTTAATATTTTTTAAAACGTAAAAATAAAGAATTGATAATATTTATTTACTAAACACGTTCACAAAGCAAAACAAAACATCTATCAACAGAACTACATGTCAAAATATTTTTTAACTGCATATCGGCATTTACTTAATAACTGTGTTAAATATAAAAGACTTGGTAAATGAAAAGTTAAAATGAATTATTTGAGTTATCTTTAAGACGTTGGAAACGCAATAGCGTTATGAATTGAATAAAATACAATAAGGAATAGATCCCGGTGCGGCACCGTGACGGGTTCCTTCGCCACGAGCAAAAAGCGCACACGCACCCCGCCCACCGTACAGCTTTTTGTTTTATTCGTCACTATGCAGTTTCGAATAGTGCTGTAGCCTTAATTCACAATATACGGTTATTACCAACAATTAATACATTTACACTTACGATTTAATTTTACACTAATATAATTTATGAAACATTAAAACGCTTTACATTATAATCAATCATGTAATAAATTAAAAAAACATGAAAAAAATAAATAAAAACAGCAACTTTTTTAAAGTATTTTACTCTAAAAGAAAACTATTCTAAATTTGAAATTTATATTGTTTAATAAATTTTTGTTTTATCGTTTAATATTTACACCATTGTTAAAAAGCTTCTTTGAATACTATAATCTGTGGTTATCACTGACAGATAAAGATTATTAATAATTGTCTGAAATAACAAAGGGTATACTGGCAAGGCTGACGGGTTTGTTGGCGCGCATGCGTAGTAGATGTCCGTCTTTTTCACTTATCCTTATTGATTATCTAATTAGTAGCTTTGTGTATTTATATAAGTGTAGTGTTTTATTTGTAAGTATTATATAGAGATGGTGGTAATGGTGGTTAAACTTCTGGTTTCAACTTTTCTTGTTTATTATTTTGACAAACAGGCTCAGATGAAGTAGACGGTGTTGCACAATTTGTATTTTCATTGTGCTTAGACCTAATAATTTATTTCATTTTATTACAATGATTGGGTGATATTTGTAACACATCTCCAAAACTTAATTCCACATATTCATAATTTCTGCTTCTATTTGGAACTCTTTCAGGTACGGGAGGTTCAATATCATGTGTTGTGCTAGGATAATTTTCGATACCTTCCCGTTCTCTTGTTAATGGCTGTGGAATTGTTCTAGCTTCTATTTTATTGGTAGGTACACATCCAATGACTGGTGGTGGTCGCTTAACACAGAATTGTACAGGATGTGGAGAAACTTCGAAAATAGATGGTATTGTGATCGGCGAACCTTCGGGTGGTAATAGCGGTGGAGGTGGTGGAGGAGGTAATATATTAACTTTTTTATGATGAGCCATTGTGTGGGGAGGTAATTCAGCCATTCTATAAAAGTGTTGTTCTTCAAAAACTGTAGCATGAAAATATTTACAATTAGGAAGTGTACAGACAGCATTTTGTAAATTCTTACAGAATGTATAAACACCAACTAGTTGTGATATATCCCATTTATGGCTGAACCTGTAAGGACCCGTTTGTATGCAATTTCCTCTCAAAAAATCTCGGCACATAGGTCTTGTCTTCTTCCCGAGTCATCAATATTATTTGTGTTATAATCATCTAAGCCTACTTGATTTAAAACATCAGATGTTTTTTGATTAGGGTTTTTATATTCTATCTCTTGTTCCCGTTTCCTTAAAACTTAATCCATATTAGATGGATTATCTGGAGGCAGTGGATCCAGAGGTAATGGTGGTTAAACTTCTGGTTTCAACTTTTCCTTTTTATTATTTTGACAAACGGGCTCAGATGAAGTAGACGATTTTGCACAATTTGTATTTTCATTGTGCTTTTAGACCTAATAATTTTTTTCATTTTATCACAATGATTGGGTGATATTTGTAAGACATCTGCATAACTTAATTATCATTAGACTTAATAAAAATGTTGCATAATTGTAATAATTTTAAATACAAATAAAGAGTACATGCTTATGTTATGTTTTATTTTATGGTACATCTCACATATAACTTTTAGTCGATAGAACAGAAATTCTTTCAAGTTTAATATTGTTAATACTTATCAAAAATTCTGAAGTTTAATACTAATACTACTATAATATTTCACATAGTGAAAATTAATTTTCTCATCTTGTTCATACAGCATTTAACAAAAAAATAGGTAATCATTTTGTTCTATTAAAAAAAAATTGTGTATTAACTTGGATCCTTAATAAGCAAAACATTATTATAATGTTATCTATAATAAGTGTTTGTGTGCAGGGCAGTAAGTTAATACAATTATAACATATTTAACTTTTTTTATTGAAAAAAGTTACGGGACATCCAAAATAGTGACCTAGTGGTAAGTAATAATTCTAGATATAGATATGTGACCCTTGATACGATGATATAGTGTCCAACATGACACTAGTTTCTTTAAAGTATAAAATTTTGTCTCTACTCCAGTAACTTCAATAGCTACAGCCCTCTTCAGAACGCAACAGTGCTTGAACACTGGTCACCATTACAAAAATAGATCATCTGCTTATTGGGTTTATGGCTACTGAAACATCACCTCTATACATAATTATAATCTGTGGTAACAATTCTATTTGCTTTTGTATAATAAGAAACAATTTTATATACAATATGGTTATTTTTATGGTTGTTTTATGGGTTACAAACATTATTTCAATATTTATTTAAACAATTGAATTCTAAACCATGTCACAGTCAAACAGAAGTGTATATTTCAACATACATCTTAAGAGCTGCTGTTTCATGATATTGTTATTATTATTGATATGTGTAATAAATTGTAGATTAAAGAAGAGGAAAATTTATCACTTTCATAATTCTAACAATGCTGGACTATCGTCAGCTGCCACAAAGACCCTCTGTATGCAAATCGATAATACATTGAAAGGTACATATAACGATTTATTAGGTACCCATATATATACAGATATGTACGATAAAACAATGATGGAGTTCTTTTTGATTCAATAGCGAAAACTAAAAGATATCGATTGTTTAGGTTAAAAAGTTTATATTTTAAGAATCAAAACAGGGAGGTAATATTTAAACAGTTTTCTGTTTCCACTAAATATTTACAGCACGCCACAAAACATGCTTCCTGAGACCGGATACGGGCCCTTGTAGAGCTGATCTCATCCAATGGTATTTCGATGCGAAGCAGGGCAGGTGCTACCAGTTCTTCTGGGGCGGATGTCAAGGCAATGGCAATAAATTCGAAAGCAAAGATGAATGCATGGATTATTGCAAACTCAACACTTCAGCACCTATATGTAAGTGATAGCGAGCAGTTTTAAAAAGTCTGTCATTTAATCTTAACGTTTTCTATTTCTATGCTTTAGAAAAAGATTGCAGCAGGTGTTGAACAGGCGTCTCGGTTTTTTTTTGTACCAATTTAATACTTGAAGTCAGAAATAATATTAATGAATTATTACTTCTACATTTTGGGTTTGAATATTATGATGAATAATATTCAATAATTTATCAAATATTATTTTATTAAAATAAATTGTAAATGTAAGTTAGGAAAAATAAAACACACAAAAAGACATAACTTAAGATTTTTTTTTAAAATATTTATAAAACATAAAACGACTTAAAAAAAAACGAAGAGGGAGACGCATTAGAATATTTCCACTCTAACTTCACGAGTCGTTCCTATAATTATAGCTTCCTATTCTATTATTCAGTAGAAATTCCACATTTCTGCTCCATCATGTTTGACTACGGCACCTGTTTCGGCCACTTCTACCGTTGGGGTTGGGATAAACTATCAAAGTAAGTAATTTAATATTATCTTATTAATTTTTTTATGAGAATCATAAATTTAATCAATTTTCATCATCATTTGGTACCCTCTTCAAACTGAAGTTTTGCGATCAGATTAAGAAAACCACTTCGATCCTCAGCTATTCTTTTTAACTGATGGTATTTAAATCCGGTCCATTTTTTTATGTCGTCAAACCATTACTTCGGCTGTCTACCAGCTGTGTGAATGAATGTGAATAATAGTCTTCTATTTATTTACCAAATTAAGAGTTTTCTTTATCTGCGTTAGGCTTGCACAGTTCATGATGAAGCGTAGCCTACTTACTCCAGTTTTCATTTATAGTTAGGGGATTAGGTATAAGGTAAGAGTGGTAGATAACTGAGTGGATTCGAAAGCTCCCACCAGCATTGATGCCTTAACCAACTAAACAGCTCTGTATTCCAATGTAAACGGCTAACCGCTAATCAACGAACGCTGACATTCTCATTATCGTCTGATATTTAATCAATCAGTTTTAATTATAGTTATAAATTACCTATTTGTATTCATTGTTCCATTGATAACTAATAGAACATTTCATCAAATTAGATAAAAAAAAATTAATAGCGCATACGAGGTCCCTGCTTCTGGGACTGGAGTCTCCTCTCAGAGGGAATCAAGATTATTATACCCGCAAGATGACCAGATACAGATTTTTATGCCATCTAGCGGGGAATTATGTTGGTTCTTACTCGCGTCTTTACCAAAGAAATCTTAAATACCTCCCACCAGGGTGTGCCACCAGTAAACATTTTTTTATCCACATAAGCATCTTCATCAGTTATTGATAACCACTATTAAAATATGTCTAGGCCTGTTAGAGTTAAATTTAAAATTATCTTATATCTTTGAAATTTTCACTACACATATAAAATATACTTTTTAGCTTTGTTGTTGTTTACATATATTTTATTCAACGAAGTAACGAGATGAGCTTGACATTCACCTGATGGTAAGTGATACATCTGCCTATAACAATGTGGCTCTAGTTAGGTTGGCATAACGCTTGCGCTCATCACATTGCGACTGAATGCTGTCTAATCGTTTTTTTTTTGTTGGGAAATCCTGCTTTGGATACCATTCTGCTGTGGGGGGCAACAGAGTGGTTATGTCAGACCTCTCAACGCTTTTAGCTAAAACCACGGGAACGCTTTCGCACACAACCGTGCTCCCGACAGCGAGAGGCCCTAATGAGACCGCGTCTCGGGGTGTAACTGGAACTCTCCACCACATTTATCAGTAATAGGCGGAAGAACCGCGCGCTCCAACTCGAGGTCTAACGTACTTGGTAAAGGATTACGCACGAATCCACCACTATGGCCACAGTTATGGGGGCTGGGGTGCGTGGAACATCCTCCTACGACGCCCGGGTATCTGAAGTCTTATTATCCTAGCAATTTCACTAGTTGCAACTCTCTTTAATCCGGAACACAGTAGGAGCTACGGTGTTACCTAGCTAGACGTTGTCCAGCAACAGAGATCTGCGACTAGTATATAAGGAATGATTCCAATCGTTTCTTCTACTCAGGACCTGCAAACGTTATATGTACTCTGGCTGCGGAGGCAATCAAAATAATTTCCAAACACGAAACGAATGTTTGAACAACTGTCTCAACCCACCTAACAACACGCTGCTAGGAATCCGCAGGCTGACCACATGCATACCTTTGAACTTCATTGCCACTTAATTTCCTGCTTAAAATTTAATAAAACATGCGCACATAGAAGTTGGTTTTTTTTTATATCCCCTCTACGAAGCACTGAACTGAGCAAATTACTGGGGTAACGAGACATTAGATCCTAACTGTAGTTACACCAGTATTTACAGTAGCTATAAAGCTCTATCAACTGGAATACACTACTGGCGGCAGAAATAAAAGCTGCTGTGGTACTTACTCATCATCATTATCAGCCTGATAGACATATGCCTCTCCCAAAGATGCTCTACGTTAGTAGGGGTTGATGTGAGAGGATATGGGCCATTCTCCACCACGCTGACCTAGTGCGGGTTGGTGGGAGCCAGAGCCTCGATTGTTGATTAGCATGGTGCATCACGAGCAGGTAAGATTCGGATGGGTTTTGCGAGTTGTTGTGCGGGACGTCTTCTAACCGTACCTACTCGGTCTCCAGCAACAGATATTTACCACCAGTGAAATAATGAAATCTAATAAACGCTATGGAAATTTATAGTTTACCAGAAGGAAGAGCAACAAAAAGGTGTCACTGTGGTCGTGGTCATCACTTTAGGTTTTGGTCCCGAGCTCAACAACATGGCGCCATTCCTCTCTGATGTACCAACTACTCTTAAAGCATTCCAAAGTACAACTTCTATTTCTCCTTTTCTTGTATTATCATGTCTGAAAACGAGCCTCTTGCGCAAGCTTCCTGTTCCTTACATTTTCCATCTACCAACAAGTATTCGGCCGCCTCGCTTTGCTATTATCATCAGCTGTATGGCTTCTGTTATTAACAGGTAATAGGCCTCTGTTGCCGAATATCGTCTAGACCCTTAGTTCCCAAAGCGGTACAAGTGGACCACCAGAGATCCGCGAATTAATCTACTATGTTTGAAATCGTTGAGCACATTATGGTGTTGTGTATATAATCCTATCTAGGGCTCTGTTCTTATGGGCAAGCGTATCACTTAACATCAGGTGAACATCCCGTCGGCTCACCGCTTCGTTATTGGTATATCATTTACCATCATATAATAATATAAATGTAGACATAACTCAATCTAAGATTTGAACGACCTAAATTTTTCCATATTTCCCTCGGGTTATTCTTATCTATATATGTGATGATGACGATGTCTGAAAATGGGTTTTGCTTGTTCGCGAATCACGTGAAAACTGGTGAAAGTATTGACACGGGAATATAACTAACGCGGAATGATATGTAAATGGTTATAGGCTATATATTTTTAGAATTACGTAGATGCTTTATCATTTTGTTTCTAATTCACTTTTATAAACATTTTCGTTTGGGATTTTTTATGCGGTTGCTATGGTAACTGTTGGTATAGATAGTCACCTGCGGTTGCGGTTACTCTCAAGGAATATATCAGACGTATATCAAGTATAATTGTATATTACGGCCGGCAAGGCGGCTGGGGAACAGCTTCTTCTTATATAAATAACGAGAACAAATGATATAACATATTTCGTCTAGTATAAGCAATGATTTTATGAATGTATTTTATCAATTTATTGTCCCGTCAAAATTAATTAACAAGTAAACTAACGTGCAGGCACTATTGGTTTCCTGTAAAATTCAATTTGTAACGCTGACAGACCGGCGAGGCTATTTACGGTCTCAATATGGGGACGTTAATAGTCTGTAACAGGCTTTTTATCGGTTATTCGTGTATTGGAAAGCGAATAATAATATACCACAATATTTTTTAATATAATCTTTACTATAGAAAACAATACTTTATCAAACTGCATAAAATTCGTTTACGAATACAGTTTCGTAATAATTTTATAGCGCTGTTAAAATTTTTGTTGCGAATGTATATATATATATATATATATATATATTCTATTCATCAATTGTAGTAAAACTTGGAATACATAAAAACTAGTAAAATTGCTACGATGAAATATTTTTCGTTTGCTGTATATATTGTTGTGGCAATATACTTCTTTGCTTACTCCGTCAATGCTGTGAGTATAGTCTTAAAGATAATCTAATGTATAATAACTTCATTTTTATGTTACTGCTGTTAAGTGCTTTAAATATAATATGAATGAGAAAATGGTATAAAAAATTTACTGCTTTCTTTTTTCTACTTCGTGTTGAATATTAGTTTGCCGCCAAAGATACGGCGCTATCTTGTAATGTTGTTGTTCTTAGGTAAAGAAAGGAAAAGCAAAGATAAATCCTGTTGCTGTGTTGAAAGAAGAAATGAAATCAGTGAATGATATATTTATAAAGTCTATAAATCGAATCAAATCACGCCTATCCAAATTAGTCTCTTCAAGCACATTTACCGATGGAAAAGTCATTTATTCGGCGAATTAAAATGTTAAAAGAAAACATCAAATTTTTTCATTATATTATGAAACTAAACTTTTAAGGTCCTATAAAGATACAGATAAAGATAAAGATTTACAACAAATTAGCGACAGCAAAATTATTACTCTGTAGTCCAGGGCCCGGAGTTAGTCTAAGCTCCTATATAAAGAAATAAATATAACATTGATATGTCGACCTCCTTTAGCAAATGTATACGAGAACATACTCTAGGAAAGTGTAAGATCGATATACAATAGGTTGTCTTCATAAATTATTATGTACCTTTGTATGTCATTAAATTATTAAACAGCCAAATTGATTTCAACACTGTAAAGTCCTGAAAAGTTCAGTTACAGTCTGGACCATAAAGTTTGCGTTGCGAACGAGTTCTTATTATAAATAAGTATTTATTAAAATTATGGAAATATAAACCAAAAGCATTGATACCTTCTTGGGGAAAGCATAAGTATTGGTACTAAATGTTTTTTTTTTTTTTTAATTCAAATTTTAAATTTAACTTTTTAAATCTTTTCAGTGTTCGGTATGTGGTGGTCGGAGTGCGGACGGTGTTTCCGCGTCTAAATTTTTGAAAATCAAAATACCGAAAAGAAAATATCTCTACCGTATAGCAAGTCAACCGTCGCCATATTAATTTAAATACATCAATTATCTTCATTTAATTCATTATAACTGTTATTTAGTGTAATTTATAATACATCAAGATGTATTACTTTCATTAGTTACATATACTTATATGTATTAACGGTAAATTATATCTAACAGGGTAATCGGGATCCGAAAAAGATAAATCAATCAAATCAAAGTAATCGACGGTATGACGCGAGCACGACACTATCGCCAAAAATAAAAGAAATCTTGTCACAGCTGAAAGAGAGCAGTCTCCTGAAGAAGAAGTCCGATCATAAATTGTTAATGAAACAATTAAAAGACATTTTCCACACGACCTCTACCACCGTATGTTCTAGGTGTCGAATAAAGACCTAAGCTAAGCAACTGTAACTGTGATCGAATTATAACAATTACACAAATAAATCATATGTCATAAAATGCTTAGATAATACAATGCGAATCGTCATGAACCTCTCATCTAAAGTTCAGGGTTAGGAGAAGAACTTAGAAAAAGTTAACAGCGTTTTCTTGTTACCTCACCGACAGCACTCGCGTACCCGCAAGCTAAACGCTACAAGTACAGTAATAACTCCCCTATTGGGGAATCCCAGGTTCAGTCACCAATTTCTTATTTAACAATTCACTGGAATTTTTCAGCAGCAAAGAGATCATACATCGTATAAAGATGATACTTAAAATAAAAACCTATTCTATCTCCGTCAACTTTGACTTTTGGCGTTCATAAAAAGTATGAATTAAAAATTAAAGAAAAAGTGTATAGTAAAAAAAAGATGTATTCGAACGAATTCCGCCCTTATTACATGGTCCTCAGGAAGGAAGAGGAGAAAGGTGACAAATACGCTAGGATCAATGTGGAGCTCAAACGAAAAGTTATGCAAGAGCCGATGAATCCATTCACGAAGAAAACAGTGTTCACTCAAACTTACCCAACTATGCTCATACCGGCAGCGCCGAGGAAGGCGTGCTGCTTCTACTGCTCTTAGCAGCACCAGAAAATTACTGATTAGTTATGCAAAACAATTTACAGAACACACTGCAAGGGAGAAAAGTTTCTCTTATACAATTCTTCTGTATATTCTGCACAAGATACTTCGGCGGTGTTTTCGGAGCGCCCATGAAACTGATCTGCAACCATAAGATGTCATCGAATCTCTATCTGTTCTGTCTGCAGTCCTACCACTACGTGGCTGATTACATGACACTGCGCTTCAAAGATTTGCACGAAATTGATGGTAACGAGAAACGAAGGTCCTTCACTTAGATGCGACGATGATTCAAAGTTGTCCGTAAATAAAAAAAAATCACGAGACTAGATTTTTTTATTTCTTTTACATTGTACGTGATGATTATTTGAAACTAATGTAAAATACCGGTAGACGTAGCGTTAGGAGGCCTCCCACGAGGTGGACCGACGGCCTGGTGAGAATCGCGGAAACCCACTGGATGCGAGCAACACGGGACCGAACCACGGGGACATCTTTGAGAGGGGGGGGGGGGGCGATGTCCATCTGTGGACGTCTATCAGCTGATGATGATGAGGATAAATATAAAGTACAGTTTGTATTCAATTATAATTTCTTCATATAAATAAACTTTAACTATGACTTTGGATAAATCCTGATGCAACGATCAATTCATCTGGCAGGTTACAATGAAATTGTGAGTAATTTCTTAGGTGTCCGTGTGCACTTTTAATAATTAACGGATTTCTTATATTAACACGAATATTACACATTTAATGAAACCAAAATTAACATATTATTATTATCATCCCGAAGTTTCGACCGCGTTGCAGCAACCATGGCAGACCGTGGTGACACAGGTCCCGATGTCACCGGGTCACCTATAACTTTTTGTTATATGGTGTCCGATCCACGCAGAATGAGCTGACTGTGTCTTGAGGACTTTTAATAGTATGTTTCATTTAATTTTATTATGGACTTGACATCAAAGCTGGCTATAGTTTCATTATCTGTATAAAGTAGGTCTTTAATGGCACTGATAAAATGATAAGAATCCTTTGTGTATGCTCCTGTGTGTCCTCTTGGCGGTGAAAGAGTTTCGCTACATAATGAACCTATCGATAAGTTGGTGAATGGATTTGGCTCAGGATGGGACATAGACGAGAATCTGGTTTGTTTATTTTTGATAACCCACATAACAGCAGTGGTTTAGAACAAGATCGTACTACTTTATATTGATCGCTGGTTACTTTAAACGAGTGGGTTAATTTTAACGCTTTAAGTACTTCCGTCGGTCAAAAATTTTTGTAATTTGCAATTGTTGTTGGAGGTGTGCGATACGACCATATAGCGTTACCGTCTCGATTTGCGTTGAGGATATTGACTTTTCATTTATTGCGTAAGATCTTCAAAGCTTTGAATTCATCTCTGGGAAGATTTGCTTTAGGCACGTGGATTAGTATTAACATAGACGATGTATCTAGCGGAATCGCCTCCCAAATCCTCCTTTGACGATTTTGTTTTTGTACAGATAATCCTCGGCAGTGCAGAAAATTTCCTCGTACAGTATTTTGCACGGTGTTATTGCGATATTCAAATTTTTCGATAACAGTATCAATGTTGATTCATCGAGTGTTTGTTTCGACCGATTGTAGACAGCAAGTAATGAATCTATTATCCGAATCCTTTATCAACGGTCGTGTTCCGTTCACGAGTTGATGCTGGTGTTTTACTGAATAAATAACAACTTATCGTTAGATGTGATCAGTTGCAAGGTATTTGCACGTTTGTTTTCCTTATCTTCGTTAATAATACTTGTGCGCCACTACAACAGATGTAATACAGGCTTTGATTAGCGCTTTCGACTGCCGACACGCGAGTTTCTGTGTCGTCATAAAAAGGTTAGAAATAAAAAAAAAACGTTAGTACATGATGGTCTTTAAGTTGTACTATCAACACGGGTGTATGTAATATAAATACATTTATTTACTTTCTCGGTGTTATCGGTGTGGTCGTGCATATAATTATAACGGCGTCTACTCAGCTCATTGCACAAGTATTATTCAATATAATGGACGGCAGTTCTGATGGATACCATCAAACCAGTTACCTTTTGAAGAGACAAACGGTTTCTCAGGTGAATATTAAATTATTTATAATACTATTGTTAATTAACATTAACGTAAGTAGCTTATTAATTAGTTAATATTTTCAACAATATTAATATAGATAAGGTTAACATTTGTATATATTTAAAAATAAAACTTACATTAATAGCTATTATATATATATATAGTGCTGTGTGTGTTTGTATGCGTGTGTAAGTCCATCATTCACTGTACTTACGTATGTTATACAAGTTTAAAAACTGAGAGTGTTTACTTAATTTTTTTTTATTAAATTAAGTGTCGAAACGAGTAAGACGTTCTCCTGATGGTAAGTAATACGCTTTCCCGTTATAACGTGGCGATAGTTATGATGGTATACACTGCAACATACCGCGCTTGTCGCATTGTGACATAGGATGTTGAGTCTCGTTACCTCAGTAATTACACTAGCTACAGTGCCCTCCACTGGAACACAGTAATATTTGCACTTTACTGTTTGGCTATAAAAAATGGCTTAAGATATGAATAGTTTTTTTGTGACAGAAATATGGGTGGTGGTCTCTGGTGGCAAAGATCTACCAGTAGCAATTATTATCAAACTAATTCTCTTTGCTATGGCACAGAGGCATTGCTACTTTGTTTTCTAATCTTTATATTATAAAATAAAAAAAAACATGATGTTATTAAGCGAGTTGTTTGTTCGTGTATTTCACATATCATCATCTTCCTCATCATCAGCAGATAGACCTCAACTGGACATACGCCTCCCCCAAAGATCTCGACGTCGATCGGACTCGCGTTGTTCGTATCAGTGGGTTCCCGCGATTCTCACCAGATCGTCGGTCCACCTTGTGGACATTATCCTTATCTATTATATATATTGTATTAATGTATTTAAATGGAGTTTATGGTACAGGATGAAAGGTGATAATTTCAACAAAATGGTTATAAAACTTGCGATAAATACGAACGGGTTCTCGTGGAGTGAAATTTATGGACGGAAACGAGTACCGTTCTTAATTGCCGCAAAAGTTCAAACAAGTCAACTCGCGGCTTTATCGCACTTGATTTTAATATTTTTTTTTTTATAAGCAACGTCATCAACACGACGAGTAATACTCGGAGCGAAACGTTTATGTAACCAAAGTGAAAGAAAGATGAATTTAAGAGTAACAGCAAACGAATAAATAATAATCATAATTTACCGGTAGAAAAAAATAGATGCCTGATCACCATCATCCGAATAATGTATCCCAGGACCTGGTATCCAGGTTATACAGTCAAAAAATTTATGTAAATATTTTCTAAAATTTATATATATATATATAAATATTTAGTGATTTGTTAATAACTATATAAAAATAATACATCGATTTAGAGGAACATTAAAAGGATTTACAACGGGAGTCATAGTTATGGTTATGGTTGCTGGTGGTAGGTGGCTGTTCCGGGAGACAGTCTAGATAGGTACCACAGCAGCGCCTATTGCAACCACCAAACAGTAGCATGCATACATTACTGTGTTGTAGTGAGTAGTCACTGAGGCAGTACGACGAGCACATTGTGGTGCAGGATTTACCATCACAACTAGCGCCACATTGTTCTGGCTAGGCGTATTACTTACCATCAGGTATTTGCCGCTTCCGTTGGGCCTCATTTACATATCTCCGCCCCAGACCACGGACTTCTTATCCTATCGTTATAGGAATTCAAGTTGATTCTTTATTTTATTAGAAATCACCACCATTAACCTACAGACGTCCACTGCTGGGCATAGGCCTCTCGCAAATGTTCCCACATCGATCGGGTAGGGATTCATATGGGAGGACTTGTGCCATTTCCCACCACGCTGGCCCAATGCGAGTTGGTGGAAACCGGAGGCTCGTTATTATTAGGAGGCTGCACCACGAGCTGGTGAGGTTTGCTTGGATCCTGTGAATTGTTGTGCGGGACCCGTTACAACCCTTATTAATAAAAATTATAGTTTTTTATATATTTATATAAAGCGATGTTATAATTTTAATGTTTTATACACTAAGATGGATACCGAATGTATTTCCCCCACTAACTACGCAATATCGCAGACCGGAAGTGAAGTCGTTGTAAATACGAATTAATATCTATCTAGTGCGGGATCTGATCAATAATCGTCGCCGGTTTGCCAGTAGAATAGGTCTAATTATCAGCTTATATAAAACCAGTACTGCGAATATGTTTAAAATATAACCTAGAAATGATTATCGACTTTCAATACTCAACAGGAGTGGGAGAGGAAGCTGTTTGTGGTGAAATGTCTTAACTCGACGGCAGACGACGCTGTAAAGAACAATATATTGTTTATTGACGGAAATACAATGTTTAGAAAGGATTATGATCATACATTATACGCACATGTACATTTACTGATGGTGGGTTTCTGTTGCCGCAGACCGTCTAGGTAGGTACCACCGCAGCGTCTACTGCAGCCGACCGTCAGTACTGTGCAAACATTACTGTGTTCCCGTTTGAAATTACTGCGGTAACGAAATTTAACATCTTATATATCAAGGCCACGAGTGCAATGCAGTGTAGTGTATATACATTCTAACAAGCGCAACATTGTTGTAAGTATATCACTTACCATCAGCTGAATGTCTTGCTCCTCTGATCGTTTCGGTGAATAGAAAAAAATTACTCCGTGGTAATGGTAATTCGGTCCTTCCACAAAGTGGACCGACGATCTAGTGACAATCGCAGGAACCCAATAGATGCGAGCAACGCAGGACCGATCAATGTGGTGATCTTTCGAGGAGGCTTATATCCATCAGCATATCTAGCAGTGAACGTCTAAAGGCTGATGATGATGAAACATCATCATTAAACTAATCTCTGAATTCATCATCACGAGGTCGACTACATATTATTTAAGTTCATTGTAACTTAAGCAATGTTTTGGCCTAAGCTATAGGTTATTAAGCCTACGGCGAAAGGAACGTCCAAGTAAGTAAAGTCGCGATATTAGCGAGCCGCGTCGTGTGGTTGTGCCAGTTGCGCGCGCGCCGATCTCCGTGCGCTCGTCTCTGCGCATGTGCGGTCCTCTCCCATAAATATGCAATAGCGCGCAAGTTTAAACGAACGTGTCAACATAAATATAAACCAAGTGAAAATCCTGAACGTAGTGTAAATATCTGCAGCATCACCCCGCGGACGCCATGGACGTTAAATCGACAGGGGTTAGTATAATAACAGTTTTTTTCTTTCTATATTAACCCCATTGCGCAAGCGAAGTGGCAGTTAAAAGACAATATTGTCTGTCCTCGGTTTTACTTTTCACGGCCTAACATTTTACACTTAGGATATGATTTTTGTCTTATGTTCATATTTATACATACATTTTATTATTTATTACATATAGCTATGCATCATGAGAGCCCTATCATGTTATTTATTTTATAGGGTGGTTATCAGGACAAATGATATTACATATGACTTTTTTGGACGGTGATTGTGTTGTCATTTATGGAAAGGTGAATACCGAGTTTTAAATTGAAAGCTTTGCGAACTGTTGCGATCACTACTTATGATTATCACTGATTATACTCATGAAAAAGCTATATATAAATTGATATACCTCGGCTGTATCGGTAATTCATTTATTTTCGTATGTTTTACATTAAAAAAACAAGAACACTTATAAATACAACCTAGCGAAAATTGCGTTTTGTTATATTTATAAAACCGGAGAAGTTAACTGAAATAATTACTAATTAAACAAGGAAATCCCATTACGTATGCATTTGTATTTATACACAGTATTATAACTTATCTAAGTATTTGTGTAATTTTCCATTATTTGACCTTAATATCATGATTTTAGATGACGAGACCAGAGACAGTCAAGCATGCTCGCTCAAAGTATCCTCGCTCTCACATCTTAATATTACTCTTATGGCGGTAGGTTAACCATATTGCATTAACGAACCTACCTGGGCAGGTTACCACCCGGTAAGTTTGAAAAAACCATAAAAAATCATTCCGGTCCCAGGATAAAAAAGCAAGCAGTTAGCAGTTGACCTTTAAGACAGTCAAATTAATATTGTTTAACAAACTAAAGATTTTATGAACTCCGTAGTTATTATTGGTTAAAAGTAATGCCGTATTACTTCATTATAAGATTATACGATATGATTAACCTGAGGTTAATATGACTGTTCAGATTAAATCTTCACATTTACCACAGTAATACTTCTACATATATATATATATATCCTTTTTTTAAATCTAGTCTCACTATAGGATTACTTTTAGTGACTTTTGTAATACCTTCTAAACAAAGTTAAACTTTCATATCTATTGATAATACTATATGAATATTATTTATACTATTTAACAATTCATTGCAGTTTTATAATAAGATTTACACCGATATTAATTACTAGATTTAAATACTAGTAACAGGTAAAATTCTAAATGAATTGAACGCCGTTCAGACCTTGTACGAATTGCATAATGGTCAGACCAAGCTTGTGATAAAACCTAGGTCTAATTTGCTTGTGCAACCTAGTGAATGGATTTCACTAGTAAACAAAAAATAGTACGTAGTTTTAAGTGTAATTGCCATTGATATATTCATATAATTACCTCTTACGTCTTACTTAAACTTGAAGGAGAAAGGACGTGAATATTAATAGTTAGTAGTTAAAACTAGGTTACCTAACTATTAGAAAAAAAGAGTTAAATTCATTCTATTGATATTTTATGTAATATATAAACGTATAACTGATACGATACAAGTATGACGCTGAAGATTAAATCTTATCTATGAATGCACACCACAATTTTGGGGATAATTATTATACGAAGTCCTTCGAAAGTATATGCTAATAATGGACAGAGGGAAACCTGTTGATCTTTACATGGAACTATACCCTTTTTTTTATTTATCTCTTACGGCACGTAGAGGTTAATGTGGCAGACGGGATTCCTAGCAAGTTATCCGTACGGAATTCAATACGTTCACACGGAGTACGGACAACATACCAATTAGTATCATTTTAACTACAATTTAATATAATAATTACACCTAATGTATCGTTAGTTCCGCAGAAAGTAATAACGACATAGAAACATAAATATTCCTATGAAAAATGAAAGTAAATGATCCATCTTATAAATCGAATTATCGTTTGTTTTAGAAAGTTAAATCTCATCTAACATGAAGTTCACTATTAAACTAAGTCACACTTTCCATTTTAGTGTTTCGAGAACTATCTAAATTACTAGGTTTTATTGTATGACTACTTGAATACATCCATTATTTTTTTAAGTGAATCCCTCATAGGATGTTCTCCGTAGTGGTCGTCCGTATTGGCATCACGACTACTCCTAAATAGCAACGATGGCTAGACGTGGTCTACATTGTGTTGGTACCCACGATGATGCTAGTGAGGGTAAGAGATGCCCCATCACATCTCCATACGCTAGATACAGCTGCTGAGGATATTTAAGAGGATAGATCTCCACATACCCTCGACTTTCACCCAGATAACAGTCTTTTCGAAGAATCCCTCTCCATCCGCGTACAACAAAATGGTGTAATAATCGAATATCGATTACTATTTTACTGAAAAGGTTAAATTCTCACAAATATATTATAAATACTCTTTTATTAAACAACCTAATCTTTATTATTCTTTAAGCAACAACCAGGGGGTGGTTCTCAATACGTAACGTATCTTACTCTTATTTGAATACACATCCATACTACAATGTTAAGGGTTTAAAATAATATTCAAATTTTTACATGTATTAACGTGAATAATAATTAACGTAATTTATATAATTTTTAACTTAAATATGACCCCAAAAATATATCCTTTCCTTAAATACCACCGTAAAAGCGAAAAACCTGTATGTTGACGGTTTCGTGAGGTCCTTCACCTGCTTTGCGCAATATCATCGAGTATATATTTAGTATTTTTACCGTCAGATACATAAACAATGATACAGAATAAAACTATATTTATGTAGTATATATATACTAATATATACTACATAAATAAGAGATTTTCGCCTATGTAGAGACTCATCAGTATATCTCTGGAACCATAAGGCTTAAACACTTGAAATTTTGTAGGAATATTCCTTTAGCCGAGTATAGATCAGCTAAGAACGGATTTTACGAAATGTTACCCTCAAAGGGAGTTGCGGGGGTGTTAACAGCCAGCGGATGTGGGACAGCTAGTATATATATTAACAAAAATATATATCATGACATGTATGTTAATGCTAATTTTCCAAACTAACAAACATGTTTTTTTTTTTTAATTTCACAAGTATTATTTTTAGTATATCAACCACATATATCTTTTAAATGTATTAAACACATAAAAAGAGTAATATACTATAACAAAATAATCTCATTCATCTTGATGGTCATTTGAATTGTTCAAGTAAACCATATCAACTTCTATTAAAATAGTTACATTTGTAATAGAAATAATTGAAATTTCTAATTACCTATAACAACAATTGATTAAATATTACAATAATAATAGAACAATAGAAGTAAAAAAAAAAATTGTTATAAATTCATGTAACTAGATTAATGAAATATTTATATTGAAAAGTCTACATATCTCTAGTATATAAAGCCGCGTAACAATTTCCTAATCTTGAACTAGGAAAATAAAAAAAAACTATTATGAAAATAATTCGTTGTAATCATCATCATCCTACACACTTCCGCTACTGGACGTAATTCTCCAAAGATGTTGTACCGCTTCCGTGATGATCGCATCTATCACCTTTCCGCGACATTCAGTAAATCCTTTGGTGTATATTTATTTAAAGTCTAACACTGCATGTTATGCAGCCTTCTCTTGAGGATATTTACTGGTGGTGGGTCTCTGTTGCCGGAGACCTTCTAGGCAGGTACCATAGAGTTTATTTCTACCGCCACAGAGTACTGTGCAAACATTGCTGTGTTTATCTAAGCTAGTGAAATCATTCGGATAAAGATGCCTAACATCTTATGTCTCAAGGTGATAAGCGGATTTGATGCTGTGTGTACTATCCTGGCAAGCGCCAGATTGTTATGGATAGGCGTATGACTTACCATCAGGTGAATAGACTCTTCAGCAAACTGTCCTGCTTATTACAACTTGTCTTTATAGCCTCGCCTTCGGTGTACACACCTAAGTAAACAGCTATATTACTAATCACACGTTTCCATAAATAAGTTACACGAGCGTTATACTTAACAACATAACTTAGTTCAAGGACTTTTGTTATCTATGCTTCTGCGTATTGCAAAATAGATAGTATCTGTATAAGTTCTGTCCATGTTAATCTCCATGGACCATCCATCTCATCATAATATAGGAATATGTTTTTTTTTGTCTTTCACATGAAGGTTAAAGTTAACAGATGGCGAAAGTTAGTACTCCTAGTTAAGATAGTATGCATAGCACCACATTGCGCTTGCCGCTTTGAGGCTTGTTAAGTATCGTGACCCTAGTAATTTTACCAGCTTTAGCATCCTTCAAACGGGAACACAGTAACAATTGTCGGGTGCAATAGACGCTCTAGACGACCTGCCACCAGTACTGTTGCTGGACATTTCAGTGGGTTACGTGTCTTCATTTATACGTCTTTATTAAAAAATGTATCTGTATACACAAAGGCATATCGTTCGTAATACGGCCCTCCCTCTAGAGGTCTGTTGCTCATGATGAAGGCCTTTGACGAGGGCTTGTAAAGGATAAAATTTCAAACAGCGATTCGAATATAACAGACAAATGAAGTCAGGTCAATGACCATTAAACGGCGCTATTTTATTGAACATCCGCAACCATTTAACAATCAACATTGTAAATTATATCATAAAACCTGATCCAGACCAGTGCGATTGACATTAACATCAAATCTAACTGGCGGTGGAGCTCTCTTGCCGGAGACTGTCTAGGTAGGTACCACCACAGCGCCTACTATAGATAGATTAATTATACTTGAAATTTGTCTGAAATGTTCTTTGACCGCAACCGCAAGTGTCTGAATGAATTTGTCTAAACGACTAACTCATTTACTTAACCATTGTGCTAGTCTACTTGACCGTTTTCATTCCGATCAAAGTGCCAGTGGTAAAGGAGATAAGTTAGTCATTTAGACAAATGTTATAAATAAGTATTTGTGCGATCGCTGGCATCGCCGGGCGTTCGTTGATCCGAGCATCACCTGTTTTTGATTTTGTGTATCATTGCTGGTTTTTGGAACGGCCACCTCGTGCCGGGTAGGTACCTCTTAGCTTCACCATGGGTGACCAAGCCACGGCTACTGAGCCCCACCGCCACGACAAGGCGAGAATTTGTTATGGGGGTGGCAAAGCTGACTTGCTAAAGAGCGTTGCCAACTTGTCACAGCTTGATATTTAAGTATCCGTAAGCTGTAATTTCTTAATTATCTAGACTTATTATTTCTTAAACATGTTTTGAGGTAATTAAAGCAACTTTATCCTTAAAGTCGACAATAAACTCGAACAAAAAGAAAAAAAAGGCCATTAGATCGTTAAGTCTTTACCGCTCTAATAACGGCGATGCATTCGGTGGATTTTTTTTTTTTAGCAAAACATACGTACATTGCTTATAAATACTTTAACATTAATTCTAAACATAAGAACACTACTAAGTGGTACATAAATTGTATCATTTTTAATCTGCGAAACAATGAGACGAGCACCACCTCCACCCGTAATTTCACTAACCAAAGAAAACACTCTTCAAATTGGAATAGCAAAATTTGCACAGTACGGTCTGTCGGCTGCAATAGGAGCTGCTGTAGTAGCCACTTTTTTTTTATCGCCTTCCAGCGCCACTTTGTTATATAAGCCGGCGTATCACTTATCATCTCGTTGCTTCGTTGAATAAAAATTCATGTACAATTATCTCTTCTTCATTACATCATTTCCTTTCATCTTCACCATCATTATCAGCCTGTCCAGACATATGCCTCCCCCAAAGATCTTCACATCGATCGATCCTGCGCTGCCCGCATCCAGCCGTTACGCGGTCGCCGTTCGAGGACCTTATTGCCCCATCGGCTGTCTGTCCATCGAGCGATGTGTCCTGCCCATTGCCACTTGAGGCTAGCAATCTTTTGGACTATGTCGGTGACCTTAGTTCTCCTGCGGATCTCTTCATTTCCGATTCTATCACGCAGGGAAATCCCAAGCATAGCCCTTTCCATTGCTCTCTGTGCAACTTGAAGCCTTCTCACAAGGCCCACTGCAAACACATTCACACCATAGACGGTTTCACTGCAACACTATGTTTGTCTCCTGGCGGTACATACCTTCACGTGTGCTCCCCTGATATTGCGTATACAGGTAAAACGGATTTGGTGTTGTGCAATTGAACCGGTTTTCGGTGTTACTTTTATTGTGAAACGATCACATCAATGTGTGATAACCATTATCGCTTCGAGTGCTGTCACACTGTACACAACTCGAGATTACATACCAACAACCATTGTAACAAATGCGACTACTTCAATTGTAACACGCTCTCAATTTTATTTACCAGCTGATAACATTTCTGTTTTTTTTTTTATTCAACGAAGTGAGGAGACAAGCAGGATCATCCGCTGATATTAAGCGATTCGCCTAGCCATGACGTAATGCTAGCATGTTCCTTTTTTACTCGTTTCCCCCGGACATTCGTGGGCCTGGGCTTCGTTCCTTCTAGATTTACAATTTTTGATTCTTTCCTCATTCTCTTCTTCTCTTTTACCGTTCTTGTCTTCTATTCTTATTTCTCTCAGATGACAGATGATAGATATGCTCCATTCTATTTCGGGCATGTTATGCGGAAGGATGAAGGACATATAACAATGAAAACCGAAGAAAGTGTGCATGGGTTGTGTGCAAGATGATAAGTGTAGGAAAAGTGTGAATTCAGATGTGACAGCTGATAGAGGGATATGGAAGAGAAGTACATACTGTGCCGATCCCACATGGCCGGGAAAAGAGCAGGAGGAATACGAGGAAAATTCTCCATTCTATTTCCTTCTTTCATTCTTCCCTTAAATGAGTTCGACACATACTTTTATTTATTTTCATCCTTATTTCTACTTCCTATTTCATTTATTTAACTAATTTCTTATCTCTATGTATTGTTGGCTTACATTTATCCTTTACACCATCCTTATATCCATATCCTGTATTCTATTTCTATTACGGTTTTCCTACTTTCTAATAATTATTAACATTTATTTCTTTTCCACTTACTTTATTGTCTATAGTGTCTTATTTTTTTCTATAGTTCTAATTATCACTTTCTTACAGTCAGTTAATATGTTATACTGCACCATCTTGCGCTCGTCCCTTGATACATGAGATGTTTAGTCCCATTACCACAATAATTACTCTAGTTACAGCATCCATCAAATCGGAATACAGTAATGTCTGCACAGTACTGTTTCGCGGGTTCTTGTGGCACTGCGGTAGTACCTACCTAGACCGTCTTCACCAACAGAGCCTCACCACCAATACGGTATTTGTTATTAGAAGATACCACCGCAGTGCCCATTGAAGCAGACAAACAGTAGAGTGGAAACTTTGTTATGTTCCGGTTTAAATGACGTTGTAGCTAGTGTAATTACTTGCGTAAAGATACTTAACATCTTATGTCTCAATCTCTATGGACGAGTCCAATGTGATGTTGTGTACATCATATCTAGAGCCACATAATTATGTGCAGGCTTATCACTTATCATCATGTGAACATCTCATAGCTTCGTAGAATAAAAAAAAAACTGATAAAAACCATTGCCGTATACATTAGATATTTTTGTTATTATTTTTATATATTGATGGCAGTCAAAGTTAGGTTACTCCATTGTTATATAAATAGAGTTGTTGATGCTGCGGCTGGCGACAGGGGTCGCAGTTCCGAATCTCACTAGTAAAGAAACTTTACTAGTAATAGGTAACGTATATTCGATATGGTTCCTTGTATCTTATGATTTTAATGATCTATCAAGAAGTAACAACTTGGCTGTAAGCAATGGGCTGGTAATATCATCATTCAAACATTCTAGCTTAGCATGCTTAATATTATGGGCGTTAGTATAACTTGTTGGGAGGTCAACGTCCTCATATTCTCGTCGCTTCTTCCATTAAAAAATGGATATGTTAGTATGGTTGGCGTTGGCGTAGCTCTTCCGATAAATACTTTATAATGATCATTAGTGGATAGTTGCTTTTTTGAAAGATCAATGAACAAAACCAAGACCAAGACCTATTACGTAAGACCTAAACAAAAACATAAACATTCGGTTGAAATGATGAGTTACAATATTTATTACTAGCTGGTCCCCGCCCTCTCTGCTGGCCGTAAAATAAAATTAGACCGCAAATGACTTTCTATAACTACCGTTACCATAGCAACCGCATTAATGAAAATGAATATGTATATAAAAGTTAATTAGAAATAAAAATGATGAAGATTCTATGATATTCAAAAAATAAATATCCTGGTAACCATCTACAAATCATTCCGCGTCGAATGCTCATCATCCCGTGTCGATACGTTCACTAGTTTTCACGTGATTGGCGAACAGATCACATCCATTTTCATTATATATATAGATAACTTAAACATATGCTTATCTTCTGGAAACAAAATATTTCTTTACATTTGGAGTATCCATTGTGCTTCTCTAGATTTTAACACTGAATTACAAAAATAATAAACTACCCCTATTTCAAAATATATACATTTTTTTTAGATCGCGACAAAATAAAGTGTTTTATTAGTTAAATATTGATTATATATATATTTCAATTAATGACTTTAAACAATGGTTGTTAACATTTAGAACAAGTATTAAAAAAAAACACGTATCATCATCAAAACAGTGAAACCAAGACTGAACACAAGACCTAGATTAAATAACAAGACCGGACACATCAAGGCCAATACCAATATTGTCCATGTCTTAGTATTGTTATTGCTTCGCTCATCACCAACGGTCACGAGGAGTGTATCCATCCACAGAGCCGTGCATCATATATTGCCAGGCGAGTTTATAACTTGAATACAAATGCACTGCATATTGCAATGATCACCTTCGGTTAAATTTATTTCGCTGCGGAGTCACCTTGACACAGCTGGTGGAGACAAAGGTAGCCTCCGCTACTTATGCAAACGATCGCATGGCATACTACAAACATTTTTAAAATTTATAGTAATATATATATTTACCCCTTTATCCCTTATTGACTCATTGTTTTGCGATATTTATAACAGGTATGGTATCAGTAATTTTAAGCTATATACTATATATATATATGATTTGTTACATCATCGAGTGGTTCTGTGCAAATTTATATAACGACATCGTTCTAATCTCATCACCACCACATACACGTCCGCTGCTGGATTCATGGGTTCTTGCGATTCCCACCAGATCTTCGCTTCTTGTGGAAGGTCCTCCAACACCACGTCTACCGGTACGCGGGCGCTATTTGAGGACCATTATTCCCTTTCATTTTTCCTCTTCCATTATTAAGAATCTATGTGTTACAAAGCATCAACCACTTCCTGTCGAAATCCCTGGGTCTACTCCGGTGTTTCTTGAATGTAAGAGTTTAAATGATGTTAGGATTTCTTTAATGCTGCTTAGCTCTTTAGGTTTAGATGGAAAAGAATTTATATGTGATACAGTTGAAAAATTTGTAACTAATACTATGAGAATGTTTTTTTTTATTATATTAAAATAAATCTTATGTGGGATCCTTGATATGGTTAATCTCATTGAAAATTACTATTGGTAGGTCTCTGAAGAGGCTGTCCAGGTAGATAAAACTCTGCTCCAATTTCTGCCACCAATCTATCTTGTATAAATATTACTGTATTCCGGTTTGAAGGTCAGAGCAACTAGTGGAATGACTGGTGTGATGAAACATAATATCTTATGTCTCAAGAAGACGAGCATAACGTGGCGCTGTATATATCATCCTAACTAGAGCTAAGTGGTTATGGGAAGGCGTATCACTTATCATCAGATAAACGAGTCACTTGTCTGGAAGATTTGTTGAGTAAAAAAAATCATTTAGAACAAATGGTTTTCGATCCTTCAGGTCCTTTTTATTATCCATATATTTTTATATACAATTTTTTTATAGAGACTCATCACGACATCTTTGGAACCTTAAAACCTAGAGACTGAATACGGTAGGAATATTTCTTTTGCTGAGAATAGGCCCGATAAGAAGGGATTTTACAAGATTGCTCCCCCGTTGAGGGTGTGTTACTGCCAGCAAAGCGGGAGAGGAACAGCTGGTCAATATATATATATAAACTTACTCCTCCGGCGCAGCGACCCAAAGTGAGTCCTAGCCTCCGACACAAGAGAGCACCAGCGTTGTCCGTCTGATCTATCTATATAATGAAATATTAACGGTACGGTTATTGTGAACATTAAAATGCCTTGAACAAAGTAAGAATAATTACACTATAGACTAAAGATAATAAAAAAAATCTAGTTTGCTTCCGCATTTTTTGAATAAATTTTTATCGGACGACTTATCATACTTTTTCTAATAGAAAAGTATTAACTAAAATCAGATGACGGTATTTAAAGGCAAGGGTGATCTATAGACAAACATACGCTCACCCTTTTGAATAAAAAATGCATTGAAAAAAAAAACACGTAAAATAAAACTAGTTGACATTAACAACTTGTCCGTTTGTGTGTGTTTTTGTATATTAGTGCGCTTGTGGATATTATGTACGATGCTTTCTTTAATACACGAAATAAAACAAACTTTACTTATACGAACGCTATAACCTTAGTTTTATCGGGTACGCGTCTCGTTTTTATCTAAATCTCCGTCTGATTATTAAGATGCTGGGTGGACTTATATATGAGAAACTAATAAAATCAAAACAGAACGAATTTAATACAATGGACGCGATTCAGCTCGGCGTTTGAACATACCTAAACTATATATATATCATCATCAACTGATAGTCGTCCACAGCTGGGCATAGGCCTCCACCGAGGATCTCCACATCAACCATATACGATATAGAGACGTTTAAATGATGATCTGAAAGTTTTTGCGCGAGTTAATGTGGTATAAACAGTGCCACGTTGTGCTCGTCGCCATTCAAACCGGAATACCGTAATGTACGCGCACTACTCTTTGGTAACAGAAATAGGAACTCTGGTGGTGCAGTGTATGCCATTCTAACTAGCGTCATGTTATATTTGCCGACGTATCACTTACGTTCGGATGAACGCTCTGATCTCTCAATCTCTGCTAAATAATATTATGCAAAATCTAAAACGAAAGAGAAACTCGATACGTTTGCGAAACGTATACAAAAAAAATAAAAAATATAAAAGAGTTAACAAAACAGGCTTACGGTCTTTTGGCACAATTGCGCAAACTCTCGGAAACCAGGTCAAGTGACAAATAAAAACTTAAGTGGTCGGTAACATTGTAACATCGTATCAGTTGATATGTTATCGAAACGCTGCCAGGACTATTTGTTATGTCGAACGGGCAACATGACGGGTGAGTACCTTCACCTGACTGCGAGTGACACTAGTCCATCATAACATCATCATCATCATCAGTTGACAGACGTCCACTGTTGGACATAGAGATAGATCGACGTGGAGATCTTTGGGTGAGGCCTATGTCCAGTGCATGACAAGGGGCCCATGAAGTCTGAGTATCGTACCGAGTCCATACTTCGAGAACTCGGCATCAAGCAGCGAATACTATTTTTGGTACAGTCTCGCATCCTCAGCTTTTTTGGCCACGTATGAAGCCGAGAGGTAGTATATGAGATGGACTGACCAGATAAAGGCGGAAGTAAATGGCTCATCGTCGTTGCCACTATATGAATGTACTCGGAAGGCGGCCTTCAGAGAGGACTAAGAAGAATGCTCATCATCTTATCCTACAAAATGGGGTAACTTAACTTACAAACGATTTTAAACTTTATTTCCATGGCCAAAACTTTATAATTAGTTGAAGGAAGTGTTTTTTTTCTCTTTTGTCATGCTTGAATTTGCTGTCAACATTTGGAGATGGATATAAATGCAGCAACAGTTTTAAGACTTCATTAGATACATTCTGGGAGGAAGACAGGGTTATGTGGGATCTATACCCATTAAAACACCATCGGTGAACACCCCAAGAGCGTTGTGAAGAACCGTGGTATCTCGTTAGGGAAGTACTGGTGAGTCCTCGCACTTCTCAGGTCTCGTGTTGCCGTAATGTTGCAGTGTATACCGTTTACCATCAGATAAACTTCCCGCTCGTACCGTCGCTTAATGTAATAACAAAATAATATTAGATCCAACAGGACAACGAGTATTGGACCGTACAGAAAGCATTTCTGATGCTGAACACGTATTGGAACTGGAAACGGCACCGCATTAGATTTCCGTCTATTTATCATTGTAATAGTTAGCTGTAAATCAACAATAGTAATCGATACGGTAAAGTGTATACAGTAAACAAAAAGAAATAGAATTATTTGAAGCCTTTGAAATTATTGATACGCTCCGAAATTAACTAACAATGGGATAAGAACAATTTGCATAACAGGCTATACTAAGAGCCGTCATTAAGGTCGTTGACCTGATGACAGTTGTATTTGCGACCAATGCACAGCGATAGAAACAAGTCCTGGGTTCCGTGAAGAAAAAAATATAACCGGTAGAGATTATTTATTATTACTTGTTATATCCCACCACCATTCGGTACGATCATCTGGTGAAGGTTGCGGGAAGCAGGATCGATCATTGTAGGGATATTTGGGGGAGGTCTATGTCCAGCAGTGGACGCCTGTCGGCTGATAATGATGAAAACTTTGTTTTTACAAAGCTACGAGATGAGCGGTTCACTTGACGGTAAGTGATATACGGCATTGGTTAGGATGTTATACACAGCACCACATTGCGCTCGTCGCGTTCAGATGCAGGATGTTCAGTATCATTACCCCAGTAATTTCACTAGCTACAGCGCCCTCTAAACCGGAACACAGTAATGTTTTCATACTACTGGTTGGCGGTACAAAAGGGAATTGCAGTGATATCTATTTCATATATTATCAATATTTTAACAACAAAAAAATTGTATGCACTATAAGTAATCATCATCATCAGCCAATAGACGTCCATTGCTGAACATAAGCCTCACCCAATAATCTCCACATTTGTAGGGATTGATATGGGAGGACATGCGCCATTACCCACCACGCTAGCCCAATGGCGGCCAGAGCCTTGTTTGTTGATTAGCAGGGTGTAGCACGACCAGGTGAGGTTGGCTTGGGTCCTGTAAGTTTTTATGCGGAACCCCTTACACCCCTAGATGATTATAACATTTAAAGTAATACATTTTCGTTAAGCGGGTGATGGATGTCAAGATAAGTATGAAGAATGTCTAAAAAAAAATTGTTTTATCTAAAGATTGATCGGTACACTTAGAGATGGTGTTTGATGGAGTGATTTTATGATTTAGAGGTTCATATCATGACACTCATGCTGCACACCGCAGACGTCATTCCAATATCATCGGCAAACTTTATCTAGATAGCTGGACTTAGGCCTTCTACAAAATGACCTGATGATCGTGCACATTCGCCCTGTTCCGGTCCTTCTCTAACAGGTTGAAGGTCGACGGAACAGGCTCGAATCCTCGGTAATAACATCCGCGATACTTTGTTGACCTTATATATATTATGTCCTTACATATGAAATTAGCGTTCTGTCGTACTAAGCACTTTGATCTGAAATATCTCCTCTTTGGTTGAGAATTGTAAATTCAAATTTATAAATTCATTTAGCTGCTACATTTGAGTTTTGAAAACCGTCATTCATTTGTTTTTTCTTTGGCGTCGCTTATTACCGCACAATGTATAACATGAAATATCGGTGTATTTACGAGTACGAGTTCTATCATGGCACCAGCACCAGTGCTGCAGAAACAGCTCGAAGGATTGATGATGTGTACGGCGCTGGTGTCGCAAGAGAAAGCACGCTACGTTATTGGTTTCAACGTTTTCGTTCTGGAAATTTCGACATTCAGAACCAACCCCGTGGACGGCCGGGGACCAAAGTGGAAAATGAAGAATTAAAGGCTATTGTGGAAACGGATCAATCACAAAGCATTTCAGAGATAGCTGCAGGCTTCGGGGCGTGATAAACAAAACTGTATTAATCAACTTGAAGCAAATCGGGAAAGTAAAAAAAACTTATACGAGAGTACGTACCTCTTTAATTAAGCGAATCGAACTTGCAAACACGCGGCGACTGCTGCTGCTGTGTTACTTTGCTTCACCGACACAATGATGAAGGGATTTTAAATCGAATCATTACTTGTGATGAAAAGTGGATATTGTACTTTAATCGTAAGCGCTCGTAGCAATAGTTGAACCCTAAAGACCCGGCCAAATCCTGCACTAAACGTAAATTGACTCAGAAAAAGTTACGAGTACTTGTGAGTGTTTGATAAACTAGTACCGGTGTCGTTCACTACAGCTTTCTAAAATCTGGCCAAACGATCACGGCAGATATCTATTGTCAGCAACTGCAAACCATGAAGGAGGAACTAGCTTCTAAACAACCGAGATTGGTCAATCGCTCTAGACCACTGCTGCTTCACGACAACGCAACACCACCACCACACACTGCACTACAAACAACCACCAAGTTAGATGAGCTACAATTGGAATGTCTGCGAAATCCACCGTACTTGTCGGACCTTGCCCCGACAGATTACCATGTTTTCCGGAATTTAGACAACTTTTTACAAGGAAAAAATTTTTAACACTAATGCGACAGTCTAAACTGCCTACAAACAGTTTATTGATTCTCGCCGCAATGGTTTTTTAGTAAAGGGTTCAATGAACTACCTATGAGATGACAAAAGTGCATAGATAACAACGGTGCATACATTGATTAATTAAATGTTTTACAAATAAAAATTACTTTATATTCCTCCCGTACAATTCGTATGTAAGAACCTAATATACATTTATAAATATATATATATATATATATCAAACATTATTTGCAACATTGTATGGTTAGTAATTACGTACGCTTTGCTTAGTGCAAATTACGTCGCCGACAGCACTCCGGTCCAATACCGATAACGTGAATTACCATCAATTGGCGCGCGGCACTAACAAAGGCCCCATAACCGGTTCGTACCAGTTAACAGCTCGCGTCGCGTGCATCCTCCTAATGAAGGAATTCGGTACGAGGCGGCTGATGTCCCAAATATAAACCGAATGATTAATATGCATCCAATTACGTTCGATTGGATCTCTTCATTGTTTTCTTTCTACTAGTGATGTGTCATTAGACTGTGTGTTTAACGGTGACGTATGGTGACGTTTACGTATGCGAAATGGGACATCCCTATACCGGTGTAGATTATTAACCTGTTAACCGGGGAATTCCCTTTTCAATGGCGCAAGATATTACGGTCGCAATCTCTTTCACTAGGACTATATACTATACGTCCCACCTGTTCCAATGCGCAACATATATTTGAAGGACATATTTATACGTCCTACTCTTACTAGCTATCGTATCCGTTTGACGTATCTATACGTCCTGCTCGGTTAACAGGTTAATTATCTCGCAATCCCTCGGCTATTAAGCTGATAAGCGAAGTGATTTTGCATGTATGATTAATGAAGTATGTATATATAGTTGAAAAGTTGTAAAGCAGTAACCGGTTCGGTAAACTGGGACAACTGTATACCTGATGCGGAGAGGTCCTCGCTCCGCTGCGTTATCATAACACTGCTACACTACAGTTAGCGCGAACGCGTCCTTAACTACATTTTCTTAACGACTGATCATCATTATCAGCCGGCAGACGTCCACAGCTGGACTTAGGTCTCCCTCAAAGATCTTCACGTCGTTTGTTGGAGTTCATTGAGGGGAATTGCTCACTACTACTAACCCAGCACGGTGGTGACTTGGGATCCGTAAAATGTTGGACGGAACCCCTAAAATTTTACCTAAATTTCACGTGATTTTTAGCGACGGCGTTTACAATTTTTTAGTTTACTATAACGATTATTTAATTTTCTTACTTATGTTCCACTATAGTGTTAGCTTACTTAATGTTCTAGGTATGCTATTATTGCTAATTCATCATTTACTACTGTCTATAGGTTTAAAGATTTTCATTCTTATAGTATAGCGTAGTGGTTAGTTTTTTATCAATTGTATTCACTAAATATTGCGGAAGGAAGAGTCCGAAGCTCGTCATGGCGGCCCTTAGATGGGGCTGCGCGGTAATATTGATCCATTTTAATTGTCGACACCCCTGCGTACCTTAAAGCACCAGTTAAAATATTTACGTTTTCATCTGATTTCGTTGTGATTGTGCAGCAGTTATAAAGGAAAGCAATAGATCTACTCCTAATTCCTTGATCTGTTTGTCGTGTTTTTTTAATATATTTATAATCTGTTGATAAATAGAATCAGAAATTGTTCATCTCATTTATAAAATAAAGTAGGGGGTGTAAGGTTCCCCGCACAACAACTCACGGGATCCGAGCCAACTTCACTGGCTCCCACCAACCCGCATTGGGCCAGCGTGGTGGGAAATGGCCCAAATCACCCATATGAATCTCTACTAGATCATGTGGGAATCGTTAGCGGAGACCTATGTCCAACACTGGACGCCTATCGGCCGATGATGATATATAAAGTAAAAGAATTTTGCAACATGAACTTTTGGGTTTATCTACCGCTGTTAACCAATGTAAGGTTATCATATATAGAAAGTAATTAGGTGTAATCGACTGCAACGGTTACCGTTCTTTTAATTTAACGCCAATATTGATAAGGAGACCTAACATTTGTCTTGCCTTACGCAGTGAGCTCCTGTATAAACAACTTAACATGCACTTCATTGTTATGGGCGAGCATATTATTTACCATTAGCTGGACGTCCTTCTCCTCGCTTCGTTGTATAAAATAATAATTTACCTACGTACCTTTCTATTAGGTTTTAAAATATTTAACAACGGCACACGCCGACACGTACGGAATGTTGATAGATGCACGTGAAAACTTCTTTTACGGTGAATAAGTACGTCCTTTCGTATGAACCGTTGGATGACAATCGCATACATTCCGGCCTTGGCTATTTTATTTTTTTTTTTTGTTACGTATTGTGAAAACTATGAACCAAGAGTCTCGAGTATAGTTATTTGTTCAATTGTTCATGACGTTGGATATACAATAAAACTTTCGGGCAAGTTGTCATATCATGAGAGTTTTGACCCACTACTTCTATCACTTTACTATCTTTGCTTCTGTGAACATGATTGTAGTTTCTTTTGTACGCTCGATACTACTACTTAATAATTATTAGCACTTTAGCAGAGATTTTGTCGAGGAAAAAGTGACTAAAATATTATTGTTTACTAATAATTACTGGTTTCTAGAGATGAGTCAGTAACCTTCCTTGTAACTCTTAACAACATACTGCAAACGCCAACCAAGCGTACTAAGGAGCCAATACGCCAAAGGAACCCTAGACCCTAGACAACAGTCTGAAATGATAAGCCACTACATAATTATTATCATTTTGTTACAGAAACTACCATATCCAAAAGCGGTGGGCTTCATCGTGACGAATGAGTTCTGCGAAAGGTTTTCGTACTATGGCATGCGAAGTAAGTTTAACTTTTAATTATTGTCATACTAATGACTCTACTTAATTTTTTATTCACCCTTAGGACCTGATTGTCCGCCATAACCGGAAAGGAAGATATTATTATTATATAAGTCGATCTATTCTATGATGCATGCAAAGCGTAGAAGTGATATTGTTTAGATTTATCTTGACCTCGGGATCAATAGGTGATATCAAGTAAGTCAGTTTAGTTACAAAGACACTCTAAACTCAATTGGTGTTAATGTTATGAGGGTAATATTTAGCTGAGGACGATATCTAAAGTGTACTTAAGAAACCAATACCCATCGTTCTTGAACACCGTATCGACCATTGTCCTAATAGATCTAAACAATATTTTATCATGTTTGTGTGATCGGGACAGCTTTAAAGTAATTGATCACTAAATATAATAAATCATAGCCAACATAAAGAGGATCGTAGAAGTAATAAGATCATCAATATGACCTATTAGATTGTTGTCAAAGTACATAGGGTCACATAATGGCTTGTCTGAAGAGAAGGAATTGCCATGTGGTCAGAAAACAAACCGCTGTAATCGACCAGCACAGGATGGATCTGTGTAAATCCTTGAAATAAAATTGTTAAAGTAGTAATTAAGGTATCTCCTAAAAAGGATGATAACTTGTACTAAAACCGCAGCGCTCATTTCTGACGGAAAAAGATTGACTTGTTGTAAACTTGACTATATTTAAGTTTGAAACAAACTGATGATACTATAGCGTGTATTTATGTTAACATTATATACTTAGCAAAACAAAATCAACGTTAACACGTGTTAAGTTAATATTTCAATCAAACATGTTAATGCTGCGTAACTTTCAATCTCAATGTTCAGATTGATGTGTTGACTACACCATTGTTATGTGAAACAATGCAAATTTATATTTCTCGTTTAAGTAAACTATTACAAAAGATTAGTTTAAATTTCCTTTGTTTATATTTGTTTATTAATAAATCCATAAATTATACTTTATACTGATTAGCGTATATCATTACAACGTCCACCGCTGAACGTAATAGATATGCTCCAATTGCGCTGTTTAAGTCCAGTGTGTCCAAGTCTTCTAATGACTGCTTTAAATCCTTTGCCTCATGGTTTCTTCTGGTACGGATTTATTACTCTGCGGATATCCTTCTGTTTTGAAAGCCAGAGATGCTCCGAGCTTCGCCGTTTCAAAAAGGTCCATAGTTGACGAGATATGTTTCACTTGGTACAGCCGCTGTTTAAGGCCTTTACTCTTCAGATACTAAGGAATTTTGGACGTAGTGACTTCGTTTAGTTAGTTGTATCCTGTCCATCCAAATTGGAATAGGTGATGAATTTCATTCTTGAAATTGCATCTACTTACAACCGATATAAAGTTCATGTTAAATAGAAGCGGTACTTTACAGCGATCCTGTCGCTGTACCTTCGCGACAAACTGGGTTACTCGGACAATGGTGCCACGGTTATCTACCACGTGTTCACCATGTTCGCGTACTTCTTCCCGGTCCTCGGCGCTATGATAGCCGACGGATGGCTTGGAAGATTCAGGTGATACAACCAGTATTAAACAACATTCTTAAAATTATAAATCACTTAGGCAAGTTTTCTTACGGAAGAACAGATTGTACATAATCATAATTATTTCACCCTATTGGTGAACATAGCCTCCCTGATCGGTTTCTGACGTCTCCATTCAATTGCCACATACATCCACAACTTCCTTGTGTTCTTCATGAGTTTATCGATGCACTTGGGCGTGGTCTCCATTACAAAACTTTCGTAACTAACTTATTAACATTGAAATACTACACTCTTCTTTTTTTTCCTACTGCCCTTTTCCCAGGTATAGGGGGACGGCACATTATGTACTCCCTGACGCCAGTGGCTAAAATTAGGCCTTTTAAAACCTAAATTACTGTTTCAATTTTGGAGCCACATGCTGTGGAGCTTGAATGTTGCTTCACCATTATTGCCTTATGTTCACTTAGCCTTTCTTCCTTCCTCTTGCTCTTTTCCCATTCTATGTGGGGTCAACACAGCATGTACTTCTCTTCCATATCCCACTATCAGCCGTCACATCTGAATTCACACTCGTACACATGTCATCTTTCACACAATCCATACACACTTTCTTCGGTCTTCCTCTACCCTTACAACCATCCACGTTCATTCTCATTACTTTCTTTGTTATATGTCATATACCCTAACACTGCCATCCCCTATTGCTAAGGAGTAGAGTATATACATAGCTCTAAAGTAGTAATAGATGTTTTTAAAGTTGGAGCATAATGTACAATAGTTATAACTATCGCGTTGTTGTTACGGCAGACAGCATAGCATAGGATCCCTAATATATGCAACTCCTTATTTCGTGGTAACTAACGTGACACCAAGATCCTCGGCGACGCCGGGTCCCACGGGATGACAAGTAAATACGAAATAGTCCAACATCGAGTTAGATTAAACTCTTTAGAATAAGTTTATATTGTATTTTAATCGAATAGTTTTAAATAAAAATTGATTTTTTTTTGTAGAAAGATCTACAAAAAAAACATTACAATCCTTATCCATAACAGCCAATTTACGTCCCCGCTGCTGGGGTACAGGCCTACCCTCAATATAAGGGCGATGGAGCATAGTCACCACGCGGTCCCAATGCGGATTGCTGACTTCACACGCACCTTACAATAAATTCTAATTCACGTGCAGGTTCCTCGCGATGTTTTCCTTCACCGTTTGTATTTCGCTGTTGTTACTTAAGTTCACAAATGTGCATAACTTAAATATTAAAGTCATCGCTACATGACGAGATTCAAAGCCGCAGCCTTCGGAGTGAAGGCCGCACGCTTTAACCATTAGGCCATAAGAATAGGATATCGTTTAGATAGATACCATCACCTCAGCGCCTTAATTTACCGCTAAACCGTAGAGCACTGCTCCGATTTATAAGGGGATGTAACTAGTGAATGGTGTAGTTTTTTAAACTACCCTTAGATATAAGGTATGCGATTTGAGGTAGCGGTAGCTGGTGAAATTACTAATATGGAAATAACATTGTATGTCTTGATAAGACTCCTTCAAATAGCTCCACGTTTGTACGGGTATCGTATCGGGGGATTTGAGCCACATTCCACTACGCTGGCCCAACGCGGGTTGGTGGGAGCCAGAGCCTCGTTTGGCCAGTGGCCTATGTCCAGCAGTGGCAGGTGATGATGATGATGATGATATGTCTCGATTATACAATACAATGCTATACAAATATCCCAAGTAGCACAATCTATAGTTCACCAGGCTATGGACATCGCTTCGTAATAACAAATATATGGATATTTATTTATTTTTTCGTTTACTACGAGATTACACCGCACTTGTTAATTAATCCTTCAATTAATATTGTTACATAGTGAAATTATGGAATATAATTGTGTATATCAACGTGCAAATTAAATCCGGTTTGCCACGAGCGAGTTTGATGAACAATAATCATTGAGAGCGTTGTATTCTTATTGAGAATCTCAGAAGATTTTGATGCTGCATTAATATATTATTATTGGAGTGAATATCTATTTTCGAGTACAACAATGAGGCGATAGTTTGATTTGTTTAGACAAGATTTTGTCTCATAACATCAGCAATTTTATTATGCACCGTTTGCTTGCTCCCGCCTGGTTTCCTATAAAAAATATCCACTAATAATAAACTTTGTTTTCTGAACTAATAAAGGAATTTAAATATACCAGAACTATCCGTATACTTGTTGAAACAATATAATTGTAAAATTTCTTTATTTATTTTATCCGACCGCTTTTGAATCGGTTGCCTTCATACATTCTGTTAAATTCGAGCATCGATGAAGTCTATAGAGATTTAGTATAATATCATCGGCATTCATTGCATACAATCATCCATTGTTTGTTATTGCGCAAGTGCAAATGGCTCTATAAAAACTACAGTAAGATTACTCCGTCCTTTACTGGTCATAATGTAATTTTCCTCAATCGCATCCGTAATGATGCAATGCCTTTTTGACCAATCACTTTACATCTTTTATTATGTATTAAAAATCATTGCGAATAACATATACCGTGTTATGTTTGCGTACTACTTTATTAGGCTTTTTTTGTGAATGTCTCTCAATCTTCTTCTGCCTTTCTTGCTTTCTTTTATTTCCCATCGGTAACATATTTACGGAAAGACATGGACCAGAATGGATGAGAAAGGCGAGAGACTCAGTAAGAACTAGTGGAGGCTTAAGTCGCAGTAGCGACTTCTGCAACAGAACGTTAATCTTTGTCATAAGTCAGTTTGTTAATATATATAATTTTTGTCAGTTTTGTAGTAATTAAGCTTTTAGTAGAAATAAAGGCATAACATTTTCCAGCGATAATAATGGACGAGATTGTGTGTTTCAGAACGATATTTTACCTGTCGCTCGTTTACGCCACGGGCAGCATTCTGATATCCATTACAGCCATGCCTCCGGTTAAATTGCCGCAATTGTAAGTCTTTTGTGGAAACATGAAATTAATTATAATTTACACGAAATTATGATATCGTAACACTAACGAAATCAGTTTATATACAACACTGACTATATAATGATGATTTACAGGGTCAGAGTATTCCTTGCCTATTAATATTGGGAATGCCTAATCTAAGTTTATATTAGTACCAGTTTTCGTTGCACGAGCTGTGTGAACTTTGCAAAATCTCGTCACGACCTTGACTTGAGGAAATCAATGTTCCAAAAATGTATTAAAACAAGAAAACAGCATTTATTTTTTATGTCTTTTTTACATATATATGGAATTAAAAAAACAGGCTAGGTTAGTCCAAGAGCTATGTTGTGCGCTACAAAGTGATACAAGAGGACGTTAATGTATTGTCAATGATCTTATCTTGACCTTAATGATCTTAATTAATTTACAGAGAATTTACAATTATTGCTCTGCTCCTTATCGCGTTTGGTACCGGCGGTATAAAGCCATGCGTATCAGCCTTCGGCGGCGATCAATTCAAGCTGCCCGAACAGGAGAGGTACCTCGGCTACTTCTTCTCACTCTTCTACTTCGCTATCAACGCTGGAAGTCTCATTTCCACTTTCCTCACTCCGATCCTGAGGGCTGACGTGCACTGTTTTGGGGAGAGCGACTGCTATTCCCTCGCTTTCGGTGTACCAGGGATGCTCATGATTGTTTCTATACGTGAGTTTACTTACAATTTAATAAGTGAATTCTTCATGTGACTAAATCATTATCTCCGTAACAAGTTAAGTAATATACATTTATTTACGAATTTGCTGAAAGTTTTCTGCCCCAAAATAAGGTATAATATTGTCCCAAAAAGCGTAACAAATATACAAAAACTATGTTAATTTATATGGTTTATTTAAAAATTATAATATAGTATACTTTAAAAGTAATAATCCGTTTTTTTATATGTAAAAAAAGCGATTAGACGAATGGAATAATTTCCCTGATGTTACGGGATACGTTCACGCCAAGGAAGTTGTGTCAGATTCTTTACACAGCTTCCGATTGTTATCACTTCATCGAGATGTGAATTATGTTTACAACAATTACTTAAATTTGAATAACGTTAATTGTAATGTTATATTTAATAACATTCTAATTGCAGTGTTCTTCGTTGCTGGCAAAAAGCTGTATATAATAAAGAACCCAACTGGCAATGTGCTTGGCAATGTTTCAACTTGCGTCGGTGTAAGTTAAAGTTTGACTTTAATATATAAACTTTCAAGCTGCCTCATTTGACAGTTCCATGTTGTAGTTAAGATGTTAGAGATGACTCTTCTGTTTTCCGGTTTCTTTCAATTTCCTGCATCTTTTATATTTCATATTTATTTCTGTTACTAGAGATTCTCTAGGCGCATTTCTAACGCCAAACAGTAGTTTGTTCCGGTTTGTAGGGCGTTGCAGCTAGTAAAATTATTGGAGTAACGAGACAACTTATGTCTCAAGAATACGATCACAACGTGGTACACTATCCATCTGATGAACATCCTGCTTCTCAAGAGGCTTCATCATATAAATGAACTAATATCTTATTAAACAGATCATTATTTAGTTTAGGTTCGCAGATCACCTTCCATGTAGATACCACCAGAAAGATAAATGCAGTATGTGTGTAACTTATTGAATTTTGTAGTTGTGATAGTTTCAGGCTGAAGTATAGCTTATCACCTCTTGCATCTACACTCACTACAACTTGTCCATTTATTTGCCCTTTAGCATGCCGTAGTGAAATCGTGCAAAAGCAAAGAAAAGCGTGATCACTGGTTGGATCACGCCGACGACAAATACGATTCCGGCCTGATCGAGGACATCAAGTCACTTATGCGAGTCCTCGTTCTCTTCATTCCCCTGCCAGTATTCTGGGCACTTTTCGATCAACAGGTTAGTAGTACTAAGTTATAGTTGTAAGTTGCTCTAATGTTATACGGATCTCAATGTTGACTGAAATATTTTATCCAAGGTTCCTTCTTCATTTCACAACATGGGCCGTGAACGAAATCTTACTTAACTGGAAATCCTAATTCGAGAATAACTTATATTGAAAAGTAGTATAAATTGTTACAGTCATTCACCTTTTTAGGGTTCAAGGTGGACTTTCCAAGCCGATAGGATGGAGCAAGACATCGGTAGTTGGACCCTGAAAGCTGATCAGATGCAAGTGTTAAATCCGTTGCTAATTTTAATCTTCATTCCGCTTTTCGAAGTGGTAAGTATGAGTAAACTATCAAGAGATTTCAAGAGATTGGTTACACTGTGTCCTCTTGTCATAATGAAAAAACACATATACTGAAACAACTATAAAAAGCTTCACGAAAAATCGCATGATTAAATTCATAAATCATCATCGTTATCATCAGTAGATAGACATCCACTGCCGGACGTAGGCTTCACCGAAAAATATCTAAATCGAACGATACTGCGCTGCCCGCATCCAGCAGCCGCAGTATTGACGGGTCCTTTACTAGATGGTCCGACAATCTGGTGAAGATTGCGGGAGCTAGCTGGATCAATTCATACAGAGTATTAATAATGATATAATCTGCACTGATTGAAAAAGAAGATTTACACTTCAAAGACACGATTCATTATTATCATCGCACACTGTCTGCTATGTAAATTGACTTCAGTAGTAGCCCATCACTTTTATCTCATTTCCATATATTACTTTTTCTAATGATTTCCAGGCAATTTATCCGTTCTTGTCATGGTGCAGGCTTGTCAGAAAGCCTTTACACAAAATGATTTGGGGTGGTGTTCTCGCTGCATGCGCCTTCGTTATCTCTGGCGTTGTCGAATTGAATCTTCTGGTAACGTATGTTATACCAACATTTGTCTCTAACACTGTTTAAGTTAAATTAAACATAATTTTTTATATTTTAGCCTACTTATGGTACTCCGGTATCGGAAGGATTGGCACAATTGAGAATTTACAACGGATTCGATTGTAATTTAACATTGAACGTTTACAATTCACCGGAAAATTTAACGGATAACATTCTAATAGGCCCCCTGGGTGCTTACGAAAAATTGGACATTAAAACAAAAGCGGTGATCGACCTGCCATACTCCTTGAGGGGTCAGGAATTCGGAAACTGTGCGGATATTAAATATGACGGCTACCTGCGGCTAAAAGAAAAAACCGGAAATTCGTTCTTCGTAACAAGTGGTGAAATTTACAATTTCACTGACAATAATGACAAGGCAATCGACGGAGTAAACGTTAGGTGAGTTTATCTCCGCTGTTTATTTATTACGACTAAAGTTACTTTCAGAAATCGAGCCGGCTAACGATATTATCAAAGATCGAACTGCTCTCATCAATACTTCTATTAACTAATTTGGCTTTAACAGATTGCACCAGTATGAACAAGTATTTGTAAAAGCTAAATTTTAATTCATACAAATTAACAGGGAAAAAGCATAATTTTCTTTCTAACAAAAAATAAAAACTCTTAATCGGTGTCGTGTAATCCATCATTTAATTTTGATAGAGGAAAATTCAAGAATATCCAAGCTACCAAGAAGAAAAGATTTCATCCTAATATGCTTCAAAGTGGTTTTGTATTTCTTCTATTTATGTTACTTTAGTTACATCAGGGCTTTATGAATGTTGAGTCAAATGTAAATGTAAATGCTAGTGGAATCACTTTGGTGACGACACATCATTTGTTGTGTTATAACATGATGATCACAAAGTGATGTTGTATAAACATTTCAACTAGCGACATAACCTACATACTACTAGACAAACATCCCGGGCATGTCGTATCTGTGTCGGGTCTAAAAGCTATTGTTGCTTATAGAAAACACCAAAAAACTAAAGATAGTATAAGAAAAATAATATAAAATTAAAGCAAGGAACACATACAACACTAATCGGGTTAGAGAGGGGATTGGAGGGGATATAGATAAATAATAATTAGAGAGTAAGATGTAATTATTTAGTGCCAAAACTATTCAATGATATAAAATGGCAAATAACCGCTCGTAGCTCTGATTAAATAATATCTAATAAAAAAAGATGCATCTTCTGAAACTCTAGTTACTTCAACAGTAAATATTAGTATTAACATTTTATATTTAATACTAGATATGTATACTTAGATGTTATAAGTAATATAATGAGTATACTGTCATCATCAAACTGTTGTCTAGTTTGGCGACACGTCTGAACGTGTACATGTGTAAACCTTTAAATAAATAAGTACATAAGAAATCATCACATAAACATAATGTTGTTAGTCATAACTCTTCTCTACCATTGCTGCAATGTACTGATGAATAATACCTATCGTATATATCGTTCCAAAAGCTGTACGTACTTTGTTCTGCATTGGAGTTTTCTACTTTGTTGACTTTGCCAAAAACGAACACGTTGTGCTCCTCCTCCGTCACCGGAGGCCACGAGATGTTGGAATTATGCATAGGATCGCTATATTTTGCAAAGTTCGCCCACATCTCGGCAATATTCTTAATAAACGTTGTATCTCGATTGCTTAAATCTCGTTTCAATTTTACGTAACTTTCCCATAAAGGTTCACATTTAAGTATGTAGCATGTTTCATCACCTTCTGCTGCACCTCTTATCTTGACGCCTGCGCCCGATATGGAGTTAGCTCTCACAGCGTTCAACTCTCCGACATAGTCGAACTTATATGCATAGATTTCACTTCGAGCTTTTATATGGGCTCTTATAAACTTATATACGGGATATACATGAAGGTCTGATACGTATTTAAGGTAATACTCCAACAAATTTTCAGTAAGGCCTCTCTTGAAATATCTATCTTTTATTTTCTTTGCGACTCGTCTGTACGATGGCGAGGTGCTGTTAAATCTACAACCATCAACGAACGGTACCATGAATTTAAAAGAACTGTCAAATTTACGCAAATGTGTTGGATTGTGAATAAATGGAATTAATTCCCCTATACTTTCTTGACTATTGTAACCAATCAAAAGTGGTATATCAAAATCAATTTTTGTCACACCCTTATACATTTTAAATGATTTGTCGGTTATTATAGAAGTGTTCGATCTTTTTTCAACCACCGGCGAAAAGGGTACCACTGGTCGTTGAAAATTAATTATTTCTTTCTTCGTGTAAACCTTCTGCGAAAGTAAAGCGATGTCTTTCGAAGAAGCATTTAATAAGTTCAAACTTTTCAGACTATTTATTAATCTCTTCCTTTCCATCTTATAGTCAGTTTGGAATATGGATGGCGAGAATAAACTTCCACTTTGCATTATAGCCTTCGAGAACAGCTTCCTACATTTCGTGGTCATCAATAGTGCTATATAAGTTGCAGCTGAACCACTGCCCATCACAGTGATTCTGTTTTTGTCACCGCCGAATTTTTTCGCATTCATTCTAATCCATTTCAACGCCATAGCGATATCTTTTAAACCCATATTAGCATTTGAATCTTCGTCGTTTACTTTCAAAAAGCCAAAAGCACCGATCCTGTGTGTTACACTTATAAACATTACGTCGTTTTCAATTAAAAAGTCTGCTCCGTGAATGTGACTGAAGCTCGACAGGAAAGCATAGCCATGAATCCATACGATCACTGGTTTCAAATTATCAAATCTACCGTCGGGTAGAAAGGGCGTATAGATGTTTAAATTAAGACAGTCCTCGTTCCCATAAAGTGTGTGTTTGTGGACAATATGTGTTTGGGCGCATGCGCCGCGACGCTCCGTCCTGGCATCATAAGGCCTCCTCCATTTCACCGGCGGCTGTGGGTCTTTAAACCGAAGCTTTCCTACCGGTATCTTCGCATATGGAACACCGTAGAAAGCAAAAAACATTTTTTCATCGAAAACGGTTGACGCCGTCGTCCCTAAAACTGTACCTTGTTGTACTTTCACTTCAACCCTTTGTGACGTTGCAACGAAAAATATTTGTGCGAGAATGTAATAGATAATATAGGTCATAATTTTTTAAAAATATTAACTATCCTATATACTGAGCAGCAAGTTTATGTAAGTTGTTCTACACGTTGCATTATTTCAAATAGCGCATTATGAAACTCAAAGCGTTTTGTAAACACTTCGCTGATTTAATCTCTAATGAAATTTTAGACTTTATCGCATTGGAAACTGGATAACCAAGCAATTTCTAAAAGGCTAATAATAAGAAAGCTGATATCATCAAACAACTGAACGACACTTAGTAATTTATAGTCGGCCTACAACAGTTTGGACACTTCCACGTCACAGACTTGCATTTGACGGAAATCATTAGTGAATAAGACTTTTATTTTCTTTCAGGTTTCTCGCAAACACTATTGACACTGTACAAATAAATATATATGACAACAGGAACAATCGTTCTAAGTTAAACATCGGTAGCGGCGACACAAGTCAAAGGACCATAGAAAAAGGTGTCTACGACGTCCTCGTCAATAAGGAGACAGTATTGAAAGACTTTCAATTCAAATCCGGTGCCGTTTATACGGTCAATTTGTATGAAGATAACGATGGGAAATATGTTAGTACTAACTATCATTTATAAATTGTTTGAGGGGTATGTTAGGTTTGACAATATCCCTAATGTACAATCACCATTGTGCTGATTGAAGGCACCTGAAATTTGTGAAATTACTAGAGTAAGAAGACTTATCTTGCAACTCAGCGCGATGGACGCGAAGCGATTTTCGTTTTCACTGAAGCAACGATACGAGCACAACGTTCATCTGGTGGTGAGGATGTTGCTGCTGATATCGTTCACCAAACTCGATATTTAGATAATGTTATTACAGGTGATAGTGTAAATAAAATTAACTTCTCCAACAGACGATGAATGCGGTCACAATCACTCCGCCCAATAGTGTCCACATACTCTGGCTGATACCTCAGTACGTGGTGATGACGATGGGTGAAGTGATGTTCTCCGTAACTGGGCTGGAGTTCTCCTTCACTCAAGCACCAGCCAGCATGAAATCGGTGTTGCAGTCCGTCTGGCTGCTCACAGTGGCCTTCGGGAACCTAATCGTTGTTCTGATAGTCGAAGGAAATTTTCTGGACGCCCAGGTAACTGAAAAAATTTTGTGTAAACTGGAAAAATACAAGAGGGTCTAGAAGGTTGAAAGGGGATTTCTAGCTTTAGGATTGAATTTTTTTTAAGTTTTAATGGGAACAATTTTACCTTATAAAAGAACCATTATTATCAATACCGAAAACATGGTGAAGTGGTTTAGAAGCTTCACTGATACAAACCCAATTGTTGGGTTGTACTTATACCCTTTTAAACAATATTCTAGTGGAAGGAGTTCTTCCTGTTCGCGGGACTTATGATGCTGGACATGTTGATCTTTACCGCAATGGCGCTGCGGTACAAATACGTGGAGCTCAAGACGAGCAACGAGGACCTCGCCGTTGAGGAGATTAGGATGCCAGAGAAGACGGTGATGCCGGAGAAGAACAATTAGTTGTAATATGTATAAAGACTTGTTTATATTATATAATCTATTACTTATGTCTCGAAACGTGTTTCATTCGGTATTAAAAACAACGACACAAAATATATTAACCCATATATATCCCTCTCGATACTTAGATTTATAACTATACCAAAATGTTGTGATCACTCGATGGTTTCATCTAAAATTTCAACTTGAATTTTAACAATAGTATACTTTATTTTACAATTTAATATAATATCCTTTACACCTAAATAATAATAATAACAATAAAATACGCAATGGACGCTCATTTAGCTAAAAACGATCTCTCTCAGGTAACTTAGATCAAAAAGATAAAATATAAAAAAAAATATCCATTGCTGGGTTTATCTCCTCAAGAATTTACTACACAGACCAACATAAGTTACTATCCATGCTCTCTCATTATGATAATCAAAGCGCATATACTTTTTCTTCATATTCCGACTTCGTCGTAACTTCGTCATCAGCTGATATACGCCCACTGCTGAACATAGGCCTCTCCCAAAGCTCCCTACATCGATCAGTCCTGCGCAGTGTCCGCATCCAACAGCTGCCCGTGACATTCAGTCGTTTGCAAGGGTCCATGGAGGGTTGTGAACCATTTGTCACCACGCTGGCTCAATGCGGGTTGATTGTAGCCAGAACCTCGTTTGTTGATTAGCTAAGTGCACCACGAGCTGGTGAGGTCGGCTTGGATTCCGTGAGTTGTTGTGTACTTACAACTGTTATGTCGTAACTTAAATCCCTTTTTAATTGTATCGGTTAACGATTCGTTTTCATTAAAACTGCTAATAAGTTACAAATAACTGTCTGTTAACTGTTCATATTGATTCTTATTATAGTAAATGTAACACTAATGATAATGCCAATTGATGATAATGAATTTCTCTTTTTTTTAAAAAAGAAATAACATTCATATTTAAATGATTGTCATCATAATCATAATCATCATCATCAGCCGATAGATGTCCACTGTTGGACACAGGCCTCCCACAAAGTTCTCCACAAAACCAAATTATTGTCAGATCTCTGTATTTGTTTGTCGTTATCCCAATAGGTAATCTTCCGGCGATATTATAGCTTATGTATTTTACTTCCGGTGATCGTCTAGGTAGATACCACTAGTGCCTATTGCAGACTGCAAACATTACTGTGTTCCGGTTTCAAAGGCGCTGTATCTAGTGTAATCACTGAAGTAACGAGATTCAACATCAAGTTTCAAGCGACGATCGCAACGCGGTGAAGTATATGCAAGTATCATGCGCCGCCATTTATGCTGCTGGACATAGGCCTCCCTCAAAGACCTCCACATCGAAGAGTTCATTGAGGGGAATTGGGCCTTAGCCCACCACGTCAGCCCAGTGCGGGTTGGTGGGTGGTCAGTGCCTCGTCTGTTATTCAGCAGGATGCACCGAGTGCAGGTGAGGTTGACTTGGGCTCCGTAAGATGTTGGGTGGAACTCTTTACACCCTCTCTCTCCCTCTAGAATATACACTATGATTTTTTTTATTTAACGAACCGAAAACACGAGCGGGACGTTCAACTGATGTTACCAGGTGCTGTTCTCAGATCACTTATCATCAGGTGAACGTCCGGCTCGTCTCTTCGGTTGAATGAGTAACAAAAAAAGTAATTCGCTTGCCACGTGACGCTAGTTAGGATGATATACACTGCATATATGTGCCCGTACATTAGCCACAGCGCCCTTCAAACCGGAACACTGTAAAGATCCCACAGTTCTATTCGTCGGCTGCGATAGGTACTGCGGTGGTACCTACGTGGACGGTATCCAGCATGAGACCTACCACTAGTAAAACTTACTCTAATGGTTGTTGAATGTATAAATAGAATTATAATACTTTTTTTTTATATATAAAAATTACAATACAGATTTTAGTATAGGTACAGAAAGTATCAAATGTAATTGGTTTTCTTTTATGCGACATGTTTGTATAAAAAAAAAAAAACAATTTCATTTCATCCCTTTCCGGGTTACACAGGTTAACATTTTAATAAAGTGTTAAAAACGTCAAAAGCAGCAAAACCCCGATGGCGATAACTGCCAACTATTAATGCTTATTATTTTCTGGAATATCACCACCACCATAAGCTTATTTATATCTCACGTAAATGTCACCCCTGCATACGCTTTTTTTATTGCACCCGCTCAAAATAAGCAACGCGATACGAACGGTCACCGCTGTCATTCTTCTCTTCAATCATTTACAGAACGTCTTCATTGAAGAACCCCATTTGGTTGATGTTATTACCATTTGCCGCAAGACCCGTCGGTGTCGAGAACGTTGGAGGGCCCTGATGATGATGATTAATTCAACTTTACTATCTCCGAGTAAAAACTGAGGTGTTTGCTTGTCTACTGCACAGGAACTACGAAACGGCTGAACCAAATTTGTTTAATTTTTTACGCTTAAAAGAAAATTCATTAGAGGTTTTTTTTAATCAAGTGATAAGCCAAACGGGACGTGCACCTGATGGTAAGTGATACGCCTCGCCTACCCATAACAACGTGGCGCTAGTTAAGATGGTATACACAGCATCAACTTGTACTCGTCGTCTTCAGACACAAGATGTACGAGTCTCCTTACCCCAGTAATTACACTAGCTACAACACCCTTTCAACCGGTAAATAATGGTAATATTTGCACATTATTGCTTGGCTGCAGGAATAAGTGCTGTGGTGGTATTTACCTTGACGGTTTCCGGCAACAGAGACCTTACCACCAGTTTATTCATGCATATCACATAAAAATTTGTTCAACTATGAAAACCGTGTTTTCTAATGTCGAACAGTTATCACGAAGCGCTTGCTTCCGGATGCCATTGAGGCATATGGACTCATGAAATAAACAAGTTACTGTGGCAAGTGCTCACAGGTCAGGGTGGATTTCCGGAGTACTAGTTTCGCTTCAAGTGCAAGAATAGTGTAGCATGTCTCTGCGATCCTTTACAAGAAGAAATACACCTGATTCTGCTGTGCCTGATAATTTATAAATAGAATTATACACATATATAGATATAAGTAAATTGAATTATTTTATTAGTAATAAGGAGATTAGGAAGAAGTTTCTAGAATTTTGTAAATACTTTGCACAGATAACTGTAAATATAAATAAGCGTAAATTATTTAATGCACTAATTATGTATGTAGACAACAACTCCGACCCGAGTCAGAAGATGTTAGGATAAAAATAATATCGAACGGTATTTTGCAAACATTATTGTGTTCCGGTTTGAAGGGCGTTGTAGCCAGTGCAATTACTGCAGTATCGAGACTCGATATTTTAAATTCCAGGCGACGAGCGCAATGTGGTGCAGTGTATAGCATCGTGACTAGCGCCACGTTTGTATAGTCGGGCGTATCACTTTCCATCAGGTGAACGTCCCGCTCGTCTCATCACTTCATTGAACAAAAAAACTAAATCTTCATGGGTTAATAATAATATTCTACCCTTCTTTTATTGATCTAGTGTTATTTCTCTTTGAAACTCTACGCTTTAAGATAGGATGGGAGATCTTTAAAGATATGCCTTCTAAGGTTTTCTATTCAGCGTTCGAAGAGGTCGATGAACTTTAGATACACGACGGTCGCCATCCACGGCTCTTATTGGGTTAACATCATCCCACTCGATATGATCACTAAAAGAAGACTGATCACTAGAACTAATATCACATTGTTTTCGTGGATATCTTGTACCAATAAGTATACTGTGCTCGTCCTGTCGTATATAAAAAAAAAACCTATGTTCAATCTGTTTAGTTAAATGGTATGAACATATTAAACAATTAGCTTTGGATAATTTGTGTGTTGTTCCCATAGGAGCGAGCGGTTTGTAGTTGTCAGTGATGCGCCACGCTACGGCGGTTAACACACCCTCCGCTGTTCACTGGGGTCACCATTACGGATCTCAAACTTCAACGAATCCCTCAAATTACAAAAAAAATAGTATCGCGTCGTAAGAGTAACAATTACAACTGATTTTCATATTTATTTTGAGACAATACACCCTCGAAACAGTTCAAAAATATATATATATATATATATATAGTCGTATATACCAGCTAGTAAACTTGAGATTAGCCTGAAATATTCCTTGAGTGCGACCGCAACCACAAATGGCTTTTTATACCATCCGTTACTATAGCAACTACGTAAATAATACCAAATGAAAATGCTTGTAAAAGTTAATTAGAAATATAACGACTAAGGATCAATGAAATTTAATAAATAAATAGCCTATAAACATCTGGAAATCATCCCCGTCGAGTGCTCATGTTCCCATCTCGATACGTTCACTAGTTTTCACGTAATTGACGACTAAACAAAACTCATCTTCATTATGCATATATATATACAATACTTGTACGTATTAAGAATTTGCTTATCCAATTTAAAGTATCATTTCAGGTGACACTTTAAACACTTCTCATATTGTCTATCGGCTGATGATGATGATGTGTACGAAGAATATTCGATAAGTTTTGATAGTATTACAATATTATTTAAAAACGTTGCGTTGTTAAAGATTAAGGATCACTGGACGCGATCGAAGCGGACGGGCCTGCCGGCGACTTGTTAATAATTGCGTATAATAAATGCTTAAATACAACAAACAGACAGACAAATACGGGTTGGGGTCGGCAGATGAAAGCGAGCGATTCAGTTCACGCACTATTGACACGTTGTTCACATACGCTGGATGTATACTCAATGGCTGCGGTGACTAACTTTGCTTCTACAATTTAAAGTATCATTTCACGTGACACTTTAAGCATTTCTCACATCGTCTCTTCTATACATTAACAATTTTTTTTTACATGGTAATTTATGGTAATTAATATTTTAGTTAATTTATATGTTAATGAGAGAGACGTGTATAACGGTGTTGTTATTTAGTTCATTTTCTAAAATAAAAAATAAAATACCACTAAGATATCTGGTGGATCTCTGTTGCCGGAGAGGGTAGCTAAGGATAAACAGCGCTGTGCAAATATTACTGTGTTTCAGTTTGAAGCGTACTGTAGCTAGTCTAATTACCAGTAATTGTGTACCCCAGAGTAACGAGGCTTAACATCTTATGTTACAAAACACGTCTTGCTAGTCCCGTTGTGCGTATGAATAAAGCGCCAGGTACAATTTGATGCTGTTTACATCATCCTGATTAGCTTCACGTTATTGGGAGGTATTACTACTAACTCTAAGATGAAAGTCACGCTCTTCTCGTCGCTTCGTGTGTAGAGGAGAACAAAGATCGCAACATATCGTCGCGTTTTTAATCGTAAATTTCACATTCGAGCGGCGGACAAAATCATATTCGCGATAACATTGTTCACAAGTGCTCCGGTTAAGCGTAATAATTGAGTACGTACAGGAAAACGGCTCCAGTTGTAGGCGTCGGAATATGTTCCGGGTACTTTGTCGGGCGCGTGCCGGTCGGTCGCCGTTCACTGGGCTCGTTGGGGTAGCTGCAGCGCAGCCGCACTCTTAGCGGCGGGTACACACCACGTGCGCACTCTGAGGATAATCCCGAGCCGGCGTGCGCGCACAAATAAATAAATTAACCGAAGACCGTCGGCCGACCGCCGCCGCGACCGCGGCCCTCTGCACCATTTGAATATAAATGAAGCAATGAGAAAAAATTAATTTATCCTACCTTTATAACCGGAGAGATTAGAGCAATGGTTGTGGTCTGCGCAAACATCCTAACTGGCCTCATATTTTTACTGGCAAAAGCATATTCTAAACAAGATCACACTTTACGATATATCTATTGGCATATATATTTTTGCAACGTTAAACGAAGATAATGCGATTCATCTAATAACAAGTCTCAAGAAAATATATCAAGTGTGTGACACAAAGTATAGTATACTTGTATATAATGTAAGTCAGCGATGCGGATGCTTCAATGTAGAAGGCCTACAACTTGCGAGACTTTCTAGTAGTGTTTCTCTAATTATTATCTCTATTTTAGTGATAAAAAATTATATTACTAACGAGGTATATAAAATTAACTGGGTGACATTGTTAAGTGCGATTTATTTGCGGTCATCGTCAAAAAGCAATTGGGAGCGGCGTGCGTCAGTAAATCACAGCGCATTAAACATCTGGAGCGGAGTACTCTAGGGGCTGCCGACGAGAGCTCTCACACGGTGAGCCAACGACAATGGCGAGGGTGAGGGGGTGTGTGCGGGTCGTGGGGGCGTGGCGGTGTCGCGTGCAGGGCGCGCGCGTGCGCGTGCGCCGCCGATAGCGACGGCGCGCGGCCGCCGCGACAAATCAATTACAGGGTCGAAACGGGCGGTACACCCGGACGGGAATTAGCGCCGAATTACTGTCCTTGCAAGAATTACTTGTTTACAGTAAGGGCGCAACGCTAATTATTGCCGACGTAACGATGCAAATTGTAGTGTTTAGATGCAACGCTCACATGGATAATGATAAACTTGGCCAATAACTGAACGACTCAACTCCTAACTGCTCATTGTGTACAGCTGGGTTATTACAGGAGTGATGTATGCATACTGAAACTTTATTTCTTCAGCAGAAAGTGTGGGGACTTCTCCTCAATGAAATCAGAACTGAGTCTTCATTGAATTAATATTTAATGTGCTGTACTTATAATACGACGGCGAATAATTTGCAGATCGTTATAGGCTTTCTTGAATTTAATACATCCTTTATCATTTTATTTTTAATTAACTTTTATAAATATTATGATTACGTTTTATATATGCGGTTGCTATGGTAACGATTCCTAAAGAAATTCATTAACGATTGCAGTTACTATGACTCGATATATCTATATACAAAATCATTCGCAAATGTTCTAGCATCTAAGCTGAAGTTCTGGCCAACTACTAGAATGTCGGATCAGCCTGGTTGTTCCCGTTGGCCATGCTCTCAGGTAATAACGATGAGGCAATGATAAGATGACACATCTCATTATTTCGGTAATTATAAAAAATACAACCAATCGAGAAAATGGTACACAGTAACATTCGCACACCGTTTGGTCGCCGTAGTTTACGCTGATGTACCCACCTAGACGTCGGTTGAAAATAGTGATCTAACAAAGAATAGTAAAAAACCTTTCCAAATCGTCGAAACTATAAAACCATTTCCATTTCAACCGCCGCATGTTTCACTTCCGGCCAAAGTTGCTTTATTCGCGTGACCAATATCCGCCCGAACTTAGTTACAAATAAGTGTTACAATATTCACCTTCAACCTTTATTATCAAATTTATGTTCATGTTCAACTTGTTATCAGTTGGATAACGTTCACAGCCGGGTATAGGCCTTCCTCAAGGATCCTCCTTGAAGGATAATTCAGTCTGGGGCTTCAACCACAGCACGCTCAGTCATTGCGGGTTGGTGAGTGTCAGCTTTATCTATTCATACTTGTTATAAGTTTTTAAAATATATTAGCAAAGCAAATAGATAAATATATTTAGATTAGCATGTAAATGTAGTATTATATGTGAGCTATTAGATTTTACTAGTAAAAAAAAAATTTATGCAATAACTCGTATCTATCTACCTATCTACGTATCCTGGTACCGTGGTACCCATATTGTCTACCGTATTTCAATGTAGGACTTTCATGAACGTTTAGTGTTATCGATTAAAATGTCGTACGACAAATTGTTTTAGACTGTACGGTAGTTAATTGTTTTCAAATCATTAGTTCTTATAAAATCTTTAATGCTGACAATTTTCATTTTACGGTAATCGCGGAAAGCGTACCCCCCGTGATGACAGTTTATTGGTAGGTGGCGCGAGGGTGCCCGGCAGCCTCTTGGGCTAAGGCGTGCGTTTTACAGCTGTCACGTGCAGACAACAGTCGCCCAATAGGAGAGTGTGTTCAGCATTGATTCTGTCTCTCCCGGGTGAACGTGGAGAAGTTGAAGAGCGCGCAGAAGGACGCAACGGCAATTTCAAAGACGGCGTCTGAGGAACGTACAAGATTACCCTTAAGAAAAATTAAAAACGCACACACTAACCCTCGATGTTTACATGTTATTTATTTACCCTCAAACACATGTCACGTAACAACTGTTACATCCTATTAGAATTTTAATTTTTGTGAAAAGAAGTAAATCCTGGAATCCTTGGAAAATCAAGTTCTGACTTGACTGACATAAATCTAGTTTAGCGAAAATGTTTACTTGACGTTTCCTCCGCTTGGATACGACTTTGTTATAGACTTATTAGATTTATACAATAATTTACATAATATTAATTAATAGATATACTTTAGAAATAATAAAATCTAACATATTAATATAAAATAAAATTTTTATATATTTTAAATTGATAAATATTTATTTTTTTTTTTTTTTGGAATACACGAATAACATTTTCTCCAATCTATCCCGAAATCGTTCCGTGGCCCAGCCCCTTTACGCCTTAATATTAAGCGCGCCGCCCCTTCCTGAGGGGTTGCGGGTACAGTAGTACAGCAACAAGCACCCCGACAACCTGAACTGAACGATGCGAGCCTAACAATAAGCTCTCAATTAATTTAAACATACACACGGACATACTCCTCGAACACACACACGGCCAGTACGATTAGTTTCCCACCCCCCATCGGTATAAATTTGGTGGACGGGAAATATTATTGTTCAGTACATTCCAGATTTTTTAAGTGAAAAGTGGACACGGTGCGTTTCCGTTCTACAAATTTAATGGAATCGAAATTTCCTAACATGTCGGGCGCCAGGTCCCAAGTAGCTGATTCATCAACATCACCATCGCTCAAGTGAGTTCTCCAATAACCTCTCGCCTATAATCTGTTAGATAGAGCGGATATATTTTCTTTACAAACGAACTAATACAGACAATAGAAGACTACACATTTATATATATATATATATACATATATATTAATATATAAACTATATGACAGTTTGTATGTCATTAGAATTAATCATTAACACATACTTCAATGTTCACTACAGATCACCATTTTATGAAGCTGAAATTATTTTTTCAATATAACAAAATTGGTGCTGATGGAATTTCAAAGGTTATCCAATTTGGTTTAATCCCGAAGATATACTACAGAAAGACATGAGATATTAAACATACACACGCATGTATATATATATATACACATGTATATTTATCAGAGCCTGTATATCCTGTGTTCGCCTCGTTGTTAATTCTCATGACTACAGATTGAATTATAATAATGTATTGAAGTATATGTTGACTTCAAATTAGTATTTATATCACGAAATATGCGTAAACTTTTTGCACTTCATCTCCTTATCACCATCATTATCGGCTTGCAAAAATCCAATGGTGATCGACTTCTCTTGGGGTAAGTTTAAGGGTACTCTTAGTACAGGGAGAAATAAATATTAATACGATGATTGTCTTTTTAATCTTAGTGACACTCGCCGGTTAGACTACAGTGGCCTGAAGTTCGCGTACCCGGACGGTTCCGATGATGAGGGAAGCTCGGTGACTTCGGAGCTGCCGTCGTGCGTCTACGCCGCGGCCCGGAGCCGTCTCCAGCTGCCCCTGGCCGCGTACGTTCACCAACATACCAGGCAACTGCATACCGGTATGAAACAATTATTATTTTCTTTCCCTTGTTATAGATTCAGACGGTTATCCTTATCCGGTTTGCTGCTGCTATTTTTTTTGGTAAAATACAAAGCGTCCTTTTCAAATTATCTCGATGTATTCGTTTGTTACAAAATTGGATACTTCCGTTATTTTCTTAATGGTAATTTAGATCTGGCGTTTTTATTTTGATTCTAGAGTTTTTATTTAAACGAATGGCCTTTTGTTTATTAATTAACAAACATACGAAATACACCTAATATACAACAGGTTATTTAATAAAAAAGGCAAAAGGCCAGAAAGGCCAAGGTTCAGTATATACCTCATAGACATTATTAGTGCCATTGTATTATGTTTCATTCGATGATGAATATTTTGCTGGTGGTAGATCTCTGATGTCGGAGACTGTCTAATTACCATCGCTAAGTCAATTACAGCGGAGAAGCAGTACTGTGCAAACATTACTGTGTTCCGGATTGTAGTGAGCTGTAGCTAATGAAATTACAGGGGTAACGACTCCAAGCCAGGCAAATCGGACTACTCCGCGCCAAGGTCATATAGACCGATCGGCTTGCTTCCAGTTCTCGGGAAAACACTAGAGAAAATAATGACCACCAGAATAACCTGGTCGCTGGGAGCCAGCGGCGCGTTAAGCCCCAGACAATACGGCTTTATACCGCAAAAAGGAACCGGGGACGCGCTGCACGATGCCATGACCATCGCCAAAGAAGCCAGGCAGGCAAAAAAGATGGTGGTAATGGTTTCCTTAGATATGGAAGGAGCGTTTGACAACGCCTGGTGGCCAGCTATAATTAGGCAATTGTCAACGAGGAACACCGACAACAACCGACTCTTAGCCTGGCGTGCAGTTACCTCTCCAATCGTACAGTCGAGGTCCGAAACGCTGGAGAGAGGATTGAGCGGCCCACTAACAAGGGCTGCATAGAAGGGTCAACGTGCGGACTTCTTTTCTGGAACATCCAACTTGACTCCCTAGCACAGTCGGCAGGAGGCTTAGAGGCACACCTGCAAGCCTTTGCGGATGACCTCTTAGTTTTTGCTTCAGCTCACGAGACAGGTGAAATTGAGCGTAAAGTCTTAACCGAAATATCTCGCTCGGGCAAAGCTCATAAATTAAAATTCACGGCGCAGAAGACACAGGCGCTCCTCAGAACCAGGAAGCGCAACTACGAGCCCCCAAGCATCCTTTTCGAGGGCACGAAAATTTCATCTGCAGGAGAATATGAGCGTCTTGGGCCTGACCACCGACACGAACCTCAACTTCAATAACCATCTACAGGAACGTTATAAGAAGGCCATCACGATCTACAAGTCGGCATCGAAAGCTGCGACAGCACACTGGGGACTATCTGGCCCGATAGTCTCTACCATCTATAAAGCCGTGGTAGAACCTATAATGCTTTACGCAGCCAACGTTTGGACCGACTGGTTAACCAACGAGAGCAACCTCCGACGCTTGAACGCAGTCACTAGAAGCTTCGCCACCAGGACAGCCAGGGCCCATCGAACAACATCCATGGTTGCCTCCGCCGCCTTGGCAGGCATTATTCCTCTCGATCTTAGAGCCCGCGAACATTCAGACCTCTACAAGATAAAGAGGGAGGCATCACTGTGATTGATCTCTACCTGGCAGGGAGATGGAGTGCAGAAGCAGTCCCTTTGCGCTCCCCCACCCGGCCTACCGCGAATACCGCGAAATATTGTGCGTGAACTGTACCGAAGACATACTTAGGCTGGATGAAGAGGACCTCATAATCTACACAGACGGCAACAAGCTGGACGGGAGAGTGGAAGCAGCATTCTCGGTGTGGAGGCATGGAGAAGAAATCTCCAAATCCACCTTTAGACTGGGCGACCACTGCAGCGTATTCCAGGATGAGATGGTCACTATTTAGAGAGTCTTATCTTCGATGAACAGGAAATCCCCCGCTCTACCACAGCTCACTGTTCTTAGCGACTGCAAATCTTCGCTTTGCAGCATCAGTGACCTGCACTCCCTACATCCCAATTCCCAGGAGATCAGAGGAGCGATCAGAGAGGCTGATCACAGAGGCTGATCACAGAGGCTGATCACAGAGGCTGCGTAGTCCGTCTCGGTTGGATCAAGGCTCACGCCGGTATCCCGGGTAACGAAAGAGCACACGAGCTGGCTAAAGTCGCAACCAAAAACAGGAAAAAACCTCTCATGTACGACAAATTCCCCATTTCGTACGCAAAAAGAGAGCTCCGAGCAGACACTATACCGGAATGGCAGGATAGGTATCAGAGATACCACCCCCTCACCACCCTGAAAACATTTTTCAAAGACGTGCGTGTTGCTCACCGAGTCTTCAAAGACAACCGCACCACAACCTGAGATCAAAGCCTACTTCCACCGCTTCGGGCTGGCCAGCGACCCCTTCTGCGTGTGCGACGGCGAGTCGCTCGAAACGGTGGAACACCTGCTGGTGGAATGTCACCGCTACACCTGCATGTGCATCGAGTGCGAACACATCATCGACCGCGTAATAAAAGCCGACTCAATTTCGGAGATTGTGGCCGATGACACGCTGCGACCGACATTTTTTAACTTCGCGATCAACATTTCCAAAGATGCTGCAGCAGCCAACGGCTTCACGGTGGCGCAACAGTGACCACCCACGTCCAGCTCACTCAACGCACCGAATCTTCACCAGAGCACCGTTAAACGGCAGCGTCAGAATCGCCAAGAGTTAAAAGAAAAAATAAAAAAAAAAATAAAACAAACAGGGGTAACAAGAATTAACATTATATATGTCAAGGCGACGAGCACAATGCAGGGGAACTGTATGTAACATCCTACTCGTAACTATCGCCACGTTGGGACGTATCACTTACCATCAGGTTGCCGTCCCGCTGGTCGAGTCGCTTAATTGAATAAAAAAAAATATGATAATAAAACAGAGCCCATGTTCAGCAATAGGTAATGATGATGAACACTCTCGCTTGGACAACATTTAAAACCAAATCTATATCAATCTTAGTTCACACGGACATACTAAGATTTTTTTTCCGTCACCTGATAACGATGAGAACGTGGCGTTAGTGATGATTGTATACACTACACCACATTGCACCCGTCGTCTTGAGACGGGTTATAAAGTCTCATTAGCGCAGTAATAAATAATTTCACTAGCTACAGCGCCCTTCATACCGGAACACGGTAATTTTTGCACACTTTGTCCGCTGCAATGGGAACTGCGGTGATACCTAGACGGTCTTCGGGAACAGTGACTGTTCACTTTTAAGGTTTTAATAACGTCAAAATGAGGTATACAAAAGGCGTTTTTTTTTTTTTTTTTTTATTAACGTGTGTAACAAAATGCTAACGGATTGCACACCCCGTACCAATACTGGGCCGGTAGTGGGGTAGTGTCGGACTCCAACCGACTAAAAAGCTTCACACGGTATTCCATCTCTTCCGAAAAGAATGCACGAGGGTCACGGGATAACGCTCTGGGCAGTTTTCCGCAACCCCCGTTCGGTGCCCGGATCGAACGGGCCCGCCTCGGGGAGGGATGTGAAGCATCCCTCCCAATTGACAAGATCCCTAAATTATCCCTAAACGGCAACGCGTCAGAATACGAGGCGCGTCGCCAGATACGCCCCAGGAACCCTTTCCAAGGGGGGCGCCGGACCGACGGCCCTTGTCGATCGCGACGCCAGGTTCCTCTGCCTAAGGAGGCAAGCGGCGGTATACAAAAGGCGTGGCCGATGCCTGCAGGGATCTTCCACCAACCAACCTTTGACGGGGTGAGATCTTCGTGGTGGCAGGTGGTGGTGTAAATATAGATTAGGTAATTTAATTAATAACAACTACAACAAAAACAGATACAATGTAGAAACATTTCGTTGATGTGATATCTTTGTCTCGGATCCCAGAGTAATGTAAACTGAAACATTCACGTTTAAGAGTAAAACATTTCTTATCTCCTCCCAAGATTCTCTCCTGGAAGCTACAGTGGAGCCGGAATACCAATGCGGCAGTTCCCCGTACAGGGTACAGCGTGCCGCCGCCAACGTGAGGGAGCGACGCCGCATGCTGAGGTCCGGACCCAATGGGTAGCACTCTCAATTGTTGCCATCGTATCACATTTAGTTTTAGATGTAGAACAACCATTAAGTATCATCATCATCATCATCGTCATCAGCCGCTAGACGTCCACTGCTGGACGTAGCCCAAACATCTCCATTAAGTATACAGCAGACTTAATTCAATGCAAGAGAGCATCGATGACAAGGCATTCCAAGACTGTCTCCGTAGTTCAGTAGTTAACTGGTTTCCTTGTTGTACAGACGTCTCCGGTTCGATTCCCAGACCATATATGTTTGGTTAGTGATACGGTTTTCTTTTTATTTTCTCCTTATTGTAAAACCTTGTAACCTTGGAGAGTGTAAGGGGTCCCGCATAACAAATCAAGAGAACCAAGCCAACCTCACCTGCTCGTGGTGCACCCTGTTAATCAACAAACGAGGCTCTGGCTTCCACTAACCCGCATTGGGCCAGCGTGGTAAGAACAGGCCCAAATCCCTCAACATGAACCTCTACAAACGACGACCCCTAATGCCTGACGATTTTGCGAGCAGCACAGGATCAATCGATGTGGAGATCTTTGGAGTGAGATCTATGTCCAGCAGTGGATGTTTAGCGGCTGATGATGTAAAACCTTACAGCGAGGTATATAAAAGGCGAGCTTAACGCATGTTGTATCCTCTACCAGCCAATCTTCGGTGAGGTACGTGGTAGGTGATGTTCCTGTAGACAAACCTGTGTGACCCTCTACCCTCTTGGCATACACGCTTTATATGTCGTTTCTTTTTTTTTATGCAACGAAGTGACGGGACAAGCGGGACGTTCACCTGATAGTAAGTGATACGTCCGCCCATAACAACCTAGCGCTGGTTAAAATGGTATACATAACACCACATTGCATACATCGCCTTGAGACTTAAGATCTTTGGTTTCATTACCCCAGTCATTTCACTAGCTACAGCGTCCTTCAAACCGGATCACAATAATGTTTGTCAACTGGAATAGACTGCGGTGGTACCTACCTTTGGTATTAGAGACCTACTAGTGTACCTAACTAGAAAGTCAAAAAGATCGTCACTTAATACCATGTGATAACATTGTTAGATCTGTGTTACTTTTTTCCTGTGCTGCTGAACAACCAAACGATGGATGTTCGCCTGGTGGTAAGTGATATCCATGTCCGTAACAACAAAGTGCCAGTGGTGATGTAATAAAATAAATGAACAGCGTAATGTTCACATCCTGACCTTCTGACAAAGAGTTAACCAAGGCTCCTGATCCGCCACGCTGGATCTTTTTATAAGAGGAGTGGGCAAACGAGCGTACAGTCCACCTGGTGGAAAGTGATCATTGACGCCTGTAGACAATCGCAACACTAGAAGGGTTACAGCTGCGTTACCGACCTTGGAGGGAAAATCTTTACTAACCTAATATGTCTACGAAAGCTGTTGCTCTTGTCCATGCTGGTTCCATTAAGATGTCTTCCTTCAGCAGGAGCTGAAGCCCAGTTATAATCTGAGCTATCGCGGCGTCAGTTATAATGTATTTGAACTAAATTATTGGCTATTAGAAACGCGGGAAATAAAAGCGACGAATTCCTTTCAGGGCAATGTTTTACCGCTTTTAAGGTCCTTAACTCATGGACTGTATTATCACTAATGGCTCCAGCTTTGGTCATTCGCTGGACGGCGGTGATGGTGATATTGAGTTGTTGTTACGCTAATTTAGCTCGGTCGACGCTTCATGCGCCCGTACAGTTGTTGCGTTGAAATTAATAAACGATCTCTCTTCGGCGATATTGATGGCCAATTTACTTGAATGTATCTGAACGTAGCGGCACTGAATTGAAATGGCGTGCGAATACTCGAACCGATGATTGTGGACATTAAACGCTCCGGACAATAACGCCTTATAATTCCATCGCGCCGCTCAAACACTACGGCTATTCATTTAAAAATTATACGCGCTAAATAAAGGATCAATGTTGTAAACTATCACGCATCAGCTTCACTATCGTGTTACCAAGTTGTATATATTTAAACAAAATCCTTTACACGGATATATAGAAGAGAAAAAGTTTCATTTCGCAACCAATATTGAATATTTTGTTTATATATTAATCTCATTTTATACTTGATCAACGAAATATTTATTTTTTCTTCTCATTCTCTCTTCAGTACACGTACATCTAAGCACACAAACATACACACCCACAGCCGCGTATATAAACACACATGCACACATAGACGACATCAAAAACCACTGAAAAATTCATACAACACACAAGGACAAACGCACAGAAATTTAGTAATTTTTTTTTTCTTCTTTTGTTTAAATTTTGGTAAAATTGTAATTTCTATATTTTTAAGAGATTACATTTACGTAACCATGAAACTGGATTATGGCACTATTTCCTGAGATATAAATTCCTAGTTCAGGAGCTAGGGCTTCAAGTATGGAAGACATGCAAAATAATGGAATAAAATATCTTTATCCTTAAATTATTTTTATCTTTTACTTGCATTAGTAAAAAACACGTTGTTTTACTATAAAAAATCGCCCATATACTTTCGCTGCGTAACAGTTTTGATAACAGTTATTGAAAGCTAATCTAAACTAATTGTATATTGACATAAATAAGTTTTTTTGTTACTGTGTGTGCGTTATAAAATGAATCTAGCGTACGATGAACGACTGATCTATATATAAATCGTTTTGTGCCGAATGTCCATACAGAGTAATAAATAAGTTTACTAGGTCACCTCTCAATTAAGACTAGAGGAATGAGCTAGAATAACAACACAGTCGTTTACAACGAGACGTAACAGTAGTTAGTAGACGCAGCTCCAGAATGAATAAGCGCTTTTGTCTACTTATAAATAAAAAAAAAACTTTTGTTCTCGATTTAGTTGTCTGTAAAAAGAGGGTTATCGAGATATGCCAGTTGCCTCTTATATTACCATACCTATTTATTAGCGAGATGCTGGGGGAGGTTAACGGGCGCTTTTTGTTCTAAACGCTTACGGAACGTATAATGAACGGTCTTGTACTCGGATTTCGTATTGATAATGATCACTAAGTTAATTATATTTGTGAAAATGCGACCAGGCAAGCACAGCTTTCTATTTATACGGTATTAGTAATCGCGCAATGTGATGCAGGTCCGTTAGCAACCTTGGAACTTGCTACGATTTCGTTTAGTAATTACTATTACCGACTGGAAAAAAGTAATATTCATCATCAACATCACTATCATTCTCTGATAGAAGTACCCGTATTGCGGTATAAACCCAAGTTGTGTTTTTTTACCGGTAAAGTACCCGTTTTGTCTGCAACTCTACGTACATACAACCGCAACGCAGATTTTAGTATTCCTAAATAAATAGCATCATTGCTCCTCAAATCATCTGTCTACAGTTCATTAGCATTTTTTTTTTCATCTACACTTGAGCTGAACTAGTGAAGTCACAATGAAGTCGAATACGGTAAAGTGTGTTCTTCCGGAATACTTCGACTAAGTTTGTTAGCTCCATGCCATGTCTTGCAAAGTCCCCTAAACTCAGTGCCACATGAGCAATTACTGATTATCAAATATCATTGTACAAACATTAATGTGTTCGGCTGCAAATTTAGTCGCATCTGATGAAATTATGGAACAATAGACGTATCTCCTTGTGCTTCAGCTCAAAAGAAAGCAAGGGCTTGTCGTAACTATGATACACATCAACTAGCACTTTTTTATTACTGGCTCTTTCTCTGTCCACCCGGCGAAAGTTCCTCTTGTTTTTGTTGTAAATTGTTCGCACTGTACAGAGAGGAATGTGTCCACATACCTTCGTTTGCTAAAACGGTCGTGTTCACTTGTGATTTTAGCAGTATAAACTCGGCGTTCGACGAACTGCGTGTACACGTACCAACTTTCCCTTACGAGAAACGTCTGAGCAAGATCGACACGCTCCGCCTCGCCATCGCGTACATCGCGCTGTTAAGAGAGGTGAGTTAAAGGAAAACTATGGTGCTAATGTACAAAGTTGCGAGAAAGTCAAACCGTCCTGACCCCACCCCCACCACCACAGCGCCATTAGCAAATTCTCCTGAGACATATGCCATCGTTACAATAACCACATCTAATTTATTTTAATTCACCGATTTGTGTGTTCATTAACAAAAAAATTATAATAATTAGATGAAGCTGCCTAAGTCTCTAAGTCTTCATAGAAATTAAAATATGCGAAAAGCGATAAACAATTTAATAACAGAGTTTTTTTCTAATATAGTAAAATTGCAAAGGATAGGAAGTGATAAATTGGTCATGATGACCACCATTTTAAGCTTTTACAGTTTACAAATGGCACCCGACGTAAACCATAAGACGAACCACTTCCTCATCATTTTTTTTATTTCAATCTACCAGGTCCTAGACGCCGATTACGATCCTTTGACGTACGTGGAGAAATGTCTTCGCGGCGAGATCAAAGCGGATAGAGCACATTGGAACACAAGCGGTAAATAATTGTATTATAACAAGTATAAAGTTCATAAATTACAATATTTCATGTTGAAATAGTAACAGTAGGTTTGAAGAAATTAAATCTTTTATTTTTTATTATAGCAAAGGCTCAGATAAGCTCAAGTGCAGATTTAATATTCACAACAAAACCTTATGGTGTGTTCGCAGAATATTTTGGCTCTCATACGTTGCGATCCAGGATCAATAGTCAGGTGGATAAAAAAAAAATCTACAACCATTCAAACCACCAAACGTTTCTCCAGAATTGAACCAAGGGCCGCGCTATTACAAAGCAAACGGCTAGCCTTCAGGTCACGGAGGCAATTAAACACATAAGTGCAAGATACAGTGGTTTCTGTGATAAGAGTGATATATTACTACAATGGCTTGATGATTAACATAAAATTTTATTATTTTTGCTTTCAATATAGACCTCACCGCAAGACTGTCTTGGATAAATTGGGAGAATCTCGGCGTGAACCCTCAACGAAGAAGCGTGCTCACATCGCTTGCACTGAGCTCGGAGAATTTACAATACACACACAACTAAACCTTGTGCGAACATATCTAAAACTACAAACTCCGAAATAATGACATCAAACAGTTATTATATTCTACTCACGATGATATAATTATATTTATATCAAAATTCAGTATAACGGTGACAGCATCCATGAATATCATATTTCGTTTACAAACTACTTCGACTATTTCGTGCTAATAATTATATATAAAAGTAATATAACTTAATGTAGGTAAAACTAACTATAATAAATATTTTTAGACTTATGTAACAACAAGTTTTATCAAACTATTTCACTGCGGAGATCTGTGAGAGTGACACGTCGGAGGATATCTATGTAGTGAAATTACTATTGAAATATTATAGTTTTTTTCTCCTAGTTAACAAGCAACAACATGTAACAATATGTTATAATGTATTATATAATGATTTAGTAATTATCTTATCACTTAATAAAATAGTCTTCCAGTTATATACCTTAGAAATAATATTTTCTTTATAATCGTAAGTCAATACTATTGTGCAATCAAAAAGGTTTTGGTAAAATTAAGGCGAATCTTGATTGAAAACAAAGAAAATATTAAAAACCCCATACTTTAACTTTTATTTTAGATCAATTATTAAAAATTAATGTGGTTATTATTTATTAAGCATTCTGTGTAATCTGTGAGCTAAATTATAAACTGATGAATATCTGTAGCAACTTACCGCTTGTTGTCATAAAGATAATACAGAGGGTGCAATATATTTTTAATTGTATGTTTTAAATTGTTAATCGTTAGGTGGTTAGCCATATACTTATATTTAAACGAAAATTAGTCAAAACTACGCATCAAAGTATAAAGTAAACTGCGTTAAGATTTTAAAAAACGTTATATATATATAAAAAATTGACAATTCTATAAAAGTAAAATTGCAAAATCCTAAAGATTACTTGAACTTTATTAAACATCTGAATAACTTTAAACCGTCAATCATATGTTTAACCATGTCAAGATTTTATTTTTGGTATTTTTTCAGAAGGTTCTAGCACACTTACCATTTATTTCTCACCTGCGATTCAGACATAAGTTCCTTGGCTTATTACTTAAATATTGTCAATAACATTTAAATGTAATTTAAAATGTGAGTTGTATGGATATCCACATCTATATTATAGTGAATATAATTTTTTTTAAAAAAATAACATAGATTTAATAAAACTAGTTTAATACAAATTTTAGAAATAAAATGTGTTGTTTCATTTCATACAAATTTTATTAAATAACTGTTCATACAAATTACAAATATTACACATTATTTGTATATTGAATAGACTAGAATTGCTATAGAATAGAATTAAATAATAATGTACACTTATATTAATAAAAATCCTACAGAATCTAATAAAATGAAGTAGAGTAAATATTATAAATAATGGTCAGTCCTATATATATATGGTAACTAGATGAATGGATAGTTAATCACTAAGTATAATTTAAGTTTTATGCCATTTTATTCTGCACAGTAATTATAACAGAGTTATGTGTCTATAAGCCAATTTAATATACAGTGTATGTTTAGAAGCCCAATTGGTACAGTTAAACTGCATAATAAGTAAATTTTAGAGGTTAATTAAGACATAATACATCTAAGGCCAGTCTTCCATCACATTATGCACAGTATGCCAAGACAGTCCATCACCTGAAGGACGATGACCAGAGGGCAGAAGCACATGTCTAAGAAATGTTCTGCCCTGCACCAAGCCAAGGAATAATTTCCAATTCTTTAAACGACCAAAATTGTAAGGATTTTTGAACAAAGATTTGTGCTTTTTCCGAAGTTTCTCATTAATATGGGCTTCAACACTTGTCTCACCTCTGCTTATATTTTTTCCGTGCCACACTGTCAATGTTCCCAAGGCAAATAGCACAGACAGACATATCACAGCCATAAAAACAACAGCTTTCCTCTTCAAGGGATGACCACTGATGAGTTGTAGCTCTGATATAACAGGTATTGGCAAATCATGTTCCCTCGGAGAGTTTATGGAATCGTATTCAACTACTTCTTTCACAGGTATTAGGGCACCAGTTTGATTTATGCGTACTGGATGACCAATTAATTCTGGTTCATTTTCTGTACTGAAATCATCTAAAACAACATAAAAATGATCTATAATTTATTCACATTGATATACTTTGTAATATGTTAAGTGCACCAGCTGCAGCTTCTCTTTACTTCTTTTTTATTTATATAAAAATTTTGATTGGTGAATAATCCATCTTTTGCATTTATTAGCAGATGAGCAAAGGTTGTACAGATGACCAAAGTACCTGTGAATCATTGCACCCCCAGTCTGATAACCGAAAAATAGAAACAACAAAATGTTTGAATATAAATGTCAATATGTAACTTCAGAGCACTTACTTGAATCGTTCAACCAAAGCACATGGTAGCCAATCTCAACACCAAATATTATTAAAAATGATACTCCAGCAACCATGTAGACCATATAAAGATAGAAATGTCTAGCATTGAAATACCCCACACAGTTGTTGAGCCATGGACAGTGATGATCCATTGCAAGAACACATTTATCACACACTGAACAGTGATGAGTACGTGGTGGCTTTGGAGCTATGCATTTTTTGCAAATACTTGCTGCATCCGAAATCAATGTGCCCTATGAATAAAATGTTTCAATTCATTATTGTAGCTAGATACAAAAACTATTATAAACAAATCTGTTTTGTAGTCACAGATGGTGAAAGCCACTTGCCCAACACATTAATTCCACAAACCCAATTCTACACAAACTTTTATAACTACATACAAAACAAAGTCCAGTCTCAATGGTTAATTCAAGTGTCAATAAATGCAGAAATCTTTTTTCAATAGAGTAAATATACAATTTAAATTGTTTTTTAATAATGAACAATAAATTGACACTTACATGTGGTGGGTAACCGGGAGAAGTGAAAACTCCTCTGAAATAATGATAAATTATATTGAGCAGTAGATAATTTCCAAATAGTATTAGAAATACTGTTATATATGGGCTGCGCTGCCACCAGTGAGGTAAACCAACCCAATATGCAATTGCTACCACAAATGTTGTTAAAACAGTAACACAAAATACAAACACCTGAAACATAAAGGTTTCTATAAAATGCTCAGTTGAGCTTAGTCCAGGTGTGGGTAAACAGGCTATTAAAAAGTGACATTAATTATGTGATTTATACATTACCAGATATAAGGATCAGCACTGGAATCATTACCAAACCAACAGATAAATATTTCTCAAGAATTAGAATGGCAGATGCATCAAATACAAGATGACAATATTTTTTAAGATGGTTACTCTGAATATTTATTACAATTCCTCATTTCCTGTATGGGAAATGAAAAACTATTTTTTATGGAAAATAACAAAGATATTTAGAAGATCCATAAGACCTCCTCCACTAAAAGATTAAACAGCAACTGCAACTAGAACTGATTTACGTTTTAGGAAATAATTTTGAGTTGTCATCTTAAAGACTAATAAGACATTGTGACAACCGTTCCTCTGTTCATGTTAATCATAAATTGCTAAATGGAGTAAAACTGTTTACTAGGTACTACTTATTTCTAATAACCCTGACTTACCTTTCCTAAGTAACCAGCAAAATTGTCCACAATCCAGTATATTGGTTCAAGTAAAAAGTCTATAGCATAACTTTGACTCGTATGCTCGTTATATGTTAATGATCGAATTGTTAACATAACTTGCGAGAATCTCCACGATATATTTTCTCTAAAACATAAATATTCATAGTAATAATTTTAAACCTACAAAAATTGCAATTTCATTTAACTTACTTTATTTTTCGAAGGATTCCCCTACATCGAAAACGCCACTTAATGGTGACCATAATTAGCAATATATTAAATCGAAATTAATTTTAATAGAAGCTGACTAAAAACGTGGGCTAATTAAAAGTATTTTGTTCATAAACTTTGTAAAATATCACATAAGATATTTTAATTCGAGATTGAAAGATTTTACAGGCAAGACTAGCGAAATTTGACTTTTAAAGAAAACTGTCAATGTCATCAACGTGAACAACCACCAAGTTTCGAAACTGTGCGATATGTTTAATTCGATTCATTCTAAACAGGCAACGGTTAAAGCCCATACATCCTCTTAGATAGTTATTATAAAACAAATAATAACCAGAAACAAACCAATAAATAACTGTTAAAGAATAGTAGTGAAAAAGTAATTGAAGTAAAAAAATATTTAATAATATTAATCTACTATTTATTATTAGAATTAAACCTCAACACACAAAACCCAAACCACCCTCACCTGTTCGTGGTGTACCCTATTTATCAACAAACAAGGCTCTGGCTCCCACCAACCCAAATTGAGCCAGCGTGATTGAATTTTTTTTTCAATAAAACGACGAGTGAGATGTTCGACTGATGGTAAGTGAAAAGCCTGCCTATAACGACATGGCGTTAACAGATATAATGTACACTGACATTAACAGATACAGAAACAGATATAGTGCAAATCGTAATTAGACATAACATGTTAAATCTCGTTACGTCAATAATTTCACTAGCCATAAAGTCTTTCAAAGCAAAAAACAGTAATGTTTGCACATTGCTGTTTGGCGACAAGGTGGCACCTATCTAAACGATTTCCGGCATCTGCGAACGATCACCAGTAAATTGTGAATATAGTTTTTAGTTTTCGGATCGCTTTCGAATCGAAGTAAGATTTGAATAGTATCAATGAGTGGATATTGTAATTAAACCACATATGATAAGAAATGTTTATATTGTCTATAAAACACGATTCTAAATTAAACCTGCTGTGAAACAATCACGTGGTCACGAAGGGGCGCTGGCGTGCAGCTTTTCAGCATCGGGTATCGTGACAGACTGTCGATCGAAATAAGATCGAGTCGTTCCGCCACATCAATATAAATAATAACAACTACTGTCCATTTATTATGTTTTATTTGTGTTCATAAAAAGTGGGCTCGAATATTTTAATAATTTTTGCTTTTTTCGTAAACTTAAATGTATTAAATTAGAACGTAACGTTGGCAATAATGCCATTTCCCATAAATCAATAAGTGCTTCGATCGCGTAGCGTATAGAGTGGTACTCCGACTAATTTAATAAATTATTACTTCAATTATTAAAAAAAATAAGTATCAATAAGTTTATTTCGTTATAACGAACATCAAGAATAATATCAATTAGAATAATTTTATTTTAACGATCTCTCTTAGCAGTTTTCGATAATACATTGTGTCCACCATCATTATATCATTTGCGTCTCCTTTGCTGTAGGAGTCAAGAATTTTAGAAAATTGTTATAAAGGTATGGAAAATAAGTAAGATGAATTAGTATTTTACCACTGTATTATATTTTATCTATTATTATTAGTATTTTATTATTATTCTATTAATATAGTTAGTATCGATATAACTCCTAGTTGGCTGCAACAAAGGGCTACTGTTAGCCCGCTAGTAACAATGATATACAAACTTACGAACTCCATACTACTGACCATAGTCAGTTATGATGTATGGTATTACGACCTGAATGCTGACCTCAATAAGTATGACGTTTAAATAATTCCATTTAATTAATTTTCGACCTTCTCAAGTATGATCATATACATACTATTCATTCACAGTTATGTGGTTCATCAACCTTTCGGTAGGTGGCAGTCTGGGTGCTCTTAATATCATATTTTCTTGTTATCTAACTTCTTTCGGTAATAACCATCATAAACATCTTCACTTCTATAGTAACCTGCTTCTTTTTAACCCTTTTCATACATCTGATGTTGTCCACACATTTTTATTTAACTTTATCCCTGTGAAGATCCTGGAGAAGCTACTATAGTTGACAAAGAAACTAGCAGTGTAAACTTCATTAGAAAAAAAACACACTTTAGTTTCTATTAATCTATTCTTTTCTGCGATACACTACTTCTAAATATCTGAACAGTAAATAATCTTTGTATTTTTAAGCAAAAAGTATGGGAACTTCTCCTCAATGAAATTAGGACTGAGTCCGGATGTATAATATGTAATTGTATACATATGTTCAAAGAAAATGAGTTTTGTTTGTTAGCTAATTACATTATATGGGACATGACCATACAACACCGAATGATTTGTAGATGGTTATAGGATATTTTTTGAATTTCATAGATTCTTCATAATTTTTTTTTTAAACTAATTATTTATTATTTATGTGATGGCTATAGAAAATGTACTAGTGACAGGTCTCTGTTACTGGAGATCTAGATGGGTACCACCACATCACCTATTTCTGCCACCAAACAGTAATGTGCAAACATTACAGTGTTCCGGTTTCAAGAGTATTGTAGCTAGTGTAATTACTGGGGTCACCACATTAATACTTGTCGCTTGAGTCAATATCTTATATATATTGTCTCAAGCAAAAAGTATTATGTGATGCAGTGCATTACATCCTAACCAGCGCCACATTGTTATGGGCGGGCATATCACTTACCATCAGGTGAATGTTCCACTCTCCTCATTGCATAATTGTATGTATAAAAAAAATCATCTGCAGTTGCAGTCACCTTTAAGGAAAATTTTTAAAAAAAATTAAGTCTAATTTTATATTACTGTCAGCAAAGCGGGTGTGGAACAGCTAGAATATTTATATATTTTTTATGATCACGCGTCTTTTCCCCGTAGTAGTAGACAGAGGCGAATAAACACTGCTGCCAGATGTGGTCAGATTAGGTCTCATGTAACAGGGGGCGAGCCTGTTGCAACTTTATTGGGGCTACCACATACACACAAAGATAATTTCAGTGTACGGGTTTCCTCACGATGTCGTCCGTAACTGTTAAATACGTCGTAATTGTAAGAGTCGTGGTGGCTCAATGGCTATGAACTCGAACATCGCAATCAGATGACGAGGGTTTTAATACCGGCCGGGGCATGCACCTTTTAGGCAGTTTTCCAATGCTTAACGTGCATATTGTTACAATGTATATATAGTAAAGTAAATAAATATTATTTTCATTACTTCTTTTATGTTATTATCGTTGTAAATCTATTTAAGCTGCTGGCGTTATTTCTGCTAAATGCATGCTGCGCTGCGATAACCTTAAAATGTTATGCTATGATTGCTACGTTATTGTTACCCAGTTACATGTTGATTCCAAAGTTATGAAAAACTGCTTGATATTTTCGCTTGTTTACTTGCGAATTAATTTCAGATGCATTGTGCTATGAAGCGAATTGAATTTGGTCTTAAATTTACTATATCATCGTGTTAATAATTTATTTGCCTGTAGAAAGATTTGCATATGTATATTAATATTACTTTTCCAAAGTAGTTTTAAAGTTCAATGCATTTTTATTTAGTACTTCACGAGATAAATTCAATTGTTTTAAGTTTCAATAATGATGATATATAGATTTAAGGAGAAGCGTTGTTTAGATTTCTTGAATTATAAAATTTTCGGGATTTTAGGTAAATTCCAAGAAGCATTGAAGCGGAGATTATATTCGAGAAGCAAATTTCAATGCTGTCAAAAAGATGGTTAATTTCTTAAAAAGTTTCTGTTAGTGGTAAGTAAAATATTATTTTGTAAATTACATTTGTTCAAGATTTAGTTTTTAGCTTGAAAATTTTAATTAATATTAATTTCTTGATTATAGATCACAATGTCTAAATACAAAGCATCTCACAGAGGCTATCGTAAACATGTTCCAAAAGCTAGATACTCTGAGGAGGTTCTTGACGAATGTGTAAGTAGGATCAAAAAATGTTATTGGACTCACAAAGATGTTTATAAATTTTTTGGTATAACAAAGGAGGTAATAATGAAAAAATTAGGTGATGCATACTATAAGCAGCTGAATCGGCCGTTTAGCTTAACAGAAGTCGAAAGTGATACTATCATATCACACTCCTTGTCATTAATTCACATAGGAATTCCGGTTACCATGCTAGATGTCAGGCTTATGGTAAAAAAATTATTAAATGACAACTACAGGGACATTTCGACTTTTGACAAAAATTTACCTAGTTTGGCATGGGAAAGATTATTCTTAGAATTCCATCCTTTTTTGAAGTCTATGCTGCATCATAACTATATGCATGTCACGCACAATGTCAATCGGCAAGTAATAAAACATTTATTTTTACGCTTAAGGGAAGAATTTAAAAATGTTCCTGCAGAGAACATCTATTGTGTTCAAGAAATTGGATTTAGCGATAATATCAGAAATATAGATGTGTTATTCCAGCGTCAAGATAGATATCCAGAACTTGTACACAATTATAGGAAATCAAAGTTTACTGTTGTTTTTTGCACTAACGCTCTTGGAGAATTTATCCCGCCTTATATTATTTATGAAGCGAAACAGAGATGATCTATCTGGTTACATGGAGCACCAAAAAATACCAAAACGGCAATATCAAGAACCGGTTGGCTAGATATAGATACATTCGATGATTGGTGTCAGAATCGTTTACTCCCTAGTCTGAGCGCAAAACAGGGCAAAAAAGTTATTTTACTAGATAACCTCAGTTGTCACATTTCTATCACCACCTCACACTACTGCCAGGAAAACAATGTTAGATTTTGTTGTTTCTTACCAAAGAGTACACGTTTACTTCAACCTTTAGAACATTCTTATATTAACATTCTCGAAAATAATTGGCAAAATGTGTTGAATGATTGGCATCAAAAAAACCATACTTATACCAACATTCCGAGAAAAGTATTTGCATCACTACTAGCAAAAACTTTAAAATTAAACAACAACACTCAAGGACAGGAAGTGCTAGCTGGTTTCATAGCGTGTGGAATATTACCTTTGAATTATCGAGTTTTATTACAAAGGGTATTAAATTCTGGGAACATAGAAAATATAAATGGTGCGCGTTTAATACCACCAATGTCTCCACCTGTAAGTGATAGTCCACCTACTCAAGATGAGCACGCGCCGGCAACAAATCAACCAGAAAACGATGATTCTAATAACACTAATGAAGAACATCATTTGCTAGAAGATGGAAATGCAGAAATTCAGACCTCTGAAAATTCTGACTCTGAATCTGATTGTGAAAATTCTGACTATGAAAGTTCTGACTGGGAAAATTCTGAGCAAGCTATTGACATTATGTCAACATCATTTTTCGACATTAATGCTCCAAGCACAAGTGGACTACAGCGGCCATTGTCGACTTCAAATAAACGAATTGACAATTCTAATGAAAAACATGTTGAAACTGAAAATGAAATAGAAGTAGATGAAAGTAACATAAAAGAAAAGGTTACTGTTGGTGTAAAAATGGCGCAGGTAGAAAATATGGATACTAATGTATACTGTGAAGATCATGAAGAAACAATTGGAGAATTGTCAAACTCCATAGTTACTACCGATACTGCACATATGGCATGTCCACAAGAGTGGCAAGTCGATAACCAAAACACTGAGAACATGGAATATACAGTGATGGATATATGTTGTGAGTATGTGATTGAGACACAAGAAGAAGACGAGGATATAATACAGGAACATGATAACCCTATTGGTTACTGCATCATAAAAATCCAAAATTCTTTATTTCCTGCTATAATATGTGAAGCTCTCGGAAACAATTTTAAAGTATCAGTTATGCAAAAGGCACACCTAGGATGGATATTGCCATCCATACCAAACATTGTGAACTGCACGAATGAAGATATCATAACACACTTAGAATCTAGACAGATAACAGTAGAAAACAATGTTTATGAAATTGATGATAACTTTCTCTTTATGGAATGGGCAAATTAAAGTGATTGCATGATTCTATTGACAGTTAAATGTGTCTGTGTCAAGGATGACCATGGAAAAAACCAGTGATTCTTACTATGGGAAATAACCTTAGTTAATTATCATTAATACAACTTTAAAACCGTGTAACAAGTGCAATAGACCTTAGTATGCTGAACGTTATATTTAAATAACAATGTGGTGGGATTATGTGGGAATGATGCTAAATTGAAAGAAGAAAATTCTTTGTATCTTCTGTAGTAGTGCATCCTTTCTATAGACTATTAGTTTACAGTTTAGAAAAATACTTATTAAATTATAATAGCAGTTGGCCACTTAGGTCAGAGTAGTGATTTCTTTAACTTTGTTCAATATGCCCATATCACTGCTTGTACTTTAGTGATCTATATTCCGGGCTATATAATATTATCTATTTAATGTATGCGACTATATAAACATGTAATGGAACATTAAATAACTATGCATTAAGTAACACTTTACATAACTGTGTGATGTACCCTAAATGTCTACATATTATCAATGAAACATAGAATATACTGTTTACTTCATCGTTAAGATAAATTTGGAGGCATCCTTCAGTTTCTATGGTAAATTCTTAATACGACAGAAATTGGTGTTAGATGTATCTATAAGATTTTTGAATACAATTCTTAATAGAATTGTTCACTACAAATGATTGTGTCTGAAATATACTTGTCTACTTTTTCTCTATATAAACATGTAATGGAACATTAAATAACTATGCATTAAGTAACACTTTACATAACTGTGTGATGTACCCTAAATGTCTACATATTATCAATGAAACATAGAATATACTGTTTACTTCATCATTAAGATAAATTTGGAGGCATCCTTCGGTTTCTATGGTAAATTCTTAATACGACAGAAATTGGTGTGTTAGATGTATCTATAAGATTTTTGAATACAATTCTTAATAGAATTGTTCACTACAAATGATTGTGTCTGAAATATACTTGTCTACTTTTTCTCTATATAAACATGTAATGGAACATTAAATAACTATGCATTAAGTAACACTTTACATAACTGTGTGATGTACCCTAAATGTCTACATATTATCAATGAAACATAGAATATACTGTTTACTTCATCATTAAGATAAATTTGGAGGCATCCTTCGGTTTCTATGGTAAATTCTTAATACGACAGAAATTGGTGTGTTAGATGTATCTATAAGATTTTTGAATACAATTCTTAATAGAATTGTTCACTACAAATGATTGTGTCTGAAATATACTTGTCTACTTTTTCTCTATATAAACATGTAATGGAACATTAAATAACTATGCATTAAGTAACACTTTACATAACTGTGTGATGTACCCTAAATGTCTACATATTATCAATGAAACATAGAATATACTGTTTACTTCATCATTAAGATAAATTTGGAGGCATCCTTCGGTTTCTATGGTAAATTCTTAATACGACAGAAATTGGTGTGTTAGATGTATCTATAAGATTTTTGAATACAATTCTTAATAGAATTGTTCACTACAAATGATTGTGTCTGAAATATACTTGTCTACTTTTTCTCTATATAAACATGTAATGGAACATTAAATAACTATGCATTAAGTAACACTTTACATAACTGTGTGATGTACCCTAAATGTCTACATATTATCAATGAAACAGAATATACTGTTTACTTCATCGTTAAGATAAATTTGGAGGCATCCTTCAGTTTCTATGGTAAATTCTTAATACGACAGAAATTGGTGTGTTAGATGTATCTATAAGATTTTTGAATACAATTCTTAATAGAATTGTTCACTACAAATGATTGTGTCTGAAATATACTTGTCTACTTTTTCTCTATATAAACATGTAATGGAACATTAAGTAACTATGCGTTAAGTAAAACTTTACATAACTGTGTGACGTACCCTAAATGTCTACATATTATCAATGAAACATAGAATATACTGTTTACTTCATCGTTAAGATAAATTTGGAGGCATCCTTCAGTTTCTATGGTAAATTCTTAATACGACAGAAATTGGTGTGTTAGATGTATCTATAAGATTTTTGAATACAATTCTTAATAGAATTGTTCACTACAAATGATTGTGTCTGAAATATACTTGTCTACTTTTTCTCTATATGTACTCCGTATTGTAAACAATAGATGTTGATATGTGCAATGTAAGTCACTAAACCCTTTTTCAGAAATAAGCTGGCACCAAGGTTACGACATTAATTCAAGTATGACAACATGAACATTTCGTATAATGTTTGTTGTTGGTTATTTTCAGAGAAAACGATGGCTATTGACTGATATTCTTCAGCAATATATTTGCTGATTTCAGTCGACATGAAAGGGTATCGAATGGGGATACAAAATTCTGTTTGGACATTTCAATTGATTATTCTATTTAAAATTTTCCTTATACTAAACGAGCTTCAATAATTCGAGCCATTACATTATAATTTCGATGAAAAAAAAAACAGTTTCTTTAATGATTTCAATTCAAAGACTATTTGGTTAACGAATTTATAACATATGGCAATTAGAATTTAAAATTAAACTATTCTCTTGTTATACTCTGTATTATAATTATCATTATCTATAACAAATCTATCTATTCAATTTATTCAAAAATTAAAAAAAAAAAAGAAATCACTGGAAATTGTAGCCCTTTGTGCAAATGTGACCTAAAAGTTCATATCAACTTTGTACCAAGCGATGGTTGCTGTTAGACAGTAACGGAGAGTATTGAATAATAAAAAAAAATATGTATACATTTCCTTTTACTAGGTGTTGCTTTCCGCAAAAGGGTTTATATGTTAATATATGTCAATTAATGGTATATCCATTTGGTATATATACATTATAATTATTTATCACATTCAATTGTTTGTGGTAATGTGGATGGTGATTATTATACTCATTGCAGGACTCTAGGGGGTGGTCCCTCATTTAAGCGAAGCCCTTTTTTCCGCCGGCGACCTATTTCTAGTCTGTAGCTCGTGTAATCACTAGTCGTGTCTTAGAACTTTTCAGTAATAATTTAAAACTCATTATGTATCCATGTAATCGTATAGTTATAAATAAAAAATTGTAGCTCAGTCTTTTTTATTTTTCGTACAACGAGAGGAATATCGACTCTCATTCCCCTCTATGCTAAAAAATTGAAAGTTGCTCCAGTGACCGAGTAATTAAGGAGCAAGTGGTTAGCCTGGTGCGGAGGGATGAAGGACATATAACAAAGAAAGTAATGAGAATGAATGTGGATGGTAATAAGAGTAGAGGAAGACCGATGAAAGTGTAAATAGGTTGTGTGAAAGATGACATGCGACTCCAAAATTGAAACAGTAATTTAGTTTTTAGAATTACGCCGGTATATATATAATAGATATATATATTCTTGCACTTTTTGAAGGAATGGACGTAGGAAGTTGAATTGAAAGCAGTTTGTGAATTTGAAATGTCTACATCATCATCAATCAATAAGTCGTTAAACAAAATGAAAGTCGCTACATTCGCATCATATTATATGTCGCTTTATTGCATTGAAATATTCATTATTAAACAACTGGTATCAAATCCCTAATCATAAACACAACCATTGGTCCAGCCTAATGTATGACACGGCCGGACAGTAACAATTTTATAATCACATTAAAAAGCCGCTCACTCATAGACATGCTGACTTACAATATAAAAAAAGAAAAAATGACGCTTATAAAATAACACATAAAAATAACGATTTTTGTATAAACTTTAACAAGGAAATAACAGAAAGGAAAATGAATAATAAAATCATTGGTATGAAAACTTTTACACAAAACATTAAAAGCTTATTCTAACGAGTTCTCTTTTCTCTCTCTCCTCTTCCTCTTAATACGAATGTCACATTTGAAATCACGTAACACCATCGCCAGTACTAAAGTATGCAGGAAATAATAGGATAGAACCGACAGCTCTAGAAAGATTGAAGAAAGTTATAGATACATAAAATCACTTGATGATGGTGTTAATTGATAAGTATGCACTGTTCGATTATTTTTAATGAGGGATATATTTTATTTCCATTTATCAAAAATCAATTAATTAATTAATAAACACTATAATCAATTTCAGCCTCTGTAGAATTATATAGTCTAAAAATGTCACAAAATTAAATTTTTGGTTTCTATATATACTTTAAAAAATCAGTTGCACTTTAGACTATCAAATAATTATATGGCGAGTACATCACAGTTCAATCACTTATTTCATATTAATAATATTATTAATACTTAAAGTTATTTGAACGGCTCAGACACATGCTTTTAATTATGCCTAAGCTGCAAGCTAATTTTCGTACATACATCTCTCTGACATAAGATCTATTATTTTTGTGTCACAGTCATGTATGACTATCTTAAAGTATTTTTTTTATATTATTATCACATTTCAACCCTGGATTATCAATTTCACTGTTATCAAATGTCTACATGTCACAATTATACAGAGGTTAATTAATGAACTAATCCATTAAAAATTAATACAAATTAAAGTCTATCATTTATCAAAAAAAATTAAAGGTGTAAAATAATAACTAAAATTATCACTCATCACTATCTTCCTCCAGGACATTCTCATCATCCTCATATTCCTCGTCCGAATCAATCTCTATATATCTCGGTTTGCTATTCATCACCTTTTGGAGTGTTATTGGCAATTGGTCTTCAGGGAATGGAAAGCGTGTAAATGTTTCGATGGCACAGTTAATTATTTCGAGTCTCTTATATACGCTGTTGGAGGCTAGTAATTGGTTCTGCGGGAGGAAGAAAAAAAAACAAACAGTTACAATGTAAGGTTTCAATAAAATAATTACGTCATATTATCTTCATTAAAAATCATGTTAAAAAAAATTGGAACTTTGGAAATCATCGTTATCAGCCGACAGACATCCACAACTGGACATAGGCCTCATCCAAAGATCTCCACGTCGATCGATCCTGCGCTGCTCGCAACCTTTACCACCTGGTGCGGGGCCTGCCATAACTACGTCTTCCGGTAGGGGGCCCCCATTCGAGGAGCTGTACTTTTTGAGATAATAGTCTCGTATTGACCACAGCATGCAGGTTAGCGAAAGGGATATGTTGGAAATAATACAAATAAAGAACAAAGAGAAAAGGGCTGCTTCTCTCCTAGCCTTGAGACGTAAGATATTAACTCCCGTCACCACCTGTAATTTCTCTAGCTGCAGCGCCCGTCAAACAGGAACACAGCAAAGTTTGCACAGTACTGTTCGTCGGCTGCAATAGACGTTGTGAATGACACGAATAAATATGTTATTTGAATGTTAATGAATTACCTTAATGGAGGTGCTTAGAGGCACTACCATCATCAGCCACCATAACCAATGAGAACCGTTGGACATGAGATCTAAAGTGTAAACGGGCATACCGCCATATGTTTTTTCAATACTTTCCCTAACTTTCGGATTCACTTTGTTATACCAAGTGACCGCAGAACGGTAAGTAATCTCCGAAAACTTGGTGATTGCCTTGGTATCCGCCCATGCGCAATATTCATCCATCACAGGCTTCGCCAATACCAGATTGCACCTGAAATTATTATCAACATTAGCAGTTTATGAAAATCATATTCATTCATTCAATCAACATCATAGGTTTTTTTTTTAATTTATTCAACCTTATTGCCACATATGTATACGACACATACAATCATCATCATTATCAGCCGACAGGCTGCTAGACGCAAGGCTCTCGATCATCGATCGATCCTGCGCTGCCCGCATCCAGCTGCTTCAAGCAACCCTGACCAGATCGTCGGACCACCTGGTTGGGGGTGCCTGACAACACTACGTCTTCCGGTACGCGGTCGCCATTCTAGGACCTTAATCGTCTGTCAGTCCTTCAAGCGTCGTGTCCTGCCCGTTGCCACAATAATGTCCAATAAAATGGATGAGGTTCAATGATTACAAAAAATGAAACTGTGATTAAAGGTTACCCTTGAATAGAAGACTCGCGTGCTACTACGAAACGATAAATCCCAAGACCGACCAGTTCGTAACTGCCATCATTTCGGGTAGTGCAGTCACATATAATTATCACCTGAAAGTAAATTGCAATTATATGATATAAGCAACACGGGGACCACAATGTGGGTAAAAAAGGTTCAGCTCCTCGTTCCTCATGAAAGTAGAAAAGTAGCAGAACAACTTGCCGGCGTCGGTGCTCCCATTCATAACGACTTGTGTATTCAAAAAGTATGAAGAGGTCTGTTACTAGGTTAATGCGCCTTACCACCACATACCACATTACCACTCGACATCAGGTGAGGTGATAGTCCAACGCTCACCTTGTTCTTATTACACAGCACCACATAACTCTCGTTACCCCAGTAATTTAACTTCACTAGACGCAACGCCCTTCAAACCGAAACAATAATGTTCGCACTCTACTGCTTGACGTCAGAAATAGGAAAGTTAGGTCCTCCTAACTACCTAACCTATCTCCTTGAAGATATAAAAAAAAATCTTCAACACCGGATCATGAACAATGAGATGCTTTGAGAGTGATTATGTGCCTGTGCACTAGTAAGTCCAATCTGCATACCAATGCTCGGCAGCAGTGGTAGACATTGTGATGGTGGGTGGAGAGTCTCCGGCAGAGGAGTACCATTAACAATGACAAGTTGTATTTAACTCACCGTGCCGTAGGTAAGACCATCACCGAAACCATTTCCGTGGTTTTCCTTATCATTCACAATGGCCAGATAGGGTCTTACTGTGTGGATGGCCGTTTTGACCAAACGGATATCATTGGGGTCGGTCACATGTAAGACGGCCCTTACTCTGTGAACAATGCGTTTATATTAGTTTTGATTTTCTTATTAAAGTACACACACACACGCACGCGCACACACGCACACACGCGCGCACACACACACACACACACACACACACACACACACACACACACACACCCACCCACACCCATACATATATATATAAATGATACATTCCATATGCAGAGCCACACTGAGGGGACGCCACGATGCTGTGTCGCTATTAATACAAAATTAGATAACAAATATATATATATATATATATTTTAAAACTATTCCTTTACAATATGAAAACTAACACCAGTATGTCTTGCTCGATTAGAATTTTCGTGCGAGTTAATAGTAACTATAGCACTTTAGTTTTTTTTTATGGTACAGTAAAAACCTTTTACACTAAGCACTTAACGAAGTATAGAAAAAAAAATTAAATCCTGGCGTAATCAGTTCACCGCTAGTTAAGTTAAAACTAAAATATATAGATATTTAACCATTATACTAATATCTATAGTTTCCTCCCCATTTTGAAACTTTATTCCTTCTCATCTTTTACGATAAAAATTAGTTTTTTTTTTAATTAGTGTAATTAGGATTAGTTTAGTACAATTTGCTTACAATGAAAGATTTACAATTACACTATTAATGGTTTAATTGTAAGGTTAAATAGTGTTAAAGTAACTTACAGGATTTTTAATTACTGAGCGGATCAGGCGGGTCCAAAAAATACTAACAGCCAAATACCACTGTGGCTCCCAAAATAATGCTGGTGGTAGATCTCTGTCGCCGGAGACCATATAGTTAAGTAGCATTGCAGCCGGCTAAACAGTACTGTGTAAAACATTAGTGTCTTGGTTTGAAGTGCGCTGTAGCTTGTCATTACTGAGGTAACGAGACTTCTCTATCTCTCTCTCTTATCTAATGTCTCCGGCGACGAGCGCAGCATTGCGCAGTGGATATCATCCTATCTACCCATACATTGTTATGGGCGAGCGTAACACTTACCGTCACGTGAACCTCCCGCTCATCTCGTCGCTTCATGGTATAGAAAAAAACAATAGCTAGTACTATAAAAATATAATTACTTGGGCAATGCGTCTCCAACACCGTACAGTACGAAGAATTCGTTACGTTCCAACACAATATCCTCTTGAACACTACCAATCGATTGCAGCACTGCAGTGACCAAATTTGATTCTTTCATCTGAAAAAAAAAAAAAAAAATTAATGCTGATGTTTAAATTCATTTATTTAATTAGTTAGACACTTAACAAAAATCATATTTACTGCAAGAATTTTATTATAATCAAAAGTTGCCTTTACACGTGCAATGAATTGCTTTATTTAATTCCACATAACAGTATTGTTCTCCGCTTTCAACACATATGAATACGTCATTTGTAGTAAAATCACTCACAATCAAGCGTTCTTTAAAAAAAAAGGGTAATGAACAAAAATCTGTTTAACCGTTGCAAGAGATGAGGTAAATAAGAAATATCATATAATTAATGTTGAACTTACTGCCATCACGTCCATCATATCTATAGGGTTCCTGCACAAAGCGCATGGCAAATCATGTAATGCCATTTGATTAATGCACTTTCTGCAGAATGTATGGCCGCAGTTGATGGTCACTGGGCGGCAGAAGTACTCAAGGCAGACCGTGCATTGCAGATCCTTGCGAAGCACCCAAGACTCCGTGCACTGATTTCGCAGGCTCTGGCCCAGTTCATTTATAAGAGAGAATCTTCTATGTGTAGTATTCAATAGGTAAATGGTCTGTCACAAAGATAAAAAAATATGCTTTTAAGAGAAATAATCTTTTATATATATTTAGAAATCAGTTATTTTCGAACAGAGCTTAATTTATGAATCTGTTTTTTTTTTATCTTCATTCATCCTTACAATAAAAAAAATGGCATCTTCAAATTTGGATCAAAATAAGACAAGTAACGCAGTATAAAGGACATCATCTCTTAAATATAACTTGCCTTCAGAGTAAAAGCAATATTAACTACCCGCTACATAAATGTTTACCCTTATAAAATGTCATAGTTAATCGTCTATACTGCGTTGTGATCACTTGTTTAAATGCCTCTCCAACTGGTGGAAGTTGGTGATCAGCGTGGTACAGTCCTTGCTGTCCCTACTACTAGCACAGTGTAACGCAAAATATAATTAAGCTGATGATGGTAAAGATATTTACATCCATAAGTGCCTCGCGCGCTAGATTAAATAGATGACGTGATTCAGCAGCTACGCGTGCGAGATGTGGGGCGGCATCGATCAATCTTCCCACTTTTATGAGGGCTTTAGCGCGATTAAATCTGTCCTGAAAAAATAGACACCAATGTGAAAAATTTTGAGTGTAATTGCGTACAAAATTTTATTACAATTATCATTAATGTGAACGATTAAATATATCTTTGGTGTTTTATGAGGGTGAGGGGGTTGGCACAACAATGAATAAAAATTTAATTTCAATATTAAAACAGAAAATTGTCTGATTGTCCCTAATTGTGATCAAGTTATTATAATTTGAGGTGAGGAAATTCCACCAGTAGATTACTGACGTAAGCACACTCGAAAAAATTTAAATGAAATGCTCTACTACAGTAATGTTGACTACAATTTTCATAAAAAAAAAGTGATAAACAATAGCTATGTAGCAAATTCACAACTACGTGTAAATATATTAAACATTGTTAGTTAATACATTTTAACAGAATGTTATAAAAAAAATTATATCATTAAAAAACATTGCTTCAAGATATATATTTAGTTAATCGCAAGTTTAAATTCTATTCGCAATGCACAAATTTACCACGGGGTGCAGGACAGCATTTGTTTTCAAACCCTTCTGGTGGATGAGCGCCAGCGGCGACAAAAGACGAGCATCTGTAAATAGCACAACATTCTTGTACCGACATTATCGCCCAGGTTCATACTTGCACTTTACCAGAACAGTCAATTATTCACCGCATTTAGTTATAAAGCTAACCTTTGATCTTAATTTTTACATGAAGTGATGATGTCGCTTCTTCGTGGATATATACTCCGACAGCCAGAACAGAGCGATACTGTTAAGGTGGCACATTTACAATATGAGGGTATGACCTTCGTTATTTTGCGAGCCGTTGACTCGGAGGCAGTTGAATTTCAACATAAAATTGAATAACTACATTATAGTTTACTTTATTTTGCCTGTTGGAACATTTTGTCCGGCTGTCGTTGAAAAATTGCATTGACACAGCATTCGTTGTAAAACTAACATATTTGGCTAATTATAAGAGATATAGGGTGTTTATTGATCTCTCATATGCATAGCATTTTCTTATATACACAAATAATATATATTTCTATGTCCAGCAGTGGACGTCTATCAACTGATGATGATACAAATAATAAATTTGAAGTGTCCATTTATAATATCAAATTAATAGCTTTTTACTCAATACGTTTTTAAACGGTTATTATAACAAAAAAATATCATCTATATATTTGTTTGGGGTGATGACTTAATTGCTAGATCGGTTGGATAATAAGTACACTAAAATTTAATGCAAAAGAAAGGATAATCTCTATTGAAAAAGGATTTAGACGATTAGTAGCTTCGATACAATAGATAGATAAAGGGTACACATGTTTTAATATCATAAGCTTTTAAGTCTCAAATTAAAAATGTGATGCCGGGGTGTGCGCTCCATACAGGCAAGTAATCAGCAGTGTATACTTTTTTTTTTATCGCGGAGGAAAACTTAAAAGATACCCTGCTTAGGGGGGAAAGAAGGATATGTTGGGGCTTCTACCCACTAAAACCCCCTCAGTGGTCTCCCTCAGTGCATTAGAAGCTCCGAGATCTCCTACGGAACGCACTGGTGTCCCCCTGCACTCTGGCTAAAAACATCCCACGGATGGGCAAAGCCCTCTATAGCACCCACGCTCAGCTACGGCAAACACAAGACCACTATGCATTTGCCGTCCTCCTAAGACTCGCTTATTGATAAGAGCCCATGAATCCGAGGATCTTTTCAGTGGCTGTGTAAGACAGTCAGGGAATACTTTAATCCTATTCTTAGTATCCTGAGACTACAGGACTGAGCAGTGCATGCCCTGGCTCCCTAAACCTATAATTGGTAAGTTTATTTTAAAGTAAACATTAGCAGATCTCGGGTGTCGTTTGCATATGCAATGTGATGCGCTTGCGATACTTGGCTTTTAACGATACTATTGCCGAGCGTTGCGAAAGTCACGATAAAGGCGAAATCTCAGCGGTGTCAGGTAATACGCAGGTGCAAGTGACGTGCCATAAGACGCCTGTCTTATATAAATGTTAGTTCAACTGTGAGAACTTTGTCAAGTCTTCGTGAGCATGACAATCTTAAGAGAGATGGAGTTAGAGCGGACAATAAAATTAAGTTTTTTTTTTATTCTTGGAAGCGATCAGACGTGTGGGACTTTCACACGATGGCGAGTGATACGTGTTGCAGTAACGTGGCGTCAGTTGGGATGATATACATAGTAATCGTTCGCATCGCCTTGAAACATAAGACATTGTCTTGTTACCCCAGTAATTTCACTAGCTACTTGCTGTTGAAAGCGGAACACGGTCATTTTTGCAGATAACTGTTTGGAGGCAGATAGATTTGTTATCATTATTATAGACGTGCCATAGCATTCACACATATTAACACTAAAATTGTAAATAAGATGAACTAAGAAAATAAGACGTGGGTAAGGTTCCTGAAGAATAGTTACAGGTGGTTGATATTCCCCGCTAGCTTTGCGAGCCGTAGCACCCTCGTAACTCGCTTTGGGGAGACAAATTTGTAAAATCAATTCTTAGCTGATCTCTAAACAGCAGAAGCAATAATTCTACCAAATTTGGAGTGTTTACGTCTAAAACTTTCGGAGATCTAGTGATGGATCAATTAATCTTTAGGTATTTCCTATATCGATCGTTCGGTTTCATGTACTTTATTATAAATATTCCACAGAATCATAATTTATAATAAATTTATAACCTAAATAATACGCAGATAATAACATATAGCAAAAAGTGCTCAATTAGCATAAATAAAACTATGTTATTATATATTTTATACATCTTATATAACCGCATGAAAATAAGTTTATACTATACGCTATAAAACACAAGTTCATATCTGATAGCTGTTTCATAACTAACTTTGAGAAACTAAAAAACTAACTTCTATGAAACAAATATTTTAACTAAATCTTTTCAAAGAACTCTCCACCAGCCTCTATACAAAGTTTCATGCGTCTGAACCATTTTTCAAAATATTTTTTCTAGTGCCCCGCAGGACACTTCTTCCAAGGCCTTCTCAAACGCTGCTAGCGCGTCTTCCGGCGATAAAAATTTTGAGCTGATTTTTAATTTTAGGAAATAAAAAGTAGTCACATGGAGTCAAATCGGGACTGTAAGAAGGGTGTCCGATGACTCTGACCGGTGTGTCATTAACACGATCAACTTGTTAAATAGACGATACAATGTTTGGATCATCATCATCATTATCAGCCTTTGTTTACCCACTGCTGGATATAGGCCTTCCCCCATATTCGGATAATTTCATTATATTTTAATCTCCTGTAAAGTTCTCATCAGTTTTATAAAGTGATTATCATTGGTTGTTATCATCCGAATTCGCTTAGCTATCAATCCAGCACAAACTATTGGCAATAGCAATTCGCAAACACTATCTACGCTTTGCCAAATATTTTTAAAGTAATATTGTTATAAGTATATAAAAGTAATAGTTTACCTATTGATTCTAAAATGTCTTGGTCAGGGCGGAGTATCTCTTTAGGCTGCACTTGCCTGCGTAATAAATAACACGGTTTATTGTTGTGGTTGTATTAAGACATTAATTAATATATACTGTAATAATACTGTAATTTATTGTAATACATGATTTAATTGCCAAAATAAAATTAACTGTTATTTTAATCGCCTCTGTTGCACAATGACAAATCGTTTAGCTTGTAAGTGTTAGGGTGGAGGTTTAGTGTTTAGCCTTCATTTGCCCACCCACCCTCATATCGTAGATCTGATCTGATTAACAGCCATACTATGTTCCGGTTAACATCATAAGTGTGCTATTATTTTGAATGAGAATGTTTTAATATCTTCAGTCTCATTGTGAAATCCATTAAGGAAAATAAAATGTTATAATTACCCTGAGGATTGGAATATCACCATCGACATCAATTAAGGAAAGGACAGTTAGGTGCAGTGAAAGAGAAGATTTTTCTTTTAGCATTAGTAACAACTCAAAAAAAATACGCTTTTTTGTTGAGACTTAGGTTCAGGAGTAAAAATCGATACGAGAAAATGATTATTAATAGTTATAATTTTTTTTTAATACATTACCTCATATAACCAGAATTTAATTGATTGATGATATTTTGTGCCGTAACGTCGATGGCGAATTGTTTCTGGTTTACTTTGCCACATGCACATATGAAGTTCTTCTTAGCGCATCTGTGTATGTAATAACACATATAAGAATCCAGCAGTACTGATCGGTGGTAACGGCCTGGATTTAACAGTGGACATCGGGCACTGCCGAACACAGGCCGCCCTCACGGAAGATATACTAATAATATCGTAAATACTCATGCTTCGGAAGCTAAATCAACATTTGCATTTATTACTTAAATAATTTATGTAATTGTTCCGTTTTTTTTTTCTATAAATAGTAACGAAGTATCCGGTGTATTTTTTCTATTTAAAGTTCTCAAAATTAAACATAAGGAAATCATGCTTAGCGACCACCTACGGAATGTACCAATGACCAGACGAAGATCGCAAGGAATTGGTTCATACCACGTGGCATTGGAATGGCAGCGCATAAAACCGATTGAGGTTACCTGTGCTCAGCAGTAGACATCAATAGAAGGAAATGAAGTTTAAGATAAAAAATAATCTAGAATGGGACTGCTTTAAGAGGAATGGTTAGTGGAGATACTGACCTAAAACATCTGTAATGACCGCATTCGCCTGCCACCGGATTCACTAATTCACGTTTACAGTCCCAACAGCTAATGTCGTCCTTGTTAAGTACATGATATGACAAAGCCATCTCTATCAGCTCGTCACTTAAACGACGTACGAATATGCTGTTACGTCCTACAGACATTTTGATACGGCTTATAGGGATTTCGAATAAGTTTAATGCGTAAAGTAATGAATTTTGTAAAAGTATGTGTTTATGAATTATTCCCGTTATCAAAAGCGGGTTCTGTTGTGAATTATGTCGGCGGGCAGTAGCGTACGGCACCGTCCTGCGATCGCGTCTACGGGACTGACGAACTTCACGGCTGCGATGTAGCATAGGTACTCCCCGATTGGGGAAACCGTCGCCCACCTTTAACAAAAAAAATTATAATTAGTCAAGGGAAGCCATAAAGAAATAGATTAATGAATTCACACGCAAATTGGTTAGCTGAACCTGAATCATAAAGATTTTTTTTGATATAGTCATTCAATGAATATATTATGGATAATATTTGAAACGGTTAATTTAAAAAGTAGATGTTATCGACCGTACTCTAAGTTATTAGTATATAAAAAATAATTAATAATTTATATAAAAGTTAATGGCTTAAGTTATGCTATGCACAATTATTAAATATACTTCGAAAATTAATCATTCCAACCAGCTAATAGAATGCAACTGAACTTAACCTCCCCCTCCCCCTAGCACTGTTAAGTACGTTATAATAGACACAGAAATCGTTTGCTTTCGTGCATTACTTCTTACTACGATCCATAACACTAAAGCTGCTAAAGCCCACAAATCTAAAAACAGATTTAATAGCTTTCTACTGCTACCACGAATGATCATAACTACATTCCGAATACTCCAAACTACAGGCTCGATGCGAATAAACCTCTAGGTGGATGTAAAGATTTGTATATCCCTCTATGGAGACGATAATGTATACGATGATACTAGTTTTTTTTATTGAAAAGGATAGTGATAGGATACTGCTCGACTTCAAACCCACTTAGTTTTTAGTAGTGATGTGGTCTGTGGTGGTAGAGCCCACTAATCACTTTATTTACGACGTCGTACCATCCACGTCATGTTTCGATGGGAATACTGTGGTTGGCAAATTGTCCCTTTACTTTGTCGTTTTTATCCAAAAACTGGAGCTAAACGTATATGCTGGCAACCTGGTGATGTATACCACGAAATGGCGAAACTAGTCGTGTTGAATAATGAAGATGAAACATGCGCCTTGACCTCCAGTGGTAAAAAGGGGACTAGAGGATATTTTCGTGTAATTCGTTACGGGAGACTTCTCTTATGTGAGCGTTTCGCTTAATCTACACGATCACTTGGGGAGAGAAACCGTTCTTCATTCAGTGGGCCAAGTTCAACACATTATCGTGGCTATAGTAATTCTAAGAAAACGCAAAAATACATGAAATCAATACAAAAATAAAGCATACGATAATTACTTTATATTTAATACTAGCAAACTTTCGTATCGTTTAAGGTCGCTCTATAGAATATTATAAAAGTATGGTTACAATGTAACATGGAATTGATGTGTAACAGCAAACCCATACATTATTGTTACATATAATATATATATAGGATATATCACCTCTAACTAAAAAGATCAATGACCAATAAGACTAAGTATTTATGCCAAATTTTTTTGCAATATTACTTTAATGATATATATTAAAAATGTATATTATATATGCATGTATTTTGTATGCGTTGCAAAAACTAGTGTATTTGGACTATATTACAAAACGCGAACGTTTAATTCGATAATAAATAGTAGAGCATGTAACTGGAGCAATGGTGTGTTGTTTTAATATTTATGTATTACCTGGACGTGATATGATAGAATATAATTTACAGGGTCATATGTCATCACACCTTGGGGTAAGGGGGATGCGTGAGAGCGAAACGTTCAGTTTGGCTCATGTTACTGCAACGGGCCGCGAGTTCGTTGAAATCGTCTGGTTCGCGTATTGCTTATGGTTACGTAAAACGACCTAGGCAACGGGCTTTATATAATTCGACCCACTAGCATACTGACTCCATGAGAACAGCACACTTGTACTAGTTTCCATCCACTACTATTTCACGCCACCGATGCAATATAGCACGTTATAAATGTAAACAATTACACAAATTTATAAAACCTTTGTTATCTATTGCTATCTACAATTACCATTTCTTTTAGGGCTAGCATTAACGCTAGGTACTAGGTAGGTCTAGGTAGCAGCTCCTTTTTCTACAGCCAAACAGTGGTGTGTGGACATTATTGCGTTCCTACTTGTAGGGCGCTGTAGCTAGTTTAATTACTGGGGTAACAAGACTCAACATCTCATGTCTCAAGGCCATGAGAACAGTGTAGTGCAGTGTATAACATCCTAACTAGCGCCACATTGTAATGTGCAGGCGTATCACTAACCATCACGTAAACGTCCGGCTCATCTAGCCTCTAAATTGAAAAATAACCATATAAGAAAACCAAAGATTGAGTGACTACTTTAATTATATAAATACTATCTGTTCTCCGTCCGCTTTGCTGGCCGTAATATAAAATTGACCACAAATGGCTTTCTATATCAACCGTTACCATAGCAACCGCATAAATAATACCAAATGTAAATGTCTACAAAAGTCAATTAGAAATAAAATTATGAAGGTTCTACGAAATTGTGAATGGATTGTGTGAAAGATGACATGAGTAAGAAGAGCGTGAATTTAGATATGGCGGCTGTTAGAGGGATATGGAAGAGAAGTACATACTGTGCCGACCCCACATAGAATGGGAAAAGGGCAGGAGGAAGAAGAAGGTTCTACGAAATTCAGAAGTAAGTAGCTTACATAAAGTATCTACAAATCATTAGAAGTATATTCCCATGTCAATACATTCATTAGTTTTTACATGATTGGCAAACAAAGGAAACCTATTTTTATTATATTTATTTATATAGGTATAAAGAAATAGATATACATACATATAACTAGCCCTTATTAATACTGAATAAAAGAAATATTATTTTGTATATGCATAACAACTGCAACAACAAACTGTTCAGTCAATAAATAAGTACAATGATTTACATTCAACTTTTTACTTGTAGTTTAATAGTCAAAGGTTATGTAAATTTTTATTGTTATATAAGTAGTTGAAACCAAGTTCTCAAATAAGTATAACGTCTTAGTTACGTAAATAATTTCCACGATGTTTGTTTAAATACATCAACAATTACTTATAATTTTCTTTAATAAACATTTTATTATAAATCCTTCTTTTATACCACAAAATCAATTTTGTATTAAACCCTCATATAAAAAATACTCTAAGGATATATAACTTGATACTACGGTATTGTGACTGTGGCACATGAGAATAATGAAAAGAACGTAAAAAGAAGCGCATTTAAAAAATAATCATATTAATCTATACTATTTCCCTGCGCCAGAATGTTACAGATAGAAGTAGACACTAAAATTTAAACTACTTATTTAGTATACGTCATTTGTTACCTATATATTAACAATAAGAGTAGTTTAATTTACATCTTGAAATATTATATATCTGCCTGTGAAAATCTCATATGAATCAAGTATATCTAACATAGAAATTACTCGGAACATCTGTATGTATGTTACAAATGAAAAGAATATATACTGAGTAAAAAGCTAGAAAGAAATATTAATTTATCTATAAGTCATAATTACATATAGGGGAAAACAATTAACTATATATATAGGGCACAGCTTATCGGTTGTTATAAATTGTTCTATAAATTGTACTCAAAAATCATTTAAGTGTTTTTCGTGCTGTAAACAAGAATATTATTGTTCAACTAATATTAACCAGTGTTGGAAATACATTTAAACCAGATTGAGTGCAAAAATAAAGCTGGATTACTAAAACTTGGATCTGTCAATTGTCAACTGTCACCCACTGATATGCGAAAATTATGTTAATTTATTGTATTCAGGTTATTTAGCTAAACCTGGCGATTCAACCTTATTCACATAAAACATGCAACTCCACAGCATGGCTGCAGCCCAACTGAAATTGACCCTCACAGATTTACAGACATACTAAAACCAATGCCTGGTACTTGAACGTGAGTGTGAAGAAAATGAGGTTGAGATCTAAATGTAATTGATAGCAATACAAAGCCATAAAAAGGGAATTGGTGAAACTCTGCCAACAACTTGAGTTTACTGGTGAAGAGCGGACAGATTGTAGGTGGAGACAAAATCCTTTGAAAATTTTAGATCATTATATGAAAATTCATTACGTAAAATAACAAATTTAGAGTATCAATTCAATTGTGTCACTGAGAAATTACTAAATTATGAGCAAAATGATGTTGGTTCACTGTCTTCAGTAATTAAAAATTTTATAATTGAATTGACCTGTTGTACTCCGGAGTATCATCTCTCAAATACATTTTTGACTATAGATCTGAGGACTGGGGGGGATATGAGACTGGAGAAGACTCTGTTAATTGTAGATATCAACTCAAAATATACTTATTAAATCAAATTAAAGCTTAAAAAATACACCAACAAGTTATTGAAGGAGCCTAAAACTATACTGGCTTAATTAATCAACTACCAAACTAAATCAGAAACTAGCAAAGATATTTATGACAGACACTCAAGACTTCTAGTTTGAAATAGAACTCACAAAGAATCTCTGGTAATTGTTTATACTAAATATAAAGCAACAAAAAGCACAATGCAGCGTGCAAGTAATATGTCAAATAGTATATTAGAAAATAAGACAAAGATTTCCTATTTAGCCCCTCTAATAAAACCAAAATCAGAAATCAATTCCACCCACACTGAAATCAAAAAATTATCTATTAATTAATATATATTCAGATTGTTTTGATAGAGGTTTAGGGTCCCTGCTAAATATTAAACTGTGTGATAAATTAACAAATTATGGTATGCCAGGGATTCAGTACACAGATTTGGTAAAAAAAACTAATTGAGAACAAACTTAGTGATAATTATTGTGTTACTCTGCTGGTAGGTAACTGCAGAAACCTTACAAAGATATTAATAGATTGTTTCACATCTATGCTAAATTCTAAGTATAGCAGAATAGTCTTGTGTTGAAACTAAATGATTCAAATATAAAGAAATTTAGTAACAATTTTTCATCCAAACTGAGCCATATCAAACCAAAACTGAACATCCCTAATGATATGTATAATACTCTGTTCAGTTGCATTTGGGAGGAATATAATAAAGTATACACGGTTAAATTAAATGTCTTAAGTTTAACAGAAAGAAGATGAAATTTAGCATTTGGGCAACTAAAGGTCTACTATGTAGTAGAGATGTTCTATATGAATATATGACAGAAGGTTCTATACACCTGAAGTCAATTTTACAAATTATGTAAAACATTATTAAAAATTCAAAAATTTGACAATATAATAAAATCTACGTGGCATATAATAAACTCAAGAAACTGATGAAAATAGTGTTTAACTGTAACATTAAAAATTAATGATAAATTGGTATCTGATGAATGAACAGTTGCAAATTTTTTTACTAATAAATGTGTAAAAATCACAAAGTATCTTACATCTTTTGAGAATGCTGCAAAGTATTTAAGGGAAAGTAATAAAATTAAATCACAATTTCATTTTGAAAAGGTAACAGAAAATTATATAGTTAAAGTTTTTAAAAGTGTATAAATTAAAGGATCAAAGGATTTGTGGGAACTGTCAGTTAAAACTGATGTACCAGTGATTGAAACCATTGCTTCAATCCTAGTAACTATCTTCAACAGTTATATTGGTGAAGGGCAGTTTCCTGGTTTAATGAAAGTTAGTAAAATTGAGGCAATTTTTAAACCAGGTGATACAGATCATGCTACCAATTATAGGCCCATTTCAATAGTACCAGTATTAACTAAAATATTTGAAAAGATCATATTAGGTCAAATGTTTTCACATTTTACTGGATTGGAATATTCCACAGCAAGCAATATGGATTTACAAGAGGCAGTTTTACTCAAAATGCAGGATATGCTGTAATAAAATTTGTGTTGGAAGCTTAAGAGGGGTCACATGATGTACTGTTTTCTGTGATCTCTCTAAAGCTTTCGATTGCGTCGATCATCGTACGTTAATTCTTAAATTAAAACACTATAGAATTCGAATTAAGGCTCTTGATCTTGTAGTGTCCTATTTGTGGAGTTGGAAACAGATTATTTGTCTAAACAGTGTCACATCTAAAAGTCATTTGATTAAAGTAAGAATGTCTCAGGCATTCATTTTAGGTCCATTTTTGTTCTTAGTTTACATAAACGATCTCTCATATTTTGTAGATGAAAATGCAGATATGCATTTGTTCACTGATAATACGTTTTTAATATTCAAAGTAGATAGGAAAGATAAAGACCTGGTAGAACCGAATAAAACATTAACCCTAGTATCAAATTGGTTCTCGGCAAACAATCTTCTGAATATGAACAAAACTAAATGTGTTAACTTTGCTCTGCCTGATGTGACCCATGTGATTCTACTGATCACACTAAATGGAGAAACACTCAACTTGATCCCCTCAACAATGTTTTTGAGTGACAAGATTGTAAATTACAGTGGGGACCTCATATTGAGAAACTATCGGGTAGATTAAATTTACCTTCTTATGTAATTTGGAAAATAAGGCAATTATCAGATGACAGCTAAGCAAGCTAGTATATTTTGCTCACTTCCATAGATTGATGTCCTATTGCTTTTTGCTGGGGGGTTTGACTGCCTATATTGAAAATAAATTTGTGTTACAGAAGAAGGGCCGTCAGAACCATTTTTAGACTTGGTAGCCGACAATCTCTTCATTCTGTTTTTAAAGAAATAAATATACTAACTGTCATCTAAATACATCTATCAGAATATAATATTAGTTAAAAAATATAGATAATTATAAAAAAGTGACATACACAATTTAAATACCAGAAATAAGCTAAAACTTGCAGTGTCAGGCTTCAGAGTAAGTAAAACTGATAAATGATTCATGGGTAATAGTACTTATTAGGTTTTATAACAAACTCCCAACTTATATTAATGATCTGCCTTCCATAAGATTTAAGAACCATGTTAAATATGTGTTAATGACCAGGGGTTATTATAATATTAAGCAATATATTGATGACAAAGATGTTTGGCGGTTGATAACTATAATATCCACACCAAGGCCACTGCTCATAATTAATTAGACTGCATAAATAATCAGAGAACTAATTGGGCTGGTGTTGTGTTCATAATATAATCTCAGTATAACAAAAATAATTGCATATTTATGCTGCTGCTCTTACAATTCTTAATTAAATATTTTTGATAAGTTTAAGTGAAGAAAATACATAACACATCACCTTGTAATAAACTAAATAATCCATTCTAAATTTTCTCAAACACTAAATAAAACATGTAATTCAAAATTGCTAAAAAACTGCAAGTTTGTACAAGTGATGTTTCTTCATTCCCCAAAAAATTACTAACCATGTCCTTTTTTTCAATCTCCTAAACCTCAAAGATTTATCTGTAATATCATCATCATTGTCCATTAGATGTTCACTATTGGACTACATGGACCTTCCCCAATGATCTCATCAGATCGTTCAACCACCTAATGTCATCTTACATAACTATACTTAATGCCATATCTTTCATTAATTCTTTCGAGCAAATATAAAAGCTTCACTTATAATTTATTTACAATAACAGATTTGTGAACATTTTATTAAGCTAGTTGATAGAATAATATTTCACCAAATAAATTTATATCATCATGAAGGTTTTTCTCAGTAGAAATTTAATAAATTTTCTATTATTAAAAGTTCATAAGTGACAAGGTCTGTTTTTTTAAAGCTATTTATTACTCTGTTTTTTTTAACACTATAATCAAGAAGTGTTGATAACTAATTTAGAATAGCAACCTCTTCTAGACAACGTATGGATGGAAAACAAAATTTTTTGATTCTTAAGGACTGTAAGTGGTCCCACACAACAATTCACAAGACCCAAGCCAACTTCACCTGCTTGTGTTGCACCCTGCTAATCAACAAATGAGGCTCTGGCTCCCACCAACCTACATGGGCCCAGTGTGGTGGGAAATGGCCCAAATTCCCCATATGAATATCCCTGTAGACAATGAGCCCTATTGCCCAGCTATCCCAAACAGAGACAGGACCGATCAATGTGGAGATTTTTGGGAGAGGCCTATATCCAGCAGTGGAAGTCTAACAGCTGATGATGATAAGTTAGTTAATTTATATCAAAATTTAGATCGGGTTGTTTATTAATATAAAAAAAAAGGCATTAACCTATTCAGATGTGCATAATTCATTAATAATAATATATATCAAAAAGAAAAAACTTCTTATATTACACTACATATGAATTTAATAAAACTAAAATTTAGTTCTTATGTTTCATTATTTTGCTTTATTTATTAAACAAAAGATAGTTTAGAAAAAAGGTTCTTAATTCTGTGGAAAGTAAATGATGAATGGTCTTGATGATGATCTAATTAACAAAGGTATATGGTAATTTATGACAATATTGAAATGTGATTACGGTTAAATCAAAAGTTGTTATAAAGTATATGTCCAGTTAAAATTCGTGGGAACCCAATGGTTGCGATCAATGCAGGACCAATTGATTTAGGTCTTTGGTGGAGGCCTATGCCCAGTAGTGGATGGCCATTGGCTGATGATAGCTATATTTGCTGTAGCCAGAAGACTATTGACAATAACAAGTCTTATGTATACATGCTACAATTAATTTTAATTTTATTATTGGATAGTACTGGCAAGTTATCAAACTTTTGTACAGACTTGTACACAATTTTGGTTTTCACAATTTATTACAAACGCAATCAATTATATGAAACAATATAGTAAACTGATATACTTTTACACCCGTTTGATCCCTTCGGGGTAGTACCCTTGTTCAAGTTACTTTTGGAGATTGTAATATAAAATCCAAGATTTTTTTTTGTTAACAAAATATGTACCAATTTTCATGACATATTTATAATTTCAGCGATTTATGGGACCATGGTATCTATTTTCCTTTAATTTGTTAATAAGTATGATACATCATAATGGTATTGTGATAAACCCATTACAGACCTATTTGGAGTGAATAAATACAGAATTTGGTTTGTGTGAATGATAAAAAACCAAATTCTCAAATTAAGTCAACAAACACATTAATGACTGTGTTTGTTGTCTTAATTTGAAAATTTACATGGCAATTGGGATACTTTTTTTTTCTTTTGGAAATCATATAAGTTCTAAATCATTATAAACAACTTAATAAACTCTAATTAAGCATGTTAAAACAGTTCATACATTATACACATGCGGCAAATCTGCAACAGCTAAATTAAAAAGAAAAATTGCAACAATAAAATATATATTGTGAATTTAAAGTATCATAATTACTTACCTCAAATGTATGCAGCAACATGTTGCTAATTGACAACAGGGCTAAAGAATGTCTTCTTTCTCCTGCCCTGGCTAAAGAATGTAACTGTACAAAAGTTTAAAAGTAAGCAAACAAAAACAGCACACTATACTCGTAGGACCTTAAATAGTAACCAAACTTCACAAATGACGCATACTGAGCAGTTATACAAGCACTCATCGAAAGTTTGTTTGAAACTAAGCGGACGGTTAGAGCGTAAACATATTGCTCGGGTGACGTCGGGTAATGTCGGGCATTGTCGATTAACGTCAGGATAAAGTGCCTCGGTCGTGGCGCTGGTGTCGATCACGTATATCCATTTTTATTAACGTATTTCTTCATTTACCCTCTGCCTCGCAAAAGCGATACGACTAATAGGTTACTTGTGAAATGTGTGTACCGTTGGTTATTTCACCACTTCTAAACGTATTAACATTATATTCTCAATCGTTTTGCCGTTAACACAACTCATATTTTTTGTAAAATATCAAAAAAACAGCCGCTTCGACAAGTACAGAACATTATATGTACGCTGAATACGTGGCCCACTAATACTATAACGTGTAAATTTTTTCTAATTTCAATTGCTACAAAATTTTTCTTTAATATAATACGAGTTTACCTGTTCAAAAACAAAATCTTATTAAAATATATTCACAGTTTTGTGCGTTTGGGGTGTGGTCAAGATGGCGGATCAAACCAAATTTTATTTCTTTAACAATTACTGATCTGTTGTCTACTCTTTATGACTTGTTATTGATATTTGATCAACAGAACAATAAGAAGGATTAATAAAATCGAATAAATAGATGATTGCTTAAGAATTATAAGCTTCCTTATAAAATTTATATCTGTATTTTAACGACAAATTTTTGTAATAAAAGTATAGAAATAAGATTTTACCTGCACCGATGAGACAAGGCTTGTTGTGAAGCTAAATTTGGGCGATTTTGACCTTTTCTTCCAAATTAATTAAATTTTTTAATGGAGATTGTACGTAACGGTTTCGAGCTTCACCCGCAAGCGCGCTAAGATGGCGGATGATGACCTAATAATCAAAACTTTTTTTTTACGAAGAACCGGAAGGAGTTGGCGGCATTTAATTATAAAACTATCAATGCTACCACAATAATTATCTAAAGCAATTTTTCCTACTTAAATTAAAATACTTTAAAAATTTTATTATCTATCTGATATTAAACAATACTAGATAATGAAATCAATTAAATAATATAGTTTAAAGCACCATTTAATTTACTCATTTTATTATCATAAATAATTAAGAGTATGTCATAACATAAATATATTTATTATCGAAAAATTCTACCCAATGATAATTATGAAACAAATCTTCCCCAATTCAGACTACATTTCCTCTATCAGATGGCGAGGAGCTCGGACTATGCGTTAACTTCTTTAGCGCAATGCTGGGACGTAAGGTAACGCACGAGGTAACGAGGATCATTTTTACTAAACCTAGACAAGTTATTTTTTTCTATTTTGATTTTTATGATGCATAATTAAAAGTTACTAATAAGTATCATGTTTTAAGTGGTAAAAATAAGTCAGTCAATAAAAAAATTATATTTGTAGAAATAAAAAATTGTATTGTCGACTATTTTCGCCATTATATTAATTTTGTAAAGAGAATAAAATTTAAATGTCATAAGTCTAAGCTAGGCGCTCTCTCTTTATGTTGGAGTTACACGGTGAATGATGTGAAATGTGTCTTTAAATTGTTAAATGTTGAATAAAGTAAAAATAATGACGTTTATTATTTAACGCGCCTTCATGTATTTATTTATTACATACTTGTTATTTATACGAATCTTTTTACATTGTTTTTATTAATTAATTCTTATTATATACCATACATCGACACCTATGGATTAAAAAAGCGTAACCGCGAAAATAGTTTTTTTCAATTCCACGAAAATACGTTTTTTGTCATATATTTTTTGTTTTCTATTGTTATAAAAAATTATATAGTGTTATCTTTATAATAATGTTTCATTAATTTGAAAGTAAATAGCAACTTTATATTATCTTATTGCCAATATTGACTTGAAAATCTGGGCTAGTAAACAACCAATCAGAATTGTTTCCGGAATAGAGCAAGGTCCAGTGGACAAAGGACACGTCGATTTCGAACGTGCGGCCGATCAGCGATCAGTTGACATTTTTTTAAACATTTTATATCCTTGTAACGTGACCTTTATTAAGCTGGTTAGATGGCGTTAACGTAAGTCGTATTTGCAAGCTCGATACTAGGGCGTCCTGGTACAAGTAAATTTAACAACGTCAAAAAATACTTTTCTTTTTCTTGAAAATTTAAAAATATAACCGTATTAGTGCACTAAAAAAACATTTTAGTTAAAAATTTGTCTTAAGAAGTGCAATAACATTATCATCATTAGTCGTTATCCGTCCACTGCTGCAGTAACATACTCTACTAATAAAGATAAAGATTTATTACACAAAGCATGCTAATCTTTGCATTTTCAAAGTATTTCTTAAAATGTAAAGACGTTGTCATTGGAGCATAATGTAAATTAATCTTTGCGGTGTACATTAAGCGCTATGTTAATTTTAAACAGGTAAGCGTCTCACTACCAGGTGCATCGTATTAAAAAAAACTAAAGTATTTTGCTCAGACACTAGAAAATAACTTATTACTTAAATATTTTTTGTGATTAGAATATTATTCGATAATTTTAATAAATTTTGTTACTTATAGCAGAATTATTTAAAAAATGTTGCCATGCGGGTTGAACGGAATGGAACGGATCGAACATTGCTAAAGATTCGTGATGCGAAGTAGGGTGTAATGATTAATTTTTTGCGAGTCAAAAATAAGTATTCTTAATATTTAAAGCTCTTATATAAAGTGGATTTTAGAAAATCTTTAATTATTTTAATTCCAAACAAAACTTAAGATTTACTTTAGAGTGATTGATAAAAAGTTATTTTAAACCATTAATATCTTGGACTATATACAGAGCAAGTAGTGCTATTTTTTCGAATAACTTGGCACATATTGAGTGACACTATGTTTGGTTATTTTATTTAAAACGCAATTTAAATAATGGACGTATAAATTGGTGTTATTTTGTCTCAAAAGTTTTAGAAAATGTAATATGATATGTGACTATTCTACTAATGTAAAATTATAGTTGATCAAACAATATATGGAAGTTATTTTCATTGAATAAATCTTGTAGTGAAACCAACAGACACCATGGAAGACGACAGCGATGATAAAGATGATACAAAGAGGTAACTGGATTTAATGAATTTGCTTACAAATAAGTTAATGAATGAATTATGTGTTGTTAAAATATTTTTTTTAAAAAAAAATTGATTTTTAACCTTGTTCATATTTTTTCGAATCATATCGCGAAGTTTTCATATGAAAATATTGAGGAACATTCATGAAATACTTAAAGTAAATAAATTTAACGTAGTGCAAAATTATATGTTTTTTAATAATTTAAATTACTATATCATTAAATGATAGTTTTTAAAAGGTAATGAAGTTGAACTGACTTTTTCACAGTTTTTTGTTACAATATTAAATTGTTCTGGGACTATAATCATTTTTAAATAAATTTTAGGGAATGAAATTAAACATTATTATCATAACTAGCCCAAAATAGTTATATAAGTACTACGATCAATATAGACTTGCACCTTTATTATTTAATCTGGTTACTTTTTGACTAGTTGTTGTAGTCTCCAGTGTTATTTATCTTTTATGCTATACTGCATTGTCACTTGTAAATTTCTGTTCACTATATTTCTGATAACATTTGTTTTCCAAGTCACATCAACAGAATTTGGACATTGTTTATATTCCTTTATTTAAGAGGATTGTAAGGATATTGAAATTAAGTCTTTAGCACACTCACTTGCAATATGAATAATCAAATTTGTAAAGATTGTTTAATTTATTAGCTGATAATTTTATTGCTTTGACTTTGTTCTTCTAATAGCTAGTCTTAGTCAAACTAAAGGTAACTGAATTCTGATATTTTTTTACTGATTCATTTTTTAATTTTTTACATGAAACACCTTAATTAATGATAATGAATAAAAGGATGTGCTACTTGTATGTTTGTATCTAGATTAATGGTACTTATTATATATCCTCCAGTAATGGGGAGGCACTTTAAGAAGACAAGGATTATTTAATGTTAAATATCACTCTTTCTTTAGTAATCATTGTGTTAGTATATTTGGCAATTATTAGGGAAGGATTTTGTTGCTAATAATGAAGTGTATTATTACATATTTAAATATTAGATATATCTTATTATTTAACAAGGAATAAATTACTTATGGTGTTTTATTTCATTTAAAAAGAAACCCAAAGAAGTTATTGATTTAAAGAAAGCTTTAGTGATATTTTTTTCACATTCTTTAGATAATTGTAAATCCAAATATTTCATAAATTATAAAGGGTGTAGGGCAAATTTGTAGACAAGTATTCTATTTGGTTGTGTCAGTTTAAACATATATAAAAATAATTAATAAATGTCAATATAAACATGTTGTGGATAGTTTTGTTTACCAGAAAGTTAGCTTTGGTTATTAATATGTTTATATTTTTTAATTAAGAACAATGTTACATATGGTATTGTTTGTGTTCATTTCTAAGGAGAACAAGGAACTTAAGTGAGAAAAAGCGGCGTGACACCTTTAATATGCTTGTCAATGAACTTTGCTCCATGGTTTCCACTAACAACCGAAAAATGGACAAGTCCACTGTCCTCAAATCCACAATATCATTTCTGAAGAATCATAATGGTTTGTAAGCCAAATATAACTAAAAATAAATCTAAATCTTCCTTGATTTTTGATGAACCTTTAGTACTTTTTGCCAAAATTTTTAAAACTGTTAGTTTTTTTCTAACAAACAGTAGTCTAAATAATTTACTAAAATTACTCATGATTTTAAATGTAGTATTTAGACATTTAGAAAATGTTATTGTAATAGATGTTGTGTTCTCTTATAGAAGTAACTGTCAGATCCAGAGCATATGATGTACAAGAAGATTGGAAACCAACATTTCTCTCAAATGAAGAATTTACATATTTGATGCTTGAGGCATTAGAAGGCTTTATCTTGGTGTTCTCAGCTACTGGTCAAATATATTATGTCTCTGAGAGTGTCACTTCATTATTGGGACACAATCCAGTATGTATAAAAGTATAATTTGCTTAAAACTGTCATTAGTTTTATACATTATCAGACTTTGTGTATTGTTTTATTTATCATATTCAGTTAACAATGACTGATTTAGAAAAACTAATATATTCTTTTAGTAGTCTGTTATAAAATGTAAACATGTTTATTAAGTTCTGTTCTGCTTCTGTTAGCTATTTTAAGTTTAAAAATGTCGATATTTTTAGGCTGATGTGGTAAATAAAAGCATTTTCGATCTGGCATTTGAAGAGGATCGGCCCAATTTGTACGGTCTTCTGCAGAATCCGACAAGAGCTATTGATCCTTCACAACCTTTAGAAAGAGGTTAGTTCTTAAATTAATAAAAGTTTTTAATCAATATATATTGCATGAAGACATTATTAAATTTGTTTATGAAAATTTTATTATGTACATGATAAATATTATTTACAAATTAAAGGGTTATATGTTGTATATATATATATATATATATATATATATATATATCTTCTATATCAAAACTAACTCTTTCATCTAATTATAATGTAAATACCCAATATTATTAATTGCATCTCTTTAGAAGAATAATTTAATATATTCAAGTATAGACAAAGAAGAATCATACATAATTAGAGTAAGCTGATTATAGAATTTGCCCAGTTGACATTTTGAGTTTATAAAACCTATCATAATAGATTTTTTATATTATCCATCAATATGTCGATAATATTTGAAACTTACATACAGTATAAACATTGAAGAGATGAGGCTCAATATTGTACCAAAAAATCTTTAAACTATATATCTTATGTTAGACAAGTAAAAAAAGTTTCTTTAACTTGAAATTATAATTTCTATATAAATTTTGTAAGTAAATATTGCTAAATAAATAGTTTCAATGAAATGCTTTTGCATGTTGATGTTTAAGAGTAACTGATAGTATTTGCATGGCGATGTATGTAAAATGAAATGTATGCAAAATTGTTCCTTGTAACAAAATTGTTGTGCGCATTTAGAATTAATAACATTTTATGTTTATATTATATCCCTTCATATTGCTTTGTGTGTATGTCAGCAATGCTCTTGCCGTAAACAGTTTTATTCGTTACATATTATTCTGTTTCGTAATGAAGAGAGATAGCTCTGGGGGTATGGAGATGTATAAATATATACTTGGAGGCGTAATGTGATGCGTTTATACGAGAGATTGTCCTTTAGTCGTGTACAAAAAGTCATGTTTTCATCGCTAAGTAAATTATAATGTAAAATTTTGTTGTCGTAAGAAACGGAACGTGAATCTGTGCGCCTATTTTGAATTGCAGATATTTTCAATGTTATTGGCGACGGGAATCCATCTTGGGTTACTTTTGTACCATTATGCAATTCGGGCTCCCAAAAACTAACAACGCTTAGCATTTCAGGAACATAAGATTATCTGTACCTTTTTCTGTGACAACCTGTACTCTAAATTATCGCATATGTTAGTTATGTATATGTGATGTAATAAAGGTGGCGATGCGTATGTGATATTTTGCGCGTCGCTGGCGTGTAGCCTGTAATCAATACGAGCGTATCACTGTGCCCCCGCCCATAAGGCACGTTGCCGTGCCCCCATCACGTGACCGGTCACGTGAAATTCTCTGAAACTCGATATTGAGCGGAAACTTGCACGGGTCCTTTGATTTAGGTTTCATGTACCGATACAAAAGAAATTATTGCTCATGGCAAGGCACTGCTCCGGCAAATTCATTTCGTAATAATAAGCAAACCACATGACTAAATTTTATATGCAGTCCATTTAAGGTTCCCACTTTTGGGATACGGCGACTTTTCGCACAAGGAGAGTCTGTGTTTTTTATGTTCAGATGCGAGTTGTTGAATTTTTAATACAAAATAATGTCTTGAGTTAGTTTCATTTCACATGGATCGTTCCAGCTCGTTTTCATTACTTTAATTCTTTCAGCGAATTTTAAAAATGGGCAAGGCACAATAAATAATTGTCCTTAACGGCGAAATATATACATATATATAATGAAAATGAATTTCCTTTATTCGCCGACACGTGAAAATAGGTGAACGTATCGATACGGGAACATGATCATTTGACGCGAAATGATTTGTAGTTGATTGTACGATGGTTATAAGCCATTTATATTTATGGATTTCACTATACCGATATATGAATATATTCCGCTATTTTCGTTTTAGCATTGGCATGATGATGATGAACTTACCGCCAACCTCCGCTAGTCGGAGAGGCACATTAAGAAGAATAAAATGATAATGATTGATCAAAGGTTAATTGTAGAAATTTTTAAATAAAAAAAAAACGCAACTTTAGACAAACTTTAAGTATGTTACCGTTACTATTTGAATTATGTCTCGGTGAAGTTATTACGTAAAAATATTGTGCAATCGGCACTATTATATAAAAAGTCGTTTAGTAGCCGTTGGGCTTATTGGAAATTAACTCTTTGTCTGCGGTAGTGGTGAAAAATTAATTTGCTCTTTGTTATTGGTAATACATAATAGTAACGAGTGATTCACTTGCAAATATTAAGCGATTATCGTAATCGCGAGTAGTCCGAGAGATTTTTAATAAGCTCGCTGGTTTGGCTTGGCGTCGTCATATAGAGAAGCGTAATTTTTTTTCAACAGCCACTTTATGTCTCCACTGTTGCGGCATAGGCCTACCCTCAATATGAGGGCGATAGGCCACAGTTACCGCGCGGGCCCAATGCGGAAGAAAAGAAGCGCATAGCAACTATTTTCGCTAGTTTTTTATTATTTATTTTGTACTGCATTAACAGCATCCACATAAATGGTGTATTATTGTGCCGATTGTATTATTGTTAATTATTACAACACTAAAGTTAACTATGTTTGGAAATCGATCTTAAGATACTCGCAATACGATCTAATTGGATGTATTGTGAATTTCTTTCCCTTGAACACAGGTTTAGCAATGCTTGTACTGAAGTTATTATTGTCTCTCTTTTTTGTGAAACCTTCTATACTTTACGATGGTTACTTAAATCAAGGGGTAAAAAAGTTATATCCCGTTGCTACTAATGCTTGCGGGCGGTGAAGTACTTTATTCTCGGAAACTGTTTTTACGGTTTTTATTTTTAGCCCCCCTACAAAAACGTAACAAATTTATTTAAATAGAATTGCTGAGCGCTTTTGAAATATTACTTGTATATTAAACTTACTATTTTTGTGCGAATAGTTCAATATGTCCTTCAATTAGACATTACTGCTTGCGTCATCTATTCTTAAGGATTTTTGCAACATATGTACAGTTGTCTATAAATAAAAAGTTCTACGCATGCAAACCTGTAGTTGTAGATTCGAATCGATCATTCTACTTTTATCGTTAATTTACAGCACGAGCGTAAACTTCGTTGATTTGGTTGTTGCTATTTTAGATAATTTACAAGATGATAAACTCTCTATTATTTTTAATTTATGGACATATGTATTTAAATTTAAGTGCCAATCAGAGATTAGTAGACGATACATTATTGTGTTCGCAGATAACGAGATTAGTTTCAAGTGTCATCTTCGTCGCAGCACTTTAGACTTCAGAGATGAGATTACGTATGAGCTTATACAGTTCAATGGACATTTCCGTAAGTGTTTTTTTTTATTATTACTTGTAGTATCATTTGTATTACCTCCATAACGAGAACAGCAGTATGCAAACTGCGCACTGGTTTGACGTATCATACATATGAGCTATGCACAATCCGATGCTGTATAAGTACCAACTAGCGTGCCTCTTATCTCTTACCATCATGTGGAATATCCTGTTCATATCTGAACTTCGTTGTATAAAGAAATTATTTCCGTAATTTTCAGGTACTAACATGGAGCATATGAATACTGACGAGGCGTCCGGGTATCAGGACCATGAATCAAGGTGAAAACAACTTTCGTTTGCTTTTTACGTCTTTTTGTGTTTCTGTCTCCTTCCAAAGTCACACACGTAGTAATATATTTTTGACTTTACTAATATTAATAACAAGTATATATACACCTATATAGATTTTTCATTTTTAGAAATGAAATTTTGTTATACTTTGTCAATTTATACTAGAGGTACTAAGGGGGATCAAAAAGTAGTGAGCATGAGATAGAATATAATGACTATTGATAACTTAATCATTTATTTTCGTACATAGTCTCCGAGTGTTTCTGCACACAGAGTTCCAGCGCTTTTCCAAGGTTTCAATCCCTTTCAAAAAAAAAAAAATTTGTCTTGGTCCTGCAAAAAGCTCTCCACGACATCCGTCATCTCGTTATCGTCTTCGTACCTGTTTCCCCTTAAGTATTCTTCTAATTTGGGTAACAGATAAAAATCGCTAGGCGCCAGATCTGGTGAATAACGGGGTGGTCAACCAATTCGAAGCCAGCTTACTGAATGGCAGCCATCGCCACTGCCGACCTGTGCGCGGGTGCGTTGTCATGATGAAACAGTACGCCCATACGAAATTTCCCTCCCCTTTTCTCTTTGATGGCATTCCTCAACTTGGGAATTAAAACTGCATAATATTTATCTGTACCAGTGGTTCCACGCTCCAGGTAATCAATCAACAATATCCTTCCTGAGTCCCAAAATATTGAGACCATAACCTTGCCAGCCGATGCCACGGTATGAAACTTCTTGGGGGTCGGTGATGATGACCGTTTCCATTGCAAAGATTGCTGTTTTGTCTCCGGATCAAAATGATAGACTCATGTTTAGTTCGTTGTTACGAAACGAGACAAAAAGTTTTCAGAATCTTCTTGAAACTTGTCCGACAATATCTACGAAATGTCAAGTCGTCGTCGCGTTTTTTTTCTGACTGTCGGTTAACATTCTCGGCATTCATCTTGCGGAGACTTTTCTCATATTCAAAGATTGTTTCAATATGGATTGTATACTTCCATATGAAATGCCCGTTTCTTGAGTTACGAGTAAGTATCGGATGGTACCTCTTCGATCGCTCAATACAATTTTCTCGACTTTCGCAACATTTTCTTGGGTGACTGACGTCGATGGACGTGGTGACAGCCGCGACGATGTTGATCTTCCGTGCTCGTTCTCCCTACTCGAAATTGCGAAGCCCACCTTGCGACAGTGGAATACGGCGGAGCAGACTCTCCTAATGTTACCTCTAGATCGCAATGAATGTCTTGCGTCGTTAACTTTTTTAAACAGGGGTATTTAATAGCGGCTCGCATTTCGTCTTTGTCCATTTCCGGGAACACGTTCCGATACAAAGCAAACAAATGACTACATTCAGAAACAAAACAAAACAACAGGAAACAAAAACAAAAAAAAAGAGAATCGAATTTTTTTTCTTTATTATTGTGTCAAATATGTATCTGAGCTATGTCTGTATTTATTTTTCTTCTTACCAAGGTGTATATATATCGTTCTCACTACTTTTTAATCCCTTTTCGTAGTAGGTAATGATTTATGAGTATACATGTATATATTTTCGTGAATGCTACACATTTCATAAAACTAAATTATATGTATTTTATCGTTATATTTATTTATTATTGTTTCTATTTTATGTTAAAAATGTTTTATTAAAAGGGATAGTAGATGTTTGTTTTCATATACCATCTTAATACTTACCACTCCAGTGTCTGTCGTCAAGGAAGGAGTTAGAGAGAAAATAGATAAATTATAGCGAAAAGAGTCATAACATCGATGTAAAATCTTAATTCATCATCTGGTGAATGTTTAATTTTGTCATACACGAGGGCACGATGCCTGAGGCATGGCGCAAGTGTGTGGTGGTTCTTTTCTTCAAAAAGGTGACAACCCTTTACTAAAGAACTGCAGACGCATCTTGATGCTGAGTCATGTTTATAAGTTGTTCTCGAGAGTCATTACGAATCGTCTCGCTGGTAGGACATCCAGTCTCTAAAACAAGTCGGGTTCCGTAAAGTCCAACCGTCCGTAGTACCATACACTGCGGCAAGTTATGCTGAAGAATGAGAAGTATAACCGGCCACTGATTAGAGTTTGTGGACTATTAGAAAGCTTTTGATTCGATGAAAACTCGATGGGAAGTTTTGAGGTCACATCAATGATGCCGGATTGACTATCGGTATATCCAAGAGTTAAAGTGCTTGTACGAAACCGCTACCGTTTTAATCCGTATACAGAACCAAGCTACAAGACCAATCCAAATGCAACGAGGAGTGCGTCAGGGACATGTAATGGCTATTTACCGCTACACTGGAAGATGTCTTTAAGCTTTTGGACTGAAACATGTTTAGCATCAACATCAATAGCGAGTACATCGCTGACTTCCGGTTTGCCCATAATATAGTTGTCATCTCGGAGACTGTAGGAGATCTCAATAAAATGTTGGATAACTTCAGCAGAATCTCTTAACAGATAGGTCTTCATATGGACATCATTAAGACGAACATCATGTCTGATACCCAAGTCCAGCCCCACCCAGTGATAGTTGAGAACTCGGCACTCGAAATTGTTGACGAATACTTGTACCTAGGGCATACGGTTCAATTACGTAGATCCAATTTCGAAAAAGAGGTGGACCGCCGAATCCAACTCGAATGGGCATCGCTCGAGAAACTTGGCAGTTTTTTCGTCCAAAACCTCTTAGTGCTGGAAGACCAAAATCTTCGAACAGTGCGCGTTACTAGGGATGACCTATGGATTCAAAACTTGGTTGCTAACTATGGACCTCATAAGAAAGCTCAGAGTCACACGGCGGGCGATAGAGGTTAGGTATTTAAAGTTGGACTGGAGACCTCGCACCGGAAAGAGCAGTGTCGGCAGATACCCCACTAGGTGTACAGACGACATAAAAACCAATTGCTGGGAGTCATTGAACTTAAACAGCACAAGACCGTGCTTTGTGGAATACATTACAAGAAAACTATATCCAGCAGTGGACGTCCATCGGTTGAAAGGATGATGACGATGATTACTTGAATTTCTCAGCCACAACGAAAGGAAGATTTATTTTGATAAACCCTTTTTTAAATTACTTTAATGTTCGGTAATGTGATATTATTCTATCGTTGATTTATTTAGATATTTTATATTAATTGGGATTAGGTTATTCAAGTTTAGTTAAAATATTTATCAGTTCAGGTAGTAACAGGTTCACCACTGTAGCCTGATTTAATTATTAATTTTGATATGAAGAGTTTTGTCAATCAATGCCGACTCTAATGGACTCGCAAACGATTTGATTATCAATCTGATGCATAAAACCTCTCGTTTACTCTTGAATCATATTGATATATTAAATGTTATCGCAGAGATTGATTTAGAGACCGTTATGTTCACTTGACCTCTTGATTGAAAGACCTCTTGATAAGTGAAGTGAATGAATTGACATTTGTTATAATCAACGCGAGTCATGTTATACTCTATCAAATAAAACTATGACAACAACAACAGATTTTTGTGTTATAAATACAATACTTTTTTTTAAACCACAAAAAAAGAATTAACACTTTTGGTACAGGAAATGCAATATTAATATTTTCACTACAGCGTGGATTACTTAAAAGTACATGTTTAGTAGATTTTCGTAAGGTAGCGGGATAATTCATAGTAAATACGATTATGCATACATTTTCACTATCGTCCTCAGTCACAAAGTTTTCACCTTTATTTCACGAAATAAAACTTAGAATATCTGGGCGGACTAATAAATTTAGGCAAAGGAGTAATAATTTTAATATATTAAAAAACCTTTCGTTTTCAGATTACTTTTCGTGTGCACCGGGAGGCTGTATACTCCGCAGCTAGTTCGCGACGTGTCCCTAGCGGACTCGAGCCGGAACGAATTCACCTCGCGGCACAGTCTGGAATGGAAGTTCCTGTTCTTAGACCATCGCGCGCCACCTATAATCGGGTATCTGCCGTTCGAGGTCCTGGGCACGTCTGGATACGATTATTATCACTTCGACGACTTGGAGAAGGTTGTGTCTTGTCATGAAGCCTGTAAGTTTTAAATTTTTATTCATAAATTTATAAAGAGACAAGACTATTTTATCATCATGATCATCATTTTAACCTATGGACGTCCACTGTTGGACATAGTGATTGTACGTGATACCTCTCAATTTTTTAAATAGTTACTATTCGTGACTTCTATAGCCAAGACCTATGCAGTAACTAGCCGTTTGTTTTGTAACATGGAGGTTACTGGTTCGATTCTGGCCACATGGTAAGATTTAATTGGTAAAATTATATCGACCGCCCTTGTTACCACCCTCAATTTGGAAAGTTGCCGAGTAAAGGTTTTTGTAAGGTGATTTTTATCTACTTACACTAGTTTGGTGGATGACAACACAACCTCAGGAATATAAGATCTTATCCTAATATCTTAATATTTTATATTAGGACGACATTAGGATAGATATAAAATTAAAAGTATCAATTTCACTAGTGTGTTTTTATATATTTTTTTTCTCTACCACAAACAATTTAACTTTCAGTGATGCAAAAGGGGGAGCTAACTTCTTGCTACTATCGGTTCCTTACCAAAGGTCAGCAGTGGATATGGCTGCAGACCCGCTTCTATATCTCTTATCATCAGTGGAATTCAAAGCCAGAATTCGTTGTGTGCACGCATCGCGTTGTTAGGTAGGATTTTTTTGTTTATTAGGGTACCTCACTTGTATGTTTAACTAATATTTGCTTGGAACATTTCGATTTATGAAAAGGATATTACATAATCATTCTGCACTCATAACTATTGTTAATAGAAATAAAATAGTTAAATAAGAATAAGACAATAAAAAGATAAACAAACAAATACTATACACGTATATTATTAATTAAAACGATCATTATGAAACTAGGTGCCATGAAGACTATTAACGAGAAATTAAATATTATTCATATTCCAGTTATGCTGACGTGGCCAAGAGCACAAAACTGGAGAAGAGAGAGGCGGAGGTGATTACCGAGGCTGCTGTTGAAGCTGCTGCTGAGGCTGCTGCTGAAGCTGCTGCCGAGGCGGAGGTGAATCAAGTGGAGATGAGGAATGCGACGTCCAAGGATGCAATGGCAACATTATCTCCCACTTACATGTCTGACGCGGGAGACACCTACGTCAGTTCCTACCAACCACTATCGCAGGTGATAATACTTATTTCGATAAGGTGAAGAATCACAGCAATCATTCTCTTAAGCATCAGACGCGTCGATATGTCGAGCTTGTTGCTGAGCGGCAGGGATTCGTGTCCCTTCTGAGAGAGAGAGAGAGTAAATTTTTATGCGTTTCCGCTGATGGCGGGGCAAACGCCGGCTTGCTCACAGTACCTAGGTACAATCTAGCGTGCAAATAGCATGTTCCGGTCTGAAGGCCATAGCGGCATTCGAAATTATAGAGGTAACGAGACAACATCCAATGTCTTCTGGTGTAGAGTTAACATTTACCTTCTGGTGAATGTTTCTAATAAAACTGTCAATAAATGGCTTACAGTTCATAAAATATTATTTATGATACCCGAGACGTTTGTCACAAGGACATGTAATAGGTAGGGGACGACTTCCATATTTTATCGATATTCATATCGAGACGAATTTATTTAAAAAAATACATTTGTAACGATATTGAAAGAAAGAAGAATGAAAATGAAGGATGAATTGGAAGGTATTAATATAGATCAATGTCAAAGTCAAATTCAGATTCATCACTGGAGCAGTCCTGTAGATTAATAATTAATTCTTGATCGTATATGCTGTCACACTGAACATCACGCTCCTATCTTCGGCCTTTACGTGTACACACACTTCATGTAGTAATGTCAACATTTCGTTCGCTGTGAAAAGCAGTGCAACATTGTCTGGCAGCATAACCTAGAAAAAAAAGGTATTCGATCAAACAAATAACCTATAAATATACATACTTTGTAACCTTTTATATATTGTTTTATATAATACAAACCTTTGAATTGAGCCCTGGTTAGTTCTATAACATTGTAATGGCAATAAAATGGTAGTATATGGATGACGGTGTGGCCCATTTCCTTTGCAATATCGTCTAAAATATATTTTGGAGTTTGGGGCTTATTAATGCAATCTAAACTTAGCAATTCTTTCCTGAGCATGCTGTTGTTGACCCAAAATGATGGCGCCTGCTTGTTCGCTGCATGCGAAAGCAGTAGGTAATGCCAGACTAAAAAAAATACGAATCTATTTGGAAAACATTATATTTAATAATTTATACATTTTATAATAATGAAATTTTCACACATTTATTTTATCGATATTCGCCTATTAGTTGATTACACATCCCTACAAGGTTGTGAAAAGCGTTTACGAAGTAAGCTAGTAGAAAAATAATAAATAATAAAATAAAATATGTAATTAAAATTACCTTTGGTTTTACTAGTATCTTTTTAATAATATGTACTTTTTTAAAAAAGTTTTTTATTAATATTTAACTTGAACTTTTTCAACAAGAAATTTATTGCAGCCGTCTTTAAAACAAAGTCTCTAACGTCTCAGGTATCAAGCTATATTTTATGAACTATTATAGTACAAATCCATAATAGGCAGCACTTTCTTTTCAGCCCTACATTATGAGATGGTTGGACAAGTCCTTGTTTTGTTCATTTATTGATTATGTTAGGAGAACAATGGCTTATTAAAAGAACAACAGCTTTTGAGGGACATACGCTATCAACTAATTCTCACGGCCATTAATATTTTCACCCTCTCTTTGTATGAAGAAGGCTCTGAGTCCTTGCTGAACATTAAGAGAAATGTTTTTTAATTGTAGTCTGTTTATTTTGTTTATACACGTTGCCGTTTCGCAGCCTGCGTCCGTGAAGTCGGCGTCGGCGGGAAGCACGAGCGGCACGGTGACCACGGCCGCCTCCTGGCCGTGCACCTCGCAGGTCCGATATGCGGCTGGCTCGGACACCGCCTCCGTTTCCGGCGACTCGCGCTCGTCACAGCTAAACAGCACTCACGAGGTGAGCATTTGTGTATGCCGATGGAGCGACGAAACGTGTAGGATATTCACCATGAGGTGTATCTCCTGGTAATAATTAAGTATTACATTGTATGCACAACACCAAGTTGCTCTTGTCGCCTCAAATCTAACACAAGATTGAGGAGATTCAAATTGTGACACCATAGCAAATTCTGACCGGCAAAAAATGCTCTTCAGTGGCATTCAAGATCTCCCGTACCAGTGGCTTAACCGTGCACTGTCTTGGGCTTAATTTTCACCTATCATGTGTAATTTACTTAATAATGACAGTCGTGTATTTTTTTCGATAGCTGAAATCAGAGGCGACAGCAAGAGCCTGCATGAATGGACTGTGTCATGGTAACGTAATGATGTGCCCGCAGACACATAAGGGATCGGAGCCATCACTGGTGCCGCAGCATGGCATCGGGGCGCAGTACCTCGAGCCTGCTCCTTACGTGGGGGCCGTGGGTGTCCCTGGGGTGATACCGGTCCCCCTGCCCTCGCTGCCAGTCATCGTATCCTCCGATCAGGCACAAATGCAGGTTTGTATCGCGAAGGTTGTTATTGCTTTTGTAAATCTAATTTTCTTAAATTTTTCTATAAAGTTTGTAAGTTTTTAATGTTTTTGTAAAAATATTTGATTCAATACATACCCGAATTAAAATTATGTAAAAATAAAGAAAAAATTGTTTAATTAAAACTGATAAAAAAATTACTGCGTTGTACTATGTTCACATATGTAGAGAATGAAATAATTTTTAACATTATTCACCTACGATATGTCCATTGTTGAACATGAATCCTCTAGAATACTAGATCCAGAAAAGTGTTGTTTGTCCGAATATATGCACTTGGCATTAGGATTTGTGAGGGCAGTATGCTGGTTACAGCAACAGAATGAGTTGTCCATGTTTTTTTATAGCTATTTCGTTTTAAGTCTTTCCAGTACTTTGCGGTCTATACATCTGTCTTTCTGGGTCTTTAAGCTATAAATAAAACCATTATGTTTATATAATTAAAATATCTGTCTGTCGGTACAACGCAGTTATTATAAGCGTCCATTCTCACACGGTATTTGACTTTTCACTGAAAATCACAATTTCTTTACATATATAATAATTTTTTATGTTTATATATATACATATATATTTCTATAGAAAGTACCTGATATCACAATATTTTTGATATTTTTATAGATGACCATGAATCAGTTTATCCAGACCGAAAATATTGAATAATCAAAATTCAATATCCTTTTTGTTTTTGCAGAATCACAAATTGTTTTATATTTTATTTTAGATCTGTTTCTTGTTTCGTTACCTTCAGTTCCTTTCTATTTCCCTCTTTATTTTACGCTACATATCCTTCTGATATATATATATATATATATATATATATTTATATATATATATATGTATATATATATATATATATCTATATATATATATTGATACGAAACATTTTTATACATACATATTCTTGGGATTTAATAGCATAAAACTTTTAACGATATAGTCGGATAGATCCTTCTGTTTATAATTTAATAAAAAAAAATAATATATCTCTATTAAAGTCTCATTAATCAAAAAAAAGGAGTTTCTTATATTTTTAGCTATACACATATTAAAAATTTGTAATCATTAACCGATTATTAATTTAATTAACGGAAATTACTCTAAATCTTAGAATCGACAAAATAAACGATTTCAATCTTCAATCTTATGCTCCTATATATTTTTTTATATTTTATTATATACTTTCTTTAATAATTTATTTTAAAAGTACCCACACAATTATTATTTTGCGATTAGCTTTTTATGACCATTGACTACTTGTTGCCTTCGATTTAATTTGCTGGTCACACCATGCGCGTACACATTCACACGCCAAAAAAAAGTCAAATATTGTGCCCGGTGTGGTGGAGCGTTGTGATGCGAGTTGGCGACGGCGGCAGGAGCAGTTGCAGCGTAAGCACGAGGAACTGCAGCAGATGATCGTCCGCCAACAAGAGGAGCTGCGCCAGGTGAAGGAGCAACTCCTCTTAGCGCGGCTCGGGATGCTACAGCCGCTCATCAACGTAAGTGTCGCATTAGCTGTAGAACCTCCTTTACGTGTGTGTCATGTGAACAGGGCTCTGAAAACCTGAAGTCCATAGTCATTCAGTATATTTATAATAACATATTAACTCTTTAACACTTGTTATAAAATAAAAACAAGTTTTTTTGACTAATTTAAAATTTAATCTGGGTACTACACCCGTTCGACGGCATCAAGTATTAACTGAAAAGAAGTAAACTTCAGTTCAACCATTGGGAACAAGGATATAGGATTTTGGATTACCATGTTTGTGTATGTGAAATGTTTAAATGACAAGAAACACACATCCCTTTCTTTCACTAAAAGAATAATACAGTAATCCCCTTTATAACACGGTACTCTTATAACACGTTTTCATATTACACTACTTCCATCCCCCCGTGTAACACGGGCGTTCCCCCATTGTATTTCTTTACTTAAAATTTATAATGATTTGTACATTTATAATTAGTTCATAATTACTAGTTAATTGAAATCAATAGTTTTTTTTTTGGTTCATATGCATAATTTTTTTTATTGAAAATGTTCTTAGTTTAGTTTGATTTTAATACAACGTAGATATTTCTTAATATTCAATTTAACCTCCTTAAGGAGAAAAGTTAAACGTGGATATTTTATACGTAACGCGTTATATGGGAATACTCGTACAACGCGTTCTCCTATAACGCCGAAGCAATTTACCGTGTTATAGGGGGGATTGCTGTATTTTTAAATGCATTCTTCATTATTCAGTAGATGATTTATTATATAAAAGTTTTAAATAGTTCCCATATTGGTTAACATAACACTGTTAAGGGGTTAATAGATAAAGTAAAATTACACGATTCTAATATTACTTAGGGGATGTTAGTACATAAATAATGTCAGTGTTTTTGACAGTGTCTTTAAATGCCTTTTACTACCTCCTTGTAAAAGAGGGCCCTTACCAGCAGTGGGATCAATTTAATTTACGACTTACATAATAAATTAATTTCCATAAATATAGATAATAATGATAAATAAATTTTATTTCGGTTTTTAGGTCCATAATATTAGTAACAGGGTAGTAATTTCATAATCAAAATATCAAGTTAATTTTACTTAGTAAATAGTTGTACAGTAGACGTTCACCGCACACATCTCTCTAAAAGAGTTAAACCGGTTTTTTTTGTTCCCTTGCGTGTTTTGGGTCAGGGCCTTTTTTATACAATTCATTTACCATCTTACATATATATATATATACTTTCTATTCTTCATAATGCATTTCATTTCCTTCTGCCATACCTCTCGCAAATAAGTGAAGACAGTCGCCTCGTCGAACCTGGAACAGATCATTAAGAATTCGGTTGGAACAAGCTTGGACCCTGCAAGCATCTGGACCATCTATCGAGGCAGTCATTTGTGTGTGCTTGGGCGAACATGCCCGATGCGCTGCACTGCCGGGATAGACACTTCAAAATCCTAAAGCCTTATTGGCTACGCCACAGGAGGAAAAGGTTGTGCCACAATAACATCTCGGATAGTTGCTCCAGTGACAGAGTAATTGATGAGCAAAAGGTTAGCGTGGTGCGGGCATGTTGTGCGGAGGGATGAAGGACAGATAACAAAGAAAGTAATGAGAATGAACGTGGATGTTTATAAGGCTATGTTTATGAGGAAGACCGAAGGAAGTGTGGACGGGATTGTGTGAAAGATGACATGCGTAGGAAGAGCGTGAATTCAGATATGACGGCTGATAGAGAGATATAGAAGAGAAGTACATACTGTGCCGACACCATATAGCTGGGAAAAAGGCAGGACGAAGAATATTGTGGAAGAAAAGGTTCCTTTTTTTTACTGTCCTGCCCTTATGATGTTTCAATCGTGTAATTTCGCTTCAATATCGCACATGAAATTTAATTTCGCTAATTTTCAATATACAATTAGTGAAGGCTTTTCATTCGCATTAAACCCTTGTATTGATTTACTATTAATGTGTCATTTTCATGCATTTATTAATTTATGTTCACACAAACACTCGCATCCGGGATTCAGTAACACCGCTTGGAATATATATCTGTATGGCTCGCAGTTAGAACCTTGAATGCGGCCGGTGAGTAACGTCTTTACGTACTTATTTTTTCTTTCCACCATCCTCTACACTGAGTCGATCGAAGTGATCGCACTGACATTTTAATTAAAATATCCTAATCCACATATCCTCGATGGCCTGCTCCAAACCGTTGTATGATTTGCTTCATCCGATAAGAACCATGCCACTCATGAGTTTTAAGTAAAAGTGCTAAACAGTATTTGCAATTGTGTGCCAACGTCAGTCGCCGATCAGGTGATGATCGTGGCTGTTACCTGCTTCGATATGTAGACTCACAAGTTTCGTTCACACCATAACAACTTGGAGACAATTGTTCATTTATTCCGTATCAGGTTTATGTCATTAGGCGGGTCTGAGAACCGGAACCGTTTGCCGAGACCACAGCCTTTTCGCAGAAATTCACTTTTTCCTGTAATTTTTTTAATTCTATCTATTAGTGTTTTTTTTTGGAGTGAATTAATCTTATTATTACTATTTATAAAATCTCTTTAGTCACACTGTCATTTCTAATGTATATTATAATCAAAAAACACCTCTTTCCATGTTAGTGATTGTACATCTGGGACTGGGGTGCTCTCTTTCACAAAGGAAGAGACAAGGATAAATGATCCATTACTTAATATTTATCGAAATTTGATCTTCTTGATATAATATATTAATTTGAGATCAATTGTTTTTTTTTATCACCTCTTACACAATGAAAAGTTAAAACATAGCTTCATTAACATTGCTTTTTAACTGTGTCACCGACAATAATATCCCATGCTTAACTAATTAAAGTATATAATAGTACCGTTATATTTACTGCCATCTTTTACCATGTACAGTCCAAGCCAAGACCACCGCATCTAAACCTTCCATCAAGCATCACTCTGCGACCGTTCCGTTTTGAGCTCATCATGGTCATAAAAATTACTGTGATTACGAGATATACCATCTTATGTCGGAAAGCTGTGAAATGGTGTTGTGTAAAAATACTTTTTTGTTATCCCGACGGAAATCTAGAGAGATACTTTGCTTTTGGGGGTAGACAAGGTTATTTGAGATTTCTACCCACTAAAACCCCCCTCGGTGTTCTCCGTCAGTGTATTAGGAGGGGCTCGGGGATCTCTTAAGAAACGCATTGATGCCCCCTGCACTTTGGATAAAACATCTCACGGAAAGGCAAAGCTCTCCTTAGTACCCCTTCTGCGCTGCGGCAAATACAAAACCACCATGAATTTGCCGTCCTCCTAAGGCTCGCTTATTGAGCTTTGAGGGCCCTCACTCTTAGAGCTCACGAACCCAAGGGACCTTTTAGTCGCCTTGTACGACAGGCAGGGAATACCTTAGTCCTATTTTTAATAGCCCTAGACTACTGGGCCCGTGTACACATCCTAACGCTTCATTGCGATGCACGTTTACTGCGTGGTGAATTAACCGGTAGCTTTAACCTTTCGTTGCATATTAAAACAATAATGACACATTCCAGGTACCGAACCCGTACGTAACCGCTGAGGAGATACAGCAGAACCAACGTATGCCGGCGCAGATCACATACGACGCTGGTCAGGCGCGAGCGATTCCCGGCTACCCGCAACAGCATCCGCCGCCGCCGCCCGATCGTCATCCCCATATGCCGCAGTAGATGCAAAACTGTACTCAGTACGTAAACGACGTTTCGGTAGAAACGGTATTCATGTATTGAACGGGGGTATAACGCTGGGGTTGTTTATGGATCTCTTCTTAGTGGTACTTTCTCAACGGCCGCCCTAACTGTGAGGCGGACCGTTGCTTTATACGTATAGACACTTAATTATCGGTGTTAGATTTTCACTCATAGCAATTAACACACTACTGTTCAATTATAAAGTATTATAATTAGAGAAGTCATGTTACAATATTAGCCGTCTTCTCGTGTGATGACTGTCTGGTCGTCTACCGCCTACTAATCATCTCTCACTCCTCACACACACACACACACACACACACACACACACACACACACACACAAACACACACACACAGACATACACACATATATATATATAAAAAGTATTACTATAATTGATATTATATATCTATACGAAATCCCTGTGTTTCATATCCTGGTAGTATTGTTATAAGTAAATTTTAAGCGGAACTCACCACTGATAGTAGAAGTCATTCTTCCACACGGTGAGAGGTTAAGGCCGTTCATCCACCATGCTGGACAAGTTCTCTACTTGACTACATTATTGATTAGGTAAAAGTTACGGCATTGATAACGTTGTCTTCCTTAAGCTTTATTAATTATTTTTATATGCCCACCATCAATGTCTATATAATTTTTCTAAATCTCCATCACTGGGGCGCTGATGGTCCACATTCGGAAATCATTATTCGCCGAATTGCTCTTATTGTATTTGTCTTGATATAAAATTGTATCCAATTTGGAAATGTGATTATCCGATTTCTATATCACAGTCCCCCCCATAGTTGCTGGACCACCATGCCTCGTTTGCTCTCTACATGGTAGACTTCACACCATACCACCGGTTCTATTCTTATTCCCCGGGTCCATTGTGTCAATAGTAAGTTTTGTATGTTGACATATTTCAAGTGAAAGCAGAAAACAAGTATGATCTGAATGTATCCATAAAGGTGTGCACCGTCTGGTCTCCTCCGAGACCTGGTCTCATCCGAGCCTCGTGCAACATTAACAAACTTCAGGTTTCACCGCGACTGAGTATATCACTGAATAATGCTTTATGTCCTAATATAGCGATGCAAAGGAACGGGGTCGATAAGGCCTTGCAAAATTCGTAATCTTAATTTTTTTTTTGTAAATAATTTTTAATTTTCGATAATGTATGTTTTACTTTACATTGTTATCAATAATATATATATTTTTTAATGTTATAACAAATTTAATCATTCTTTTTTTATTATTTACTATATTATGATGACTGTATTTTAATGTTTCTATTATCAATACTATTAAAAATGGTCATTATCATGCATACGTTAAAGTAGCTTTAAATAATATTATATATATATATATATATATATATTATTGATTTTATTTGCATTTGTATTTAATGTTAAGATTTTTAACTTTAACGTTGTGGTTTAAGTATACATGTTAAGTGGACAGTTTTAATATTAAGTTTTATTGTAATTAAGATATTATAATTTTTTTTTTTATGTCGCGGATGGAAAATTATTGATGCTGTATACTATGTACGTGTCTTCAAAGATTTTACGATAAATAAAAAAAACAATGTTATGCGATGGTGTAAGGTGCGCGAGGTTAAGCCAAAGACATTTCGCATGTGTTATACATAACTATTAATTGATCGTAAAGCTAACTGTTAAATATATACATTGGTGGATGATAACATCCGGTATAGAAAAAAAGCTTCAATAACACTTCTTTTTTCTTTGTTATTTGCTATTTTTTTTATATACAAAGTTCAGCTATGTTTAGTAGCGAAGTAGCCGCAAGCAAACAAACGCACATGTACGTATCATACAACACTCCTCCACATAGGGGTTGGACGTTAATAAACAAGACGACGTTTATCTTAAGTATTTCCGCGTATCCTTTACCACCTTGCTTTAGTGTACTGGTACAACACCAAGTCTATTTCATTCATCAGATGCATATAAGCAATCCCCGGTGTTGGTCTTATCTTGTCTTCCCTTCAACAATCTCTTTCTCTCCCTGTTCTCGATGTTTAATATAATGCTAATAAAGTATTTAGTTGTTAAGTATTACCACGATGGTCACCGTTCCAACTAGTCAAAAAAAAAAAAAATTTCTCACCATATTTGTATCTACTTTGATGATAATATTTGGACTATTTATATATTATTTACTATCGTCATCTATATGCCGATTGTTGAAGGTCACAGGAAGCTGCTGGATGGCAGCGCAAGACCAATCGATGTGAAGGTCTTCGGTGGAGGCCTGTGGCCAGCAGTGGACGCCTCTCAGCTGATGACGATGATATAATTTGTCCTTGTATTTCATTTTGCAGCGACCGTTATTTTTTTATGTGAAAACATTTACCTAATACTATATTTTTTTCTATAAATCTTTTCTTCTGTTATTATCATCAGCCGATATATGTCCACTGCCAACAGTGCCAACAGTGTATGTCCAAACATAGTCTTCCCCTTAAGATCCTCACATCAATCGGGTGGGGATTCATATGGGGCTTTAGGACATTTCCCACCACGGCGGCCCAGTGCGGGTTGGCGGAAGCCAGAGCCTCGTTTGTCGATTAGCAGGGTGCACCACGAGCAGCTTATGGTGGTCCCGTGAGCTGTTGTGCGGGAACCCCTACACCCATCTTTTTCTGTTTAACCATTTATTAATTGTTGTTACGTTCGCACTGTTGGCACTGGTGCACATGTCCCACGAGGAGGGAGTCAAGTCCATAATCTATCATGTTCGTCGAGAGATTCGTAGACGTCACATGTGAGCGAAAGCTCTTGGGACATATCAGTTTCTCCTCATCTATTTTTGTCACCGGAAGCTGAAGCTAAGATTTTAAGTTTTCTATCATAATTATTAGAAATGTTCACAATTGAAACTATCGGAGTACAATCAGCGTTAAATACTGTTCAGTGGCTGTGGTCTTTTTTTTAACCTACGATGATTTTTATCGCTGTTAGCTGAAGATCCTTAAATACTCCATGGCTTTGTGTGATGCTGGCCCTTCTTCCTTAAAACTAGCGATGTATACGATTGTTCATTAAATTAACACGTTCTACAAATCGATCATTCGGTTTATAAATCCCCTTACACCATCTTCAATTTTAAAGTAATATCACTCTTGAACACCCTTGAACGACCCACCCCCTGATTCCTGATGATTCGGCAAGTGTTAGAGAACTTCCAAAAATTATCTTAAATCTATAAATGATTTACAATGACTGCGTGTGAGGTTCAGGGTTGTGAATGTTTTATTTAACGATGCTATTATTTATATATACATACACATATATATATATATATATATTATAATTAAAATATTATATCTGTTAATAACTAAGCACTATATATGTTTAGATATTGTGAAGGTTTAGTATGTTGATGTGAAAATTAACTCTGTAAGTTGCTCCGTAACAAAATGTTACATTCATAATATTGATGTGAAACTGTATATCTTAAAATCTCTCAATGTATATTCGCTCCATTAACCAAAGCTTGAAACATATATATATATGTACATGTGTTTAATGATATAATAAAAATATTTCTCATACAACGCACACGCACTACGCTATATTATATCAGTGTATGTAGTGTATATATCCTTTATAAATCATAACCATTATGTAACTGTAATATATATATATATATCTCTGTAAATGTTTACAGCTTATATATTACTTTATTCTACTTGTGACGTTCAAGTATGTCCATTCATTTATTATCAGCCTACCCCAATGATTTCCGACGAATGCGATCCTTAGATACTTGCATCCTTCATACCGCCCTGATGATGTCGTGTGTACATCTGGAGGGAGGGCGTCCTACACTTTTGCGGATGTATGTATATATATATATATAGGTAACCTTGCTGTACTGTATCTGTTTAGTGACAGTTCTATGGTCTAATAAAGATACGTATTAAAGAAATGATATCTTGCTAAAAAGCTATATATATATATATATATATATATATATGTATATATATATATCTCGAACTCTTCAACTAGGCGAGTGCACCAATTTTAGCTGAACCCGAAATTAATTTTTATTTAATGCAAACTGTATTATTTCTCTCGTAATATTGGAGAGAAAAAAAAATTATTATCGAATTGTGAAAATGTGATGGAAATGATAGTATAAAATGCCAGGTATTAATAGTTTCTTAAACTTAATGATTCCTTTACCAAATCGATTAAATCGGAATCGAGAGGAATAGGAAACAAATTTTAAGATAAACATCCAATCCGTGGTGGGTACACTTACAGATGTGGAGTCAATTATTGGACCACACGGGTTTGGGAGTCGATACGATGTTAACTAAAAGAGATCGATTTCATCATGACGGACGAAAGGTTATATTTAGAGATGTCACTGTGATCAAATGTTCAATATTGGCGGCGATCACCGATTTTTCCGTGACACTCTGAATATAGACTAAGATTGAAAGATTTGGACTGTTGAATTCTTAGCTTCAGCCAAACCTGCTCCATACCGTAAGTGGTTACCAACGCATCCAACTGCAATTCAAAAATTGATTCAACTCGCCGAAATCTACCTTGGATATCGGCGGGAACCTCGCAGTTAACATCTTACGAGAGGAGGAAGCTAGGCTTTGTGGTAGGCAAACTCGATCGAAAGTCCAAGGTTTTCCAAAGAGACCCGGAACTTGATGAACGTAAGACGACAGAAAACACCTTCTAGGGAGAGCTATAGACCTCGACATCCCCGCTTAAGTACGATAAGAAGTACACCACCTCGTATTTATCGTTTATCCCGGGCTCGCTAAGTGGACAATGAGGGTCCCCACCTTCAAAGCCCACGAACCCGAAAACCCGACAGTCTAACCAGTTTGGCCTTGGCCCTATTTTTAATGAGAATTCAGGGCGAAGTGCGCCGGGACCTTGAAAGCACACGAAATTCAAGATGCCATAGAGCAGAACAGAGGTCCAAGCTTCTGTCCAAAGTGTTTGGAGTCCGAGCATAAAACCTTGGCAGAAGCTGCCAATTAAATCTCGACGAAACTGATGATGGCAAAACTATCTTCAATCAAACTATATTAAACGCGCTGGTATTGCCCACTGAAAATTCATCATCATTATAGGTACAGTGGCAACACTGACGGAACTAAACCGTCTAGTGATTGACAATTCGTAAAACCCGTTGCGCAGTCACCTCGACCCATCGCCGTCTATTTATTTCACCTAGCTTTACGTGTTAAGTAAATTAAACATACATTCGATATTATAATACTGTAATTCACTATTCACTTTTCTGAACAATTATAAAACCTTAACAAATGTATTCGTATAAAAAAAAAAATATTGTTTCACTTAAGATTGAATGGCACGTGTATATGTTATTTGATGGTAATGAATAAAAATTATTCACATTAACGATTGTTGTTGTTGTTGTTGTTTGTTTTTCTTCACGCCCTTCCGATATCGTGGCAACACCAGAGTAGACATTTGAACTTAAGGTATACCGGTTACGCCATATGCTGCCCCTTGCACATTCGCCAGTAGAAGCCTTTCATGTTGATGAGCTCCGTATGGGAGCCGCGCTCTATGATCTTACCTGGAAATGTAATCATTTTTTTTTATTATTATCCAATTGAGCACCGGATGAGTGGGACGATCACCTGATGACGCTCTTGCCCATAAAGAGGCGTTAGTTGGGATGTTATATGCGGTACCACATTGTGCTCGTCTTTAGACATAGGATGTTTAATCTCGTTACCCCAGCAACTTCATTATCTACATCGCCCTTATTGATAACTGTATTTCAGGAACCAGTTCCCGTTACAATGTAGTCGCTGAAAATATTATTTAAGATGAAAGATGTTTGGTAGAAGATATTGGGGAAGGCCTATATTCGGCAGTGGATAACCGAAGACTGATGAACGATGATGATGATGATGAAAGAAATTCATATATGAAGTATTCTTTATCTTTAAAGGTAAATAAATATAAGGAAGATTTTTTTGTTTCACGAAGCGACGAGACGAGCAGGACGTTCACCTGGTAATAGAAGTAAGCGGTCCGCCTGCTCGTAACAATGTGGCGCTGGTTAGGAGCAAGCACTGCACCACATTGCGCTCGTTGTCTTGAGACGTTACATGTTGTCTCGTTACTCCAATAATTTCACTGGCTACAACACCCTTCAAATCGGAACACAGTAATGTTTGTCGGCTGCAATAGGCGCTGCGGTGGTACTTTGATCTACCTAGTCTCTAGCAACACAGACCATCTTCGTCGGTATCACTGTTGACAGAGTGGTCGTGGTCATCACTTTAGAGGTTGGTCGCAAGCTTGACAGGACGTCGCCATTTCTCTCAATTGCTACAGAGACCTACTACTAGTGAACTCCATGTTCAAATTCAGACTTACCTTTGTCCAACACACAGATCAGGTCAGAATCTTTTACAGTGGACAGCCGATGGGCAATTGTTATACACGTACGCCCCTTTGCCGCTTTCTCCAGAGCTTCACTCACAGCCTGGAGAAAAACATATATTGATTTGATTAAAATTTTTTTTTTACATACTACATATATATATATATATATTACTAAGTCACACAAATGGCAATGGAGATGGCTATGCTCGGAGTTTCTCAGGAATGTGGAAATACTTACAAGAACTAAGATAGCCCTAAGGAATGCTAGATTTAAGTGGCAATGGGCAGAGCATATTGCTGGAAGGACTAACGGCCGATGGGGCAGTAAGGTCCTCGAGTGGCGTCCGCCTACCGGTAGACGTAGCGTTGGGAGGCCTCTCACAAGGTGGACCGATGATCTGGTAAGAGTCACGGGAACCCACTGGATACGAGCAACGCTATAGATGTAACGGACCTCAATTATAACCATTGCGGTGCATGGTAAATGATGTTATTGGAGGATTGTGATTAGATGGATGGGAAACACCTCATGTCATGCAGGAATTGGAACTGGAGACCATTGCTTTACAAGTTGGCTGGGTGTGGTTAGCTTGAAGTTTGCTTGGTACCTTCTCGCTGTTAGCATCTAACGCTGATGTCGCCTCGTCTAAGAGCAAGAGCCGCGGCGACCTTATCAGCGCCCTCGCGATGCAAACGCGCTGCTTCTGCCCACCGGACAACTGGGCACCGCTCGAACCCAGGTTGGTATCGTAGCCCTGGAAGGTACAATGGTAATATAGTCCATTGCATTAGGGAAAAGATTCTACTATACCTTCGTCGCTCTATCTTCCATTTAGATGGAACAACTAAACAACTTTGGAATTAAATGAAACTTTCTGATGACGGATGCTGTCAACTTGAGTGTAACCACGGCGCTCAATCCTGCCGAAGTTCAGTATTTAGTAATCATTACTGTGATCCGGTTTGAATAGCGTTATAGCTTGTATTATAATAACTGTGACATATACATAACCAAGATTTTAAGTACCTTTTTAATCTCATGAGATGCTGTGTGTACATTTTAAATGTAACTTTATTGTTATGGGCAGACGCACCATTGATCAGCATCTCAACGTCGTGATCTTGTAGTCGTTTAATTATATAAAAAAAAAGCAATGTGGTATATCACCTTAGGAAGAGATACGATGAAGCTGTGTATGTTGGCCGCTTTGGCGGCGGAGATTATCTCGTGCATGGAGACCTTGCGGTTGTTGTCGCCGTATGCTATGTTCTCGGCCAAGGTCCGGTCGAACAGCACCGGCTCCTGCTGCACCACGCCCAGCTGCCGCCGCAGTCGGGGCAGCGTCAGAGCCGCGCGAATGTCGCGGTTGTCCAGCTCCTACATTATACGACCTTCATATAATCATTTCTTTACTTTAGCTGAACGACTTCGTTCTGGCAACTTTACGTATGAAACTACCAACCATTATCGCCATGAGAATGAGCTATTAGCTACACAGATTACCTACTAATAGATTTTTTTTTTTATGAAGGAACACATGTACCTGGTAATGTTTATAGTCCTAGGTCTAATACAATTATCAATATCACACGATACATACAATCTATGATGCATTTATATTACAACTACGTGTAAATGTACCGCAAAGTAGTTTTTTTTTATTATTATTACAGATTACTATCAATAGCTTGTTTAAAATATTAATAAAAGTTTACAGTATTTTAATTTTTCTTATATGTTGATCAAACTGCATATATGTTAGCTAAAAACTGTCCTTAATTAAATCTTTATAGGAGTAATGATCATCACCTTCATCATCGATGTTCTCTTATAACCACCGTACATGTATAGGCTTGATCTCAGTAGACTTGATATATGACTCCAACTTTGCCATATCTCTAATATTTTAATAATCATCATCAGCTCATAGAGGTCCACTCCTAGACATAGGTTTCCTTCAAAGATCTTCACATCGGTATCGCGAGGGAAATATTAAAATATACCCTGCTTCTGGGGAGAAGACAAAGTTATGTGGGGCTTCTACCCACTAAAACCTTTTTTGGTGGTCTCCGTCAGTGCATTAGCAGGGACTCCGGGATCTCCTAGGAAACGCACCAGTGCCCCCTCGCACTCTGGCAATGTCCAATGGAAACGCAAAGCCCTCCTTAGCACCCACGCTGTGCTACGGCAAATACAAGACCACCATGCATTTGCCGTCCTCCTATGACTCGCTTATTGAACTCTGAGGACCCTCACCTTCAACGCCCACGAACCCGAGGAGTCTTTCAGTCGCTTTATACGAATAATTTAGTGCTATTCTTAATAGCCTGAGGCCATAGAGCTGACATCGCCGGCCCTGCACTGCCCGTATTGTCGGACACAACGAGCCACCGTTTGTAGGGGTTCTAATGGTGGGGTTTGGGCCGTTTCCCATTACGCTGACCCAATGCGGGTTGGTGGGATAAAAGCAGTGCAAACTTTAAATACTTAATAAATAATAAATGCGGTCTGTTTTGAGTAAGTCATGTTAATACTCTCAACCACTTAAATAACATAAGGCAAATATTTAAGTACTGATAAAATTCAGTAAAGCAAACACTAAAAAGTTTAAAAACTAAACCCTCAGGGGTCTAATCAAAGATGAAATTTAATTTTTTTTATTGACGAAGCGATGAGATGAGCAAGACGTTATCTGTCAAGTGATACGCCTCCAACAATGTTGCGCTAGTTGGATGATATACACAGCATCACATTAGGCTCGTCCATTGAGACATAAGATGTCAAGTCTCGTTACCCCAGTGTAATTTCATTAGCTACAGCGCCCTTCAAACCGTAACACAGCAATGTTTGTATAATACTGTATGGCGGTAGAAATAGGCGCTGCGGTGGTACCCACCTAGACGGTCTCAGGCAACAGAGACCTACCACCAGTGCATATGTCACCATTAAATTATAAATCCTAATTAAGAGCAACTGGGACTGCCAGGTTGAGGTTTGTAGGGTTTATTTTTCACTCTTATCTCCCTCTCCCTCAGGCGACGTTCTCTTTCGAACTCTTTCATCCTTAAGACGTAGTCGGCATGCTCGCAGTTCAGGTAGGTGTGCTTCTCGTGAGCGCATGACAGAACGAACGGGAAGTATTTGTATCGGCATATGTGGTAATCGAGTAGATAGTGGGCGCAGTAGTCGCGATACTGGGGTGGTATTTTGGCTGAGATCAGGGTTTCCTCCTTGGCTATCATCTCGCGTTTGGCCCGCTTGAACTTGAAACCGGCGTTGCTGTTGAATGTCGGCTTGTCATCCATATTCAGGTCGAGGTGGCGCGTCTTGTACGTCCCCATTATCTGACCCATTGTCGGGCTTTTCCAATAGTACAGGCGTAACGTAAACTTTATATGCCTATAGAAATTATTAATTCGGGAAATGTGACGTTAACTTTCTGACAGATTTGACTGGTTTTTTTTTTGTAAATACCATAAACAATATATGACATGCAAATGTGTTCTTTTTTTATTTATGGTCTAGCGCATTGGAAAATAGTTAACGCCCTGTACTGTTAGTGTTTATAAGATTAGATATAGACCAAAATTTATATCGACTTTTTTGGTGGTCGGTCCTTGTAGCCGGAGATCGTTTAGGTTGGGACAAACAGTAGTGGATCAAAAATTTATGTGTTCCGGTTTGAAAGGTGCTATAGGTATTGAAATTGCTCGGGTAACGTTACTTAACATCCTATGTCTTAACGCTGCGAGTAAATTGTTGTGCTGTGTATAATATCCTAACTAGCGCCACGTTGTTATGGACAGGTGGTACTTATCATCAGGTGAACGTATTGCTGATCTCATCGTTAGAATAAAAAATATAAGAGATTAGATTATAATTTGAGGAATCGTTCGTGTCTGTTTGTTTTACAGACTGTTACGGATGATGGGACGCTGGGTCCATGGACCAGGACTCAATCGCCTAAAAATGTGCTCAAATCGAATAACCCGATGATTGCATGATCTTGAACATCTTTAGATGTATACTTTTGTTATAAGAAAGAATGTTCCAACGTTTAACTTATGAGCTTCATAAAGCTTTAAAATGCTTCTAATCAACACCACCCAATGATGGTTTCCTCGCGACGTTTCCTCTCACCGTTCTAATCAGATCACGTCCGCGCGTCTACTTCTCACAAACGATAAAAAAAAGCCTGACTCACAATGTTACCAGAGTCTGGATCGTAGAAGCGCTGCATCAGTTGTAATACAGTTGACTTGCCGCAACCTGATGCACCGACCAGCGCCACCGTCTTGCCGGCGTCCACCTTCAGGTCTATACCCCTCAATATCCTCTGGTGCGGTCGCGTAGGGTAACTGAATTCCACTTCCTTTATGCTGAAGTTGCCCGTTGCGTTCTGAAACAAAAACGTTATATTCTCAATGACATTTCATTCCTTCTGTTTCCATCTGTGCATCTTCATACCGGAGACCTGGTTAAATTATGGGACAAGGTTCTTTTCGTTCACACTTAATCAAAAATCATCATAAATAACAAGGCATGGCTGGACGTCATCAAGGAGAGGACCAAGATCAAGAGCGTCGCTCAATGGGATGGATTTGCAGAACTGGTGTTCAATCTTCATAAGTTGGAAGGCATAGGAAGAAGAAAAATAATCATTCTTTAAGTTTGTTAATAATTAAACAGATGATATTTATTTTACCATCACCATCAGCCGATAGACGTCCACATAGGCCGCCCCTAAAGATTCCCACATCGATTGGTCCTGTGTCGCCCGCATCACCGAGCTCCAGGGGCCGACGTTTGTAGGGTTTCATATGAGGGGATTTGGGCCACTTGCCCCCACGCTGGCCCATTGCTGATTGGTTGGGGGCTAGAGCCTCGTTTGTTGATTAGCAGGTGTGTTGCACCGCGAGCTGGTGAGGTTGCCTTGGCAACACTGGAGTGAGCTGTTCTGCGGGACCTCTTACACCTCTATTTATATATTATAAGAATAATATTATATCTTACCCAATCTCTTCTGTCCTTTAAGCCATCTTCGGTCTTGATCTGAGGCTCTCGGTGTATAATAGACAGTATCCTCGCTCCGCAGGATTTGGCTGAATTGAAGCTTGGCGCGTACACCAACGACTGTCCTAACATGTACGCTCCATACATTAGAGCTTCGTTCACCCTGAAAATATACATTCAAACAATAATTGTACTAAAGTTAAATATTAATAACACTTTCATTCCACACCAGCGGTTCAGGAGGTACAGGTACGGTCGGACTTACAGGAGTACAATTTTATATTCCAGACCCTCGTAAGCGACGAGGACAGCACCGTAGACGGTGGCGCTGCAGTATGACATGAAGGGTACGTATATACCCAATCCCAACACCAGTCCACGCCACCTGGTCTTCTTCGAGACGGCAGCGCAGGCATCCGTCAGCGCTTCCTCGAATCTACTTAAAAACGTTTTCTCCACTCCTAAAATGTAAAGTAGATTATTTAGTGAGTCTAATGAACAAATGTTGATTTATCACATTTTAGCGGTAGAACTGGTGAACGGCGGTGGTATCCTTAGACGGTTACAGTCTTGGTAGATACAATTGCAGGACCAATTGCTGCCACCAATAATTTGTATTCAAGTAATACTGAGTGACGCTGCGGAAAATAAAAAGAAAAACTGCGATAATAATAACCTAAACTTTGTACTGTCTTGATGCTGACGACAGCTTCCGTCGCGATGGCGGTCGCCGACTCCATGGCATTGCGCTCGTCCGTTTGTGACTGCTGTGAGATGATTCCCTCTAGCCAGATACTCCCCACCATCTGCAAATTAAATAGCCATGTTTCATATCCATACCCACTGCTCACCGTTGGCCTTAATTGCTGGTTTTACCAAGAAAGAAAGATCATCAAAATCTCTGCGTCAAAACGCATCTTATGCGTAAGACATATGTTATCGTCGGTTAAAGAAAGAGCTGCTTACAAGAGGCAAGAAAGCGGTGCCAACGAGGGTCAGCTTCCAGTTGTAGCAGATGGCCATGATGAAACCGACCACCACAGAGCTGGTACCCTGGAGGATGAGGCCGATTCTCAAACCGGTTGCGCCCTGGACCTCAGCGGTGTCGCCGCTTAATCTAGCGCACATCGCACCCACTGTGTTGCTCTCCTTGTCGAAGAAACCAATTTCCTGCGAGATAAAGTTTTAAGCTATTTATTTTTATTATTTATTACATATGTGTGATGTGGACTACAGTGGATGTTTAAAGGCTGATGATGGATATCTATGAACCCACTGCGCTGTTTGTTTGAGTGGCATTATCTTGAAGTCTCTGTGGAGAATTGGACACGCAGTCGGTATGAAGAATAAAAAAAAACCACTTAGACCTTTCACATATGTCATAGTACATTGACTCAATCACATAACACAGATGGAGCTAAAAAGTCATACCTGTCTCAAAATAGCTGAAAAGTATTGGTATCTAAGTCTAGTGGTCATCTTTAAGCCAGCGTGAGTGAACGTAGCGCTCTGGAGGAACATGGAGACACCGGCCACGGCTGCAACCACGACGAACATGCCCGAGTAGAAGTCCGCTAGATAAATAATTTCATCGTTATCCCGTAGAATGAATATCTGTAAGGATTATTTAATTGTTTAAACATTTTTATAACAGCAATCTAAATTAACTTAACTGGTGGTGTAGGTCTCTTTTGCTGGAGATCGTCTAGGTAGGTACCACCGTCAGGATCGGACACGATCTTTAGCTGCCAGCAGCACTAGTGGCTTCGATGAAGAGCAAAATTGCATGGTCAGCATTGGTTTCATTCTGTGAAGCCGTAATGGTACAGAGAGAGGCCGCTGAACGGAATCGAGAGAGGGTTGATTCCGCTCGGAGAAAAAGACTGCAGGGCGATGGTAATGGACGCACTAGCCCATCAACCCTCTAGTGTCGGAATAGTGTAAATAGGACTAAGGTAAGCCCTGCCTGTCGTAGAAGCAGACTAAAAGGGTCTAGAAGATTCGCGGACCTTGAGGGTGGGGGCCCTTGTCGCTCAACAAGGGAACCTGTGTGGGACAGCGTATGGCTCAACGATGGTACCTAGGAGGGTTAATTCCTTCCTCGAAGACCTGTTAACACCAAAGTGTAGAGGGGCACCGTGCAAAAAGAAAGGTAGGTACCACCACAATTCCTATTGCAGCCTACCCAACAGTAGTATGCTATAGCTAGTGAAATTACTGGGGTAACGAGGATCTCCATCTTATGCAGTATATTACGCTAACTAGCGCCGTGTTGTTATGTACAGACGTGCGATCAGGTGAATGTCATGATTGATTGAATAAAAAAAAAGATGTTAAGGATCTTCGAAATAAAGCCAGATCAGTTTTGACACTTACACCGCCAGTGTAACCAAACAACAGTGCGAATACGGGGAAGCAGGCTCCTTGGACGAAGGCTGCGATTGAACCCACTACGATGTACGGCCATTCCGGTGCGTTCAGCTTCAACAGTTGCCAATCGCTCACCGGCTTCACTTCCTGTTCATTTATATAAAAAATTTAATCAAAGCTTGAAAATATCCTCATTCCTTATCTACTGCTGATATCCTTTCCCAATATCTTCCACAATGGATCTTCGCTTTTTGTATCTAATCTCTTCCGGTCTTCATTCTACGGCTCTCGATACATGTGAAATAATTTATATTTAAAGGAACCCTCAGAATAATATTTTGAAGATACGTTTAAATGGAGTTATCATGTATTTATCAAAAAAGTATCTGTTTTTAATTTCAATACTATAATTTATAGAATATGACAGACATCTCAATTCGAGTGGAGATGTGATGCTGAGTAAACGTCTCAAGTAGGGCTTTATTGTTAATAACGTTGTGATTTACTACTTCACATGTGCAATGATTTTCTCATAGCAATTTTCTCGCTTTACCTCATCGTCGTTCGCTTTCTCCTCATCAGATTCGTATTCAGCATTGTAAATGAAGTTCTGGAGGCCGGTCGACATGATTGAGCTTATGGAGCCGCGGGGTGTCATCCAATCATGGGATTCTGTGAAAGTTTAAGACAATATAAATACTATGTTTACTAACTTGATATTTGATTAAGGACAGATTCACATCTTTTCCACTAGTGGACTATTTCTATTCATCATCATCAGCCGAAAGACGTCCACTGCTAGACATAGATAAGCCTCTCCCAAAGATCTCTATATCGGTTGGTCCTGCACTGCCCGCATCAAGCGGCTTCCTGCGATCTTCGTTTGTAGGGGTTCATAAGAGGTATTTGGGTCATTTCCCACCATGCTGGCCCAATGCGGGTTTGGTGGGAGCCAGACCCTTGTTTGTTGCTTAGCAGGGTGCACCACGAGCAGGTGAGGTTGGCTTGAGTTCCATGAGTTGCTGTGTGAAACAGTATCATTAACCATTCCCAATATCCCGTCTTCTTTTTTATACCTCTTTTAATAGAGTGATGCCTGATAACTCTTCTGGTAGATCTTCTTTTCACGTCCACACTGGAAACTAAGGCAGTGTCGCCAGAATCAGCTACGCTGTCGGTCTCTTCTGGTAATGTCTCTATAACGTCAGGCTCTTTGTTCTCGTTACCAGTGGTCACCAGTTTATAGTAGAATCCTGATGATACGATCATAGAAAAAAAATTGATATAGTTCACGGTTTAAAAGTGTCTTAATAGTCCTCATGATTTTGCTAAATCTATAATAGATAATGCTACTTAGCATTTACTGCAAATACAGACTGCAAATATAGACTTTATTTCAAGTGAAATAAAGTCTATATTTGCAGTAAATAGTAATTGTATTAGATAGTCTAATACTAAAGTAAATAGTAATATAAACGTAGTAAAGTACAGTAGATAAGCTAGAACAAGTTGTTTCTGTCTAGTTAATTTATTATCAATTGTTTTCATGTCTAGACGTTGAAATTTAGATGAATGTCCTGCTCGATCTGATTAGAAAGAAAGTACTCCTTTGGCGCAGCGACCTAAACTGAATCTTGGCCTCCGACACAAGAAAGAAATTTAGATAATTATTGACCTTTAGATTTCATAAGCTCCTCGTGTGTCCCCTGTTCCACTATTGTGCCTTGGTCCATGCATATAATTCGGTCCGCATTTACAATTGTGGATAACCTGTGGATAGTGGATATTGGGGTTGAAAACATTATCAATTTTTAAATCATTAAATACATACAACAACTGTGATGAAAGAGCTGTATGTTACCTATGTGAAACCATAATGGTGGTGCGTCCGGCGCTCGCCCGATCTAGCGCGGCCTGGACCTCCCGCTCGGAGTGCGGGTCTAGAGCGGAAGTCGCCTCATCTAGCAGCAAGACGGCCGGTTCACGCAGGAGGGATCGGGCTATCGCTATCCGCTGCTTTTGTCCTCCCGACAGTGAGGCACCTCGTTCACCTATCACTGTATCATAACCCTGAAGCAATATTTATAATTTGTATTTATTATAGAAAAAAAAATTTCCGAACTTATCTTATATCTCGTCTACTATAACAAATAACATTTTTCTTAGGATTACTTTAATTTCATCATCATCATCATCAACCGATAGACGTACACTGCTGGACTTTAATTTATTTATGACTAATTTATTATTTTCTATAGGCATATTTAATATACGGCAACCACCCTCCACATTGTGGAAGGTCATGTTCAACAGCGGACATTGATAAACTTATAAAATTCATTTAAGGATGAAATTCATAATAAGATCCCACAATCTTACTAACATTGGGTAAATGGGTGATGAAATCGTGCGCGTACGCCACTTCAGCAACTCTTTGGACTTCCTCTCTTGTCGCTTCCGGTATGCCTATGGCAATGTTTTCATAAATTGTCCCGCGGAACAATACGGGCTCTTGACCGACGACCCCTGCAAATGTATCGAAACTATATAATTAGCCCTTTGTGATGTCGCTTAGCGGAAGATACTAACGCTATTAATTTTTTATATGTACTCATCATCATCATCATCATCATTATCAGCCGACAGACATCCACTGCTTGACATAAGCCTTCTCCAAAAATTTCCACATCGATAATGACCACATTTTTATATATACTATAAGTTAAATAAACAAAGACAACTTTCGGCCTCGTTACTTAATTTTTTTTTACCTAAGCTAGATCTAAGCCATCCTAGGTTAAGACTCTTCACATTCTTGCCGTCTAGTTTGACTGTTCCCAAGTGTGGGTCGTAGAGTCGCTGAAGAAGCTGCAGTATCGTGCTCTTCCCGCAGCCCGATGAGCCGACAAGGGCTAGGCATTCGCCAGCTTTAATGTGCAGCGAAAATCCCTGCAGGATCTGAGGAGTAAGACAAATATAGGTCTCAGGTATATAAAGGCTTCTAAGATAAGATCGATTCTAGGTTTTAATAATATTAGCAATCTCACCTTAACATTTGGTCTAGACGGATAGCTAAAGTGTACGTCTTCCAGTTTGATGTCGCCTATGACCCTTCTGGGTGTCAACCCGCCAGTGTCCAGGCTGTCAATGGAGGGCTCCCTGTCTAGCAGCTTGAAGATGCTGCTGGCTGCACCTTTTGCTGCTGCGAACACCTCGGCGTGGGGCACGCAGAACGTTATCGACTGGGTTGCCATGTATACGCTGAACAAGATCTGTGGATGTTAGTACTTGCTTATTAAGCGTTCAGCTCCTTCTCGATATCTCATTTTTTATTTACTTACACTGAATACGACTCCTACAAGGTACTTCCTCTCGTCAGTGGGTTTCTCCCAGTCGAGGAGGATTAGCCTTGTCCCGTAAGTGAGGCCAATTGCGTTGAGGGAATACGTTAGCACCCAGTTGAAGCCAGTGCCAATGCCGGTGTACAATCCCCTTTTTCGTCCATAACGCTCCGCGGGCTCCAACAGGCGACGGTATCTGTAAAGTTGACTTAAATTTAGTTGAACAGGTGCAATTGGTGCCAAGTTGACCATTCACCAACCACATATTTTAAGTCATCGGCTATGACAGGCCTTCCGATTTTATATATATTGGAGTAGAGCAGTGGCAGAAAGTAATGAGAATGAACGTGGATGGTTGTAAGGGTAGAGGAAGGCCGAAGATATGGAGTGCCCGCCCCACATAGCTGGGAATAGGGCAGGAGGAAGGACGAGAGTAGAGCGGTGGCATATTTATTCTCCTTCTCACAAAGAAAATGTTGCCACTCTTAATCCAGAGTTTACTCAGGTTACTTTATTTAGTCGCCTATTACGACACGATAATATTAAAGTAGATATTTTATGCGTGAGTTGAATTACTTTGCCTTAAGGAATATGTTTGACAGTTGGAGATTTAACATGTCCTCGGATTACGTCGACAGCCGTACTCTAGTTTCACCATTTACATAAAGAGTTTAAAGTGGTGATAAGTTATCAGATTGGTTATTAATGACATTATATTGTTTTTTAATTACATACTTAAGCCTCGTTTTTAAACTTTACAGAGACTGAGCGATGATCTATATATAAATAAAAACTTAGTGTTTGTTTCCTGTCAAATGTACGTCTACCTCGTTTCGTTATGATAATATGATTGTGATTTGTTTATGACTCGATTTAACATAATAATATATAACATTTATATGAGCTATGCTCGGAGTTTCTCTGCGCGATCGGATCAGAAATGTGGAGATCTGCAGAAGGACTAAGATCACCGACTTAAAAGATTCTCGAAAGATTGCTAGACTTAAGTGGCAGTGGGCAGAGCACATTGCTCGAAGGACCAACAGCCGATGGCGCAGTAAGGTCCCCGTATGACGCCCGCATACCGGTGGACGTAGTGTTGGAAGGTCTGACTATATGGTAAGAATCGGGGGAACTCACTGGATTCGAGCAACATTGGATCGATCAATGCGGAGACCTTTGGGGAGGCCTATATCCAGCAATGGACGTCTATCGGTTGATGATGATGATACTTATTATTCTATGGTATATAGTTAAATAAGGTATTAGTATTGTTATTGTTTTCACGTTATGTATTTTCTGTTATAAGAGGAATAATAAAAAAAAGAATGATATTCAACACAGAAACGCCAACGTACCGTCCGGTTTATGACTTGGGACTTAATCTTCATTAGTCGGTAAATAACACTTGAGAGAAGTGAAACCTGCTATATAATAAACTTCATTGTCAAGAGTATAAACATGGTAATATATGTATGGTAAATATTTACCAATTATTAAACAACAATGCTTTTTGAATACGGCTAAAGCGGCTAAAGTGTAATGAAATGTTCAAAGTTTAAACGGGACATCATTCTATATTGAACGTCATCATTGATGAATGAATGATTGTTATTCAACGTCTGCTGATATCATTGAGGTAGTTAAGATGATATAAAGAATATATGCATGCTTTTTTTTTATTAAGGCCAAGCGGCGAGACGTTAAGGATGTCCATCTGATGGTATACGCGTCTATAACAATGTGTTGATTGCTACCGTAAATACCACATTTCACTCATCGACTTGGGACGTACGATGTTAGATCTTGTTACCCCAGTAATTTTAATGGGTAGAGATAACTGCAATACATTATACGCGCTGTTGATTGATAACAGATACGGTCCCTATCGTGACACTTGCATAGACCATCTCCAGCATTGGACCTTATTGCTCACCGCTTGCATCACATAATAACTTTGCGCTGATGAGATTAATTTGCCCCTGTAGCTAAGTTAATTCGCTGCTCACCTAACACGAGGCTGCTTAATTATCTTAAAAGAGTACTCGTGTTATTAGCTATCACAATCATGTTGTTAATCTACTGTATTATTGTGTACCGACATTAACGAGTATTCTTAGTATCACTCGTAATTGAAGTAAAATTTTTCGACCAACTAAGATAAGAATACTCTGACTATCACATTATAACAGATATAACTTCCGCTGTTGCGGCTTTAGGTTTACGGGAGTGTGATCGCTAACCAGCTGATATTTGAGATAATACAGTAGAATTGTTTTCCTGTTAAAAATAACTACAAAGCTACCAGTCTGAATATATTAAAATTCGACTTACCTGTCGATTTCTTTGTTCTCGCCGCTGAAAGCGACGATTGTTCTTACAGATTTCAGAACTTCTTCAGCCTGCTTCCCCGCTTGACTGTACGCGTTCATCTCTCTGATAGACGACTTCGTTTGATACTTAAAATATATACGGCAAAATTAAAATGTAGTTATTTAATTCACACGCGTAACCAGGAAAAGCGCATTTATAATAATGTTATAATATTATATCAAAGCCTTAATCGAAATGTGTTGTAGTTTGAAGGTGGTGTAACTAGTGAGGTTACCGAAATAAAATATTATGGCTTTGTATAAAAATCCTAACTGGCACCATATTGTTATGACCAGGCGTATCACAATAATGTGGTGCTGATCTACCACGTGACGAATTTCAAGAAAACCTGATTGTACAGTAGAATTTGTTAATGAACGTTGTCATCGCTAGAAGGTTTTTTGTATTTTTTTCTATGTACTTACATTAGACAGGATAACGGATGCGGCGATAGAGAAAGGTACAACGGTTATACAAGCCAGGGTGAGCTCCCACCCCATGGGGAACGACTGGCACAGGCAGAGGATTGCCGTGCCCACCAGGTTTGCAACTACCCCCAACTTCTCGCCCATGCCCTCTTTCAACTTCATCATATTTCTGTAATTAAAAGTAACTTTTAATATTTTATTGGACATAACTCATAATTAGACTTTGAATTAACGCAGAATCCCATTTTTATCTCCTGATATGAAGGACTCTGTAACCGGGGAACTCTGATAAGTCACGAGATTTGACATCATAAGTCATCAAAACGACATCTCAAAGCAGACGTGTACCTTACCACCACAGATCAATATTTTATCAATTCATTGTTTAAAACAGTAGTTTCTGGTTATCGTCATCATTTGCCAGCTTCCGGTTCTTAGCACAGAATATAATCACGACCAATCGTCTATAATTTGTGTATTCGATCAAATCTCACTTACTCGGACATCTTCGAAGCCAAATTGAATTCGGAGTCGGTGTCAAACCACGACATGTCCTGACGTAGAACCGCTTCAAGGAACAGCATACGTATTCTGGTTATCTGATGAGAGACGTAATATTACTTCGTCGTCGTTACCAGTAATTGGTGAAGAGCTCGAACGAAGCCGAGTAGCACAATGTGTTACAGTGTAAATATGTTAACTGACCCAACATAGGATCGAGGATAGGTGTGTTGCCTCTAGCATCATCACCTATAGTATATTGATATTTGGATTACTACAAAGACTTTCTATTTTCTAAAGCATCATCATGTCATCACGATGTCGCAACGTGAGAGTATTTACATTGAAACTATTCGTATACATGTATAAGAGATGTAATAATATGACGTTGTAAGAATGATTACTTTGTTTGCTGCAAATCGAAATGCCCATGGGGACAATGGGAGTCAAGGACTTCAATTGAGGCAATTGTTTTAGTTGTGATTGCAATAAAACTCGTAATGTATAATTTTTTTTTTCTTTTCTTCGCTGCCGAAGAATCGACGTGCTTCTATATAAATATCCGTTATTAATATTGAAAGAAAATTGACAGGTGAAGTATACTTCGACAGGTACTGTACTGTGTAGGATTGTAAAAAGTCCCCCACACAACAATTCACGAGATCCAAGCCAACCTTACGTGCTCATAGTGCACCCAGTTAATTAACCAACGGGGCTCTGACTCTCACAGACCTGCATTGGATCGCCACAGTGGAATATAGCCCAAATCTCTCCATATGAACCTCTAGTAAAAACAGCCCCTGGTACCCGGCGATGCGGGGATATTTAGGGGTAGCCTATACTAGCAGTAGGACGTCTATCGGCTGATGATGATAATGATGAGGTACTGTAACCATTGATATTCGTTCGTATGCCAGTTGGGGGACGGAGTATGTTGGTGATATTGAACAGGCAAGTTGCTGTTCGTGATTTTTACACAGCATTGCAGTAATCAGTGCAACGATTTATAAGAGCGGGAGTGCTTTGGGAGAATGCGCTTCAAGACCTTCGGCCTCATTGTAACTTAACATCACATGGAATTATGGAGAGCCTTAAACTTAAACTTACTTGCCGCAACGCGCTCCAACTGAGTAGACCGATTGAGAAAATGCACAGTATTAGGGAAATGCCAATGGACACGAACATTCCTATGCACATAGCCTTCGCGTCCTCAACCAACGCCTCCATGTTCTCTTCGTTCGAGGCGTTGAACCTGGAGTTAAAGGGAAATGTTACTTATTTAGAACACAAATGTAGAGTCCACAATGATGATGGATTGCTTAAAGACCCTTCAATAACTATTACATTGCTATGGAAATAGATGCAGCTGTGATAAATAATATCTTCGAAAAAGAACGAAAGGAAGATTGGTTAGCGTTATAACAATTTGTCGTCAAGGATTTAAGGATCATGATACAAATACTCACAATCTTCTTCCACCGCCGAAAAAAGTCGTCAGTGGCAGGTAACTAGAGAGTTGATCCTGATTTGCGGTTCGTTCCACGAAAGAAGTACTCAGTTCCCCGAATTGCACCAGGTTGTAGCAGACCCCACCACCGCTGAGCAGGCCGAGCAGGATCCCCGTGAGGGTGGCAAAGATTTCCGCGCATGTCCCATACCGGAACTGAACAAATACAATGTTAATTGAGAAGTAAATAAATTTGGATATTTGCAAAGATTATTCGAAATCACCTTCGTTCTATCACCATCCAAAGTCGGAAAACTGAATTGTGGATGATCATGCTTAACCTTCATCGATCTCTCAAACCATCATATGAAATGCCCGCCAAGTTAATGCATAAATTTCTTATCTAGTTCCTGTATAACTTAGTGAGAAAGTTGATATATTAACGTAGCCAATATCAGCTCAGTCATGTTAAATGATTAGGTTTTATGAGATAACGGACACACATAAAAGGTAAACAGGAAGTGAGTTTTATATAGATGAAGACGTTTATTTAGTGCTAAAAATATATCTAGTCCAGTGCACATCTGGGTATTTTATAATAATGACAAGACGAAATGAAAACGCTGGTTATCAGTGTGATAACGTTTATCATAATTCATCGGCGTAAAGTAAGGTTAAGCTTTTAAGTAACTTTTATGGAATTTTCTCGGAAAACTAATAGGTGAGTAAAGATCATTAGAAAATTAACTAATTGCGACTAAAATAATACTGCAGTGTTAGTGATATTTTGTATTGCCTATAGACTATTGTTGTTCAGCTAAAATATAAAACTAACGCCGACAAACAGTACTGTGCAAATATTACTGTTCCAGTTTGAAGGGCGTTGTAGCCAGTGAAATTACTGGGGAAAAGACACTTAACATGTAATGTCTCAAGGCGACGAGCGCAATGTGGTGCAGTGCTTGCTCTTAACCAGCGCCACATTGTTACGGGCAAGCGGACCGCTTACTTCTACTATCAGGTGAAAGTCCTGCCCGTCTCCTCGCTTCGTGAAATAAAAAAAAACCTCCAATATTTTTACCTTTAAAGATAAAGAACGTTTCATATATGAATTTCTTTCATCAAAACTAATATTTTCAGCGACTATATGGTAACGGAAACTGGATCCCGAAATACAGTAATCACTCCTAGTTGGGTAACCACGGATCATAATAGATCTGTATAGATCTATGACCTTTGGAGGAGAAATCGATAAATAAATAAAGTAGGACCTTTGGAGGAGAAACAGACCAATAAATAATAAGAGAGCGTGCAGGCGACGCGACTGGCGTGATGTTCGCCTGATAGTAAGTTATACGACTGCCTATAACAACGCGGAGCTGGTTAAGGTGATATATACTGCACCACATTACGCTCGTCGCCTAAGACATAATATATTGATTCAAACCGGAACTCAGCAATGTTTGCACACTACTGTGGAGGCAGGCTGCGGTGGTACCTTATTTTTTTATGCTGTCGGGGGAAATATTCGAAAAATACCCTGCTTTTGGGGGGAATTCATCGTTATGCGAAATTCTTACCCCCTCGGTGATCTGCATCAGTGTATACCTTTTAGTCGCGTTCTACGGCAGGCAAGGCTTATCTTAGTTCTATTCTTACTAGCCTGAGACTACACTGCTGAAGCTGCGGTGGTACCTACCCGGATGATCTTCGGCAACGGAGGCCTACCACCAGTATATATTATTTATTGGATATCCCTACAAAAAGTAGGTTGTCTGATAATATGTAGTCTGTTTGTAAAAGCGAGATGCTATTCCGTTCGCTCTTTACCAGATTCAACTTTTTTCTTCAGACAGATCCTCGCTAAAGTAGTTCGCTGGCCTAATGGTTAGAGCATGCGGCCTTTACCCCGAAGACTGCGGGGTGGCATCTCGGCATGTAGCGATGACTTTAATATTTAAGTTATGTACATTTGTGAACTTAAGTAACAACAGCGGAATACAAACGGTGAAGGGAAACATCGCGAGGAAACCTGACGTGAATTAGAATTTATTCTAAGGTGTGTCACTAAGACTATGGCTCTCGCCCTCATATTGAGGGTAGGCCTATGCCCTAACAGTGCGGACGTAAATTGGCTATTGAAAATTGATCCTCACATCAGTCCATTAATTACACTCCTTTGAAACTTGAACGGGGATTACTTCGATCTCCTTCACAACTCCTGCCTGGCAGTGCATTGGTCTCGATTGGTTACATCGTTAGGACACATCATAAATTATTTCATACATTAACCTAAAGAACCGTTTGTCATGTTCACGTCACCAGCGGCACGTGAACATGACCAACCACCAGTGACGTTAGACAACACAGCTAACTATAATAATTGATTTTTAATTGATATTTATTTAACTATGATTTACAGGCCGTTGCACTGTTACATTAGATTATATAATCCGTACATCTGTTCCCATTAATTTCCACTGGACGTAGGCCTTCCCCAAAGATCTCCATATCGAACGGTCCAGAGATTCTCACCAGATCGTCGGTCTACCTTGTAGGATGCTTCCCAACACTACGTCTACGGCTATGCGGGCGCCACTCGAGGACCTTACTGCCCCATCGGCCGTCGGTCCTTCGAGCAGTATGCTCTACCCACTGCTAATTAAGTCTAGCAATCATTCGGGCTATGTCGGTGATCTTAGTTGTTCTGTGCATCTCCACATTTCTGATTCAATCGCGCAGAGAGACTCCAACCATAGCCGATTCCAAAAAAAAAATTATATAAGTAAGAATATACCCTTAGTCACCTGTACCATCAGTATTTTTTAAAAGGCGACTACTAAGGGTTAGTGCAAGAAGTCATCGTCATTTTTATATAAAAGTTTTAGATCAGCTATTATTGGTAGTCCCGTTATAGTTATTATATTAAAGAATAGTAATAAGGTAGGCAGGCAGGCCTTTGCTTCAGCCCTATAGTCTCAGGGTAGTAAGAATAGGATTAAGGTAAGCTCTGTCTGTTGTAGAAAGCGACTAAAAGGATCTAGGAGTTTCGCGAGGCTTGAGGGTGTGGGCCCTTATCGCTCAACAAGCGAACCTGCGCGAGACAGCGTATGGCTCAGCGATGATGCCTAGGACGGTTAGACCCCTCCTCAGAGACTTGTAACAGAAAGTGTAGAGAGGCACCGGTGCGTTCTATAAGAGATCCTGGAGCTTCTCCGAATGCACTGATGTAGACCACCGTGGGGGTTTTAGTAAGTAAGAATCACATATAATCCTGACTTCCCCCAAAAGCAGGGTATCTTTAGAAGATTTCCCTCGCAAAATAAAAAAAGGTTAGCCTTTGCTTATCGTAGTAGGCAAAAGGGGTATGGAATTGTGGACTTAAAAGGAAGGGCTCTCGTTACCAGGTAAGAAGTGGCTACAAAACTGAAGTGGTTGCGGATTACAAGATTAAGCGCAGTACAGAGGGACTGGTGCGTTTAAGTTGATGCCGAGACTTCTAGCTACATACTTAACGCGATCATCGAGACAGATCAGTGGTAACAAATCCCACACAGTTCTTACTCCTTTTCACATATATCTCATCTTTTGAACATTACTCCCAGTAAACCAATAAAAGGAGAGATTTGTGATAGTCTGTTATTGGAAACGTTTGGAGAAGAAAAAAGTCATGATTGAGGAATGTCAGGGAATGGAATGGACGCAGGAAGGACTGTAGCACGCTGATCGCCAACCTTCACTAGTTGGAGAGGCACTTTAAGAAGAATGTGATGAAGTTATTAAAAATAAATAATACTTTTTATATAGATACTTACAATTTGAAAATACGAGATTTTATAATCCGGTTCGGGTGTTTTCCTGTAAAGAAAAATAAATTTGGTTATTACTGGGTATAAGTGAATTAAATATTCATGTAAAGGTTGAATAGTCTTTCCGCTTAGGTTTTGTAATGCTGTCCCTAGATCATGTCCGTTCGTGCGGCATCTGCGTTTGGGCAAATATCTTACTGTGCAGTAACAGTAAATTGTGCACATCATCATCAGCGCCATCTCAACATATCTCCACCCACATATGTATACATAGAAACTTGAAAATTTATATACGTATATTATATATATGTTGGTTATGTATGTGTATGTGTGTGTGTGTGTATGGTAGGTCGTCGCAAGTATATGCGGACATGCAGACAGACGGTTTGCTCCTGTTCACCTCTCCGAATGAAACGCACCAATTGATTACGATTGGCTGAGGTTAACTGCGCCGGCTGCCCAGCGACAGACAGACAGACAAACTGTTCGCAACGCCCTTGAAAATCATCATTACGCAAATCATTCCTAATCGAATCGTATTCACTTACGTGGTTGTGCAATGCGCTCCACTTGTTTCTTTATAGGGTCATAGGCCTTTAGGAATATAGCTAATAGTAAGGCACCAGGTGGTCCGACGATCAGTTGTAGGTTGCGGGAAACTCTTTGAGGGAGGCCTGTGTCCAGCAGTGGACGTTTGTCGGCTGATATCTCGTACGACTTTAGAAATTAAGCCCTCACAGCTTCGGTTTACTTCTTTGTTCATTCTAACGTGATCCGATGTCGTCCACATACACCGATTTCCTACGACCTTTACCAGGTCATCCGTCACCAGATTCTTATGCTGTGCTTTCTAATACCTTCTTATGGTGATTACTAAATAAATAAAGTTTTTTTTTCGGTCATAGCTTGTATCCATTTCCATAACAGGGAATGTTCACATAAGATCACGCGGTTTTCACTTCATTGTGATATATCATCATCATCATTTGTCGTCAGACAGCTTCTAGCCGTAACACCCCCGCAACACTCTTTGGGGATGATATTTTCCAAAATCTATTTTTACTTGACCTATACTCATTATTTATTCCCAGTCTTCAGCCTTGTGATTCCCGAGGTATAATGATGATTACTTTAAAGGAAATCTCTTATATATCAAGAGCTGCAATGGTTTTTTTTAACTAATATTAATGTTAAACTGGGGGGTAAGGGTTCCCGCACAACAACTCACGGGACCAAATCCAACCTCACTTGCTCGTGGTGCAGCCTGCTAATCCACAAACGAAGCACTGGCTCCCCCCAACCCGAATTGGGCCAGCGTAGTGGGTGGCTCGAATCCCCCATATGAATCCCTACGATGTGGAAATCTTTGGGTGAGACCCTACAAACGTGGAGATGTTTGGGGGAGATCCATGTCCAGCTGTCCATCGGCTGATGATGATTATTAAACTTAGACGGTTATAGACATGTATGTATAATACTTTTAAATATAAAAAGATTTGTATATCCTGCAAGAAACTAATCATTTAAGACAGATCGCTCTTGTAAACAAATGTCTTGCTCTGGAGTTCAGAACTTAACCAGTCCATCGCAGGACATAGGCTTCCCACAAAGATAACCGCAACGATATAGCTCTGTATTACCTTAGGTAATACATCGTGAAAAAAAAATGTCAAGAATATTTGACATACTATAACTACTAGTAAATTTTAAAGGCAAACTCTAAACACTATCACCTCTTAAACGAGTTGACAGCAAACTTAACTTTTTCTGTACATTTGTGAAAAAAAAAATGTACACAGTGTAAAAGCTATTCATCATTAAACGTAATCACATTTTTTATTTGTAGACTCTAAACATTCAAATTAATTAGTGATTAAACTGAATAGGCCGTTTAGTTAACTTCACCAAAGTACGAGTACTATGAGGGCATGTAGCTCTTATCGCATCACGTTGAAGCTGCTGAATATATATCCAGTACTAAATATTCCGATTCGATTAATTCAAAAAGGAAAAACAATGTTTTGATAAACCAGTTTGAAATAACACATAAAGTGTGCCGTTGTTATATATTTCTTTACTTTTGATAGTTAAACATATAATTTTGTAAGGGTTCATTTAAAGAGATTTGGGCCATGTCCCACCGCTCTGGCCCAACGCGGGTTGGTAAGGTCCCCGAGTGACGCGTACCGGTAGACGTAGTATAGCCTCCCACAAGGTGCACCGACGATCTGGTGAGAATCGCGGAAACCCACTGGATGCGAGCAACGCGGTACCGATCCATGTAGAGGTCTTTGGGAGAGGCCTATGTCCAGCAATGGACGTCTATCGGTTGAAGATGATGCTATAATTTTAAACGTATATCAGCGAACCTGTTATTTGCCCCGTGATCACTCGGAATTCGTTATCTCTATCTTATCTAAGAACACTTATAGAACGTATATATGATATATGTTACGCAGCGCTGGAGAACACGCCAGCGGCAGTTGCACCGCGTGATGGTACTCTGGATGTATTTAATACCACTACAAACATCACGAGGAAAACAATAGTATGGATTAAAGATATCTAAATGATATTATATATTTTTTTTTATTCAATAAGCGATTAGACCAGCGGACGGTCACCTGAAGTTAAGTGATATGCCCACCCATAACAACGTGGTGCTAGTTAGGATGTTATACTGCACCACATGGTGCTCGTTGCTTCAGACATAAAATGTTGAGTGTCGTTACCTCAGTTACTACATTAGCTATAACACCCTTCAAACCAAGACACTAATGTCTGCACAGTACTATCTGTCGGGTGCTATAGAATCTGCGGTGGTACCTACACGGTCTCCGGCAACAGAGTCCTACCACCAGTAAATTTTACATACTCTGGACACCTTTTACAATTACATCGGACTAGTTTTTTTTTTTTTTACATAATCTAAATATTATATGTGAGTTCATACAATCAGCTCTAAGTTTTACTTTCAATCTATTGAAGAGTAGGAATCAAGAGTGGAGTCGTTATCTACGTATAAATAATGAATGAGTGCTGCTTGAGACCTGTTAAGCACCTATTACTTCCGTAATAGAATATGGCGATCATCGATATGCACCGTGACCAACTGGTGGTTTTTTTAAAAATCTTTAAAGAAATGTATCGATCGACAGTAGTAATATACGGAGTGTAGTAATCATAGTTATACGGTTAGTCTATCCACTAGAGATTACGCACTAACACCTAGCCGCCTTATCAACGAATTGGCTACAGTTGTTTATATACAACAATGAGTAACGCTATAACATTACGTATTCCAGTATTAACGTTTAATTGATCATTTCATTTTGTTAAAAATCACAGCCTCTTAAACCCTCATTAATCACCTCTTAATTTTGTTAAAAAACCTATTTAGATGCACTATTGTTCTTTATACTAAACGTCAGATAAAAAATTTCATCATGTTATGAAAGAAATCGCTTATTGCTCTGCAGCGTATAAATTACGTAATTAATAAGATTTATTAAAAAAAAATTAACTTATCGTATACAACACATACATTAAGAAAATCGCATAGCATTTAAAATATATGTACGATACAGAAGAAAAATTGAATACTTATATGTTACAATGTACGTATTAAATCAATAGCTATGTTTGTGTGTAATAATTATATGACTTACTCCTTTTTCTTCTTTATTCCCATGTCTGGAATACGGTGTGCTGTTGTATATTTATATGTAGATATATATTCGAACTGTCGTACTGCTCTCGGATGCGAATTGGTCGGAGATGTGACTGCGTTGGTAAGCAGTCTTTCACTGTAACGAGTGCGACTCTTTCAGTAAATATATACTCATGAAACGCACCATCATGGAGATCGCTGTTATACTAAAATGACAGCACGCGAAATCATACATACGTTTAAGATTTATTGAAATCTATTCGATATACATTTCACAGATTTACACAATAAATATGCACTTCTATATAAATACAAGGAGATTGAAAAAACTCTATAAATTTATAGAAAATAATTGTTTAAAGCGCCATCAGTTAAAATGAATTATTAAGAACCGGAATAATTTCCTTATTCCTTCCGCTTAGTTAAAAATTAAAAAAAAAAATAATACGTGTGTTGCCAGAGATCTATAATGCGTTTATAGATCACATACACGCGAATAATAGTGTTTTTTTATTCATTAGGATTAATTAACTTGAACATTAGTTTGTTTATATACTACATGTGAGACTGTGAGATATTGCTCAACGTTATGATATAATCCCAAATAGCGCACATTGGAGTGAGAGGTTATACATCATCCTCACTACAGGAAAAGATCTGCATCATCTTATGAAGATGGACACGGCAGAATGTTAGCTTTGAGGATTTGAACCAGAATCAGACCGCACCTTCACTGGAGGTATCCCTGCGTGGCGGGTCAGGGCCTTTAACATTCTTTTCATTTTAACTCATCATCGTCTTTTTCTCTTATATTTCATACTCTTCTCTTCTTACACACTTCTTTTTTTTTTGAAGATTCTGCATCTCATTTCCTTCTTCCATACGTCTCGCAAGTGAAATCTCTCACCTTATACTTATTTTTGTCATTTTCTTCGTTCGTTCTTTCTTGTGTGTTTATCATATTTTTAGTACAGGTTTGGATACTAGTATCTATTTACCCTTTTTTTAAGGGTGTAAGGGGTCCTGCACAACAGCTCACGGGATCCAATCAAATCTCACTTGCGCGCGGTGCACCCTGCTAATCAATAAACAAGGCGCTGGCTCCCACCAACCCGCGTTGAGCCAGCGTGGTGGGTAATGGTCCAAATCCCCTCATACGAATCCCTACAAACGAAGGTTGCGGGAAGCCACTGGATGCGGGTAACGCAGAACTGATCAATGTGGAGATCTAAGGGGGAGGCCTAAATCCAGCTGTGGACGTCTATCGGCTGATGATGATGATGACTATCGCAGTATTTTTGGCTCTGATTTGTTTTAATTTCTTTTGTTTCTTTGACTTACAGCGGCTATACCTTCGTTATAAAACCTCAATAGAATTTGACGACTTTCGTCTTCACTCATCAGGGAGGTAATAACTTCCTCCATAAGCTTCTGTGTGATAGGTCTCTGTTGACGGAGACCTAACACCGGTAGGAATATTATAAACATGTGTTCCGATTTGAAGGGCGTTGTAGTTTGTGTAATTAATGGGTTAACGAAACTCAACATCTTACGTCTCAGTCGACGAGCGCAATGTGATGCTGTGTATATTATCTTAACAAGCGCCACGTAATTATGCATGTGTATCACTTACAATCAGGTGAATGTCCGCTCGTTTTATTGCTTAAGTGACAGTAAAAAAAAAAACTCAATTTGCTGACCGGCAGATCGGAATTGGGCACAAGAAATTTTTCGGAGCTAGGTAATCCAAATGTTTTTCATGTGCAACGTTTCTTTAACTATTGCGACATTAGGATGTGCACACGATGGATTTAGTGCACTAATACGCACATTTTGTCGGTCACCGTAATATTCCATATTTAATATGACGAAATTAAATACGCTGTAAATGTTTCATAATGAAAAGTGAATCACCACTCGAATGGTTAATTTGTCACACTGAATGCTATCGAACAAGTTCAATGCGATGTGAATGCGATAATAACTTAGTTTTTTTTTAAAGACCTATGAAATAGACCGAAAACTAATCTATAACTTTTAGGTTTTTGGTCGTCAATGGATCATTAAATGAAATGGTTATAGATCAATCTGCCGTAGCTAATAAAATAATAAAGTTGAACGTCTTAAAGCCAAGAGTGCGTCGTTTTCAGATCGTCTTAACTAGCCCCTGCAGTTATAATCGAGTATTAAGCATGAGTTAAGTATTAAGCTTCTATTTTCATATTCATCATCATCTCTACTCGGCAAAAGGAATATTCCAACCAAATTTCAAATCTCCAAATCGTATGGTTCCAGAGATATCGTGATGAGTCTCTACATAGGGGAATTTCTTATCTTGTAATAACAGACCTGAGTTCAGCTTCAGTTCATAGACCTTATAGTTTATTGCTTGATAATATTGATACTGATAAGTTTACATTATAATCTATTAGTTATGCAATCAGCTGATTACAGTGGCAGGTCTCTGATGCCGGAAACCGTCTACGAAGTTACAAACGCAGCGTGGACAGGAGGCGCTGTAGTTAGTAGATATCACTGTGGTAATTAGACAACGATATAATATATATAACAATGCGACGAGCTCAATGTGGTGTAGTGTATATCATTCTAACTTGCATCAAATCGTTGGTGAAACGAGTCAGCATGCTACAAAGACCTAAGTATTTATTTAATATGGAATCGCGGATACCAGGTCAGCGAGCCCTTAGTCCGATAAAGCTGTTATGGTTGGTAACTTTATCATTATATAAAAGTGGAAGACTTTGACAAGTACATGACGTATGTTTATGTTGCTGATAGAAATATATTCCATTTTAAAGCGTGTCCCGTTTGTGATGAACTTCCGGTTGTGAGGGTTGCTCTCATTAATTCATTATATAGTACTGCTACTTAGAATCTGCTCACAGTACTTCCTCTCCAACCTTGTATTACGCCTACTTATAAAAATTTATAGTTAAGATGTTTACACAACTACCCGTTAATTTTCTCGGGATATGACATCATCATCATCATTAGGTGCCCTCATAAAAATGTATTTTGGCGATCAGATTGAGAGAACCAATTCGATCCTCAGCCATTCTTTTTAACTGATGGTATTTAAACCCGGTCCATTCCTCATAACATGTCCCCCCTCACATTAGGTAATGTTTGCACACTATCGGTGACTAGTATTTATATATTTCTATAAATGGTTAAACATGTAGTAAACATTTAACAGCCTTCGAGTCGATCATTTTTTATCAGCACCAATCAATTGAATGGACCTTTTCAGTGTCTATTGGCTCGTGACCTTAACAGGAAGGATCGTAAAAATAACAAGTTCAATTCTATATTAATTGTATCAAATTCATACATACGTATACATCGTATGGAACTACTGTACGACACTATCATTGACATGAGGGGATATATTATATGTTAATCATTAATATAACAATTTTTTAATGAACGTCTCCTGTTAATTAATTATTCGATGAAAAGTATAAGGCTGATAGTAACAATCCAGTTATAGTAAATATCATCACATTGTGCCGTACGTCTTGTTACTCTATTAACTTCACAAAGCTACAGAGCCTTTCAGAAAGTGAGAAAACTATACTTAGACCACTAAGTTTGACTTCCGATTTGAGAACTGTATGAGGAAGAGAAAACAAAGGTTCATCGAATTTAAAGCCTGTGTAAGGTATCGGTAAACCGTTTACCTTTTAACCCCGACACTGCCCATTCGATTTCTAGATCAAGTGTTTGCATATAAAAGGTTTTTAGGAATCTACCTAGTTCTTAAATTGTCTCCCATTATAATAACATAGCTAAGTTCCCAATGCCAAGATACGATAGTGTATAATATTCTAGATGCATAAACTACACTATTTCCTGCCTATTAGTCACTTAAAATCATGTGAAATAAATGTTAGTCTCTTCCGGTCGCCTAAAAATATGATCTCAGTACTATTTTCTAGCTACCTTAACAATGCCCTAGCAGTGTTCGGACGATAGATCGTATCTGGTCTTCTCCTCCCTCTCGTCACCAATTCCTCGGGCCTCCAATCGCAAATGGATACGTGTAATATTTATTGGCGGTCCTTGAATGCATTTTAATATACACTGGCATCGATGATTGTTGTTTTATTAAGAATTGACGCGTTACACCACGCCGGCTCCGCGTGCCGGCCGAATCCAAGCCGATGCCATACATCATTCAAACAGCCTATAATTGTTTCAACACCGTGTTCATGGCATGCCGTGTTAACTGATTGACTCTTACAGCATCTGTAAAGATTTCTATCCTACAAACCAATTTCATCGTCATCGACAGCAATCGAGTGCTCGAGATAGACCATTCCCAATCTACTCGTTGTTTATATGATTTGTTTTCTTCCTTCCAGATGTAAAGCTGTATAGAGTATCCGCTTTCAGCTGCTGAACGACTTCCGAGTTGTTTCATACTTTGTCAGTCGACTGCTTAACATATTTGTAGCGTTATGACGTCCCTGTACAACAATCCTAAAATTTACCTAATAATACGTATAAATAAATCGCTGATCGTGATTTTCGTATACAGTACATAGAAATATCTTTAGGCATATCGAATGTTTGCGATCGACAAAAAAAACCTTACATGACAGTGGTTTTTTTTTTGTTGAGTTGTTACGAATTGTTACGCAAATGTGATTGCACATTCTGAAGACAATGATGCTCGTAAATAGATGAATGTTATTTGCGCGAAGGATTAAGGATGGGATGTACGGATGAGCACAACATCGCGACGGTTTATTTCCTAGTTAAACTTACTGATAAACGTTCCGACATAAAGATAACGAACAATATGTTCTAACTATTAATATCAACATGAATACGTTATCAAAAAAAAAAAGCAATTAAACATAAAAAACAACATAAAGTATAACATATGTTGGATTCCCTATTATACCTATATAATTTTTTTTTTTTTTGTAACTAATCGTCGAGGCGAGCAGCACTTTTACCTGATGGTAAGTGATACCTATGCATTACAACAAAGCGTCGCTTGCTTGTTATACACTCAGCCCTATAGTCGCGGGCTAGTAAGAATAGGACTAAGGTAATCCCTGTATGTTGTAGAAGCAGACTGAAAGGGTCCAGGAGTGTCGCGGACCTTGAGGGTGGGAGCCCTTATCGCTCAACAAGCGAATCTGCGTGGGACAGCGTATGGCTCAGCGATGATGCCTAGGAGCGTTAGACTCCTCCTCAGAGACGTGCTTACTCAAAGTTAAGCGGGGCACAGAGGGAGTTTTAGTAAGAATCTTACATAAATCTGAATTCCCCAAGAAGCAGGGTATCTTTCGAAGATTCCTCCCTTTTCAAACCAAAAAAAAAGGATTTTATACACTGCACCACATTGTGCTAGTCGCTTTGAGACATAAGACGGTTGAGTCTCGATACCACAATAATTACTACTAGCTGCAGCGCTCTTCGATCCGGAACACAGTAATGTTTGCAAAGTACTGTTGTAGCTAGTGAATGGGGCAACGAGACATCTCATGTTACTAGGCGACGACAACAATGCGTGTTGTGTATATACTCTATCTAGCGCCTCGTTGTTATAGGCAAGCGTATCACTTACCATCAGGTGACTGACCCGTTCGTGTCGTCGTTACGCTGTATAAAAAAAGTGTTTGTTCATGAAGGATATTCTTGAGATAAATCGGTTTCCTCTACGTTGTATTCCATCATCAGAAACAAGGTAAATAGGGATCGAACACGCGACTCTTCGAAGTGTTCATTATCATTTGTTTGAATTCAGTATATCAAGTGAAGATTGGCCGAGCAACATGGTACAGTCCTTTCTGTCTCTGGTTCGGCGGAACAATTCGGACGTACCAGATATGCCAGTCCATTCCCTGATATTCCTCATCATCATCATCATCGTCAGCCGAACAAACGTCCACTGCTGAACATGTGCCTCCCCCAGAGTTCTCCACATCGACGGTCCCGCATACATCGATCCGTCCCGCCCTATTCCGGGATATTCCTCACTCATGACTTTCCTTCTCCCCACCACTCTAACCGCCAACCTTCAGCAGGTGGAGAGGCACTTTATGAAGAAGTATATAAAGTGGTTTAACAGTACAAACTTTTATTCGTGTTAAGTATTAAATCCATTCTTAATCTCCACACGGAACATATCCTCGTCATATTACTTTCCATGTGTGCTTAGATTACTCACACTAACACATACGTAACACGCAAGTCATCGTATTGACAAAGTTAAAACTATCACTACAATTTTTTTATTATTTACTGGTGGTAGGTCTCTGTTTCTGCAGACTGCCTAGTTAAGTACCACCGCAGTGCTTTGTTCCGGTTTGATGGGTAGTTCAGCTAGTTAAATTGCTGGGGAAACGAGAGTCAATATCTTACGCCTTAACGCGATGAACGTGATGCTGTGTATACTATCCTAACCAGCGCCAAGTTTTTATCGGCAGGCGTATCACTTGCCACCAGTGGGCTATTTAAATAACATCTATACATTACCTTGGCTATTAACTATTCTTCTACGATCCAGAACTTGATAAGGGTTAACTGGGAAGAAATTAAAAAGGCCAAAATGTGCCGAGGTAAGTCCAAGAACATCTTTTGTGGACGTCTAATGTCCTCTAAGGTGGTTTTTCTTTCCTTTTTTTTTATTCATCGAAGCGAGGAGACAAGAGGAATATGATAAGTGACGCGCCTGCTCATAACAAGGGGTGTTAGTTAGGTTCATATATACTGCACCTCATTGTGGTCGTCACCCTGAGACAATTGGTTGAGTCGCGTTACCCCAGTAATTACACTGGCTCACGTGATTTTCATTATCAGCATTTCATATTCAGCGCAGCGTTTGAAAAACTCCGCCACATCCTCATTTCACAAATATCCCAATGTTTCAAGACGAAAGTCTTTAATCAGTACGTCCTCCCCACCCATACTTAAGGCGTAGAGACATGACACCTGACCATCGGGCTGGTCCGCCGATTCAAAGTAGGACAACGAGCGATGGAGAGAGCTATGCTTGGTTAGTCTCTAGGGGACAAAATCGGGAATGAAGAAATTCGACGGAGAATTGAAGTTGTCCAAGTAGCTTCCAAAATCTGCAAGGGGAAATGGCAGTGAGCCGGACATGTCTATCGTGTTAGCGAGGGCCGATGGGGGAGGAAAGTCTTGGAGTGGAGGCCGCGTACAGGTCACAGAAGTGTAGGACGATACAACGTCCTCCCTCCAGATGGACCGACGACATCATCAGAGCGGTCGGAAATGGGTGGATGGGAGAACCTGAGGATCGCATTTGGTGGAAGACATTGGGGAAGGCCTATATTCAGCAGTGGATAAAGGCTGATAATGATGATGATAGATTATTAAGTCCCTACTGGGAATACACTTAGAAAGAAACCGTAAATTAACTATTGCTATAATATTTTAGCAGGCGCTTATTAAACATCAAACTATTAAAAATGTATACATCTATTAATTGGTTTGCGTAGTGATGTAAATTGTTATTAATAAGAAGCTTTACTTTATTGTTTTTTTACATAATATTGTGTTCTTGTTTTAGCTCTCATATGTTGACAGATGACGGGTACCGGTAGACGTAGTGTTGGGAGGCCTCCCACAAGGTGGACCGACGATCAGGTTGGAATCGCGGGAACCCACTAGACGCGAGCAAAGCGGGACTGATCGACGTTGAGATCTTTAGGGATGGCCCATGTCAAGCTGTGGACGTCTATCAGGTGATGATGATGTTGACAGATGAAACGGCAACGCGGATCATAGTCGTATTATAATTATAGTACGGTGGCACTAGGAAGTCGGTGCGTGGTAGCGGATGGAGAAAAAGTTTCTCTTAAACTCCGTCACGTTGAGCTCCAGAATAAATCTAGGACAGGCAAACGCTACAAAACTTGATTTTGGGAATTTTTATAAAACCAAATTTTTTTTTTTTTTTTACATTAATTACTATGTACATACGATAAAATGTCAATAAATAAAATTAATTTTCAAAACGTAAGGATATCAGTATTACGGCTGTTTGATTACAGCATCTTCTTGCCTCTACTTAATAATCTTTTAATTAAAGGGTTCGAAAGAGAAAGGTTTTTTTTGTATTCAACGGATCGACGAGATCAGTGGGACATTCACTTGATGTTAAGTGATACGCCAGCCCATAACAACGTGACGCTAGTTAGGATATTATACAACAGACCATATTATACTCGTTACTTTGATACTTAGGAAAGCGAGTTTTGTTATCACAATAATTACGCTTGTTACAGCGCCCTTCAAATCGGAATACGTTCATGTTTATACATTACTGTTTGGCAACAGAAATAATCACTGCAGCGGTATATAGAATATCTCTGGTAACAGAGACCTACCACCAGTAAAGACTTTATAGGCGAATGACCGAAGTCCTAGTACTGGAAATACTAAGGGATCTACTTGTTATTATTTTTTTTCTAATTTTTTATTTACTAACTCTATAATTCGGTATGTAGATAACATCAAAATTTCTGTTAATGTAATCTTTCATGTAGTATTATCGGCTTCCATTTACGGAAATGCTGTTATCTGTAAATTTTTTATAACACTTCGCACAATCACCGACAGATGGCTCTGTTCGAAAAAACTGCCGAGTGCGCATTTTATCGAGACTGTCTACACTGAGCTGAATATCGGTCCCGTATATCCCACCGTTACTACCATCACGTAGTAAGAAGTGAAATATTATGAAGAGAAGAGGACGATTACGTTACATTACCAGTCGGAATGTGTTCACAGCTGAACTTGGTGAAGGGTCCTGCAGCGCAATCAGCAGAAAAAAAAGCATGCTTCATTCTATCTCTAATGACATCATTACAGATAGAATGAATGCTTTTTGTGGTACATACCACGTACTGACGGAACTAAAATGTCAAGTTTAACTTGATAATATTTTTTTTTTACTCTACGAACCGACGAGACGAACAAGATATTCACCTGATGGTTAGTCATACGTTTAGCTCTAACAACGTGGTGTCGTCTTGGGAGATAAGATGCCAAGTCGTGTTACTCCAGTAATTTCACTGACTGCAGCGTCCCGGAACACTGTAATGCAACAATACCGTCTGTCAACTGCAATAAGTGCTGCCTGTACTATCCGGGGAAAGAAGATGTATTTTCGATTGATACTGCAAAGTATTGACTTCTGCCATCATTTGCCATGCCATCGCAGATCTTGAATAAAACAAGTGTTTATGGCGAAAAAAAAGTTACGTCAATACGATTGTATCTGAATAAGAATTTTTATGCGGAATAAAATGGTAACTGCGCAGCGATGGGCATCATCAGACCTTCGGAAACCGCCCTGATTAATATTTAATCGCATTAACTTTGTAAAGTTTAACATAAAATATACATGGTGTTCCAAATGGTTGTTATTATTTTAGTTTATTGATATATAGCTATATATTTATACATTAATATGTTCAGGTAATCTCCTGGAGATAAAAGTAAAAGACGTGCTGCAATACGGTTGATGTCGTGGTCGTTTAACATGCGGAATTCTACCATCAGTCGGCATCAGACCCGCCGAGGAAATTTTGTAAGAGGCGCGACTATCGTCAGAGTTTCAACCATCTTTCTGACACTACAAAAAACTACATCGAGAAGAGGAAGAACGTAGCTCATGGTGCAAGCTGAAATTTGGCAATATAATGTTTACGGTACAGTGATCTATCGACACAGATAAAAAGATCTATAGATTACGTACAAACGCACATATATATTTATTTACATACATATATCCATCGGTCGGGTCCTTAACGTCCTTCACATTGGCATTTACTTATAAAGTGCGTTATTAATCAGCGTCTGTTCACCGGAAAGTACGTGATACTTGCACCATAAAAATATGCTACTTTTATTTTTTTTTAACCTTTCATGACGAATATTTTAAAGTTCCGAATGTAAATAGTATACTTTTAATGGCGATATTAGTACTTATGGAAAAACTAAGGAGTAATTTCTTATCTGGCATATTTTTTTTACATTTTCTTTTAATAGTTAGTTTAATAATACACACAATAAAATGGAAATCGTCTGCTCTCAGAGATTTCGATGCAGTTTCTCGTTACCTTGACTAGATTGTCAGTCCACGTGCTAATTCCAGTGATATTAAGAGGACTGGAAACAATCTAATTCAATATGAATATTGATTGAGAAAAACATACAAAACGTTCACAATCAAGTAAGAAAAAAAAATTTTTTTTTGAACATGAAGACATTGCAGTGTGATGTTGCTTAGATCGAATCTGAACTTGCTGCATCAGAATCTAATTCTGTATAAGCTTGTGTTATGGATTTGCTCGAATTGGAGAGTATTACATAGAAAGAAAAGAAATCTGTGACTTTGAATTACTATAGAATATACATGAAAATACTGTTATACATGAAATATAGTAACAATAACGGTTTAGACTAGTTTTAATGACGAAAAGGCGCTACGAGGTAAGTAAACTAATAACATCTTACAATATTGAAACGAGTTTAAATTTCCTATTTTTTTTTTGTTAGAGATCTAACGGTTTTATTACTTTATAAAATTGCTTTATGAATCTAATATATTTTTATCTTTGACGTGCAGAAAAATATCTAAGTTAAGAGATATCGTCATCGCAAATGATATATAAAAATAACTTCGAGAGATCGCATTCAAACGGCATAGAAAGGCGGCGTGGTCGCACGTTATTTAAGAGTTAATATAACTCGCACTAGTTTATATATATGTGTATAAAAAAAAAAGTTCAGCGTTATCATTGCTTAGTGCGGCGCGACTGTAGAAAAACCGAACCTGTCAGTGAATCGGCAATCAGTGAAAGCCAACCGGCGCAGACTTGCAGACACCAAACATTCAAAAGTTCGACTCGTGTATATACACATCTATTACAAACACGGTTGTACAAACAGCAATACCTCTCCGCCCAGCAACCAACCAACGGCTACCAACTCTGATCCGAGGCGATAACGTTGATAATCCTTCAACGTCGTCAGTTAAGAGTAAATAGACGATTTGCAATGGTGTTTTCACTCAACACGCTGTATGTGATAAGAAACTATGATGTCGGAGAATGATTGAGATATTTTATTATTGACGATTACTTTTCGCTCGGGCAACACACATACGCACTTTTGTATTACTGATCGCTTGGTTTTTTTTTTTCACATCGATTTCTTCAAATGTTACTTGATAATTCACGTTGACAATTTATTATATATATCTATATGTCATCACGACTAGCCAATAAACGTCCACTGTTGGACATAGACCTTCTCCACAGATTCCCACATCGATCGGGTAGGCATTCATATGAGGGGATTTGGGCTATTTCCCACCACGCCGATCCATTGCGGATTGGTGGGAACCAGAACTTCGTTTGTTGATTTGAGGGTGCACGACGAACGGGTGAGGTTGGTTTGCATCCCGTGACTTGTTGTGCGGGAACCCTTACACCTCTCTCGTTTTAGTACATAATGGAAAAAGAATTTCGTTTGATCACTAATCACGTGATAATTAGTGATCATATTTACATAGGAACATGAGCATTTGACGCGGAATGATTTGTAGATAACTAGGCTATTTATTTTACGAATTTCATAGATCCTTCATCATTTTTATTTCGATTTTATTTTATAAACATTTTCATTTGATATTATTTATTCGTTTGCTATAGTAACAGTTATTATAGAACGTCCTTTGTGGTTGCGGTTGCTCTCAAGGAATATTTCGGACAAATTTCAAGTCCAATTTTAAATTATGGCCAAGAAAAGGGCTGGGAATTAGCAAAAAATAAATGGACTATAATGTCTATTTATTTTTTGAATTTCATAGATCCTTATTTTATTTCTAATTAACTTCTATAAGCATATTCATTTGGTATTATTTATGCGATTGCTACGGAAAATCATCTATGGTTGCGTTTGGTCTCTTAGAATATTTCAGACATTTGTCTCAAGTCCAAATATATATTACGGCCAGGAAAGCAGTCGGGAAACAGCTACATATTAAAATAAATGTATATAAATTGAAAAGACAATGTATTGGATGCTTTTTTTAATTCAGAACCAGTACAGGTGACATGCGAACGCGGAAAGCATATTCGAACCATTAAATTTGTCTTTACAGAAATGCTTAATTCATTAATTATATGTATCCTTTTTGATCTTTACTTCTGCTAAACGTTGGAACGATTATTACAGCGAACACTGTATATACTTTGTGTACAAAGAAAAGGCCTTACGCTGTTTAAATCCATTGGCACCGAGATATTCTTTTAAGGTCCCCTGTCTTACCCAGTGTCATTATTTTTTATTCAAGGAAACAACTAGCCGATGCGGACGTTCACCTGATGTTAAATGATATCTCTGTCCATAACAACGTGACGTTAGTCAAGATATACAACACCAAGCTACTCTAACAGTTTCACTACCTACAACGCTATTCAAATCGAAACATGGTAATGTTTGCACATTGCTGTTTGGTGGTGGAAATAGGAGTTGCAGTGGCGGAATTACTTATACGGTTCTCGGCACAGAAACTATCCGTCAGTGAAAACCGCCGACGCTGCGTAGTGATTTTCAAATCGCTCATCATATTTCTGTGAATTACAGTCGTTAATAATGTGGTTTGGGTAACATTTTAACTGTGAAAGAATCGTATGTACGTGAAAGGGTGTTTTATGCGGGGTGTATAATGTAGGTGGCGGGCGCGAGCGGGAGCCTAATCAGTGTTCGGTCGCAACCCCGCGCGGTGCCGGCGCGGCTGCCGCTCAGTCGGTCCCGCGCAGTTGTAGCGGGCAGGCGTGCGCCGCTCCGCAACGCCAGCCGCGACAGCCGCGTCAGCCGCGTCCGCCGCCGACCGCACCGCCACCGCCCGGCACTGCCGGGAATGGAGGCCTGCTGCCGCATCACAGCTGCCGAGGACCTTGTGGGCGACCAGGTACACACGCCCCCACACCACGAGTGCCGCCTTCTATACTTTGTGTTTCAAAAAGCAAATACGTAGAAAGTGCTGCTGTGTATCCGACTAAAGTAGTTCGATGCTGATACTTTACGACGCGCGTAAAAGACTTTAATTTCAATTTGTTTGCGTACATTGCGTCCAGCCAGCGGTGTTCGCGCGGGTCTGGAAGTGCGTGGTCATCCGGCGCCGGTGCTGGTGCTGTTTAGCGGACGTCGTTACGATGCGGCCCTATTATCATCGATGTTCCTCACAGTTAAACACACGCGTACGATTTATGCGATTGGCTAAAATCAAATTACATTTATAACTAAGTTACTTATTATGTACTAACTTTATTCGTGATCGTTATGGGAGAAACAAAATTATTATTTATATTAAATTCGAAGACTTTAAGACCTGAAAGTATTTCTTATAGAAGTGATTAAAAATTGAATCGAAAGAAAGTGCTTACTTATATTTTAAATTAAAACGAGTTTCACATAAAGTTATTCAATAGTAGAACGCCATTGGCTAGCCCCATATATGTTTTGATTTTTCCATACCGAGTTTAACAGTTACAAAACCTTTTCACTGTAACAGTTAGGTAAATTTTATCATTTAAAATTAGGAGCAGGGTATAGTAGACCTGTACATAGAAAAGACATCAACGACTAATATTCTAATACAAGGGCCGTTCTATTATATTCAGCATTATTTTTCATAAATAATTAGAAAATAATATTACAGAGTTTTAACACATCAATCTTCGAATATGTTATAAACATATTCTTTTATAGTATTATGTTCAAAAATTGATAAGTTAAAAGATTGAGTCATGTTAAACTACCTGTTATAAACCATAATGCAGTTGTTATCTATTTGATTATTTTAAACATACAACCTCTTGCATAAATTATATAAACAAAACATATCAAAGAAATTTTAAAAATGCTTTCATATGCGATACGACAAGTTGTTGAGCCATATACAAAGTTAAGAACAATATTTTTTTCGGTTCAGCTTTAAATTTATATCAACTTCATTAACGTGCTTCAATGTTAAATTTACGATCTATACGTGTTCAATTAATGAAGCTGATCGTGTGCAGTTTCAAAGATAGTAAGAGGCAACTAAATACATATTTATCTCACTATATTAGCATAGTATAATATTCCAAATCGTCTAAACTTCAATGAAGTTATATGTTAGCGCCTAAAGAGATACGTCCTAAGTTCGAATAAGTTGAAATAAGTGGGTTTCTTGGCCTATTCCGCCTAAAAGATCGAAAACGAATCGTGTGTCGGACATTTCTAAAATATAAATAATGAATGTACAGTTAACAAACAGGTCGCGTTAGTGAACATTCGTTGTCCATAACCCACTGTCCGAGCGTCTCCGATGATACGAATTAGCATATTAGCTTTATGTATCTGCTTATATTCGATGTCAGTTTCATTATACCAAATAACATATGAATATGAATTATGTACAAGTTTATATTTCATTGTTGTTCGACATGTTTATTGCTGTGTCTTCTTATATTCAACCGCTTTCTAGTTGTGTTCGCTGAACTTCCGCAAGACAATCTCATGATGATATTATATTCAATGACATCACTTTAACAAAATGTACTCGACTACAACTTTGAGTTGTGTGATAATTCGAAAGAAATTTTTTTTTAGTAACCTGATTACTAGTAGGTCTCTGTTGACCGGAACTTGTATAGATACCACCGCAACGCTTATATCTGCTTTCAATCAGTAGTGTGTTCCGGTTAGAATTATCTTGTATTTCAAAGCGACGAAAGTAATTCGGTGCTTAAAAAAAATCATAACTAGTACAATATTTTTATGGGAGAACCTATCACTTCACATCAGGTGGAATGCGGCTTCCTTGTACAAAAATGAGGATATCCTTCTTTAATTCTACTTGTATCTTTATAAATTGTTTATACTATAAAGTCATCTAATACATCTTCTTCTTCTTAAAATGTGGTTGGTGATCAGCGTGGTACAGTCCTTTATGTTTTTGGTTCGGCAGAACAATTCGAATGACCCAGATATGCTAGTGCATTCCCTGAAATTCTTGATAATTTCTGATTTTATCATCTAATACTTCAGTAGACGTCAATTCAAAAGAAAATTAAGAAGTTTATGAAGTCAAGAAACCTTTACAGCTTTATCAGGCTCAAGGATTGCGGATCCTGAATTCACGATCTATATATTTTTATGTGCTTATATATAACGTCGTCTCTTGACAGCGTTGTGCATTAAAGACAAACGGAAACAATATTTTAAGGATCTAAGGTTCTTTGCAATAATTTAGACAAATATAATACCTAAGAGAAAAGTACTTGAACTTGGCAGACATATATATTATTGGTGTGAAAAGAAATTTGGAAAAACTTTATCAAATTCTATTAAGTTAATAATTAGTCAATCTCTGGGTACATATTTATTATAATTACGAGTCGTATTGCTTTTTCTACGTGGTCCTAATATTTTCTCTTAAAAAACATAATCTATGTTATGTTCCATATTTTCGGCTACGTGACGGTGAAAGCCGCGACAAAATCGATTTAATCGTATCGTTTAATGATCAAGTTAAGTAAAAAGTACATTTATAATATGACTTAGTCTCTGCAATTCGGAGGAGATTGATTATTATCCACAGCATTGGTGATTTAAAAGTCTGAACTAATTTTAAACGTTTGTAAAGTGATTTGATTTTAGTAATGATCTGACGTATAAACATATGTGAGCATTATCATAACTCTAAAAGTTGGAAACCCAACTGCAACCTCCGTGGTGATGCATCATCCATGGGCGACAGTAATCACTTGCCCTCATATGCTTTTGCTTGTTTATATACCTTTCGTAAAAAAACTTGTATGGTTATGATATCTTGAAAATTGAGACAAATTTCTGCTTTATAGTTTAAAATGTGGATAAAATTGGAGGTTTGTAAAAAATGTACATCTGATGTTTATATCACCTTAACTTGATTGACAGATTGTCCCGGGTGGCGGCCGCTGGGGCGCATCTCAAGTCGGTGATATCCTAGGCTCCTGGTTTCAAATGCAGGTAAACCATTTAATAAATCTTTACCTTATAAATATAACTGCATATCGTTAATTTCGTTTTATATACCATTACACCGACGGTTCTTAAACTGATGATAGAAAATTATACACTAATTAGTAGGTTTCCACAATAACTTATTGCGACATAATTTTTGATGATACACCTAATAAACTTAATATACCTAGCAACCCTTACATTGCTTCTTGCTATAAAAATGCTACAGAATCTACAAGTACATTTTTCTCAGTTATGCCTCTACAAATTGTATAAATAGATATCCTAAGGCAATTCTAAATGGAACAACGTACGACGAAAATGAACGGTGAAGCGCGATTTATGTGCGGTTTTTACCGGGCCTATGTAAAATGGGGAATATTCGTAATGATTTCATTAAACGCATATTACTATGCGGACTTTTAAAAAAAAATGTACTCCCGACTAAATATTTGCATGAACGTAATCCCTAGGAAATATTCAATGCATGACTTGCACAGAACTGTCAGTAGCTCGCCTAAGGAATGACAATATACACAATGTGTACCCGACAAACTTGCGGACGGAGCTTCTGATACGAACACTTTAACATAGTGTACCTTAAGGCGCGGAAATAAAAATGGCCGCGTTTCCCCAAATGTGTGACGCCGCTTTGGTACCTCTGCCAGCTAATTTGTATGCCTCATGACATGGTGACATTGTCACGTAAGCACCACATATGTTGGTACATATATAACTATGCTTTATGACACGCTACCCATTTGAAGGGTTTCGATGATATTAATATAACATTTTTACCATAGATAACTTATTTTGCACCGTTTAGGTAATGGCCAGTCAAACGTGGAGGTCTGGTCCAAGAATCCGACAAGACCCCATCGTGCTCGTCGTCAGATTTGTAGTCTAATTACCTTAGTAAATTCACTAGGTACAGCACCCTTCACACATGATGTCCGCACAGTACTGTTTATCGGCTACAATAAGCGTCGCGGTGGTACTGATCTAGACGGTCTACGGCAGCAGAAACCTGCCATCAGTTATGTGTGTAGATTTTAATTAATTTAAATGACTACATACCCACTGCTGGGCCTGCCACCTTCTATGAGAAGTGTGTAAAGACAGTGTGGGTGTCACGAAAGTGAAGGTAATTGGAACAGTTTCGTTTCCTGTTGACGTTTTCCTTTATCGGAAGTTCAAGCTTGGTGGTGATAAAGTAATTTACTTAATTGGTAACCAGTGAAAGGGTATGGAAGTTGGCCCTCCGTGCCCAAATTCGAAGAGATCAGTTACCGATGTTTTAAAAAAAAAAATCACAAATTGCTGATTTTATACAAATATAAGAGAAAGTGTTTAGTAATTACTTTATTTTAATGGATTTATAATACTTCTTTTACATAAAACACCAATACTGGAATAGTATAGAAAGCTCCCATGGTATTCGTCATAATAAAAATGATCGGTGGTCTATTTTTAAAATCAAGTTAAAGAACAGAGAACTTCTATCTTGTGGCCGGTTAAAAAACTACTCGAGGAATCATACGAGCTGTGTGAAAGAATTTGCGAAGTGAAACCTACACAACAACCGTGATGCAAGGATGACCTTTTTCAAAAAGGCCGCGTTGTATGTGCTCACCTTAAAATTAGTGTAAAACGGCAAAATGCGGTGGTAATTCGTTACCACACGGTCAATTAACCCGGAAACGGATTTTTTTTGAAAAAATATTTGTAGGGTTTAAACCCAACGCCCTTTAAATATTTCGTGACTTGATTTTATTCAATTCACTAAAATAACTTTTTTTATGTCAAGTAATAACATAAGCTAATTAAATTTAAAAAGGGGTTTGAAGGATCACAACAACTCACGGGGTCCAATATAACCTCACCTGCTCGTGTCGCACCCTATCAATCAATAAACGAGGCTCTGGCTCCCACCAACCAGCATTGACGCAGCGTGGTGAGAAATGGCCCAAATCTCCCCATATGAACCCCGACAAATGTGGAAATCTTTGGAGGAGCCCTATGTCCAGCAGTGGACGTCTTTCGGCTGATACTGCTGCCGCTAATTTAATGATGATGTATATCAGGATTATATTAAAAGTGGTGAAGCGTGAAGTTAAATATAGAATTGGGAGAGTCTTCTTTTGCCTCTCATTATACTCTTTAAGGTATGTAGTTATTATAAAGAGCGTTTTACCGGACGGAAGTTTCGAATACGTGGTGTTGTTCAAATGATAATTAACGACTCTTAATCTTAATTTATTTTAATTAAGTAAATTACTTTATCATCACCAAGCGTGGGCTTCCAGTGAAGAAAAACGTAGTCAGGAAACCGAAGTGTTCCAATAACCTCCACTTTCATGGGCATGTGATATCCACCCACACTGTCTTTACACGCTTCTTCATAGAAGACGGCAGGCCCAGCGGTGGGCAATACGCGGGTTGTGTAGTCAATTAAATTGATTAAAATCCTCACAGTGCACTGGTGGGAGATCTTTCATGTGTACAAACAATACTGTAATCCGGTTTGAACGGCGCTGTAGTTAGTGTAATTATTGGGGTAACGAAACTAAACGTCTTATGTATCAAGATGTCGAGAGCAATGTGGTGCAGTGTATAAGATCCTAACTAACGCCACTTTGTTATGGGTAGGCGTATCACTTACGATAAGATGAACGTCCCGCTCGTCTCGTAGCTTAATGAATTAAGAGTGAATTAAATCATCTTCATCATATTCGTCAGCCGATAAACGTCCACCGCTGGTCATAGACCTCCCCCAAAGATCCCCACATTGATCGGTCCTGCGCTGGCCGCATCGCCGGGCACTTGAGGTCGTCGTTTGTAGGGGTTGTCCATATGGGGAAACTTAGGCCATTTCCTACCACGCTGGCTCAATGCTGGTTGGTGGGAACCAGAGCCTCGTTTGTTGATTGTCAGGGTGCACCACGAGTAGCCGAGGTTGGCTTAGGTCTCATGCGTTGCATCCTTACACCCCGTGAATTAAACGGATCATGGCAATTTTCATTATCCTCTTTATGAACGTAGTAATTTTTCGTTACTATCATCATCATAATTTCAATCGATGGACGTCCACTGCTGGACATAGGTCTCTTGTAATATGTTCCACAAACCACGTTCTTGTTACTATCAAACCGATATAATTTGAAGCTTATGAATTATCTGTATGCTGACGTTGAACGACCTTCGCATCGGTTCCGATGGATCTGGGTTCCCCAATGTTCGATCTCATTATACGGTCGAAGTGAACAGTTGATAAAGCGCATGAAACCGTGGACATTGGCGTGATTATGTGCATCGAAACGAATTTACACGGTGCATGAGTGGGAACCCACTTTTGTCGATGCCCACAGCCGTGTCGGCCACGTCAGGGAAGTATGAGCGATTCTGAGGGGAAAACAATTCTTATACTTATGGCTATCCACGAAACATAAATAGGCTTTAATTTTTAATGATTTAAGTCTACTGAATTCCACTATTAATTATCTAACTACATCACCCTTCTCTAATTGTGGGGGTAGTAGCTAGATCGTTTCTGTAAGTTGCTTGGCGAACGTAACTTGTTAGAGATCACAAAGAGAAGCTCTTATCCTGAAGTTATTCCACTTCGAAAATAGCGGTAGCTTTCTCACATGAATATATAAGATATTTTTTTTTGTAATTAAGCGACGGGACGGGCGGGACCTTCACCTGATATTAAGTGATAAGCTTGCCCATAACAACGTGGCGCTAGCTAGGATGGAATGCACTGCACTACATTGCGCTCGTCGCCTGACACATAAGATGTTGAGTCTCGGTACCCTGGTGGTTACAATAGCTACAGCGCCCTTCAAACTGAAACACAGTAATATTTGAACAGTACTGTTTGACGGCTGCTATAGGCGTTGCGGTGGTAATCACCTAGACGGTCTCCGGCATCAGAGACCTAACATCTTCGTAATAAATTAGCGCTAAAATTAAATGTAGCAGTGGTACTTACCTAATATTGGTTTCCTTAAATTCTTAGATTCCGTATTGATAATATGTGGGTGGTAGATAGCATAGCGGCTTCGAAATGACACCATTATCCAAATGGCACCCATGTGGTCACGGAATAGAACCGAGGACTGTTAAGAAGGTGGCTTTTTCGATGCCGGCCGGATGCTTTAAAAAATAGTTATTCGTCATTAGACTACTATTGGAGTGTGTTGTCCTATAACAAATATAAGGTAAAACGGTTTCTCATGTCATCATCATCATCAGCTGATGGAAGTCCACTGCTTAACATAGGTCTCCCTTAAATATCGCGACATTGATCGGTCCCGCGATTCTCACCAGACCGTCTGTCCATCTTGTGGGAGGCCTCCCAACACTACGTTTACCGGTACGCGAGCGCCACTCGAGGATCTTACTGCTTCACCGACCGTCGGTTCTTAGAGCAATGTGCAGTGCCTATATATCTTAACTACTTTACTACGGAGGGAGTAAATTGTCTCGTTATAAATTTACTGCTATTTAGTAGTGAGCGGAGACGCGAGTGAAGCCTAGCTATGACCATTGCACATGTTTATGTTTCTGCAGAACGTTCTCGATGGGCATATCTGTTATCAGCATCGTGACCTTGGGCACTGCTATTTATAAGTATGCTGCTATTTTCGTCTCCATTGATTGGGATAAATTTAATATAATTAATTTATATGAAGTATTATTGTTTACGTTCAAGTAAGTTACTATTTATGATCTGTCATTATACACTTAATACATTCATCTTTACGATTGCAATATTGTAATAATATTTGTCACTTAATAAGACGTGTACTTCCTATCTCCTCGTTCTTATCACACTAGATAATAAGTTGATACTAGCTCTATAGTCTCAGGATATTAAGTAAAGGACTAAGGTAGGCCATGCCTGTTGTAGAAGGCGATTAAAAGGATCTAGGAGTTTCGCAGTTCTTGAGGGTGAGGACCCTTATCGCTCAACAAGCGAATCTGAATGGGACAGCGTATGGCCCAGCGATGGTGCCTAGAACGGTTAGGCTCCTCCTCAGAGCAGTGTAACACAAAGTGTAGAGGGGCACCGGTGCGTCCTGTAAGAGATCCCGGAGTCTTCGAATGCACTGATACAGACCAATGTGGGGGTTTTAGTAAAAATCTCACATAACTCTGACTCCTCACATTAGCAGAGTATCTTTCGAAGAATTCTCCTCTCTCGAAAAAGAAATGTTAATACAAAATGTAAATTTTATCCGTCAATATGGTATTCAATACTTTCCCTCATACCACACATTCAAATAACTTTGTTTTGATCTTGATCCTTATATCAATCCAAGTGAGTAACTTAACACTTTATGTGTCACACGCATGCCTTTGATGGTTTCTTATGATATGAAGATCACGCACTTTTATTGGTGCTTCTTTCAGATGATGTCATTAAGGGAATGCTCTTGATCTAATGGATCTTATGGTTGATGATGATTACGGTTAATGCTAAGGTATACCAGAAGTAAAATACATAATTATAATTTTTTCAAGTACCAAAATTAAGTGAATGTAATATTGTAGATATCTATATATTTTATTTCTTTAAAATCTTTTATTCGATACTTAAAGTTAGGTTACAGTAGGCGGACTTAATGCCTATTCTCTACCAGTTAATCTAGGGCGTAGGGAGATGCTGTGGTAGGTGAGAGGGATCATTTTCACGAAAATGAAACTACACATACATTAAAACTAATGTAGTGTTGCTGAATACTAATAATTATATTGTTAGTTAAACTCATAGAGTATAAAAAGTTATTGGAAATATTCTTAATATCAGAAGGAAGATATTTCTCATGTGTTATTATTGCTCACATTGTAGTAAATTTTCCGGTAGTAAGCGGCGTAAAATAATATTAAACGCATCATTAGAGGCTCGTTCAACGTGACAACGTTCATTGTTCCACTTCCTAGAGCCGGCTGGCCATTGATTCTAATCCCGGGCCCGATTTTAATTCTATCGGATTCCTTCGAGCTGACATGGCGAATTAACCAGTTTACTGTGCTCGAAATTCAATCAAACATTTCGTATTCAATCGCATACAACATTAAATGAATATGAAGACTATAAATATATATGTTAACTTTCTGCTCCTCAACTATCATCATCATCAGCGTTTGTTTATCCACTGCTGGATATAGGCCTTCCCTAATGTCTTCCACCAAATGCGATTCTCAGCTTTTCGCATCCACCCACTTCCGATCGCCCTGATGATGTCGTCGGTAGATCTGGAGAGAGGGCGTCCTACACTTCTGCAACCTGTACGCGGTCTCCACTTCAGAACTTTTCCGCCCCATCGGCCCTCACTGTCACGACAGACATGGCCGGCCCGCTGCTACTTCGGCTTGCAGATTGTGATAGCTACGTGGACTACTTCAATTCGCCGTGGAATTTCTTCGTTCCGGATTTTGTCCCTTAGAGAAATGCCAAGCATAGCTCTCTCCATCGCTCGCTGCGCTACTTAGAATCGGCGGAACAGCCCGATGGTCAGTGGCATGTCTCCGCGCCGTATTTGAGGGTCTCTTCAACTATAAAGGTTCTAATCTGCACATGTCGTCTGACAACCGCACAATGTTCTTAAATGTAGTGATTATGTTACAAACTACATATTAACTAACACAAGTATAACTTGCCTATTATGTCCAGCAGTGGAGGACGTCTACCGGATGATGATGTACAACTTAGCTTCAGCAATGTAACTGTAATTAATCTAATTTATATATTCCGTGTTTCCTTGTTTCGTAAAAATTTGTTATCACAGGTTTATATCAAAAAGCTATTAGCTGAATGTGGTGTTGAACCACCAAAAAAAAAAGAATCGTTCGTTGCATGTACTCATCTTCTCGCGAAAGCCCGTCTCCTTCTCTCTCTGATCCGTCATTAATAAAAAGTAAATAAACATCCTCATATTCCCATTCCTGATAATCGGTGCATTCTCTCATGAGGAGTCAAGGATATTTTCTTCATCACGCTGGTCAAGTGCGAGTTGACGGATGTCATTATTCTTGGAACATTTCGGTTTCATTGCAAGGATTTCTTTCGAAAGTAGAAAGAAAATATCAGTGGGGATTGCACCCGCGCTTCCTTGAGATGCATAGCATGACCATTAGTCTTACAAACTGAGCTATCACCGCCAAATGATCTTTTCATTTTTTAATATTTCAATGAAGAGATGAGATGAGCGGCATGTTCACTTGATAATAAGTGATGCGCATGTTCCTAACAATGTGGCGCTAGTTATAATAATATACATCGAACTAAATTGTGCTCGTCGCCTTAGAACAAAATGTTACGTCTCGTTACTCCAATCATTTTATCAGCTATAGCGCCCTTCAAACCCGAACCCAATAATGTTTATGCACTACTGTTTAGCGGCAGAAATAGCCAACCCACCGCCACTGAAATGAACCGGTTTAATCGGATAGTGTCACTTGTAGAAAAATGTACTAACAAAATATAACACTAAAATTTGTTTATTACCCAAAATCGAGTGTTTTACACAATTCACCCTCTATATGAATTAGCCTTATACACTTCAGCGGTTTTACTCTGTTGCGTAAGCGCATACGCAAATGAGATACATTTATTGGAGAGGGTTAAAGCGATTGAGTAGTGAGGAAGAAGAAGAGGGGGGAAGCTACAGTGACAGGATTCACGGTCCAACTGCGGAGTACAATGATCGCACTCAATACGTGATCGATTATGTCTATATAATGCATGTAGGTATGTCCGCATGTTATTTGTACTGGTTCACTACACTTGGATTCGTCGGTGTTGGTTTTTTTTTTTCCATGATATTTTTCAATCTTACGCAGCTATCGGTAAAAAGTATTCCTTCGTGTGACACCTTGTGATACTTTTAAAAGGGTGCCTAAATTTATTATAATACTAGCTGTTCCCCAGCCGCTGTGCTGGCCATAATATTGACTTGAAATTTGTTTGAAATGTTACTTGAGAGCAACCGCGACCGTGAATCATTTTCTGTACCAACCGTTACTATAGCAACCGCATAAATAATACTAAAAGAAAATGTATATAAAAGTTAATTAGTAATAAAATGATGATTGATCTATGAAATAAAGAGCCTATCCGTATCTACAAATAATTCCGCGTCGAATGCTCATGTTCCCGTGTCGATACGTTCACTAGTTTTCACGTGATTGGCGAACAAACAAAACCCATTTTTATTGTATATATATATAGATTAAATTCCATATTAAAATTCCTAAATTTTTATTCTTTTAGTATAGTTAAAAAGCTTTTAAACATGGAATATTAAAAATTCTTCGATTATCATAACAATTGAGCGATCCTCATTTCTACATGGAACAAATATTCGAAAGCAATTTCTTAAGAGAAGATATATTTATCATAATAATCCGATACTGGTTAGTACGAGGAGGGATCTAAAAGCGGTGATAATGAGATAGAATATAATGACTATTGATAACTTAATTATTTATTTTTGTACATAGTCTCCGAGTTTCTCTACGAGTCTAATGCTGTTCCAATGCTTCAATCCCTTTCAAAAAAAAGTTTTGCCTTGGTCTTGGAAAAAGCTTTCCACTGCATCCTCACCTCGTTATCGTCTTCTTACCTGTTTCCCCTTAAGTATTCTTTTAATTTGGGGAATAGACAAAAGGCGCCAGATCTAGTGAATCAGGAGGGTGGTCAACCAATTCGAAGCCAGCTTGCTGAATGGCAGCCATCGCAACTGCCAACCTATGCGCGGGCGCGTTGTCGTGATGAAACAGCATGCCCTTTCGAAGTTTCCCTCTCCATTTCTCTTTAATGGCATTCCTCAACTTGGGAATTAAAGCGACAATATTGGTCTGCAATAGTGGTTCCGCGCTCCAGGTAATCAATCAACAATATCTCTTCTGACTCCCAAAACATTGAGGCCATGACCTTGCCAGCCGATGCCACGGCACGACACTTCTTCGGGGTCGATGATGATGACCGTTTCCATTGCGAAGATTGCTATTTTATCTCGGGATCAAAATAATAGACTCATGTTTCATTGTTGTACTCCAAAATAGATTTATATTCACTCCAATAATAATATATTAATGCAGCATCAAAATCTTCTGAGATTCTTAATAAGAATACAACGCTCTCAATGATTATTGTTCATCAAACTCGCTCGTGGCAAACCGGATTTAATTTGCACGTTAATATACACAATTATATTCCATAATTTCACTATGTAACAATATTAATTGAAGGATTAATTAACAAGTGCGGTGTAATCTCGTAGTAAACGAAAAAATAAATAAATATCCATACATTTGTTATTACGAAGCGATGTCCATAGCCTGGTGAACTATAGATTGTGCTACTTTGGATATTTGTATAGCATTGTATTGTATAATCAAGACATATCATCATCATCATCATCATCACCTGCCACTGCTGGACATAGGTCACTGGCCAAACGAGGCTCTGGCTCCCACCAACCCGCGTTGGGCCAGCGTAGTGGAATGTGGCTCAAATCTCCCCATACGATACCCGTACAAGCGTGGAGCTCTTTGAAGGAGTCCTATCAAGACATACAATGTTATTTCCATATTAGTAATTTCACCAGCTACCGCTCCCTCAAATCGCATACCTTATATCTAAGGGTAGTTTAAAAAACACTACACCATTCACTAGTTACATCCCCTTATAAATCGGAGCAGTGCTCTACGGTTTAGCGGTAAATTAAGGCGCTGAGGTGATGGTACCTATGTAAACGATATCCTATTCTTATGGCCTAATGGTCAGAGCGTGCGGCTTTCATTCCGAAGGCTGCGGCCTTGAATCTCGTCAGGTAGCGATGACTTTAATATTTAAGTTATGCACATTTGTGAACTTAAGTAACAACAGCGAAATACAAACGGTGAAGGAAAACATCGCGAGGAACCTGCACGTGAATTAGAGTTTATTGTAAGGTATGTGTGAAGTCAGCAATCCGCATTGGGCCCGCGTGGTGACTGTGGTCTATCGCTCTTATATTGAGGGTAGGCCTGTGCCCCAGCAGCGGGGACGTAAATTGGCTGTTATGGATAAGGATTGTAATTTTTTTTTTTTGTAGATCTTTCTACAAAAAAAAATCAATTTTTATTTAAAACTATTCGATTAAAATACAATATAAACGTATTCTAAAGAGTTTAATCTAACTCGATGTTGGACTGTTTCGTATTTACTTGTCATCCCGTGGGACCCGGCGTCGCCGAGGGTCTTGGTGTCACGTTAATTACCACGAAATAAGGAGTTGCATGTACAACCGTGTGAATCGGAATTGATGCCACTCAGCGTGTTGCATATATTAGGGATCCTATGCTATGCTGCCTTTTTTTTTTCTCTCGTGGGAAAATCCTACATCGGTTACTCTTCTGCTGTCGGGTCAGCAGAAGAGTCATGCCGGACTCTTACCGGCTAAAACCCCACGGTATCCTTCTCAAGACCCTTGGTCGGAATACGGGAACGATTACGCATACTTCCGCTGTCCCAACGGCATTGATCGATTACAGGATCTCGTTTCAAAGTTGAGCTGCCACTCCCCACCTTTCATGAACGCACAGACGCGCCGTACGCGCCACCGCGTGGCCTTTGATATACGGCAGCAAGCGACCCACGAACTCGTTGCCGTAGCCTCTCTTATAGGGGTTAGAGGCTCATTCAGCGGATTCATTTCCTCCGTCGCCCAGGTCTCTGGCTACGAATAAGGAAGAAGAGAAGTGTTTTCTCGCTTCCTCTCGGCAGTCTCAATTTGTGACAACACTTGTTCGCAAACGGCGACGCTAGAACTCCACGTCTTCTCGCTTCCTGTCATAGCCTTAATAAAAGCTTGAAGCGAGAGGTCTCTCCCTATTTTATCGATGAGATCTCGACGCAAATTTGTCCAACTGAGACAATCCCCCAACGTATGCTGCGCCGAGTCCTCATCGCTGCCACAATGATGGAACATATCTGTTGGCTCTCTACCAATGCGGCACAGGTACTTACCGAAACCGTGCCCGGTCAGCACCTGTACAAATCGTAAGGTCAGCGCGCCATGTGGTCTGTTCAACCAGTTATTTAAAACTGGGAACACAGCATCGATACTTCTGTGGTCAGCTCTGCGATGTGCAAGTCTGTCCTTCCACCGTTCAATAACAGACTGTCGAGCGTATAACCTCTGGAGAGCTATTTATTTTGTGGAAAGCTGTTGTCCTTGCGTTCGACGTTCAGGGTGCCATACATAAGTCGAAGCTAAAAACTCCGCATCCAGATCCCGTGGACGGGACCCCGCTAAAACACACGCCACCTCAAAAAAAACAGTGTGGTAATCCTATGCCATGCTGCCTGCCGCAACAACAACGCGATAGTTATAACTATTGTACATAATGCTTCAACTTTAGAAACATCTACTTCTACTTTAGAGCCATGTATATACTCTACTCCTTAGCAATAGAAGAAGGCAGTGTTAAGGTATCTTAAGGGTGTAATACGAGGAGGGATCAAAGAGTAGTGAGAATGAGATAGAATATAATGACTATTGATAACTTAATCATTTATTTTTCTACATAACCTCCGAGTTTCTCTACACACTGAGTCCAGCGCATTTCCAATTCTTCAATCCTTTTCAAAAAAAAAGTTTTGTCTTGGTCCAGCTCTCAACGGCATCCATCACCTCGTTATCGTCTTCTTACCTGTTTCCCCTTAAGTATTCTTTCAATTTGGACAACAGATAAAAATCTAAGATTCCCTCTCCTTTTCTCTTTGATGGCTTTCCTCGACTTGGGAATTAAAGCTGCATAATATTGGCCTGTAATAATGGTTCCAAGCTCCTGGTAATCAATCAACAATATCTCTTCTCCGTTTCAAAATATTGAGGTTATAACCTTGCCAGCCGATGCCACGGCACGAAACTTCATCAGGGTCGGTGATGATGGCCGTTTCCATTGCGAAGATTGCTGTTTTGTCTCCAGATTAAAATAATAGACCCATTTTTAGTGCATTGTTACGAAACGAGACATAAAGTTTTCAAAATCATCTGGATCTTGTCTAACAATATCTTCGAAATGTCAAGTCGATTTTGTTTCTGAGTGTCGGTTAACACATTCAAAGATTGTTTCAATATGCATTGAATACTTCCCTATGAAATGCCCGTTTCTTGAATTACGAGTATCTGATGGGAACTCTTCGATCGCTCAATACAATTTTCTCGACTTTCGCAACAATTTCTTGGGTGTGAGTGACGTCGATGGACCTGGTGACGGCCGCAACGATGTTCCTCTTCTGTGCTCGTTCTCCCTACTAGGAATTGAGAAGCCCACCTTGCGACAGCGGAATACGGCGGAGCAGACTCTCCCAATGTTGCCTCCAGATCGCAATGAATCTCTTGCGTCGTTAACTTGTTTAAACAGAGCTATTCAATAACGACTCGCACTTCACTTTTCTTCATTTCCGGAAACACGTTCAGACACGAAGCAAACAAATGATTACATTCAGAAACATAACAAAAGAGAATCGATTTTTTTTTCTTTTTTAATATTACAAATATGTATCTGAGCTATGGCAGTATTTATTTATTTTTTTGCCAAGGTGTATATATGTCGTTTTCAATACTTTTTGATCCCTCCTCGTATATTTACACAGCGTCGCAAAGCATTCATCGTGTGATACGAGGGTTCGATGGTGGTCGCAAATTTTGGAATCTGCTTGTACGAGAGCTATATTGATTCAGGCAAAAAGATTAACGATCATACTTAATATTAGTCTCAGACGATAAAGGTTTGCTTCCACAAAGGTGATAAGTAGTAAGAGAGACCTACCAGCAGACCATGGGGCATATCCCATGTGTTACAATACACTAATAACACTATTCGCGAATGGTTATCAGAGTGTCCAAACAAGAGGTTAGGTGATCGTAGTACGTCGCAAAGTGTGTCGCCGTGGACTTATCGTCACGTATCAATAAGTAAACTGAAAATATCGCGCTTACTTAGAATATCTGCCCACTTACCCAGTTGTGGACTCAACGGAATTGTATGTTTGCTCATATGACCGCATTACACGTTTAATGAAATAGTAAATATTTTCACTTGTATACATATATGTATATATATATATATATATATATAGACTATATATCACGGGGAAGGTCAATCAGGCTGTATGTTTGAAGTCGCTGCGAAATTTTATAACTATGTCAACAAAAGGCTCACTTTAAAGTAGATTTAAATATTTTTAACAGGTAATGCATATAATGTGTTGGACGGATTCCCACAAGATGGACCGACGATCTGGTGATAATAGCGGGAACCCACTGGATGCGAGCAACGCGAGACCGATCGATCCGGAGGTCTTTGAGCGAAGTTTATGTTCAGCAGTGGACGTCTATCAGCTGATGTGAATGTCTATAATACTGTTACTCACTTAAAAATGACTCAAAAATTATTTCATCATCATCATCAGCCGACAGACGTCCACTGTTGGACACGGGCATCTTCCAAAGATTCCCATGTCGATCGGGTAGGGATTTATATGGGAGGATTTGAGCCATTTTCCACCACGATGTCCCATTGCGGGTTGGTGGTAACCAGATCCTAGATTCTTGATTAGCAGAGTGCACCACGGAAAATGGTTTGTTACATTGTTAATATTTGCTTACGAACGGACAAAGAGAACATATCGTTCACCTGATGGTAAGATGAAAGTCAATAACTTGTTTATAGTGTTGTGCCATATGCTTGTCCCCGTGTGTTATAAAATCTTAAACATCGCTATATTTGGACCTGTAAACAGTAATGTCCTAGTCCTCCTAAAGCAGAACTGTTTAGCCTGGAGTTGTAGCGTTGGCGGTGAAAAAAAAAATCGTTCACCGTAAACGGTTTCTACTTATAAGTAACGTGTTAAAATGTTTCAAATGCTTAGTTAAAATTGTTAATGTTAATTTTTCCACTTCTTGAATCCTTATCAGGTGCAAATATTAAAGCGATAAAAGCATATGCTGTTTTTTTTTAAACAGCCACAGCCGGGTAGAGGATATGGCGTAATAAATGTCCTACAAACGTTCGTGATTGGATTTTTTGCAACTGAACTGTCTCGATATATCGCCGAACGTACCGGCGAAAACATTACTAGAATAAGTTTATCGAACTATATATTGTTTTTGTGAAAAAAAAAAAAACAATTATTAAAACATTAACAAATTGTTGTAAAAGTCAACATCATCTGATTGATATTTGAACACTGATGTACATCTCTCCTCCTCAAAAGATTTTAAAGTCGCATCAACTGTATCCATCGACATCTTGCGGTCATACTAAATGAGGAAAAATCATATATATATGTATAAATAATTTAAAAGATACATCCGCTCTTATGCTAGTTTTGATTTGCTTGAAACAAATTTTAAATTACCTAAAGTATCATCGTCTCAGTCTTCTGAACCGCTGGGTAGAGAGGAGTATCCTGTTTTTATGGATGACTACAATGTCATAATTGGCCCAGTGCCGTATAGTGGCGGAATATATTCCGCTTAAAGCAATAACTAATTGAATAATACACCTTAACTAAAAGTTGCAATTTAATACTCTATAATCTTATACTGTATACTCTACATTTCAAGCCTGAAGGAATAACAAAGTTTCTTGTGAAAAACTTTGGTAGGCTGTGAACTGGCTCCTCGCAATATCAATGCTGCAGCGTACGGGCTTTTGCAGCAGATGACGAATGGGCACCTGGTTCAACATCACGCTGTAATATGTTTTTCTCTTTCCTTCGTCTGTGAACAACGCGAACGCCAGCGATCGCGGTACCCGAATCGCTGCACGTACGTCCTAAGACTAACTGGTTAGTTCTTTCACGCGTCTGAGTCATCTTCGAGTCTAGACGCGTCCAGATACACTGTTGAAGGCGCTCGTTACACCAATAGACGCCTCATCACGATTACAAGATCATCATACCATAGCAATTTAAACTTTTCAACTTAGCAATGGATAATTAAGTCAGTAATATTGCAATTTCTTATAAGTGATAACTATCATGTAAATCATACATCGTTAAGTTACAAATATCATCATCATTACTTAAGTAATATCCAACGAAGGACACGCAGGACGTTTCTACAATGGTGATCCAAACAGCATGTATACACTACATCATATTAAGCTTTTTTATTTTAGGAAGTAACGAGACGAGCGATAGGTACACCTGATGATAAGTGGTACGCTTGCCCACAATACTGTAGTGATAGTTGGGATGGTATTTATACACAATACCATATTGTACTCATTGCCTTCATAACATGTCAAGTCTCACACTAGCTAAGACGCCTTTCAAACCGGAACATAGTAATGTTTCTCTGCAGAAACAGACGCTACGGCTACCTACTCGTTCTCTCATTGTGTAGTTATCTCAGTAATTCCACTAGCTACAACAACTTTCAAACCTGAACTATAGTACTGCCTTCTGGGAGAAGAAATAGGAGCTGCGGTATAAAGCAACACCATAAATGTTTGAACATGTTAATGTTTATGCAAATCTAAACATTTAATACAGAAACATAAGTTAACAGCTTAACATACGTAAGTAAATTAAATATCAGAATGTTAATGATATCATCATCATCATCAGCTTTCCCCAAAGATCTCCACATCGATCAATACTTTACTTTTAACCTTTCGCTTATACATTTTGTATACTATAAAGGTATATGGCATATAGTATAGATATTCGAATCAACATGTTTACGAAGCAGACATAGTAAATTCCTTTAAATTAAGTATATGTATGTAGTAGTAAGTTATTCAGCTGCGTAGTTATTGTGAAGACAAGTCTAGACTTTAATCGTTGTTTGTGTGATTAATTAACAAAAAATTAAAAATCAACAACTCGTACATAATTGTGATCAATTAAATTGTCGTTGAAAGACGGCGCAGTGTAAATTTTCTCTAACTGTTATCTAGTCACACTAATGAAGCCGTGAGAAGTCAAATTGAACATCCGGTGTAGAAAAACATCGCGACGAAGCCGTCCTGTTCCAAGAATGGTAGCTTCCGTGCACCAATTCGCACTTACTCAGCACGGTCGATACTTGACTCTCTACCACTGAGCGAAGGCCAGAATCCCAGTTGTGGGAACGTTGTTATTTATTATTATTAGTGTAAAAGAATTAATCCCGAAAAGCTTTCAAAGTGATTCTGGTTATGTTATAAAATGTACCGAGTATAGCGAATCTAGGTTAGGGCGCCGCGACCCCAAATCGATCTTGCAATCTTCGTACCGCCGTGGTGCGAGCGAGATGTAAACAGTGACCTAGAGTAACAGGTTGAGAATCCGGAAGGTATGGAGAAACCGGCTCCACGGTGCATTTTTCCATTCAATGGAAAGCTCTACGTTAGTTAGCGGACGACACATCGAGATGTTTTACGATAATTTTACCATTAAAAAATTTTACATCACAATAAACTATTGGATTATTTGTTTATTAATTTATTGTATCTTATATCCTTAATATGCTAAATAAACTATAAGGAAGCGTATGAGAAATTATAATTTATAGAAAATATTATTTTTTTTATACAAGGAAACGACGAGACGAGAGTGATATTCCCCTTTATGGTAAGTGACACGCCTGTCCATAACAACGTGGCGCTAGTTAGGATAGTATAAATCTACAAGATGTTGAGTCTCGTTGCAACAGTAATTACACTAGCTACAGCGTCTTTAAAACCGGAACACTAATGTTCGCACACTGATCCTTATCGGATGCGAAAGGCGCTGCGGTGGTACGTTCCTAGAGGGTCGTCAACAATAGAGACCCACCATCAATAATCTACACAGTTTATAATATCTTATATGATGTATTGTATAGTTGTATCGTATTCTGATATTATATTTATATAATAGCTTAAACGACAAAACATATATGTAATTTATACTATTAATTTTTATATATAAATAAGGTTAATAGGCTCGCATATAACTTAGATACATAGATCATTCGTTTAGATGTACCAGTTTTTTAAACTTTAATTGTGAAATAGCTTATTTTACATTTCTTATATAATAACTAATTATAGAATTTGTGTTATTTATATGTATTAACCATTTAGTCGTCACATACTGAATATATGTCGATTTTAATATGAGAATTGTGAGACTAGTTGCATCGGTATCGCGATCTGCGTCTGGAATGTGAACAAGCTGCGAGGTCCTTGAATTTCTCCGATTGTGAGTACATCAATTGTTATTGCTTCGTATAATTCATTCGGATATCAGTTGCGTTGTTTATGATCCGACCTTCAACATTTCGTTGTCACAATGTTTACTTAAACGTGATAATACTGTCCCTTGGGAAATAATTTTAAGGCGCACTTTGCGGGATGTGCGCATATAAGAAACGATATATCAACATTTAATTAGATCAGGTTCATTAGTATAATTTAATATTATTTTATTGCGTGTTATCATAAAAAGACAATGATATATATTCATCGTCATCATCCTGCGTTGCCCGTATTCAACTGCCTTCACCAGGCCGTCGGACCACTTAGTGCGGGCCTGCAAACATCGCGTCGTCCCGTACGCAGTGGCTATTCGAGGACCTTGGTGCCCCATCGGCTGTCAGTCCTTCAAGCGATAAGTTCTCCTCATTGCCACTTGAGATTTACAATCTTTATATATATCTATATCTAACAACAGACTAGCAGCGAATTAGTCTGCTGATGGTGATGATGTATACCTCTAAAAATTTTGCAAGTATTATATATTTCCACGTTGACAACCATTGTTTAACATTGGCAGAGCAACAATGATCCACATTAAATAATATTTCATTAATTAACTTCATAAAACATATTGTGATTATATATTTTTTTTATTCAACGAAGCGATTAGACAAGAGGTACCTATTCCTAATGGTAAGTGGCGCTAATTATGATGGTATTTATAGCACCGCATTGCGCTTGTCGCCTTGAGACATAAGATATTAAGTCTCGTTACCCGAGTAATTTTGCTAGCTACAGCGCCCTTCAAACCGGAACACAGAAATATTTGCACAGTACTGTTTGTCGCAGTAGGCGCTGCGGTGGTACCTAGTACACAATATCTGGTAACAGAAATCTACCATCGCTGTATTTGTGATATAGTGATTAACTTTAATATTTTCTGCAATAAACAATATAACTAACAATAAACAAAATAATTTAATTCACCGCAGCTCCTACTCGTATTGCAGCTTACAAACAGTAGTGTGCAATTTGTACTGTTTGAAGGGCGTTCTAGCTAGTGGACTTATTGACGTAACAAGATTTAACATCTTATGTCCTATAGCCACGACCACAATGTGGCGTTTTTTATGTCGTCTTAAGTAGTGCCTCGTTGTTTGAGATGAAGGACTCGGGCATCTCGTAGATTAATAAAATAAAAAAAAGACGTATTAAATTGGAGTGCGTACGTTGTACTTTTGTAGGTTATCGATATATTTGGAAATGTTTTATAAGAAAAAGGGATGTAAGTTAAAAAAAATGTGATTATGAGGTAAAACGTTCGCATGACGAGACGACGATTCACCTTTTGCAAGAGCTTATATAATGCAACAAAATGGCGTTCATAGGGCCCGTGGCCCATTTGCGAGCGGCGCTTCTCTGAGCGAATGGTTGGTTGCTTTCTACCCCGCGGCGGTGCCAGCACCGCGTACGTACATTCCGCGCCGCTGCCCCACGGGTGTGTTAAACCGCGGAAAACCTGATACAACCTTTTCATACTGTTAAATGTTTAATTAAAAAAAAATCTTTTAAATAACGCTGTTAAAACAATAATAAACAACTACTTACCTATCATAGTCCTCTTAATTATTTTTGTTTCTTTTTCTTGTCTATCAATCGTTATCACAATATATTATTTACATTAGAGGAAAGCAACGAATTGCTTCATTAATGCAATAAGTCTTATATAATAATTATATTACGTTGTAATTAACGCTATTGATTTTTTATATATATATATATATATATATATATATATATATATATAAAATAATAAAAACTCCCGCGCCAATAATGAACATTGTGACACGATATGCGTAACAAATTCAATTCTTCTAAAACGAGATAGGCAACGATGGGAGACCACGGAGCCTATTCACTTTATAATTTTACCTTTTCAAATGAAATTTTTTTATAATTCTTTTTCTCATATTTCTCGCCCATTTTTTATTCTTTTAGTATTACTACTATAATTTATTTTTTACATTTTATGATACTAATTAAATTCTTTTATTATTTTTGAAGTGTAAGTTTTTTGGCGTTTCAATAATTTTCAAAATATATATCCTAATTACAACAGCCGTTTTGTATAATACCTGAGTGCAGAGATATAAAAAAATTATAATAGTTTTTTTTTTAACCAAAATATAACATTGCAAATAGACTATTGTGTATATTTTTTTTATGTTTAATTAGTCATTTTCTTTTTTTTTTCATGTTGTATAGAATTAAATGAATTTACAACCCCGACATGTAAATCGTAAATACAGATTTCGTTAGTTTAATCTATGGAGCAATGGTCAAAATATAGTTTTCAATAAAGTTTCATGGATTTTTTTATTTGACTCGTCGCGCGTCTCCCGTGACTTGGGGCCGCTGCGCGAGCGAGCGTGTGACGCGCGCCGCCAGATGTAGAATGTTGCGTACTGTATTACTACTGGATCTGCGCAGTTGTACTTTTTGTCGACACTACACCGTCTCCCCACCGCGCACTAAACGTCTGCTAATAAAGACATTCGATACTAGTTTACTTTTATATTGGCTGCATATTTGCAACGTGCATAGTGTGATTGCGGTCTAACATATTGTTGTATTATTTTAACCGATTGCCCGTTTGTCTCCGTAGGGGAGGCATCACAAGAGGTAGACCATTGTCGTCTGGTGAAGGTCGCGGGTAACCGTTGGGTGCGAACTGGTGATCTTTGGGAAGGTCCATCGTATAATAATGATGATGATAACTGCTTTATAGTATATATATATATATGATACGATACTACGTTGTTCACATTTCATTTATTTGTCGAAGCGACGAGATAGGTGAGACCTTCACCTGATAGTAAACGATACTCCTTGCCGAAAGACAACGTGGTGCTTATTGATATGGTGCTTCTTGCCTTGAGACATAACCTGTAAATCTCGTTACTTAAGTTCAAAACTTTTTTTATATTAAAATGTATATATCTATTTTAATATATATAAATGTTTCTTATTTATTACTTTCTTACTTAAAGATTATGACAAAATAGTTGCATTTACCTAACTTTTTAAAGCGGCCTCAGACAAACAAAGATATTTTTATTATTAAAGAATTTCGTAAATTTTTTTTTCATTAGGTAATTTAATTTTTGGGACCCTTGACCCCCGACTACTTGGTTGACGATAATCGAAATCGAATCGAAAATCAATATATAAAGATCTAAAGAATAACAAATTGACAAAAGCTATGACACAAAATAGAAATTTAGAAGAATGACCAGGAGGGTCGACCCTAAGTAAAGATGGAACAAAGTCTAGCAAGAAAAAGAAGTAGAAGTTATTTTTAAAATTTTTTAGGCGAGTTTTTATTATAAAAATAAAAGCTTCAGTGGGAAATATTAAAACCACGAAATTGTGAAAAACTTCTAATTCAGTTCGATCAGATTCATCATCCACATTATCATCCTTTGTTTATACACTACTGGATATAGGCCTTCCTCAATGTCTTCCACCAAATGCGATCGTCAGCTTCTCGCATCCACCCACTTCCGACCGCCCTGATGATGTCATCGCTCCATTTGGAGGGAAGACGCCCTACACTTCTACGACATGTACGCGGCCTCCACTCCAAGACTTTTCTCTCCCATCGGCCCTCACTGACATGAGAGACATGACCGGCCCACTGCCACTTCAGCTTGCAGATTGTGATAGCTACGTGGACTACTTCAGTTCTCTGTCGAATTTCTTCGTTCCGGACTTTGTCCCCTAGAGAAATCCTAAGCATAGCACTCTCCATCGCTCGCTGTGCTACTTTGAATCGGTGGACCAGCTCGACGTACAGGTGCCATGTCTTCGCGCCGTAATTAAGAAAGGAGAGGACGCACTGGTTAAAGACTTTCGTCTTGAGACATTGGGGTATTTGCGAGGTGAGGATATGGCGGAGTTTCCAAAACGCTGCCCAGCCGAGCCGAATGCGTCTATCGATCTCTCTGTTGAAGTTACTTCGACCAAGTTCTCCAATCTATCCGAGGTAGACATATTCTTCCAATCAGACTACCTTCTAAATTTTTTATTTTCTAATAATCACCATTTCTTTCATCATTATTTCAAGTTATTGTCATGTTGTCTTTTGCTTAATCCTCTAACTATGACAACATTGGTAAAATATAAACGTATTATATATCTATCGGCTGATGATGATGATAATGAAACATATATATGTAGATGCACTCTCTCGTATATATTCATATATTTGTAAGTAAACGTATTTCCCAATTTTAACAGTGCACATACGTTACCATTTACGTCGAAATAACTTGTCAGCGACTCGGTGACTTTGTTATTTACGCTGGTTATCTCTTATTGACACATTTAAAGGACTTATCGGACGGCGTGAGTCTTGTTGAATGTTGTACCGCGACTTTTAAATAGATAGTTTCAAACCTGCACTCCCATTACAGCCTAACGCCTAACACACATTTTAACAACTTAATCGTTTATCGATTGAAGCGATACTACACTTACATTTGCGTGTTAAACTAACAGGTTCGAATATGAGAGGATTTCTTCGAAAAAACCTCCCTTCCGATTCCGATCATCCCGAGGTGCCCTCTTTAACTGACGTTTGGCCGTCAGGTTGAGAAAACTAATACTAACCTTTTGAGTGATTATCGATTATTATTCAGATAATTTAGAGAGCTAGGCTATGCAGAAACAGAGCACTATTCACCATCTTAAGTTAATTAGTTAATTAGCTTTAATTTTTCTTAACTACCTAACAGTAATAATTAAACTTTATTTTTTTTTAATTATATAGTTATTCATCCTTTATTATGTATCAACAGTATTCTTGTCTATAAGTGGTTTTATTTATATTTATCTGACGCTATATATATATATATATTCACCTACAGGCCTATAATATTGATATATGTTCTTTATGTATTGGTTTCTCGTTACATTAATTAAGTAAATAAACAAATTATTAACATACGAAGGCCGTTATCGTACCGATATAATAACAAGTATAATAATAATATTGTGTTTTATACATAGCTTATTATGTATATATGTATACATATTATAGTGTTAGTTAAATTTAAGCAGAACTACTTAGAGACATTATAATACGAGTACTATTGATACTCTGTATATTAAGAATGGACAACTATGTTATTAAAGAAATTATATATATATATATATACATATATATGTATATATATACTGAAACAAATTACACGTGTATTTGAATTGAGTTCAGTGCGGTGATGTGGCGACGTATGTAACAATTGAGCTTATTTTCCATTCGTGATTGTCTCATATCATGTTTCAATTGTAGGTCAACGTAAGGAATGTTCTTTTTTTATTTTACTAAGCTACAAGACAAGAGGACCGATCACCCGATGATAGTGACACGCCCACCCATGACAACGTGGTAGTTAGGATGGTATACACAGCACCAAATTGTTACCGTCGCCTTGAGACATATAATGAAAAGGCTACTTACACCAGAAATTTCACTAGCTACAACACCATTCGAACCGGAACACAGTAATGTTTCCACAGTACTGTTTGTCGGTAGAAATAGGCATTGGGTGGTACCTATTTCGACGGTCTCCGACAATGGAGACCTGCCACCAGTCGCAACAGTGACCTGCCTCCAGTAAACTTTAAAATATTGACATAGTAAACTCTTAGTGATACGCTTCGAACCCAATTGATATGATTACAAAAATGACACTGCGGTGGTCACCGACTGTAGAGGTCAAAGTGTCAATATAAAGTTATATGTTGATTTCAAGTAAATGAAAAACACCTTTAAGAGTGTTTCGCTGCCGTTGGGTACAGAGGAGTGTGGTGATCGAAGAACAGGTAACCATTAGAGACCTTATTACAAGCAGAACAAACAAATTGAATATATTTCGTCGCCGAAAAATCTCTAATTAATGTGACTTATACAAATTATACGACTTAAGAATTCGCGTATCATGGAGTAACTATATAAAAAAAATTATAGCAACCTATCGATTTAAGTAAACAGTACAGAATCTTATGAGATTTCGCGCTTCAGGATATCTGATTCGCGATATTCGCGATTTACCGCAATTGTTGATGTCGTCTAGTTATGTTCTTTTAATCGTTTAGGAGGTCACCACCAATAAACTTAACCGACAACAGATAATCTCCTCGTCGCAAACGTTGTGCAATATTTAAACGTCCGTTAAGTGTGGGCGTAAGAGATAGCTGGATGCCCACGTCGGCGTCGACCAGAATTTGAACGACTCTTTTCTCGAATTGACAATTCGGCTAAGTTGCGCAAAGGGCAGGCTCTTAAAAGCAATTAGTTGATAAAAGAAAAGTCCAAATGATTCATCGGCTTTTAGGTTCTAAATATTCGTTAGGTGAATAAACTTAACATCGTTAAAAATTAACTATTTCACCTTACTATCGATTGCGGCGACAGTACCACGGTCAGGATGCCGAATACCATCTAGATAGGTATCACAGAAGCTCCTATTTGTGTCTTTAAACAGTATTCTACTAACATTATTGTGTTCCAGTTTGAAGGACGTTATAGCTAGTTAAATTACTGCAGTAACGAGATTTAACTATAAAGATTGCTAGTCTTAAGGAGCAGTAGACAGAGCACATTGCTCGAAAAACTAATAGCCGATCGAGCAGGAAGGTCCTCTAGTGGCGCTAGGGTAGCGGTATACGTAGTGTTGCGAGGCCTCCCACAAGGCGCACCGAAGGTCTGGTGATAATCGTGAGAACCCAGTGGAAGCGAGCAACGCGAGACCGATCGATGTGGAGATCTTAGGGAGAGGCCTATGTCCAACAGTAGACATCTATCGGCTGATGATGATGATAAACGGTGTGGCGCTGCGTATATCTTATTAACTAGCACCGCGTATTTATGGGAGGGCGTGTCATGGTCAAAAGACATCCTACTCTCCTCTTCCCCATTTCGATGATTCGTCTATAATATATCATAAGTGTTACATTAGCAGACATTAAATGCCAATTGATATAGAAAACACAACGCGAGCTTTAAATTTTAAATCCATTACCTGAACAGCGCTGTGATCTCATAACCTTGAGCTTACTGAACACCAACAGGGTATACAAATACTTGAATGTAAGAAGTTATATTTTGCACGACGGAGGAACCGGATAGACTTATGACGATGTTACGGTAGACAAGTTATTATTGGAGACAGAAATGCTTTATGCTGATACTCTTCATAGACTTGTACATAAAATTAACCTTTCTGCACTTCCTATTACTCCTTGTCTAAGACTGACCAGTGTCTGTAACTTACTTTTTCTTTCAATTAAATACGTAAGTTCAATTTATTGTTAATTCTTCTTAGAAAGTGTTCCGCGAACTTACTTAATAAGCGATTGATGACTAGAAGCCGAACTGATTTCATCATCATTATTATCATTATCCGATAAAAGTATATTGTTAGATATAGGACTCCTTCATGATTAACCTTTTTATTTTTAAATCTGATCGTCAAGTTTCAATTAGAAAATGTCACCTCATATTGATGGTGCGATCAAGGGGGTAGTAACTTTAACCCGGGACACTTCTTGATTCACTTATGTTAACTGTTTCTGTAAACCAACACATAGCATAGGGCCTCACTTTAATGCAATGGAAACAATAAACAGAAAGTTTATAACAGTGATGAATATTAAAAATGATTGTGAAAATACAATTTTACATTGAAATAATTCATATGAACTTCGAAAGTACGTAAATTTCACTTAATAATGAGTGATTATATGTGGGCCGTTTTGACTGGCTGCCATTGCGAATTGTGTGTTGCGGTGCTTTATTGGCAATTTGTCATGTGACAAGTGGTTTAGTAGCTGAGCTGGAGACGGTTGTGTGGGGGTGAGGAGCGGGGCGAGGAGAGGTGATAGTACAATCGTGACAATAGTTGGAATTCACGCGGAGTCGTCGGCAGCGCGGGCCGGCCGGTAGCTCCTGACGCCTTGGCTCAAACATTCTAATGTATGACGCAATACACGAACTGGATTCTATCTCGTCAAACTAAACTCTACACGTTACCGGCACCGCTAAAACACACCTCGTTACTAATTTCTTTGTCATAAGCATATTAATTAAATCAACTAATCTGCGTTTACCTGATTAGTTCACCTGATGGTGCGTGGCACTAAATTATGGATGAGGCGCTAATTAAAACTTTCATTCATCACATTGAGCTTGCGTTCTGGAGTTATTAAATCTTAATTCCAATAGTTTTTAGATAAAATTACATTCATACTGAAACATTGAAATATATATATATATGTTGCATGGCAACTAACACTAATATAAATTAAATCTCTATTCTCTGAAGTACCTATTTTCTTATCTCTATAACAGTGGACAAGGACTTTTTCGACAGACCTTCGACCTCATCTAGCCATTTAAATTGTGTATTTTGACATAGAGGTCATCCAGCCTTTCGTAATGTTCATTACTGCCTTTTAGTTACATATTTCCAAGAGTTGCTAGAAGCATGCTCTTCATATAGAATTTGCCACAACGCTACATTTCAATGCGATATTGAATTGAATCTTTACTAGCACATAATATGTAGTGTTGTTTGGTTTTAAGATTGAGTTTAGCTTATTTGAAGTTTCTAAGTTGGGGTCTTAAAGTACTGGAAGGGCGACCCAGCACCGGAAATCGCAGCGTTGGCAGGCCTCCCACTAGGTGGACAGAGGACATAAAAAGCATCGCTTGGAGCGAGAAGACCGTGCTTTGTGAAACACATTACAAGAAACCTATGTCCAGCAGTGGACATCAATCGGTTGAAATGATGATGATCTTTCTCAAATGGAATTTTTCAACTGTTATTTCTGTCAGGAAGTATAATACCGCGTCGCCCACCAATCGCACATGATGCTCTCACTAAAAACGGTTCATATTTAAAAAACAATACACAATTAATACAATCGGCAAGTAAGTCATTAGCGTTACTCTAATACTAGGAAACTTGACTTGTATTTATAGGCACCTCAAAAAGAAGAAGAATTTATTTAATAGTTGAATTAATACGCATGCGCGGACTCGTGACGAAGTGTGTATTGCGCGAGCGGATCTGTTCATACTAACGCGTCCATTGCCGTAACGGATTGATATTCTACCCGGTGTCGTCTTACAGAAGAGTTATTGCTTGCCTTGCTAAATATACGCGTTGGATGCTTCTATGTGCGGACACGGACGTTGCGACAGCGCGCCTCTCAGCAGACAGCTTGGCGCGCTGCTTTTTTATTCCAAACAGACCCAATTCCTTCGTGAATTTGGACGGAGACGTGGGCGGAGGTGGAAATTGTTAACTTTCTTTTTTATATCCCACCGCGAGTGAATGATAATTTTGACGGTGCTCGTCAAACCGCTAATTTTTTTTTTTTTAATCCAAGTGTTACGCGATGAATTTATAATGACTGTATACGCTCAATTCCGAAAACTACATAAGAATAACGGCGAAAAAGGTAACAGAGTCCGATGTGCAATATATTCAAGGTTTCTGTAAAACTAAAGTGTACTTTAGTTACTTATTTAATTACATCTTTCATAATAATAACATAACGTATACGATTATTATCAGACCATAGCTTAAAGAAAGTAATCCATTCCTATAGGCGCAAAAAAAATAGAAAAGGTGTTATTTTTCTATATTAATTTCTTTAAAAACTTTATTTTCAACAATTTTTTTTTATCGAATATTTAATATAAAACAGAAGGATGTTATAACGAAAAAAAAAAATGTTAGATCGATATGCGTGACAATGTTAAAATCGTTTTATTGATATATAGATTGATATGTGGCTAAAATAGATATAAAAGGCTACACTTATTTACACGGGATATTGAATTCTAACAATAACCACGCAGGTTCTATAATCGCATATGTGTACGATCGTAATGATCCAATAAAACCTCTATGGAGATGTCGCCTTTGGAATTAATGAAAAAAAAAAAGGTAAATTTTGCACACCATTTTGTTTTATAATATTTTAAAAGGTGAGTCACCGGCTGAGCCGCATTACGCAATGTCCAATATTAGTTAATGTATTGTAATAGCTACAGGCGACGTTATTATAACACGTGACTCACACGTTTGTAGTGTACATTTAAAAACTACCCAAACTACTTTTATCACTACAATCCTTCAAGGAAGTTGTCCGAACTGACAGCTCGTCTAGCGTTGTTAGTTCAAATCTTAAATGAAGGAATTATAACGACTTCTATATTATTCCTTCCGTAGCGTATTGGTTAGACGCTTGCTCAGTAAGATGGAAGTCCCTGGTTCGTTTCTATATAACCAGTTATGGAGCTAGATAACACCCTCATCTTATAAATCACCGACACAACAGCGTCGCTATTTTCTTGCTCCCAAAATGTATAAAAGCTAGAGTATTCTGGGCAAGCATTTTTTTTATTTATTGAAGTGACGAAACGAGCGGAACGTTCACGTGATGGTAAGCTTGCCCGTAACAACGTGGCGCTAATTAGAATAGTATACACAGCATCACATTGCGCTCGTCACCTAGAGACAAGATGTTAAATCTTGTTACCCGTGTAATTTCACTAGCTACAATTCCTTTCAATCCGGAATACAGTAATGTTTTCACACTACTGTTCGGTGGCAGGAATAGCAGCTGCGCTACTTACCACCAGTAAATCATTTACGGTCTCATTGTCATTAACCTTCGTGTAAAACTGACTGTTTGTTATGTTATAATCCATTATTAGCATAAAAAAAAATACATCCATTATAAATTCTGTGTAAAAAAAACCAAACCGTGTTAATAAACAAAATATCATTGAAGTTACTATAAAAGCCAAATCCCTTTTCAGCAACCCGTATGTAGTATCCCAGTAGTATGTAGTACGCAAATTCCTTTCAGCAACCCGTATGTAGTATCCCAGTAGTATGTAGTACGCAAATTCCTTTCAGCAACCCGTATGTAGTATCCCAGTAGTATGTAGTACGCAAATCCCTTTCAGCAACCCGTATGTAGTATCCCAGTAGTACGTAGTACCCAAATCCCTTTCAGCAACCCGTATGTAGTATCCCAGTAGTATGTAGTACGCAAATCCCTTTCAGCAACCCGTATGTAGTATCCCAGTAGTACGTAGTACCCAAATCCCTTTCAGCAACCCGTATGTAGTATCCCAGTAGTATGTAGTACGCAAATCCCTTTCAGCAACCCGTATGTAGTATCCCAGTAGTACGTAGTACCCAAATCCCTTTCAGCAACCCGTATGTAGTATCCCAGTAGTATGTAGTACGCAAATCCCTTTCAGCAACCCGTATGTAGTATCCCAGTAGTACGTAGTACCCAAATCCCTTTCAGCAACCCGTATGTAGTATCCCAGTAGTATGTAGTACGCAAATCCCTTTCAGCAACCCGTATGTAGTATCCCAGTAGTACGTAGTACCCAAATCCCTTTCAGCAACCCGTATGTAGTATCCCAGTAGTACGTAGTACCCAAATCCCTTTCAGCAACCCGTATGTAGTATCCCAGTAGTACGTAGTACCCAAATCCCTTTCAGCAACCCGTATGTAGTATCCCAGTAGTACGTAGTACCCAAATCCCTTTCAGCAACCCGTATGTAGTATCCCAGTAGTACGTAGTACCCAAATCCCTTTCAGCAACCCGTATGTAGTATCCCAGTAGTACGTAGTACCCAAATCCCTTTCAGCAACCCGTATGTAGTATCCCAGTAGTATGTAGTACCCAAATCTTTTTTAACATCCGTAGTATGTATGTAATTTCATTTATCTCAAAAAGAGACATATTATGTTTTAAGGGAGCGACGGTATATTATATTCAACTTATTTGGAAAGGTTTGTGAAAGGAGAGTGTTGCAGTAAGTACAAAGAAGCAAGCGAAATTACAGGGGGGAAAAAAGCTTAATATCTCATGTCTCAAGACAGTGAGAGCTTTGTAGTTATAGCGCACAAGCGCTACATTGTATTCCCTAATACTTATATACTATAACTAGCAGTTCCCCGTCCGTTGTCCTCGCCATATAACTCCTGAATCTCGCTTTGGAAAAGGAATTCTGTAAAAATCCGTCCTTAGCTGACCTCTAAATGGGAAAAGCAATATCTCCACCAAATTTCAAGTCTCTAGGCCCTATCGTTTCATAGATATCATGATGAGTTTCTACATAGGCGGAAATGTCTTATACATATAGACTAGCTATTTCCCGGCTATTTTTTTGGCCATAATTTAAAATTAGACTTGAAATTTCTCTGAAATATTCCTTGAGGGCAACCGCAACCAGAAAGGACTTTCTATAGCAACCGTTACTATAGCAAACGCATAAATAATACCAAATGAAAATGTTTATAGAAATTAATTAGAAATAAAAATGATGAAGGATCTATGAAATTCGTTAAATAAATAGCCTAATCATCTTCAAGTCATTCCGCGTCAAAGGATTATGTTCCCATGTGGATACGTTCATTAGTTTTCACGTAATTGGCGAATAATACACTTTTATATATGTATATTAAATGAATAGACATCTAATATGATGTTTTTTTAATTATTCACAAAATATTTTTCAAGCATTATACCATAGTATTTAGTTCTTCATCGTTTACGTGGCTGCTTCTTATGTTCGCCTTCTTTTGACGCGCTATGATACCGGCTTGGAGGTGATACTGCCTGTACATATACTCCTTAGTCATCGCCTGTGCTGTAAACATGCCTCTGCTACGTTGAAGTAATTCACTCTCGGGCCCCCACGAGGGATCAGTCTTTACCATCTCCATAAATTGTCCTCTAAAAGAAGCAACTGCCAAACGGAAGACTAAACCAAGCAAGATGTAACCAGTTGCCACCAAAAGAATATAACGTCCTATAACATCTACCAAGGAGGTGTTGTTCCATTTGTTACGTAATTCATTACAGAAAGCATAACAGAGGAAGACAATTGTCGATATCCAACCCATTTTAATGCCGATCGACGGCTGAACGCCTTGCATGAAGTGGATGTCTTCCTGGAACCGATGCAGGCCGTAGAGCAATAAAAAAACAATACATTCAATTATGGCAATGAAGGTAGCCAAAAGATTCAAACAGGTTCTACATATGACGAGAATTAAGTTAACCCCGTATTTGGACTGCAAAGGAATAGTTACAATGAAAAGGATAATTACAGAAAAAAGGCAGACGAGACCGGGGTATTTTGCTAGTTTCGAATTCCTCCTCCTGGTCATTTCTAGCAAGTGGTAAAAAGTAATGATGTTAGTGTTGAGACCAATGATTGCATTTGAGCTGTAGATGAGTGGAAGCCAGATGGAATTGTTTTTAAAATGGCGCACAAGTCGCGGAATCTTCTCAAATAATAACGTCATCTGCGCCCTAATAATGTACTCGGGTTTGGATCCGTAGTGGTAAGCGTAAGGGCAGTAAAACATCGCGGTAGTACAAGTGCTGAGGACTATGAAACCAGTCACGATTGCAGTACATATAACAACGTTGGAATAGGAGGGTGAACGGAAGTGCGTATTGCAAGCGAAATTAAATGTGATCCCCGATCCGATGCTCAAAGCAAACACTATCTGCTGGATCATATAGGAAATCCGGAACTTCCTAACAAAATTACTGAAATCCAGATCCAAAACGTCTTCATACTCTACCACGACACCTTTCTGCATCATAGAACCTGTAAGCAGTAACACGTATACGCCGATTGGGTATAGTGTGAAGAAAATTAAGAAAAACTTCAGTGATTGCATTCTTTTAAAGCAGCTCAGGTATGTGATGGCGCAGGCTAGTGCCGAAGCGAGGCTGATGCGCCAGACTATCAATAGCGTTCCTTTTTTCTTCATTTCCAACAAGTAGTATCTCCAATACTGGTATTCTGGGTATGTGGTGTAGAGCTGGTCGCAGTAGCTCGAGCTGAACTTACGCTTTATACAATCCTCGTTGACTGTGTAGTTTTTAGAGAGCGCGTTACAGTCCTTATTGGACCACGGCCCGCACATAAAGTAAGGAATAGGCTTCTCAAAGCTTATCAAGAAATAGTGGAACAGGAATGATACGATATTGTGATTATATATTATGAATATAATTTGCCACAGTATCTGCACGTATCCAATGTGGCTGAGACATCTGCGGATACTCCATACAGAGAGGCAGTCTCTGCCGGTGAATTGGCTGACAACAGTCTCCATGTAAAACAAAGGTATACCCACAATCATCATCAGTATCATGGCGCACAGAAGGTTTCCCATGGTCCCCGAGGTCAGGGCTCCGGTTGGAATGTTCACTGTACACGTTATATTAATAGTTTGACATAGCAGCATAAGCATATGCTTTCGTCTTGATGTGTTATTATTGTCACCCATTTTTTTAGCGTTACTTTGCTTTATTGTCGTCAGTGACAGTTTGTCGTAACCGCACTGAATTTAATTCGCTATAACACTTTACTTTTTTAAATAGTTGTCTATTCATAAATTGTTTTCAAGCGATAGACTTGAAGGTCTAAATTTCATATGAACGCGACAATTTGCAAGTACCGCTGGATTTGTTTCATGTCCACAGTGTATAACTAATAAGTGATTACAAAAACCCGAACAACTTTAAAAACTCTTCAATTTACATATCTATTGTAAATCTAGATACACAAATGTTGAAACTGGAAATATTTATTATTTGTTTGTTAAAAAAAAACTGTCACGAATATTTTTAGTAACATAAAGCCACAGTGGCGCCGGATAATTCTTACGACTATATAAGATGTCAAGAATAAGTTAGCTGCTGCTGAACAGGTCGACTGTACCTACTGGCGGACTCTCCTAGCAGGTGTCCGTTAGATAATGAAACTACAATTGATAAACGACACTCAGTTTCACTTTGTACACACCGATACGAAGCCGAGAGACCCGTTTACTCGCATTAAACGTTTCCACAAGGCTTTCTTGTTTAACACTCACCCGTTGAGAACATTACAACGGTATCTATTTCATGTTACTATTAAATACGTACAACATCTTATGATACAGCGGCAAGTGCCGTCTTAATCAATCAACTGTTTATGACGTTTTTTTTTTTGTTATTGACCGATGATAAAAAGAGGGTTGTCAATTCAATGCATACATTTTAAGTTTCCTTTTTAATGTATGTCCTCTCAAAAGTTTTTAGCGTGATACGATTTCAATGATTATGCCTTTATTGATAGATCCTCATGTTCCTTTCATGGTCATATTGATTTTTGTGATTAAAGTGTTCATTATCAAAAATTTTGCACTACTTTTAAATCTCCAAATGAAATAAACATTAAACAAAATTTTACGGCTTTATTACAAGAATATACTGCGTTATATAGAATAAACGCTTTATGATTGCCTGGGGAGTTAGTTATCGTCTTCATCAATGGACTTCCACGACTGGACATAGATCTCTTGTAATGTCTTCCACAAAGCACTCTCTTTTACTTACCGTCCGATTCATTCAAATATCATCGTCATATAAATGGCCACTATACCTATAATTACAAAAATTTTAAAGTTAAATCTTAATTACAACCACTCTGAAATCCTTGATAGAGGTCAAATAGTTGCTTACTCCAGGCTGAAGATCACCAGAGGTTCTGATGTTTTATACCAACAATTTGACTATAAGAATCCGACTTTGCATTTGTCGTGCATTTAATTTACTACGATACACTAAGTGAAACAGGACCGATAAACGTAATACTGTCTGATATGCATTAACGTGGAGCACTTAAAGCAAGGTGTTAAGATTCAAAATCCACCGACATTGTGTACATGCATCTTTTATTGACACGGTTTTTTTTTATCAGTCACCGCTATCTAATCAACATTTCTGCAACGTTAGTACGTTGGTAGATAAAGGCGGAAAAAGATTTCGCGAACCCTACCTATGTTTGCTGCCCCATATACACGAGTCTCTTGTAATTATTATATATGTATATATGTAGATGTGTATATTAAGGAACCTCGTGTACTTTTAAATTATGCTTAAGCCGTACTGTTATCGCGTACACGAACTTTGAACGTTAAATTAGGTACGTCTTGTAAATAATTAGCGGCATAATTATATGATATTCGCGATAACTGATAATGGATTGTAGCGTCAATGTTTTTACATTTTAAGTTTTAGTTGTTGACATCATCATCGTCCACATCTGAGCATATGCCTCTAGTAGTACATTCCGCCAAACACAACTTACTATTGTGTTTCGAAATTATTCTATGACGATTTTCTAATATCTATATACAGATTAACAGCCTGTATCGATAACCATCGGTCCATAAGCAAATCGAGAATTTTTAAAATGTTGCCAGTTCATCACAATTTGTTATACAGCACCACAGTAACTCGATGGAATAGAATATAAGAATTTAAATCGCGAAACAGTAGTAATTTCACTATAAATCTTTCAATCCGAACATCATACGTTTTTACACACATTTTACGTGAGATAATCTTGCATTGATCTTTGGGGGAGCCTTATATCCAGTAGTAAACATCTATCGGCTGATGATGAATCCTGCCTACAGATATACTCCCCTGCGTTTGTTCACTTCCGTATATACTCGTATATATCCGGCAAAGGAGATCTACCATCAAATTACGCAGTAGTCTTGAAATTTCTATATGTGTTTGCTGCCATATATCACAGTTAGCAACCAGAAGTAATTTCTAGTTTGTAAAAATTTTAATTTATCATTTACGAACGCCTTATCTGCGATATATCTTATATTACTTCATTAAAAAAATTAAGACGGTCTTAAATCTACTTCTGTACAACAATGGAACTAATTGTTTATTATGATAAAGACAGTATTTACATATTAGGTCCTTACATTTGAAATTGGCGTTTCGTACGGTAGGAATATATTGTCAATTTTTTTTTTTGTAAAATATATTTAATTAATCAATGTATGCACCGTTGTTATCTATGCACTTTTGTCATCTCATAGGTAGTTCATTGAACCCTTTACTAAAAAACCATGGGGAGCGAGAATCAACAACTCTTTGAAGGAGGTTTGGACTGCCGCATCTTAGTTGAATTTTTTCCTTTTAAGAAGTTGTCTAAATTCCGGAAAAATGATAATCTCTTGGGGCAAGTTTCGGGGAGTACGGTGAATGTCGCAGACATTCCAATTGTAGCTCATCTAACTCAGTGGTTGTTTGATGTGCAGTGTGTGGTGGTGGTGGTCATGTTGCCTTGTTGTGAAGCAGCAGTGGCCTAGAGCGATTGACCAATCTCGGTTGTTTAGAAGATAGTTCCTCCTTCATGGTTTGCCGTTGCTGATAATAGATATCTGCCGTAATCGTTTGGCCAGATTTTAGAAAGCTGTTGTGAACGACACCAGCGCTAGTCCATCAAACACTCACAAGTAACTTTTTCCGAGTCAATTTTTGATTAGGACAAGATTTGACTGAGTCTCCAGGGTTCAGCCATTGCAACGAGCGCTTCCGATTATCGTACAGTATCCACTTTTCATCACAAGTAATGATTCGATTTAAAATCCCTTCATCATTGTGTCGGTGGAGCAAAGTAACACAGCAGCAGCAGTCGACGCGTGTTTGCAAGTTCGGTTCACTCAATGCATGAGGTACCCATCGTTCAAGTTTTTTTACTTTCCTGATTTGCTTCAAGTCAATTAATACAGTTTTGTCACTTATCCTGAAGCCTGCAGCTATCTCTGAAGTGCTTTGTGATGGATCCGCTTCCACAATAGCCTTTAATTCTTCATTGTCCACTTTGGTTTCCGGTCGTGCACGGGGTTGGTTCTGAAGATCGAAATTCCCACAACGAAAACGTTGAAACTAAAAATGTACCGTGCTTTCTTTTGCGACACCAGCGCCGTTCACATCATTAATCCTTCGAGCTGTTTCTGCAGCATTAGAGCCACGGTGGAACTCATACTCGTAAATATATCGATATTTCATATTTTCCATGGTGGATAATAAGCGGCGCCAAACAAATAAATAATGAGGAAAAAACAAATGAAAGACTGTTTCCAAAACTCAAATGTAGCAGCTAAATGAATTTATAAATTTGAATTTGGAATTATTAACCAAAGAGGAGATATTTCAGATCAAAGTTGTCAGTACGACAGAACGCTAATTTGATATGTAAGGACCTAATATTTATTTATTATCTATGGAAAACTTTACTACAAATAACAATTGTTAATCTGTATGGGGGACGATCTAAAATATCCCTACCGCTACAGTATGTCATCATCATCGTCAGCCAATAGACGTTCACTGCTGGACATAGGCCTCTTCCAAAGATTCCCACATCGATCGGGTATGCATTGATATGAGGGAATTCGAGGCAATTCCCACCACGCTGGCCCAATACGAGTTGGTGGGAGCCAGAGCCTCGTTTGTTTATGAGTAGGATTCACCGCGATAAGGTGAGGTTGGTTTGGATCCCGTGAGTTGTAGTGCGAGAACCACTACACCCCGAATTAATTGCCACAGTATGTAAGCTCTAGCAATTAATTCGAATGCACGAAAAATATACATATTGAGAATTGTCGTGGATGAAAATCAGGTTAGTTATGATTTCTAGGCACAATGTGACGTCATCTTAAAATGGAGACAGGTGCGGTTAGATCTAAGCTTATTAACTAAAAACTGCCGGGCGAATATTCAAGACTCAAGTTATATCTCGCTGTTGAATCTCGGGGACCTTTCTCTTATCGATAACTCGCCTCTAGATATTATCGCCATTAGACGGCTTTCAGTCTCGTCGGAAAGTATTTCGTCATACCGTTTCCTTGCCAGTTTTTACATGTAATTGTAAACTATTAGATTTAAACTATTTCAGTGTTTGCTAATGGAAATCGTTTATTTTATAACAATAAATTTAATTGCTGGTATTAACAATTCCAAAATCTCTGCGAAATTTCCCTTAAATATGTTACGTTATAAATGACTAGCCGTTGGCTTCTAGCAGCTTGCCTTTGCCATTAAGGAAGAAGTAAACGAAAAAATAATAACCAGCCGCCATTAAAAAGGCGCGTAATATGACATTTGTTTTATCGTCATCATCAGCCTAGATAGTTGTTAGTATAATGGGTAATAGTAGGAATTAGATAACGGTGTTAGTCATTAACAGTGGCATAGGGTATGAAGGAGCAGACATAAAAAAACTAAAGCTTAAAACCCCTACAAAAAGTAAAAACAATCTTAATTATGCCAGAGCAAGGTACTGATACGCAGCCATCTGGTCATAGAGCATCTCGCGCTACATGTTCCTAAACGCGGTTTCCACTTTAAGAGCTACCCAACCTGTAGTCAAATTTAGGTCAAACATGAACTTTAGTTAACTGCAATTGTTACACGACCATTTCAGTTACATGTTCATAAGTCTTTATGGGTGACCTTGGTTCTCGAGTGGACTATTTAATTTCGAATCCTATTCACCAGAGAAACGTTGACCATAGCTCTTGCTTAGAGCTAGTCGCATTATCAATATGTTATATTTCAACACCGTAAGTGAACACAGATAATACGCACTGGTCGAGGATATTTATATGAAAAAAATTGCTTTAAATATAGTTTAAAAATTATTGGTTTCGTCATTTCGTGCATTTACCGCTTTTTAAAAAATGTAAGACCGTCACATTCTCCTTATAAGTTAGTCGTTATCAGCGTATATATCTTATGCAAACAGTCCGGTTTAGACCACATCAGGCCTCTATCGATTTTGACTGATTACGAGCTACAAGTGCCCGTTATGTTATCTGTGGCCACGACGTTGGCGCGCAAGGGCACCACGTTTGACATTTCGGTCGTGATAAAGAGTTTGGATTACCATAAACTTATATTTATTCTTGAAATTAAAATTAACAATGATTAAGTCTATAATTTTTGATTCGTCCTCAATCTTTTGCTTCCAGCGACCTCTGTGATATAAACATGTAGCTCTGCAGCAAGTTTATTATCTTTTCGAAGCTTCGTTTAACAAGTTGCAAACAATTAAAAAAACAATCTTATATTAGTACTGAAAATTTTTAACTTTGGATTTGTTGTTAAATAGATGGTAATTATAAATAGTATTAGTAGTTTGTAGCAAAACTTATTATATAAAATTTGCTGGTGGTAGGTCTGTGTTCCCGGAGACGGTCAAGGTACCACTGCAGCGCCTATTACTACTATCGAACAATAGTTTATACATTGCTGTGTTTCGAGACTTGGATCTAATGTCTCAAGGCGACGAACACAATGTAGTGCGGGCAGGCGTGTCACGTACTATCAGGTGAACGTCTTCTTCCTCTCGTCGCTTCGTCTAATAAAAAATAAATAAAGCAGGTTTGTATTTGATAAGACTTCTACTACTAAATTTATATTAAAACGATTCGGCCATGTAATAGTAAATAAAGAAATTATTGCAATTATCTCCGGCAGTGATTTTTCGCGCGTATGTCATAACAGAGACCAGCTGTGCAAATATTTTATGTAACTATTTCATTAGGTAACATATAACATAAATGAATAGCAACAATGAAGTTAAAATACCACCAACGTTTGTACGACGGAGCGAAATCGTGACTCGAATATAACAAATCGATATTCAACTTTAACGTGGAACTAATACGGACACATTTTGCAAGATAACTTGTTACAGTGGCAACATTTCCTCGACATTGTTTCTATCTCGTTCCGACGTTGGAGGCGTGCTTCGCCGTTACGAATGGAATTTCGCAGCAGAAAACGTGTTAAGTATACCTGTCTCACTCTCGTTGCGACCCTTGACCTAATCGATTTTAGTGAATGTGGCCGGTTCGTTTTGCGGATCGATTAATTATTTCTAGGATTTAGATTCATGCCCGCAATTGCGTGGCGGAGGAGGAATTTAAGATAGCGCTGTGGCATTACATTTGTTGTAAGCACAAATAAATATTATATTTAGATTATAAAAATTTATAGATCTATTTAAGAAAATTCACTAACAATTCCCATTTTGAATGAATGAAATCGAAATAGATATCATTCAGATAATTAGACGAATAATGTCGATGTCGCAGTCACAGCGTACGAAAATTTGAGAACGTCAAGAAACAAGTACAGACAGAGTTGACATAATTTGTTTAGCGTATTATAGTATTACGTAAATTCACTAAAACCACTCTCACTCAAGTAACCAGGAGTTATAACTTTAAAAACCGTAAACACCTTAAAGTGGTCTAATGAAGTTGAGTTGTTAGTCGCGCCAACGGCGGAGCATTTTGCGGCATTTGAATAAATTTATAAGATCTGTGGGACCAGCTGTCTAGTGCGCCTTAATATTTATTCATTTATGCATACTAGAGAACATTAAATTCTTCTCTCGTATCCACTAATACCACCCCTATATCTCTATGAGCTACATTATAATATCAAATAATTTTTAAACACCTAAAAGAAACGAAGAGTTTGTACCAAGAAAAAAACACGAAAACGGCGGAAACTTTTTTTTTGTTAAGACTAAGAATATTTTAGATTTGCCATACTTACAAGAAAATTTGAAAAAAAAATTTGTTATAGCCATTCAGGTGCTTTCTTTTTTTGTAACATAGATATACCATTAAATTGTAAATTGTTCTGTACAAATACCTTACTTCTTATTTACTTATTATTTAAATCTTACTTCTTTACAATATCTCGTTATTCAAAAGCTGTTTTAATACAGCATCTACAAAACTTTTAATAAGTTCATTATATATATAACTATCAAAATTATTAAAAAAACATCGATATTCGTGTATAATGCCTATGATACATGTTTTTATACCTTAGTTATATATTAATGACGTTTACCTCTAGTATTATTCACTGTTTTTTAAATACAAATCGCTATGCTTTCACAAACCGATAGACACTAGCGAGACAAAAATCACGTTACTTCGCTAATATCTTAACATTCATCAAATCAAACCTACAAAGCAATTAATAAAAACTCTTCCGAACCGCAGATGAACCGGAACAAATCTGAAAAACTTAATAACGCGAATAGATTGTGTCTAGAAAATTAATGTTAATTCGTTTTTATTATCATAACTGTATTAATGAATTGAAAACAGTTTGTGTTTTTATCATTTTTTGTTAGATACCGGTTGCAAGGGGGAGGACTGTGAGGAGAATTTGAAGCGGGTAAGGCATTTTAACAGCCTAATTTCGACAAATTGCTGTCAGAGTTATGCCGATAAATTCAGGTGTTTTACGATCACCTTTAAACACTGGTAGCCAGTTCCTGCCTCTATAGCTTTATGACCCATAACAATGACATACGATTATTGCGTATGGTTCGATTCAAATACCGCATAATGTAAAAGATGACGACTTCTTTTAGATTCCTTCAATATGCTATAAATAACAGTTGTACTTTTTAATCTCTCAAACAATCAGTCAAATAAATATATATACGTAACAGTAAACACAAGATTACAACACGGCCTGCAATAACTTCAACGTATACTTATTGATTTGAAGGGCGCTTTGTATTGGGTGCCGCACAACTCACGGAACCCACACCAACCACTTCTGCCCGTGGTGCATCCTCTTAATCAACAAACGAGGCTCTATCTCCCACCAACTCGCATTGGGAAATGGCCCACAACTCCCCATATAAAATCCTACAATCGTGAGATCTTTGCGGGAGGCCTAAGTCCAGCAGTGGACGTCTATCGGTCCATGATAGTAATAGAAGGGCGCTGCAGCTCATAAACATGATCTGAGCTAATGAAATTTAGCAATTATATCAAAGCGACGAGCTCAATCTTATAATGGTGTAGTATTGTCATCTTAAACAGCGCCCAATTTTTATGAGCAGACTTATACCTTACAATCAACCGATGAGATGAATAAATCATTCACCAATGATATACTCATCTCATCAGGTTCATGGATTAAAACTACAATAGATCGTAGTATAAACAGTTGTTCTACTTAACTTATAATTTGCGAATGAACTTTATCTTGCCGCACTCCAACTCCTGTGTTGCAAATCTAACGCAGCATCCTACTCGAATTGTCTGATTTAATTTACAACGTATCAAAAACTGGGTAATTTTTTAATTAAATGATTGGGGAAATGGGTAAAGTTATTAATGTAACTAAGTCGTGGGCAAGAGCTAGATAATATTACTAAGTTTAAGCGACCATAAAAGGTATGGATAGTAAATACATTTCATATGCATTGCTTTTATACGAGATTTTATTGAATCGCACTCTTCGAGTATCTTTTATGAGCCTGATCTAAATAAAGATGTGGCTAATGCAATCTCTTAGGCATTGCTTTGAACTGGATCTGTAGCGGTGACCAGTTCATAATTCAGCCACATATTAGCAAACTCTCAGCGCCCGTGATCAGCTATAATTAGGGGAAAACTGCAACACTAAAACCTTCTATATTATTTTTTTTTAATTAAATATAGAGAAAGTGATCTCACATATCAAAGAAAAGATATTACCCTATGATAATTAAATTTCTCAAACCGGAATACTACAGACACGTCTGGTTGGGCAGTATAGCTAAGATAGTAGGATGGATTGTTGTAATCAGTAAGTAGGTGGTAGAAAGTTAAATTCTAGCCCCCAAGAACAACAGCAAGATAAGATAAGCTGTCCTCTCTGATGATGAAGTGACATAACCCACCCTAGATAATTTTCACTGACAAAGTAATGAGATTAGATTGAATTATCACTTGATGGTAACAATAGTCTTAAACGGTAGGCAGTCTTTTACATTAATATGGAACATTCACTTAACGCCTCCCTATAACAATATAGCTAAGATGTACAGAAACTTTGCGTTCATCGTTCAGAAGATGTCCCACTTTTGGAAGAATCACAGAATTTATACCACAATAAAGTGGGTCGGTCACCGTTGAACGAACCGATGCTCTCCCCGCTATTCCTGTTGTGTTCTTCAAGGATACAATTTATGAACAAATATGGTGCCACCATCATCTCAAACTATAAACGTCTTTTGTACAACTTAGGTTAAATTGTTATATCCTCACAATAACATATTTAATTTTTTTTTAATTATTCATTAATTCTTAACAAAGGGATGTAATGAACAACTATTTCTAGGACACCTTTTCTAGACTGATGCTCGATTTATAATACGTTTGAAGGATAATCCTCTGTGACTAGAAACAAATTATTTATTTCAAATCAATTTCTCTAGAAGCTTTGTTTCTAAGAGTAATAGTTCAGTTTGCAATGCTTTCATACGCGATAGACGTAGATGCGGGTTCGATTCCCGCTACTATTAATGTTACTAAAGTAAACATCGCCATGGCTATTTATTTAAATAAATTATTGTAAAGTACCACATAATTGAAAACATTATTTATATCATAGTTCAGTTATATTTAACAGAAGCCTATGTAACAATGAAAATAACAAATTTTTGTCACAAACTCCTGCGTTGGTTATTTTATAATTAGTCTAACTAACGCTCCGAAGTTAGACTATAACTGATCTGTAAACTATCAGTTAAAAAGATAAGCTGAGGGCCGAATTGGTTTTCTCAATCTGATCGCCAAACTTCAGTTTGAAGAGAACACCTAATGATGATGATGATCTGTAAAAAAATTTCTAAACATAACATCGACAAATCGTACAATATCTTTAAATTTACGTATCTTCCCTTTGTATGGTTACTTTGAATAAACAATCAAACGAATCTACCTGTGAAATAAAACAAGATGAAAATATGACCCATTGTCGATTCGACGAATGTTGACTATTATCTCCACGATGACAAATGAGCCCAAACCTGCACCGGGCATTGAACCATGGACGGGTTTACTCCTCCTCCGACGTCCTACAGTCGCGTACAATACATCGCTGGGTTTCCTCTAAACATAATAACGTGTGGTTTACGACAACGAGCAATACGCCCGCCTGGTCTCCAACGTCTCGTGACCGGGGTAGGGTTAAGCCGATTTAGATCGGACTGATAGAAACCCGGTGCTCGTGCGATGCTAATTCTAAATGCAAGTCCCCATTCGCATATACATGATAATTCAAATGCTTAAAGAATGGTCGCCCTTAAGTTGACAGACGCTAAGGGGGATTGACAGATTATGTGTGATTCGTTACTCGCAATACCGGGAATGACAGAGAAATGCACGTATATATATGAATATATAACTTAAACTTGACAGAGGTCTGGTGGTAGGTTTCTGTTGCTATAGACCGTCGAGGCAGGTACCACCGCAGGACCTGTTTCTGCCGTGTTTGGTGTTCCGGAGTTGTAGCTATTGAAGTTAATGGGCAACGGAAATTAATAAGCATTGTGTTCCGTCTTTATTATGGGCCAGCGTATCACTTACAATCAAGTGATCGTCCCGTTCATCTCGTCCCTTCGATAAATAAAAAAAGTGTATTTTGTTTATATAATATAGATTGCCCATCATTTCATTCGCTAACATGCGAATAGACATGTGCTGCATGAGGGTAACGAAAGAAATCTTTGAGAAAGCCGGGACCTTCTTCTTCTTCTTCTAAAAGTGCCTATGCAACTAGTGAAGGTTGGCGATCAGTATGGTACAACCCTTTCTGTCTCTGGTTCGGCGGAACAAATCGGATGCTCCAGATGTACCAGTCCATTTCCTGATATTTCTCAACCATAACTATAAAACCTAACCCATTATAATCAGCTGCTGAAGATGATATCGCTGGTGACAGAGTAGATGACCGAGTTAGGAGATTTTACGTTTCTGTTGAAGTTACGCTCTAACCCGTGAACAGCGGAGGACATTTATAGGGTAGTCTTTGATTTATTGGTATTCAAAGAAATTGTCTATGCCTCTGCGAAAAATAAAACTGTACAATTATATGCAGTGCCTTGGTATTACCAAAACACGTTATCGACCAATCAATCTCGCCACCTGTGCGAGCCGGTAGTAAATCTTCGTAATTAACTGATATTTTTTTTTTTCACCAATGTACTGTTACACGGACCATTCGATTGCTTATAGGCGAACTTAAATCATCCAAGTTAATAGTTAATAATAATAAAACAAAACGACCATAAACAAAAGCCTATGATTATAACAGTTGTTAAAGATTTGATATTTGATCTGTACGGTTAAATTGCCGATGTCTATATCCTTGGGGTTGAGGCTAAAGTCCCAGTAGTGGGAACATCAAAAGTGCTGTTATTTAACCTATGATTTCTATATCTAGAGTAGAACTAAGGTCACCGATATAGGCCAAAAGATTGCTAGACTTAAGTGGCAGTGGGCATGGCACATTGCTCGAAGGACCGACGGACGATGGAGCAGTAAGGTCCTCGAGTGACGCCGGCATACCGGTTGACGTAGTGTTGAGAGGCCTCCCACAAGGTGGACCGACGATCTGGTGAGAATTGCGGGAACCCAATGGATGCGTGCAAAGTGGGACCGATCGATGTGTAGATCTTCGGAGAAAGCCTATGTCCAGCAGTCATCTATTGACTGATGATTTCTGTACTTACAATAACTATTTTGGGTACCATGCGAAATTGATCGATCGTAGGTACCAAAACGTTGATATGGAATACAGGAGTAAGAGTGAATCGAGACTTAAACGGTGAACAGGACAATGAGCAGTGTTACTTTGGTGGGATAAAAGAGGGGAGAAGTTAGTAATAATACATAAAGACATCTCTGAACTAAAACTCTAGTAAATACAAAATATTTAAAGCGATTATGAATATTTTTATATTTTTAACTAAAATTTGCATTTTGCGTGTCTTAGTTAGCAGTTGTAAAAAATCACTTAAAAATCAGTGTGAATTGGTGGGAATAGCGTGAAAACACCACTAAAAAATTTCAAAAATATTTTTATTAGTGTAAATATCGTAAAGATCGTGTTGATTAATTGTTAAAATTTCCTAACTTGTCTTTGATGAATAGTGAGGTATATATTAGCTGGTCATCTTTACCGGTTTCCTGTAGCAGATGACCAGCGTAATACCGAACAGTACCGCCTTACCCAGATAAGGTTTCTATCCATCAAGTAGATGTACAACGATACTAAGCAGTTATTGGAACATCATTAGATGCGACTGAGAAGGGTTCGGACTGATCTCAAAATTGAAGGCTTTAGCTTTGCGGCTAAGCTAATGGTACGTACGGAAAGCTGTATTATGACGTCATACAACCCTGCGCATCGGCCGGTGTTACCAGTACTTAATAAAATTTATATAACGTCTACCAACCGACAATCGGGTAACTTGAGAACCTCTCGAATTTATATTCGTACGTATAAACAAACGTACAAGCTATAAAAGTCGTATTCGTAAATTATTTTTTTATGTATACGGAAATCCATAAAACGGTTGCGATTTTTTTTCTTCTTTGAGACGAAAAGTCACGTCTTCATAACGTGGAGATAGTTTAAACAACATCTGGAGACAACAATCTCTGGAAGACAGGCGCCGTGTGGCGTCTCACCTTGTTCTATAGGATACATTTGGGAATGTGTGCTATGGACAAACACGTCATAACTTTCCCATCTTTCCACCACCGGAAGACCAGAGGAAACGCCATACACCATGCTGTGGACTTACCCGCTTTGCAATAAAAGAGGTTCAGCTCTTCGTTCTTCATAAGAATAGCAAAGGAGGGGAACAATTTGTTGGCGACGGTGTTCTCGTCCAGATATGATGTGGGTGTCTTCAATAAAAGAGTGAATAAGATGTTACTTAGTGCGCCTCACCACCACAGACTCATCAGTACTTAACATCAGGTAGAATAGTGGTCAAGTGCTAATCTTGTCGACGAAAAAAATTATTGCGGTCATTGAGGCAAATGGTCTAGTTAAATTTTTAATTTGACTAGGTTCCAAGCAGGAGTAATCGCTGATGTCCACTGTTGGATATACGCCTCCTTCAAAGATCTCCAGAGTTCATTGAGAGGAAATGGATCTTAGCCCACCACACTGGCCCAATAGTTAGTAGGTAATCAGAGCCTCATCTGTTATTCAGCATATGCACCGCGTGCAGTGACGTCGACTTGAGCTTCTTATGACGTTGGGAGGAATCCCTACGGCCCGATTTCTTGATTAATGAAATATTTTAATATATGATTACTCTCTATTATACTTTTTTTTTTCATTCACCTACAACTACACTCGCGTGCAATTGAATCGACTCAACCGTATATTGGTATAAAAGTTAGATTTTTCGGAAAAAGAGCTTTTCCGGTTTTTGTAAAAGTTTTTTTATTCGAAACACTGATAATTTTTTTCATAATACACCAATTTTCAAATAAACTATGACAAAACTTTTTAAATAAATACGGTCAAACATGAGCGTTACAGATGCACGTTGCGGTATCCCCGAGATGCGGGACTAAATCACGTATAAAAGCTCACGTGACCTATATTTCTTATCAGTTACTAGTCAGAAGTTGACAGGTACACATCTTAATCTCCCAATATTTGAATCAAAATCCAATGAACACTACCTCAGAAGCAGCTGCCCAAGTTCTAGCTTTGTTGCAAGCGGGCCATAATCAACGGTAAGTCGCCCGTGGATTTAACATAAGCCAATCAGCTGTTTCACGAGTATACAAAAGGTTTCAAAAGACTGGTGGCTTCATTCGGGGAGCACAAACCAACACACACCGGAGCACATCTGAGACGGACGACCGCTTCATTGTCTCAACTTCGTTGAGAAGTCGTCGTCTCACGGGGGTTGATGTGCGACAGGAGCTCAGAAGGTTTTAGGAGTGGGTGTAAGTCAGTGAACAATTAGAAGGCGCCTGAAGAAAGCAAATTTAACTCCCAAAGTGACCAGCCAGAGGATGGAAACTGACCGCAGCTCACCGTCAAGCCCAACTTCAATTTGCTCATGAACACCTCAATTGGACTATTGAGCATTGGAACTCCATCTTCTTCACTGACGAGAGCCGAATCGAGCATAAAAAAAGCGTGTTTGTATGGCAACAACAGAAGAAGCCGAGTATACAGGCGTCCATGGGAACAGTTCCCGCCATGCTCTTTCGCTGAAACAGTATCATATGGGGGTGGTTCAGTCATGACGTGGGCTGGAATATCATATGAAGGGAAGACCGAGCTCGTTTTCGTGCCTGGCGGCGGTCGGAGAGAGGTAACAGTTCAAAAGTATATGGAACACATTCTCCTCGATCATGTTGTACCTTATGCAGGGTACACAGGGAGATTCTTATATTGATGCATGATAATGCTAGGTGCCATACAGCAAGTGTTACTCGCCAGTTTCTTGAAGGGACGGAAATTGAGACGATGATGTGGCCAGCCCTCAGTCCAGATCTGAACTCCATTGAAAATTTATGGAATGAGCTTATACGGAGGGTTATAGCTAGAGATACGGCTCCATCAAACATCGTCGAGCTCAAAACTGCGCTAGAGGATGCATGGAATATGATACCTCAAGATTTTACCAAACAATTGATAAAGTCCATGAATAATCGCATGCAAGCCATTAAAAAAGCAAGGGGAGGCTATGCAAAATATAGTTGATTTTAACTTTCTTTACTTTTATGAAAAATATTTTTTTTATTCTTTATATTGTCGTTTTAATTTATCTTCATTTTTTATGCATTTCTGTCCAAATTAAATTTTATCAATAGATATTGGACCGATTTCTCCTTAGGATGGTATTTTTTTAAAGAAAAGATTACTTTCATAAACAAAAAAAAAAACAAGAAAATCGGATAAGTCATTTTCTGAAAAATCAACCTTTTATACCAATATACACGGTTTAAGTGGATTCAGTTGCACGCGAGTGTAGTAATAGAACAACCACGAATTATAATTTTAACAGGAAACTGGTATTCTAATTTGCGCTTACATTCTAGATGATGTCAGGTACAATCAGCGACAGAAGCTGACCCACCATGGACAGATGCTGTACCTATTACTTTCGCCAGGCGGTAATATAATAGAATTACTGACTTGACATAGTATAATATAATATGTTAATTAAGCGAAGCGAAGAGCGTAAGTTGGGACGGTGTAAACATCTCAACTGGTAGCTAACTGTTACCACCAGAAGAATATACTGTCCGTCTCGTCATTATATTGTAAATTAATGTCTCTCGTATCATACACATTTATTATTGAGTGAACGGACGTATACTTACAAATACAGGATCAGACAAAAGGGATAAAAAAAAATCTCATCGAGTCTTCACTTCCTCCATGTTAGCTCCCGTCTATTCAAGAGAATTATCTAAAACATGTACCCGTTTTGAATTGTTGTTATCATTACTTATTCTTTCACCCTCACCATATAGACGCCCTCACGATATTCATGCCAATCTCATCTTCTCGTTGTGCACCCTGCTAATCAACAAACGAGTGTATGGCCCCCACCAATCCGCGCGGTGGAAAATGGCCCAAATCCCTCCAAACGATACTCTACAAACAAAGGTCGCGTAAATCTACAAGATGCGGACAGCGCAATACCGTAGCATGTCGAGATCTTTGGCAGAGGGCTTTGTCCAGCAGTGGACGTCTATCTACTGATGATGATGATGATAATAATAATTCATATAATTTTAGTGAGATGTGAATGTTGAATATTTTCTTTCTTTCCTTCTCATCTCTTTAAAATTGAACCAAGAACACAAGCGTAAAAATATAAAAAATTAACTGCGACATTTATTATATGAGGATGGAGGTAGAATTTTTAGGTGTGTAATACTTGTGTGGTTGAGTGTACTGTGACGACTGCGCGTATGCGTGGGCGTTGTGGTCGTTTTCCCGCGACCCCGACAGTTATATCAATATACCGTCGGCTCGTCGATGTTAGTCGCATTTACACTCGTAAAGCCCAGCTGATAATACCTAGGGCCTCGATTCTGGGCGCACTTCGTAGAGCCAACGATTTTTTTTACGACCTACCAATAAAAAAAGTTTCTAATTCTGTTCATAATAGACGTGATCATTTTCTTACTGGTAGTTAGTCGAGGATTTTTTTATTTTATATAGACACTTGCCTAACCATCGTACTGAGCGAAGATATAGTTCTAGAAGATATACTTCTAGATAATAAGGCGCCAACCAACCCCATTTTGTTTAAATAGCATTTTACGTTATATTAAAGGATAATGAGAATGAACACGCTGAAGTGCTCTTCCAAAATCTTATACTTTAGCCGCAAGTAGACAGACAATTGACCACAGAATTTAACCAAGTTTAATATTAACCATAGAGGCAGTTATTTGCATTAAGTTAAGGCGCTGAATATCCTCTCCCTTCTCAATTGTAGTAGTCATAGCAGACTGGTTGTGGTCCCCAGTTAAATATAATTATTGAATGTTAATTATAGTTATAATTATCGTTGTGATAACGTGCTGTTCTAAGACCTAGAAAGAAAACTATACAAGACAAGTCCTAAGCTTACAGGAAACAAGCACAGCACATTACTTAGTTAAGTTCAATTACGTGAACCGTTTCCACCCCCCCCCCCCACCCCCCATGTACAAGGGCGTGTGGCGACAGGATATTTCGTAACTTTCGTGTACAACGGTAACCTTCTTCTTCATTAACCGATAGACATCCACTACTGGACATAGGCCTCGCCCAAAGACTCGTACGTCGATCGGGTAGGGATTCGTATGGGGGAGATTTGGACCATTTCTCAACACGCCAGCCCAACGCGGGTTGGTGAGAACCAGTCTCGTTTGTTGATTAGCAGGCTGCACAACCCTTATACCCCCAACGATGACCTATAAAAATATTATTTGAACGATGGTATTTGTTATGGTCACCCAAGAATATGGTCGCTTACTTATCATTACTTCTAGCGTTGACTCTTAAATAGATTCATTACAAATAAAAAAAATTAAACTATCATCGATTAATGAAATATAATAGCTTCTACTTTAATTATAATGATGATTTTTACACGATTTCTTATACCTGTTTTTTAATCATGGTGAAAATCTTCTTAAAAGATACCATGCTCTTGGGGGAAGACAGGGTTATGTGGGGCTTCTACTCACCAAAATCCGCCCGCGTGGTCTCCGTCAGTGCATTAGAAAAGGCTTCGAGATCTCCAACGAAATGCACCGGTGCCCCCTGCACTTTGGCTAAAATATCCCACGCAAAGGCAAGGCCCACCTTAGCCCACCACCGGGAATTTTCAGTTCTCCCTCCCCTTCAGCAGCCTTGTACGACAGGCAAAGAATACCTTAGTCCTATCATTGATAGTCCGACAGTACAGGGCTGACACGATTACTTATACCTAATAACTAATTGGATGGATGGATCTTTGGACTGGTTTTGATGAGAATAGATTGAGATAATTATATATCATAATAATTTACTATATATTCCCAAATGGACTTTTTAAGTTAAGTAAGTTTTTTCATACATATTTTCTTTTATATTACTCCCTCAACAGTAACATACAGCTCCAATTTAAATGAGAACACAACCTTCTCTCAATGTATATTCTTCTTCTTCATCGGTATCATTCTTGACAGAGTGGTGGTGGTCATCGGTTCAGGTGTTGATCGCAAGCTTAACAATACGTCGCCACTCCTCTAATAGCTGCCTTCCTAGTGTTGAGCCATTTACTGCCCATTCTATATTAATGAGTTCGAATTTGAAGAGTGCTGAAGCTGGTGAATTTACTACATTTATAAGTTTTTTCTATTCAACTTAATGATGAAACGAACAGGACGTTCACCTGATGGTAAGTGATACGTTTGAGTGTAACAACGTGCCGCTAGTTATGATGTTATGCACATCACCACATTGTGCTCGACGCCTTGAAGCATAAGATGTTAAGTTTCGTTTTCGCGGTAATTTCACTGCCTACAGCGCCCTCTAAACCGGAAACAGGAATGTTTATACACTACTGTTTGGCAGCAGAAACATCTCTCTGAGGAAAGGATACGCTGTCCCACGCAGGTTCGCTCGTTAAGCGATAACGGCCCCCACACCCTTCAACAGGGCCCTCAGGGTTTACCTTAATCCTATCCTTATTGGCCCGAGACTACAGAGCTGACGGTGATACCTACCTAGACGACATGGGTGAAGGTGTAATGCTGTGAATTTTTCTTAACTAGTGCCACAAGTAAAATATATCAATATTCCTTGAACGTTTTGTCTGTGGCATCGCAGATCGACCTGAATCAACTCTTCATTACTTTCCTTTCAGAGGTACCACGATTGAGGTTCAACTGTCAGACAAAATTAATTTCTAGTTTATGATTGGTTAAATTTCTTTTTTTTTTTCAACTATTTAATATTATTATATCAACTAGATTTTCATAAAGGAAAATCATCACTTATATATTCTTGTAGCGATCATATTGTAGTAAAGAGGTTCTATACTTTATTTATTTATAATAGTAAATAAACTGTCTCGATCTTTAAAGATGTACACTGAATTGAGGTAGATCCGTCATAAAATGGAACATTTAAAATGACATTAGTACGCATTTTCTTACAAATTGATTAGTTTCCTTTTGTTGCGATGATGATTTACCGTATGGCTTATTGCGAGATGAACTATTTATTTATACTAGTGATTTCTATAAATAAATTAGTTTAACATCATTGCCCCACGGACCGACGTTCTAATTATTAAACATATATTATGCGCGCACGGTCGATTCGTTTTATGGTCATTTATTAGTGTCTAATTCAAAACTTCTTCGGAGAGACAGTTCCGTTAAGTCTCGGTGACATCATCGAGAAGTCATGCCAATTCTGAACGCTGTGTACGTTTAGAATAACTCTCACTTCATACCTTTTAAGTTTAACCAGATTTTTACAAGTTTTCATTTAATAGTATTTCCTTATAATAAAATCAATAATTGCTTAATATGAGAGGAACGTTGATAAAATTCAGATTGCTTCTGCCTTTTAAGATAAACAATAAAATATAATCTTACTATTATAGCATGAGAGTAAAAAATATGCCCTATGATCAATTCATATATATATATAATGTATTGTTAATTTACTGTTGGTTGGTCTTCGCAGTAATAAACAGTGTACATTTACTATATCCCAGTTATATGAAAGAACGAGATTTTACAATTAATATATCAAAGCGACTAGTACAGTGTTGCTGTGTATATCATCCTAATTAGAGTCATGTTGTGATGGACTGGGGTAATACTTACCTTCAGGTTAACGTCTCGCTCGTGTCGTTGCCTGTTTGATTAATAAGAAAGCCTTACACCGTCATCATCATCATCAGCCGATAGACGTCCACTGCTGGACATAGGCATCCCCCAAAGATCTCCACGTCGATCGGTTCCGCGTCCAGTGTTATATAGTATAGTACTTATATATACCCTATCTAAATATTATATTATATAGTATATAAAACAAAACTAAATTCCATGCATTTGCGTAAGAGTATTGAATGAATACCGATGTATGGTCTTCACTAACAAGCATATCAGCAGGTTCCCGTTACATCCGGCTATAAGGTTCATTCATGAAATTGTCTGCCAACTTTACGACCGCACCAGCCGTATCTTACCATGCTGCCTATTAAAATACCAATTTGATGAGAATAACACGTAATTAATAATTATGCGCATAAACTGCTCATTTATGTTTCAACGTCCATGATTTTATTTATAGTTTATAAATTTGTTTATAACTAATATAACAACACAGTTATATTAACAAACACTATGCAAAGTAAGCGTAAACAGGTCCAGCACGACAGCTTACGGGACCCAAGACAACCTCACCTATTTGCGGTGCAGCCTGCTAATCAACAAACGAGGCTCTGGCTCCCACCAACCTGCATTGGGCCAGCGTGATAGGAAATTGTCCAAATCCCCCATATGAACCCCTACAAACAAAGCGATCTTTGGGGGAGGAGTATGTCCAACAGTGGACTTCTATCTGCTGATGTAGTAATGACAGTAGTATGCAAAGTTATTTGTCGACATTTTCATATTTAATTTTGTAACGTTATTCTATTAAGGTAAGTGATAGATCTAGATCTACTCTAGACTAGATTGCAATGCTCCACGTCTAGCGATCGAGTTAACCAACGCAGTACTGGTACCTTTTGTTCTTGAACAAATCACATTTTAATTGCTTTTAATCATATGAAAAGTAAATAACGTCACGATTTTATTTGAAGTATGATAAATCTCTAAAAATGTATTGGACGTTTTGACTGCGGCGCCAAGATTGGACGGACTAGAGTCTGAATATTCAGTCTGATACCATTGTAGGCTCTATGCTCTATTAATAATAATGGACGATTACATCACAGCCGATGTCGTGATCATGCTATCGGAGCAAGTCGACTCAAAGCGGCGCCGGAGACAACTATTGTTTCAAAACTAATTGAATTAATCATAATGTCCATAATGAGAACATACATATATATATATATGTTATACGTGAAAATAGAACTTTGTAACTCTTTCATTCTTATCACACAAAGATTAAAGTTTTTTTTTTTCTTGCAATTACCGAAACGTTTAACTACTACAAATGTAATCAGCAAGTTAGCGTTGTAAATAGTGTCTAAAGATCTCGTACAAAGACAAGATGCGTTATATAAAAATTTAAATATTAATTAAGCCTTCAAAGTTAGCTTTAAGCTAGCAACAGAAACTTAAGAAAGCGCTTATGATAGTGACACCGACAGACAAATATCACCATCATAAACCTATAGACGTCCACGGCTGGACATAGGCCTCCCCCAAAGAAGTCCAGATACAATCAGCGTGACGGTTGTCGTGTGTAGGGGTATGAACCCCCAAAAATTATATTATATAATAAAATTGATTCAGTCGTTTAATAATAACTACTTCAGACGGTTTTAGTATTTACTGTAGTAAAACGAATCGACTAATAAAAGCCACATAGTTTCACAGCTTCCTGAATATATAATCTCGTTTCTTAGTCTAAAGCAGTTTAGAACAGTACGAGGGAAAATAGCCGTCCTAATTAGCTGAATGTACCTCGAAGCGTTAACGGATAATCAGTCAGATCCGGACGACGGAAAGCGTTTACTAAGAAGCTAGACCTTATCAAGGCGCTGCTTCCATTTTTCGAGAAGCAAAATATGCACAGTCCCAACTAATGACCGAGTCGTGCGCGACATGATTACCCTCAGACGGCGATAGGATCGGCAAGTTGTATACGGAGGGCGCGTGGGCGTCGGAGGCTGTTCCCGGGACAGAAAACGTCCGGAAAGGTGATTTCGCACACACTTGCGCAGGCGCACTTCCTCTTGACACGGGGTCACCATCTCACAATCGTGCCCAAAACTTACCGTTTTTTTTTTACGACAAAAATCGTTACGATCGAATATGAACCTAAAAAACTTAGAACCTTTGGTACATTATGGATGGATGTTTAAAACTCTCGAGGTTTTAAGAGGCACCATTCATTGAGACAAGTAACGGGCAAATAGTAATCTCTCGTCTCACCAACGCCATTCAAGAGAGCTTGTACAGTCAAGATGAAACGATGTTTGTTTTCTATTAAAAGCATAGGGGGGGGAAAAAAACATCTACATCATAATCTTTATCACGAATACACTCAAGTTATTAATATCACAAGTTTTAATTGTTATTTGCAATGTAAATATAATATAATAGTGATATTGCTTTACTGTATATATACGTATATAATATGAAAGAGTGATAAGGTTGTAGTTACGACAGTTTGAATTTTATTAATGATTTTCTCGTAAAATTAACGAAACGTATATGCGAGATAGAAAAAAATTGATGACGTTATTTTGTTAGTGAATATACATTATAATAAATTACAAATTTACGTATGTGTGTCACCGGCAGACGTTGCGACGCCGCTGTGTGCGTGAGAGATAACTCGTTCGTTGCGCCGCTGTGTGCGGTGCCGTGTACACGATGCGCGCGCGCGTGTGCGTGAGGCGCGTGCGCCGCATTCCAGCGCGTAGTCATTCATACATACTCAAAAGCGCCCCGTCTCATTTATCTAAAACTTTTTTTTTTCGTATGACAATTTGCTAACACTCGCTTTCACGTGAAGTTACACAATGAGACCGGAGTTGTTGACGCACGAAGTTCCTACTGCCATCCAAACTCCACGACGTGTGTTCTTGGAGACGAGCCAGGGCCGTCCGTGTGACAACAAGTGGTAAGCACGGAGGCAGAGCAGAGATGATTTCATAACGAACTAATGTTTTTTTTTATACATAATTTAAAATTATAATACTATCAACTTTATAAATGGAACTACGTTTAGTTTTTTTTTTTTTTTCATTTACACAAACCACATTGAATGTTAGGAGTAAACATGAATATGAATCTATTTCTCCAACTACCATCGCTTGTGTCGGAAACTAAGTACAGTGAGAATTAGAGGGTTGGGGTCGCAGAAGTATTTGGCTTTGGTTGAAAGAACGATGCAATCATAGATTTTGCCTAAAATATTAAGTGGGTTCTTGTGCTTACTTACTTTCGAAAAATAGCAGATGGAAAAGAGATTTAAAAATGAACACCAGTGGATAAAATTCGGAGTCGAGAGGCCCTTCACTATCTTTGTTAGAAGTCCATGTCAGTCCAGGAGAGTATTGTCCATTTCTTGAAAAGTCTAGGAATTTGTCTTAAATAAATACATATATATAAGAGACAGCCAGGAATTCAATGACTCATCATATCTCCGAAACTATTAGGACATAAACACAAGTTTGATAGAGATATAGCTTTTGCCATTTACAAGTAAGCTAAGAGTGGATTTTACAAAATTCCATCCCTCAAAGGATGTTGTGGGGGGGATTAATAAAGGGTCCGGAGTGCGTCGAGTTGCTGCCGTGCCGAAATATTTCTGATAAATTTCAAGTCTAAATTTCAATATGTATATTAGCATACATAAATAGCAGCCGATAAAAACCAACAAAACATAAAAAGAGCTTATTTTTTTTTAAAGATATACAATTTTCACTAAATTATTTGAATGTGGCTTTCATGTCCATTCTTTCAAAACTACTAAAGAATGATAGAAAACGCTTGTATACTTTTGTATAACATTAATTACACAAAGGCATATACTATTCTTATATGATATTCACTTCATCATCATTCCAGCATCCTTAGATCCCCAACGTCATACAATATTTCATATATAATATTTCATACAAAAAAAAACGCGAAAGTAATTGTTACTGTCAGATCAATTCGTTAATTATATGGATTCGAATAGAGCGCAATGGTCGACGGTGTAGTTAATTTGGTACTGGACTATCGTATATCTGAATAAGATTTAAATATATGGTACGAGCATGCGCGCGCATACTATTGACTTGATCCCCAACGACCGCCCTCGCCGCCCGCCCACCGCCCACCGCATTGATTGGACGTTAGCGCCGGAAGCAGGCTCTACGGCGACACTACACCACTTGTAAAGCGTCGCTATGTTACACCGAAACACACAGACTATTTTAATCTCCACAACGAAACTGATGAATAGTTTAGTAGTATCCACCACCTACCACCAGTAAAAATTTTAGGTGCCTGTTGCTGGAGATTGTCTAGTAAGGAAACATTGCAGGTCTTATTTCTGCCGCAAAACAGCAGTGTACAAACATTACTATGTTCCAGTTTAAAAGAGAATTGTAGCTAGTGAAAATACTGTGGTAACGAAACATAACATCTTATGTCTCAAGGGGATGCTGTGTATAACATCCTAACGAACCCCACGATATTATATGTATGACTCACCATCAGGTGAACGTTCTGTTCGTCTCATCGCTTTGTTGAATAAAAAAATATAGGTTTCAATCTATGTATAATTCAACCATTATCTAAAACGTTTTTTTTATTACGCTACGAGCGGGATGTTCAACTGATAGTAAGTGATATACCTGCCCGTAACAACGTGGCGCTAGTTAGGACGATATACACAGCACCACATTGTGTTCATCGCTTTAAGACGAAAGATATTCAGCCTCGTTACCCCAGTAACCTCACTAGCTACAACGACCTTCAAACCTATACAATGTAACGTTTGCTCAGTATTGTTTGGCGGGAGATAAAGGAATTAAAGCGGTAACTAGACTATCTTCGGTATCAGAGACTTACCACCAGCGAACAACGTGTCTGATATTGCTACAGCTATTGAGGTAATTTGACTCTCATGAGGATGATGTGAAAACTACTATGACTTAGGTGCATTGTTCATTGTTGTGCACGCCCACGCGTTGAACAGCAACCACATCAATATGTGGTGAATGTATCCAACTGTAAGAATCGCTGCGTGGTAATTTTTTTCAAAGAGCATTAAACTGGTTACGTGGATCGGTTATGATGATATCCACAACTGGTGCACGCAACCGGCAATTAAAATGTTTTTCTTTCGACCTGTGCAACAAAGAAACAATTAACGTATTAATGTGCAAGGTATTCACATGCATCCTCCAATAACCTAATATTTATTAAACAATCTGTTTAGTAACACGAGTTTTTTTTTTACATGGATGCATTGTCAGTCTGACGCACAACCCCCATATTCCTGGACGGCCACACCTTACTTTAGTGAGCGGGCCCATCGAGCTTAGCCGGTTAGCTTAGCTTAACTGTACTACCGACCCTTCCCCCATCCGCCATCAGCAGGACGCTTCACATATGCCGTAAAGATCAGCGCGGAGTACCATGAGACAGACAACGCTGGCGCTATCTTGTATCAGAGGCCAAGACACTTTGGGTCGCTGCGCCAGTAGAGTAAGTTATAAAACCATTCTTTATTATATTGTCTATATAATAAAGATACAACAAGTTAACATCATCACAGCAGACGTCTACTGCTGGACCTATGTCCAGACCTATGCCTCACCCAAACATCTCGACATCGATCTTGCGCTGCCCGCGTTCAGCTGCAGTTGACTCTTGGTTGGTGAGAAATGGAATTTTGTAAGGAAAAATTAATGTAATATCAATAGACAAATTATACAAATTTACTGCTGGTGCTCATCACTACTGGATAACGAGCCTCAACTTTACAGAACTGTGTGAATTTAAGTAACAATGAACACTTGGTAGTGTAAATCGCTTCATCATGAAGTTCAACTCTTATATTTGATAGTGGTGGTGGTGCACTGATAGTAGGTATCTATTGCTGGAGACCGATTAGATAGGTACCACCGCAGAGTCTATATCTACAGCCACACAGTAGTATGCAAACATCACTGTGTTTCGGTTTGAAGGACGTTACAGCTAATGTAATTACAGAGATAACGGGACTCAACATCTTATGTCTTAAGGCGACGAGCGCAATATGGTTCTATGTATACCATCCTAACTAGCGCCACATTGTTATGAGCAGGCGTATCACTGACCATCAGGTGAACGTCAAGCTCGTGTCGGCGCTTTGTAGCATAAAAAAAATTATATAGTATTAATAATATATACATTAAACACTAATTAGTACTAAATGACAAACGAAAGACAATATCCTGAAGACTAGAATTAATTCAGTATAGTTGGTGAATACTAAAGTTTAGTATAGACAATAGCAATGCTAAAATAATTTTAAAGAGTGCTTTAATCTGGTAATCAGTTCGTCATACAGTAATATATATATATATATATATATATATATAACATGTTACTACGTAACAGTAAAAACAAACGTTTAGACGTTATAATGCTTGCGTCTTTTGCTTAAAAAAAGCTGTGTATTCTATACACGTATCATTCGATAGTGTTACTTATTCAACAAAAAAAAAATATAGTATTCACAAACGCACAATGTGTTAAAATTGTAATATCCTCCTTTTTGTGCAATGTTAAAAATAAATATAACTTGTTCCCACCACTTCTTTCGCCTCACCTGCGTCAAACTTTTTCTCAATAATGAAATAAATAACGGATACTGATTAAATGAGCACCTAACTAATTGGTGGACGGAATGGTGATAATTATAAAAAAAAAAAAACTAACCCATCAGTACATCAACGGTATCAATATTACACTTTAATAACATTCGTCTCCATTTCCTAACCGTAATGTTTAACCCCATGCCGTTTTACGACCCGACGTATAAACGTCGAGCGAAACTAGCACTTATTTCCTAAGGCTTTGAGTTCATTATCCCTTACCAACAAATAAAACTATGCCCCTGCGAGTCCATTCAATTTGATAGGATGACAAGTTATACGTTTTTTATTACCAACAACTATTAATGCGACGGATCGAACGGCCGTAACAAAATTTCGAAGTCAACGGTCAACGTACCTTATACACATATCAGCTTCCGAGGCATTGCAACTTCGCGAGCATTGTACACCGACATCCATGGTTAGACTCCAGATCCACATATGATGTTGTTTTAGACAACGGTAAGAACATTAAGAACAACAAACACCCCTATATTCAAGTACCGCTGACATACAACATTGTTGTGTTCCCGCTGCCAACATGTATGAAAGAAAGGAAGTTCTGAACGAGTGCACTTGTTACTTAACATCTTTTGAACTGAAGTTAAGTATTAGCCAACTATTAATAAAAAAAAATTATAGAATCGCACATGCACAGAGATTTCAGAGAGCGTATGCATACCATACCCGAAATCTCTGTACTAATCTTTACTTTAAAATAAACCTACCAATTTAGCAATTTGGTCAATTCAGCATCAGTCAGAGCATAGCTGTATACGTTTTGAGTGAGTTTAGAGATTATTATTTAAATAGGTTTCGGGAGCCAGGATATGCAGTGCTATTTGTCTGTATAGAGCGCTCGCCCTTGGCTATGAGTGAATCAATGTTCAAGCACTAATATCACGAGCACAATAGTGTATAAACATTAGGTTCTGTAACTGAGGATTATTTTAAGCTGATTAGACAACCCATCTTGTGTTTATATAGAGATGAATATTTGTAATTTTGACGTTTGTTTCACATACCATCAGATAGATGTCGAGCCTATTGACCGTCGCTTGAAATGTTTAACCTATGATCAATTCTTGTGAGATCTAAAAAGACTATATAGTATAACTAAATAGAATGTTATCAACTAACTTTTAGAAAAAGTTCTGTCTTCATGCTACACACAACAGAATAATACTCGAACGGTAAAATTCTCGGCAAGGTATTAGTGTAGAAATATTTCATTTCTTGAGCCTAGAAAAAAAAAACTTAACCAAACAGAACCCGCCGACGAAACGAGTCGCGCCAACAGATTGACAATAGCTTTAAATAGCAAGGCCGTCCACGTTACAGCGAACGAATCGATGGACGGAAATTTGTCTCAGGGTAAAATGTACACATATACATATATTATCGGCGGCGATACAGCAAATAAAGTATTTTTTTACCCACACGCAATGGGGTAACACTGGAGCTCAATATTGCATAGTTTTATAAGAAGAGAGTGAGATCGAGGATTGACGCGTTCGAAATGTGGTGTTGGCGCAGAATGCTGAGGATATCCTGAACGGAACGTCGCACAAATGAGTCAATCATCAAACAGTTGAACATAACAATACGGCTCTCAACAATCTGTAGGCAGAGAGTCCTCAAATTCTTGGGACACACGGTCAGGAGAGACCCAGACAGTATGGAAGGGCTGATTATTGTTGGTTGTGTGGAAGGAAAGAGCGAGAGGGCGGTATCCTACAAGATGGACACGTACAACTCAGGACGCTACGGCAGCTACCCTACAATCATCCATCCAAATGGCGCAAGACAGAAATGTCTGGAAAGAAATGGTGGCCAGGGCAACGCACCATAGTCACGTCCCTCAGTCATGAGGTTACGACAAAGAAAAAGATATGAAGAGAAAGTTGGGATTGATGTAGTGAGCTGGTCTAGAATATATCTCTAACTCTTATATATTGATCGGAAAAGCATTGTTAGTAATCAAATTTGCGTAATATTCGATAATATTTTGAAATTACGCGAATGTCTGACCCTGATGGTGCGTCCGGCCCGGTGGAGATGAACTATTTACTTAATAGCATATTCCCACTTCAGTTCCATGGTCAGAAAAATTTGGATGATATGTTTATTTTCAAGTGATATACTTTTATCGCTGAGGACCGTTAAGATAGTCACCACCACAGCGACTTTTTGCCGCTAAACAGCTATCCAAACAGTACTCTAAGTAACTAAAGTAACTAATAACAAAATTTAATATCCTAAGCCTCAAGGAGACAAGCACTATATAATGTAGCATATATTATTTTATCTACGGTAGACCAGGCGCATGGGAGGTCCCGTACAACAACTCACGGGATCCAAGCCAACCTCACCTACTTCTGGTGCATCCTGCTAATCAACAAACGAGGCTCTGGCTCCCACCAACCCGCATTGGGCCGGCGTGGTGAAAAATGACCCAAAACCCCCCATACCCCTACAAACATGGCGATCATTGGGGGAGGCCTATGTCCAGCTGTGGACGTTTATCAGCTTATAGTAGTAGTAGACCAGGCGTATCACTTACTCTTACTAAAGAGTTGTAGAAAGCACTGAAACTTAAAATGTCTGTCGTCGATTCTAATTCTAAAATCACTACATGGTGTCTAGCATAAAAAAATCAGCCTAAGTAGACATTTCTCTCAAGTTAAAAATTCTCATAAAAAATAAGTAAAAACAGCTAAAGTAGACATAATATAATTACAACGCATACCTGGTGGTAATCGTTTCGAACACAACTACTTGCCGCCAACTTGTTGAGCGACATAAGCAAATGCTATTTTTGTACTAAAGAATCTCTTTAGCAAGAATTAAAAAGAAATCAACAATACTTACTGGGATACCGTGTTTGAGCATGTATTTAACATGCATACGAACATGCACATATATATATATATACAATTTCTTGTTTTTATACATACACCAATCAGTATTAACCTCTTCCGTGAATAAGCTGTCAATCATCTAGCTATACAACATTGATGATCCTGGTTCGGTTCACACTGATGGATTTCGAACGGTGGAAAAATTCTTTCCAAACTGTGTTATTATATGGTAAAACGTTAAGAAAGACGTTTACACAGCACCAAACTCCGCTTAATAGTCATCAGCCGATAGACGTCCACTACTGGATATAGGCCTCCCCCAAAGATCTCCAAGTTTGTAGGGGTTCACTTTTTGACAGACTACACACCACGCTGAGTGAAACTCCGCTAATTAACTTGTAGTGGTGAGGATACCAACAGAAATATTTCTTAGACAAAGCGCTCTTTACATTGGAATATAAGAAGAGGCGGTAATTAGGATGATATATACTGCAGCACACAATGCTCGCATAACCTTGGGACATGGCTCGTTACCCCAGTAATTTCATTAGCACCGCCCTTGAACTATTAACTAACTAATAGCTCTAGCAATAGAGGTATTGCTGTTACTTAGACTGTCTTAGGCATGAGAACTACCACCGGCGAGCTATTGTGCTGTTCACCAATTTGTACAAAGTAGAATAAGCGATATATAATAAATAAAGACAAATAAACTATTTAAGATATTTCCGATTTATTGTTAACTTACTATTGATGTGGTCCGTTAACGTTTCCGCGCACTTGAACTAAAGTGTTTGGTTGTGAATTAAGTTTAAAGTTTATTAAAGCAAACGAATGTAAACAATATGGGCGTCATTATAATCGTAAGCAACGTAAAATTGATAAAGTTTTATGGGACGGTTGCATAAAAGCTTTTATTACTCACTCAGAACGCGGAAGTGGGTCGTGAAATGGTAAAGGAGTGAGGACTTAATAAATTCGGATAATTTAATGCGATTATACACTGAATAACGATAAAACATATGTGATACACCCAAGACGCAGCTAGGCAAAGATCTTATCGTATACTAGTTGAACCCGGCAGAGGTTTTACTGTCCGTCTATATTTATTTTATCTGTGGCAACTGGAGGGCAAGATTTACGGAATACGCGTTACAAGTGGACAGTGGAAGAAATGAATTCACTCCATAAATCTGTAGTTTCCTCAATATGAACACTAAAATTCAGTTTGAAGAAGGCACATTATGATGATTACCACTGGTATCTAACTTTAAGTATAAACTTAAACTAAATTTATGTTATTCTATTTTAAAGCCTCTATCATGCCTTGTATCTTCAACTATGTTCCAGTGTGAATACCATGAAAATTACTTCAGCCTTTTGACATACTACCTGAAACAACCAGATACACAGACAAAAGTTTTTAAAATTTTCTTGTTTTTTTTTTTTAATTGTGTATAAATTAAGCGAAAAACTGTTACTTTATTATTTTGTCTAAAAATATATTTTTTATAGTTTATACATTATAATTTGCAGGTTATAATAGTATCTACAAACTATTTTTTCAGGCTGAATAAAGACCTTGTAAACATACTAACTCCTGTGCTCCGTGGCCCCGGAATCGAATTAGGTCGTTATATAAGGTAAGCGGGTTAACCTTTGCGTCACACAAGGGGTTATAAAAAGTTATTGATATGTAATTTTTTAAAAAAAAAAGCTTCACCATAAAGCTCCAGAACTTGATGCGAATTAAAGATTTACCGAATTACGAGTACATTATCAAGTGATTTATCTTAATATCCATTTCTCACTGAATGGTTCTTTGTTCGAGTGAAAATGAGCTGAACAGCCCGCGTTATCTTTATTGACAACAGCCTAAATACTCCATACGAGCCTCGTTCATTTTTAAAACCATAAAAAAAACTGTTTATTGTTTATAACAACAGTAAAAACATAAAAGTTCTGTACATCCATACTGAACACCGAGTGTGGGTATGAAAAAGAAGAAGAAAGAACAAATATGAAATATTATGTATCATTATACAAGTACAATAAATACTGTGAATATTTATTATAGTAATATTTAAAAGCATTAACTTAAACAGTCGTTAAAGTAGTTAAACTTTAAATAAACTATTGAAAACACAGTATTGGATAGATTTTGAAAAACACTGTATATTTAGTCTGTTTCGGGGGCCTATCTTTATTAACTTAGATAAGTAAATGTAAGTTTTAACGGAGAATTTAATCAATCGCTCACAAAGGTAATGATCGTTGGCGCAAAATACATAAATACGGTGTTAAAGTAAACGGGACAGATCAAGTTTTATTTAGGGTCACCGGGTCAAACGCAAGCACGGACGTTGGCAGCGGCACAATCTAGAAATTCCGAAACAAGTGGCTGGCTCAGTATATAATAATGAATACCCGTTTGGAACCAGTAAATATCATATTAAATTTTCCGAACAAACAATTTGCCAATAGGCACGGTTATTTATCGTGGACAAAGAAGACGTACTCCATTCGACCCGTCTCTTACATCTCTCTTCCAATTTCATCTTGCTTCTGTTATATCTCTCTCTAAAGCCTGATCCTCTAACATTGAGGGTTTTCACGATAAATATATACTTATAATAAACAGTGATTCGACATTGATGATATTTAGATTTAGAAGGAGTAACAATTGTAGATCCGCTGTTATCTCCGTCCGTTTATATCCGTATATCTATATCCGTTTCTCAATAATTTCCCTTATAGTTTGATTTTATATATATTCTTGGTTTTCCCAGCCGCTTTTGCTGGCCGTAATATATAATTAGACTAGAAGTCTGTTTGAAATATTCCTCGAGAGCAACCGCAACCCCAGATGACTCTAACAGTCGCACAAATATTATCAAACGAAAGTGTTTATACAAGTTATTTATAAATAATATGATAAAGGATCTATTAAATTCAAAAAACATATAGCCTATATATATGATATTCAATCTACAAATCATTCCGCGTAGAATAGTCATGTTCACTAGTTTTTACGTGATTGGCGACTAAACAATACTCATTTTCATTATATATATAGATAAATTTTAGTCCCTAACATAAATATTAAATTTAGTACACCAGAGTATAGGGATATTATGATGGTAATTTTTTTATGCAACGAGGCGACGAGATTAGCGGGACGTTCACCTGATAGTGAGTGATACGCCTGTTCATTACAATGTGGCGCTAGTTAAGATTACATACACTGCACTAAATTTTGCTTATCGCTTTGAGACGTAAGATGTTAAGACTCTACATTAGTAATGTCATTAGTCCCAGCGCCCTTCGAACCGGAACACAGTAATATTTAGCGGCTGCAATAGGCAGCGGTGATACCTAACTTTTTTTTTATTTTACATGAAAGAAATACATTCACTTATCTGCCCTCGGGGGGCTAAAGACAGGTTATAGCAGACATGCACCGACTAAAACCCCCACGGTGTTCCATCGTCATCGCTTTATGACATGGCCACGGGAACGCTTTCGCACACCTCGGCAACCCCGCTAATGCCGGCTGCACGGCGTAACTCCATCCCTGGAAGAGCCCCTCTTTACACCTCTGTAAAGGTGTATTAGAGCATACAGCGCGCCCTCCTCGCAGACTATTTGGGCAACGGATCCCCTCGACTCCGTCATCCAGAAGTAAGGAAAACCACTAGAGAAAACTTACCAGACTCTTTGCGACCGCAAAGACTTTGTCTTAGGTTCCGCCAACAACCGTTATAAGGCTGCGGGGGATAGAGAGTGCGGCGAATCGCAAGGTGACTTCCTCTTAGCTTCACCGTGGGTGATCAAGTCATGGCTACTGATCCCCAGCGTCACGACTAGGCGGAAATCTATTCCGGGTGCCCATGGTACCTACCTAGACGGTTTCCGGAGAAAGACCTACCACCAGTGATTAACTATCTAAACTATTTAATATATCTGTAATGTTTTTCTTAAAGTTACAAACTCAAGACAATACGGGTTAACATCGATAAAGTTATTTACGTACTTAATGTACAAAAAAATTACTTATATATTTATTTTTCAATATATCCAAAGCTTTTTAAACGTAAACATTGTTTTTTTTTTGTTATCATATTGTTACATGAATGAAACCACCCCCTAATTAAATTTAAGCGATCAAAATTCACCAACGTAAAGTTTATCTGTAGCGTTATAAATATGTTGTATATATTGGTAAACTCAATAGACCGGTATTGAACGAATGAATGGTCAGCCAGTTATCGAGTGATCTTGGAGTCCTGGTGGTTCACAGACAGACGTTTAACATATTCAGCTTGTGCCCCACGAAATCAGAGTGTTCAGAGCGCGCGTGCCCCGATACATTTGTAGGGAGCGCGGGGTGCCGTCGGCGCCGGCCGGCGGGACGGGGGATGCGGCACATCCATTAGCTAATTAGTCCACCGCCATCCACCCCCTTCTTGCCAGATTGTTACCTCGGCTTTGCTTGCTAATTGATTTTTTTTAAATTATATTTAAAAGGTCACTACCACGAATGGTGGAAAGGAATTTATGTAGTCAAAGTTCACTTTGAAAGCTTTTAGGAAACGGAAAATGTTAACTGTGTTAAAAAGGTGAAAGCTCTGATCGTTCAAAGCTTTGTAGAGTACGCTTTTTAATATTAAGATCTCTGTTCAAAAACATCACTAATTTTTACCGAGAACGGTAGACAAATGCAGCAGAGTTGAAGATTGCCAGTTTCTCTATACCTTTGAGAAAGAACTACTTCTTTGCTCTATATAATTAAACGCTTTATATACTTTATAGAGGATCTATTTCATGAAGATCTCCAAGATAAATTGATTCGGGAATACCGCTAGCGACTTCTATAAAGTATTTGCTCGTAATAACACTTGGGTCCATAGTAAAAGATCAGCAACAAGTATACGCTGGAAAAAGAAGTCGGAGTATAATAAATCCATAGAAGATCGATTAGAGTTGTTAACAACCTAAAAAACCGCAACTGTTTTTTTATTCTTCGAAGCGACGAGACGAACAGAACGTTGACCTGATGATAAGTGATACGCCTGACCATAACAACGTGGTGCTAGTTAGAATGGTATATATATCACCACATTATTCTCGTCGCCTTGAGACGTAAGATGTCTCATTACCCCAATAATTACACTAGCTACAGCGCCCTTCAAACCGGAACACAGTAATGTTTGCACAGTACTGCTAGACTGTCTCCGGCAAAAGAGACCTACCACCAGTACACTCGTAACTCGTTTGTTCATACTCGAGATATGAGATACAATCAATATCAATATTTAATGAGTTGTATGGTCAAAAACCATTTAATACAACTCATTGGATATTGAAAATGGGTTTTGTTTGCCTATCACTTGAAAACAAGTGAACGTATCGACGTGAGAACATGGCCATTCCACGCAGAATGATTTGTAGATGTTTAAAGAATATATATTTTTTTTAATTTCATAGATCCTTCATCATTTTATTTATAATTAACTTTTATAAGCATTTTCCTTTGGTATTATTTGCGCGGTTGCTATAGTAACGGTTGTTATAGAAAGTCTTTAACGGTTCCGGTTGCTCTCAAGGAACATTTCAGACAAATTTCAAGTCTAATTCTATACTGCGGCCAAGTAAGCGATTGGGGAACCGCTAGTATACATATAATAGTAAACTTTGAAACTCTATACAAATAAACAAAATTGTAGTTTTTATTTTGTATTATTAAATTAATAGTTTTTCCTTATTTATGATTTTACATACATAAACAAATTTCTGAATAGTTTTTGTCTGTCTCTATGCGTGTATAATGTTTCCAGTTGTGCTCTGTCCCAACGCCGGATGTCGATCGTCTAATAGTAATATCATCTTATTACTGTTTAAAAGGTACTGTACCTATTTAAATTACCGAAGTAACAAAACATTATTGTCAAATGTCTCAATGCGATGAACACGATGTGATATTGTGTTCACTAGTTACTTCTTGTTATCGGAAGGCGTAACACAAATGGTCAGTACCTCCTGACAGTATGGTAAAGTAATTTTTTTTATTAGTGACGAGACGAGTGCCGTCCACCTGATGGTAAATAATAAGCCTGTCCATAAAAACGTGGTAGCAAAGATGATATCCCCTGGAACACATTATGCTCATCGCCTTAAGACAAAATTCAAGTTATTCCAATAATTTTACTAGGAACATCTCTCTTCAAACCAGAACAGAGTAATGTTTGGAGTCTAGTGTTTAGCGGTACAGGAGCTGCGATGGTAATTAGACGTTTTTCGGCGACAGAGACCTACCACTAAGTGATCACAATACTGTCCGCATGCTACAGCAGCGTTGGATCGTTATATTTAGAGGTTCCGTTTATCAATTACGTATGTCCGTCCGTCGGTCGTAAAATCACACCCCCGTCGGAAACCGGGCGCATTAGTAAGCAACGTCATCAAATTAAAAAGTTAAACTAACCCCTGCCAAGGTTAGTATCATCGGGATCTAATGAGGTAATGGACATCGCACGAGCGGGGGTAAGTCGCGGCGCGTGACCTGCACGCGACCATCCCCCTCAACTTTTGGAAATAATTTCATTATTGTAACAAAACCCAGTCAGATATGTAAACGGTGACACGTGGTAGCATAACGGAAGTCGACCACGGCAACATCCTATGCCTTAGCCCTATACCTGAACATGGAAAATGAGTTCATTATCATTGGTATTACGTATAATAAAAAACTAATTTAAGTGTGATATTTATGAAACTTATGTTTTAAGTTATTTTAGGTTATATAGTAAGTTGTATAGTATAGGCGCTGTACTGTAAATTAGATATGATAAATATCTTGACATGAACGTGATACGTATACCATTCAAGAACATTGGACATCATGATGGATATAATGCTTATACTCACCCCTTTTATGAGATGACTTCTAATTATAGAGATGGGGACATAAGACGGTCCATTGTCTTTATTGTAATCAGCTGACAAACCTTATTAAACAAATTTAGCCGATTGCGACATTTAAGTTCTATTAAGTTAATAATTGCGCCGAACGAGCGTAACATTAAATCATTTCCGCCAATACTGCGGCCATATTGAATTTGATAAATAGCACCGCCACAAAGACTTTTGCCCTTTATTAATCGAGAATCGAAATCGGAACTATGTTACCGATGCAGACGTTAACTAATGAGTACACCGATTGAACAACGGCCTCGGCTCGATAATCTCGAGTTAAATTTTTAACTTCACCGCCTAACTGGCACAGTGGCTGACCACTTGTCTTGCAACAAGTTTACCCCTGCTTCGATTCCGGATCCATTTAAATGTCTCGTTTGGACTGTTACTATTTCTTTATGTACTACACAACTTATTCTGTTGCATTAACAGTGGTTATTTGCTGCCGTCGACATGTAAGAGCCGGAGAATTATAGACTAACAAGACACATCACCTATCTAGACCGGTCTAGGTTATGACCAGCCCTAATAAATAAAAGAAATGTGGCATTTAATTTATAAAACGATTAGTTACGCCTCCCGAAAGACGTTGTGCGGGTACAATAAACATTATGGTCGCATTTATTAACAGGCGGCCGCTGACAAACGGTCTATTCACCTCCCTACTGCCCTCTCTAAACCCTGTTAGAACTTTCAGCCCCTCAGCACCCACCCCTTACTGCCCACCCCCCTAAAATGACCAGGTGTAAAACTGCGCGGTCACGAAAAGACGGACATGCGATGCGGCTAATACGTTTTTATTATAAAAGCAGTATTTACTGCATCCCTGTGCAGCGGGTGCATAAAGAGCGAGGGTGAATTTTTACACATTGATTTGTTTATTCTTTGCCCTAAATATTACAACTAAACAATAAGACAAGCAAGATATTCTGGTGGCAAGACTTGGGGGTATATGACCTCCCGTACCTGTAAACGGAACACAAGAGTACTGCGCCAAGTTACGCTCATTGTGTTGCGAATAAGTCTTTTTACTTAGTAATTTCACTAAATCGAATTCTAATCTGACTGTTGTATAGTATTACATCGAATGTTTCCTTAAGTTGAAGGAAACGTAGTCTTCCGTTCCGCGCCGACATTGTCGACGTTTGCTGTCACAAGTCCTGCAGAAATCGGCTAATTTGTTAGCTCGAAATATACAATATGAAATAGGCTTATCGCTGAAGTCAACCTGCTGACAACTTGCATCATGATACAAAGGTATAGGATTCGATTCCGTGACCACAGAATGTGGAGTTTGGCCAGTGGTAGGGTTTTATCGAATTCGCCTGGTGCGACGAAAATGTATCAAACGACAACTACATTTCCTCCCTCATGATAATGTTAAAAAAAGAAATACGATTTAAATTTGCCACACCATTCTTCTTTGTATGGGAGAATAAATGTGTACGTAGTCGGTGTTAGGCACCAGTAATTGCGTGATGTAGCGTTATGGCTTACGCTGAGGGAGCACTCAAAGTTAACCCTTACTGCATTCCGTCGAATGCGATATTACTGCTATTTTCCGTACAAATTACTAATACCACTTTTTCATCATGCACCACTGCAGTTCTTTTGCCGGCAATAGTAATCGCCTTATTTGTTAAAGATATACCAATTTTTCATTTAACTACTGGACATCATTTGATCGTAGTTGGTGTGATTCTCGTCCTTTCTTAATACAACATCGGAACAGTCTGAACATACATTTAAACTATTCATCATATAATTAAGAACTTGTATAATATAATATAGTTAGTGTTATATACAAGCTAATAACTTCGTCTATCTCATACCCTCACCCTAAACAGATCCCGTGGACCTCATGTAGCTTGTGTTGGACGACTTACCAAAAGAATTTTCACGCGTGTAATAAATTATCGACAATTCATCTTTCATCATCATCATATATCATCAGCCGATAGAAGACCACTGCTAGACAGAAGCCTCCGGCAGAGATCACAACGTGGATCGGTCCCGCGTTGCTCGCATCCAGTGGGCAACTGCAATTCTCACCAGTTCGTTGGTCCACCTTGTAGGCTGCCTCCCAACAAAAAATCTGCCGCGGGCGCCACTCGAGGACCTCACTGCCCCATCGTCCGTAGGCACCTCGAACAATGTACCCTGCCAACTTCGAACGATTTTGTGGATTAAGTCAGAAGGGCAATGGAGAAAACTATGCTCAGTTTCTCTGCGGAATTGAATCAGAAATGCGGACATCCGCGAAGAATTAAGATACCCGACATTACAATATTATTGCTTAACGAAAATACTTTTTCTTTTCTTCATAACAATCGATATTTTGAAAATAGGGCGTAAAGTTTTCAACATATTTCACCACCTTCCCACCCCAACTCGGCCCCCGTTCTGGCATTTACCAAATACTATGGGAAATGCAAACAATACTCGAATTACAGTGTCTTTTGGCCGAAATGAACTCCGCTGTGGGAGCAGAGCATATTACATTATTAAAGTGTTTGCGTTACGCATCGTTGCACAGCCCGTACCCAATCATAAGGGTGGTACGAATATATTAGAAAAAACCAACTTACCTGATGATTTACAGTTATAATTAATCTACCAGAATGTTGTAGCTAAGCATTTGTCTTCTAACACGGAAGTCTCTAGTCATATGTAGCTAACTACCAATGTTCTAATAAACTGTTGTACTTCACTGGTGGTAGGTCTCTGTTGCCGAATACCATCTACGAAGGCACCACCGCGGCGTCTATTGCTGTCGGCAAAAGAATTTTGTAACATCAATTCTTCATCATCATCAGCCGATATGTCCACTGATTCATTCTTAGTTGACCTCTAAATGACAGAAGCTATATCTCTACCAAATTTTGAGTGTTTACATCTCAATAGTTCCGGAGATCTCGTGGTCAACCAATGTTTCCAATTTATATTAATTCTCCTGTTGGTGGGTCTATGCAGTCTAGGTATGTACCACAACTTCTATTTCCGCTGCCAATTAGTACTGTGCATATATTACTGTGCTCCGGTTTGAAGGAAGTTGAAGTTAGTGAAATTATACTGGAGTAACGATACTTATCAAACTATTACAAGGCGACAGGCGAATGCGGGCGCAATATGATGCTGTGTTTATCATCCCAACTGGCGCCACATTGTTATGAGCGAGCGATCATTTACCATCAGGTGAACTTCCTGCTTCGTTGAATTAAAAAAAAACACATATACGTCAATTTAACTAACTATTCTTACTAACAAACTAAAACATTAAAAACACTTGGCTGTGGCTGTGGCTCATATTTATCTAAGAGGATCTCTTCTTGTTTCTGACGATGTAAGCGCTTAAAAGCCATAGCGACTCTTACAGCTTATCTGACACTGGTCTCGTGGACCCGGATCCACGGCGTGTTGGGGGGAACTATTATTATTATGCATAAATAAATTTTAATGACTAATTAACTAATAACATTTTGATCGTGATCACTGCGGCGGTAACTGAAGATTAGTGCTTCATCTTAATAGGTGATAAATTCACTGAGGTAAGTAAATCCTTATGTACAGCAGCACACTCTTATACCTGTGCCATACAGTGGCTAAGTTAAGTTATGTTTAAGTTACAACAAACAATTTAACTGGTTTTTTTTTGCCTATGTCCATCAGTCTATCGGCTGATGATGATGAAACAATTTATCTATCTAAAAAACTAACAAAATCTTAACTCGAATCAAACAGTTTATAGTATTAATCGATTTATTTGCCAATCACGTGAAAATTAGTGAATGTAACAACACGAGAACATGACCATTGGAGCCGTAATGATTTGTAGACGGTTATAAGTTATAATTTTTTTTTTATTTCTTAGATCCTTCATCATTTACGTTCTAATTAATTTTTATAGGCATTTTCTGCGGTTGCTATAGTAACGGTAGGTGTAGAAAGCCATTTGCGGTTGCGGTCGCTCTCAAGGAATATTTCACACAAATTTCATGTGTAATTGTATATTACCGCCAGCAAGGAGGTCCAAAATTATTCAGGTTATATTGTTTAAATTCCTGTTTATATTCATTATCAGCTGACAGACGTCCACTGTTGGACATAGGCCTCCTCAAAAGATCTCCGCATCGTTGGAGTTCATTGAAGGGAATTGGGCCGTAATCCACCATGCTGGCTTAGTGCGGGTTGATGGGTGGTCAGAGCCTCGACTGTTAGTCAGCGGGTGCGTGCAGGTGAGGTTGACTTGGGCTCCATAAGGTATTGGGCGGAACCCCTTACACCCCTGTTCATATTGTTAAACTACATATAACTATATATGTCGTCCAAGAGTTTCTATTCTAGCATTCTAGTAAATGCTCGACCATTTTACAACACGAGTACACAAATCGACGTGCGTCACGACTGACGTATATATACGTATATGATGAGTATATATATATATAAAGTGAATCTTTAACGGAAATCCTACACGCCCATTTTACCCATTGACATTTTTATTCTTCACGTATGCGAGCCTCAGTCGGTCGACCAGATTTTCTGATACACTTCAACATGCAGTATACGCATACTTCTTTTTTCTTATAAACAAGGTTTTAGCAATTGCATAGCATTAAAGCTCCCTAACATCCAAGCCCTACCCGATAGTGTGGGAATCTTTGGTGGAGGCCTATGTCCAGCAGTGGACGTCTACCGGCCGATAATGAAAGCTCCATAATTTATTGTAACAGTAAAACTAAAGAATATCAGACTTTCAAACAAAAGAGATTACTTTGGTTTATAACAAAGAAACTTTTTAACAATTTTCAAATCGAGATAATAATTAATAATCTTAATTTCAGATCAAATAGTCCATATAAGATTAGTAAGGGTTAGTAACAGTATAGTGCTTAAATACTAAGTCACTAATAATACAAATGATTACTTTAATGACAGAATACTGTAAATTAATAATATTCTTCGAACTGTTAGTATTCCCTCTTCAAGTACCGGTAAAACTTATGATGATAATAAGTTATAGCAATAACATTTTATAGGCCATATGCACACATAGTGTGGCCCGGGGTGTACGAGACTACGGTAGGGGAGGAGGTGTTGTATCGGGTGGGCGGCCCCTGGGCGGGCGGGCCGCGATCGATAGCAAACACTCCGCCTAGAGGGAGAGAAAGCGCGCGCAACCAAAAATACCACAATGCCAAATATATTTTAATACATAATATAATTTTTTTATGTACACAAGTATTCTCTTAATACAGCAGAAATTCGCACAGAATATATTAATTACTCACTGTCACCTGTTCAAATAATTATAAACACATGTACTAGTTTATGACTGTAATACGAAGAAATATTAACTTAACTCGGAACTTTACACACGTTACATACAACAATGCATTAAAAATGATCGATTCATTGATCATCATAACCTGTACACCATCTAGTCCTATAGCACTCCATAATGAGCTGTAACAATTTCTTCTGATGGGGCTGCCATGCGGTACGACGTGCTTCTTTCTTTATCTGCAATGGGCCAATACTTACTCTCGATGTATCATGATGTTAAGTTACAATGAGTGATGGTAAAGTTCACACGAATTACTCGTGGTGTTTCGACAGTCAGAAAAGAGTGATGATGTTGTCTTTCTCTTTAAGTCGGTTCCTCAATGCTGAGAGTCGTAAATCCTCATCGATAACCCGTTCTTAATGATGTTACGTTAATCACTTCTATATAATTACTATACGAGAGATGATACCACTAAAGTTTATACTTTACTGGTTTTGTGCGAGTTTCTCCACATCAAAACAGTGTTATGTTATGATTAGTTGCACTGCTAAGACGATCTGATATTAACATTGGAATTTAAGACGAGATTTGTCGCTATGCGAGGACAGCTTTCTTCGTTGCTCGGTAACTATCGTCGGAAGAATAATTATGAATACGATGTCGCGAAAAGGCCATTATCTCTGCCAAAGATAAGTGAACATTTAGTAACGGTGTATTTCTGAAAAAACGACCCTATACCTTTTAATATTAAATCGCATAACGAAGCTTTAAGCGAGCAACAGAACATTGCAGGTCATATTGAAGAATGAGATGAGTGGGTGTTCGGTTGAATTATGGAAATAGAGCTTCGGCACGGGCCAACGTGGTGTTCAAACAATACCATAACGGGAACGGGGGGAAGACAATTTGAATTCTTAACATGTGACTTGGTGCTTTTTTACAGACCTAATGAATGCGCCATACATACCACCATACATTAATCCATTATTAACATCACACAAAAATTGCAACTATGTTTTTGTTTGTTAAAACCTATAACGATTTAGTCCTCCGTATAACGAAGAAGTATGAAGAGAACAATGAAGAGAGTACTACGTATATTTATACAAGTACACAAAATAAAGTTATTTAATTTATAAAGGTATCTTCCAAAAAATTATCAGGCTATGAACGGAATATTGGATTTTCTTCAGGTTCGCATTTCTATGAAATCAGTGAATTCTATTAAAAGCTCTACTCAAATATATGACATATCTAAAAATATCTCATTTACTGTGAAAGTACTTGATATGTGTTTATTTATATCATGATATAGAAAGATATAAAGATAAGAGCACTACATACTGTGCCTACCCCACATAGCTGGCAAAAGGGCAGGAGGAAGAAGAATATAGAAAGATATGATGAGGATCTGCATATTAGATTGCTTCATACAACTGCTTTAAAATCTCTCCTCTTTAGGTTTTTGTATCTGTAAATAATGAGGTGAAAAGTAATGGATTTTATACTAGTTCTTCTTAGTCAGTACAGAGTGGCCGTGGTTATCACTTCAGGTGTTGGTCGCAAGCTTAACAACACGTCGCCATTCCTCTCTGTGAGCCGCCTTCCTAGTGCAGTCATATAGTGGTAACGATGATGAGTCAGATACTGCCGTCTTTATCTGGTCAGTCCATCTGATAAGCGTTCTTCTTCGTGACCTGGTACCCTCAACCTTTCCCTGAACAAGTCGCTCAATAACTACCTCCCCTCGGCGGCATACATGACAAAATAAAAGAAGATCCGAGACTGTACCGAAGGTGATAAACGGTGCTTGATGCCGATTCCTCGAAGTATAGAATCATTAGTGCGATCAATCCACGATACTCTGAGCATTCTCCTCCAGCACAACATCTCTAGAGCGTCCATCCTCTTCTCTACTTCTCGCAAAGTCCTCGTTTCTGCGACATACAAGAATATGGGGAATATAAGTACCAGACCTGGACTGATTTTTGTAACTCTGTATATGTACTAATTAGGATTGTGTAATAACTATCATTAACCAAATACTTTTTACCATAATAATAATAATGTAATAAATATAAAAAAAATTAAAGGTGAAATATAGGAATTGTAAACCTTTATGTTACCAGTGGGTTGTGTATGAAAATATTGTGGTTGTGTATGAAAATAAAAAAGTATAACATGAACTAATTATCGTATACTAGATAATTAGTTCATAGTTGTTATTTTAAAATGTCCGCTAACAAAATGCGGTAAAAGCGAAAGGGAATTACTTTCATATATTGCAGTTTGTCACGCGAACCGAGCGCAGTGATTGGCCGGCGGCCGGTGGCACGGTGGTGGCAAGCTCTTTGATGGTGATAAACGGTTTATAGCCGGCATGTACCTTACCTCGGTTATATATCAGGACCTACTCAATAAAAGATAGCGTTGGGCCTGTAATCAATTATTACAGAAGTATTACGATTTGTATTCAACGTGGGGACATTTGTGATCAGCATGGTGGGAATTGGCCCAAATGCCACCGTATAATAACCCTTTAAATCGATGGCCTCTAGTGCCCGGGATCTTTCGGGGAGGCCTATGTCTAGCTATGGATGTGTATCGGCTGACGATGCTTATCTCATCGGGTAGGAAACCTGAAAGGCGCTGTTTTCTACGAGCGTTTAGGGTTAATAGATTTTTACCTGTGGAAGCCTTTGGAATGTACCGTATCCTCTTGAATTCCAACTAAAACCCCTAAATGAACCTCATCGGCGTCTGGAGAAATCACGGGATGTACGGAACATAACACTGGGATTGCCCGGACCCTGTCTTACCATGAACTAACAGATGCCTTCTCACAGAAGCAAGGATCATGGCTATTCAGGTCGAGACTGGCGTACCATCCATTTTTTATAATAGTGTGCCATATGTGTTATGAGTTTTTATCCTTATATTTAATATAATTACTGTGGTAATTAGCTGTGTAATTTTACGTCGTAAGGCACCGAGGACATTGTGATGTCATGTAAAGAATTTAACAAGCGCAATGTTTTAACCCTTACTACCAAAAAAATTGCGTTACTGCATCTTATATATCTTCAAGAGTATATAATTACAGCATCCTTACCCATTACCATACTCCCACCAACCCGCATTGGGCTACTGTGGTGGAAAATAGCCTAAATAACTCCGCATGATTCCCTACAAACGTGGAGACTTTGGGAGAGGACTATGTCCACCAGTGGATGTCTATTGGCTGATGATGATGATGTTTACCCACGTAAAAATGAATACTTTTTCATCGTTACAAGAGAAATTTTCATTTGCAAGTGAAATTGTAAACTGTTCAATATATTGCATACGATTTGTATGCGTATTTACGCGAACACATAACTATATCTTATCGAAGCAAAAACATGATGAAAAGATTAACAATCGTTTATTCATAACATCAGAATGTGTTTTCGATGATATATGACGCTTATCGATCATCCAATTATCCAATGATATTTCTTCCTCCTGAACAGCATTTGTGGATCCCTAGTTTTGAATATTCTGCAAGGAAATTTTCCTACTTTTTAAGGACGTTCTAATATAAATGAAAAACTTTTAGTTATATGTTGAAAAGATATGATCAAGTGATGAAACCATCGTCTGATGGACAACGCCAATATCGCCTTTTTCTTAAAGTGCCTCAGCAACTAGTGAAGGTTGGCGATCAGCGTGGTACAGTCCTCTCTGTGTCCAGTTCGGCGAAACAATTCGGACGCCACAGATATACGCCATTCCCTGATATTCCTCAACCACGATCTTTATAACGCCAATATATTCCTTCTAAATATAAACGGATTCAAGTAGGATGATGGACGATTGGTTGATACAGCTCCATGAAGACCACCGACATATCACTTTTCGCGTAAATATATATAAAACTAAAAACTAATCTCAGTGCGATTGTATTCAGTAACTAGACTGCGATAGAATGATACGATGATAATGACGAATGAGACGACCCCGCTCTCAGCCATTGGCTAGGTGTTCAATGACGTCATCATCGCTCCACAATATCAATATCCAATTGACGATAGCGAAAAATGCGTCACAGTGACTATCTTTAAAATCACAAATAGGTAACCTTCAGGCGTCGGTACCCAAAATATTAATAAATAAATCACAGGAGGACCTCATGGAGTGTGAAGTTTTGCTCAACGAAGCGACCGGATGAGCAGGATATTCGCTTATTGGTGCGCTAGTTAAGAAATGAAGCTTCGTTATCCTATTATCTTATTTTATTAAACAGTCTCTGCCAGGTAGAATGTAGGTAATCTAATAAATCAAATATATAATATATATTAGAGTTTATAAGTTAAGAAAATAAAGAAGTACGTCTTCCATCTGATAAACATTGGCATAACCAAGAAAATCAAGAAATACAGTACAGTTATCCTCATGTTATACGTCATTGTGCTCAATGTAGATAACATAGGACACAGGAGTGCCGTGTGAGAAAGACCTAAATAAGAATAATATTTTTATAGGCTAACCCTCCCAAAACCAGGCTTGAAACTATACTTCCTCTTATTGATTAATAATCGTTAATAATGGAACTATAGCGTACTACATCGTATATAAGCGGAACGGTAAAACCTACCCACAAACGTATTGTTTGTTGTAAAATCTATTTAAATTATCTAACAAATAATAACTTTAACTGACAGTGAACAAGGGGTCAATAATTCGAATAGATCGCGATTATATCGAAACGAGAACCGTCTTTCCCCATCGCTGGGCTCAAATCCACGGGCGGTTCTTTAATTTCACAATGCCCGCCTATTCGATATACGCCAACTGATTTAACGGGCGTCTTAAATGAGCTAAATTGAAGCAAATAAAGCACCTTGCTACTCCACCGGCCCAAAGACTAGAGATCACCTCTCAAATACACATTTATACCTTCATCACGCCACATTTAGTATTCATCCATCAGAAATTGTTTAAATGAAGCACGGTATTGAATTATGAAAGCTGTAACCAATTATGATATGGATGAATACAAACGTTTGTAACAGGACGAACTTTCCTGCATCCTAGCTCCATAACAGCTCTGAATTATTTTAACAAGATGTAAAAAATAACGATGATGTTAAATTTTGTTACAACATCCCTTAGTTGTAGGACAACGCAACGACCGGATAGTTTAATAATAATAGTATATATAATATAATTTCATTCATATTCTTATTTATGAAATGTAGCTGAGAAAAATTTGGGCGACTCAGGTAATACTGACCGGAACAGTAAAACCGATCAGCTCTGGTTGTATGCCTCTCCTAACATCCTGAAGAGTTACGCTGATGATTCGATGTGGTGGCCTAGTAAACGACATGTTATCTATATAAATATATATACTAGATGTTCCCTTCCCGCTTTGCTAGCAGTAATATAAAATTAAACTTGAAATTTGTCTGAAATATACCTTGAGAGCAACCGCAACCGCAGAAGACTTTCTATAGCAACAAAAATTAATTAAAAATAAAATAATGAAGGATCTATGAAATTCACATTATATATATATAAACACTATGACAAACTACAAATCATTCTGTGTGGAATGGTCCTGTTCCTATGTGGGTATGTTCACTAGTTTTCACGTGATTGTGGAACAAACAAAATCCCTTTCCATTATATATATTTTAAAACTATATGAAAACATGTAGTAGGAAATGATAGCGAATTGTGTGCATACGTTGTCTTGTCTGCTTCGCGGGCTAATCTTTGTTGGGTTGCCTAAGCTCGTCTAGCTGCAATGGAGGAGACTGTGCTGCAATCGTTCGATCCACAAAGGTCATGGAAGGAATTCGCGCGGTCCGGCACACTTGCGACACCGGCGGCGAGGCGGCGAGGCGGCGAGGCGGCGAGGCGGCGGTATCTCTCGTTAAACTATGCACGGAGCAGGGAGTTCACGATTCACTCACTAGTACGGCGGCCACTGTGCAGGTTGAACGGCTCACGCGGTGACCGAACCGTTACCCGATGTCACACGCAACCACCACAACCCCCGGCAGACACCATACTTATATCGTTATACATCCTAAAAATGCGGCGCAGCCATGAGAACCTAAGTTGAGACAACATATTTGCTCTATTTGGACTGGAACCTTAGACATGTAAAGTCGGGGTATAAACTTTTAGAGGAATGTAAAATAACAAACGGAAGTCACTTCAGGCGCGACAGCTGGCAACTACATATCACAAATGAATGAGCTTCACCATCCAGCGAGATGCCTGGGATGACCTGGTGTATTTTTTCTAAAAGCATTTCCTCCTCTTGGTTTTTCTCTTTTAATAATTGACGTAAAATTTGTATGAAATCTTTTTCTTAAAGATGCTACCCCTCAACTAGCTCGTATCAATACATTGATAAGATCAAAGTCGGCAAATCGTGAACTGATGTTGATTTAAGCGCGACCGTAAGGCACTAGGGTCTCGTCACCTGCGCTTGCGCTGATGGCGTGGGCAGAGCGCCATTGTATGCTAATTCTGGAGCCCAACGCTGTGCACGGCCTGTCCGCGCGCCGTGAAGAAATTGGGAAATGTCAAAATGATTATAGCTCTTCAATTACCATACCAACCATTACAACTGTCTCCGTAGCGGAGTGGCTAACACCATGTCCTGTGATACGCAGGTCGCTGGTACGATGCCGTGGTGAAATTTGGATTATGCTATTGTTTTTCGTACCAGCTACATTGTAGATTTGATAATACATCATCGTTATCAGCCGACAGAGGTCCACTGTTGGACGAATATAACTCAATCTTACTTAACTACCACTACTAAGTAAAAACCCCTAAGGTTTGTACTTAAAGTGTTCCGTATTCACGATGAACGTTGTTTCGTTACTCTCCTCCCGTATATTTCTCAGGAGTTTGAGTATAAATATTGGTTATTTTCAAGGTCATTAAAATGATAAGCTCCTCAAATGTTTATTTGATGTTATTTCTGTAATTTATTATGATGCTACTCCTATATGGAGGTGCAATGACTTGGGCTGTAATTTATCATGTTTAACCTCGGACTGATGTATAGAAATGTAGTCTTAACGCTCCACCGTGCGTCAACCGTTAACTGCTGGGCAATGTAGGCCGCCGGTAGAGGGTGACATGACCTACTAGCACGGGTCGAATTTGCAGCACGACCTGCTGAATATATGACAGAGTTCTATCACTGAGTACTATTACGACAATGAACACACAATAATGATAATTTCTCTTCCTTCTCGCAGACATCTGAGCTAGAGTCTTTGCTCTGCAAGCAAGAGGACGCTTCACTCGCGCCCGCCCACATGGACCTGTTTGACGGAGGTCCCTCTTCCCGAGACGATGCGTTTCTCCGGCCAGCGCTATGGGAAGACATCGCTTCTTCCATCAGGAACATCGACCCAGAGAACGCGAATATGCTCGCTCCCCTCGGAGCCACCCACGTCAAGCTCGAAGCCGACGATCCCTTGCTCGAGGAGTGCGCGACGCCGCTGCTCAGTCCGCTCGAGATCAAAACGGAGAGGCTTTGCGCGCCTCCAACTTACGCGCACCCTCAGCCACCACTGCACCATCACCACCAGCAGCCGGCACCATCGTACGCTAAATACCCACCATCGAGGCTGGTGTATATGTCACCGTTAACACCGCCCGGCTCCGACCAGGGCAGCCCGGGGAACTCCATCCAGGTAAGCGGCCTATTAAATGTGCTAAGCGATCGCTTGCGATGAAGCGTCTGATGGTACCATCACCTACACTGCGAATTGTTTTATTTTTTTGTGTGTTGTTCTTAACAGTTCCCATCGTCCGAGAACTTCCGCGGCGAGGTAAGGTGTTCACAATGTTTAATGTATAATTATCTAGTACGATTGATAAGTAGATATTGAAGTTAATAAGAACTGTGAAATATATTTTTTGTTATGATGTTTGACTGTTACTTCATTGGAAGATGGTGGAGGGAGGAGTAATGTTACCGTAGCAGTATGGCGACATGAAAAAGCACAATGGTATTTGTTCGTAGGGCGGGCCCCGGCGGACGCCGCCGCCGCCTTACCATCCGCCGCCGCTGCTCCGCGCACCCCTCGGGCCCCATGCACCCCACGCGCCTCACGCACCCCATGCGCCCCACGGGCCGCCGCATCCCTCTGCGCACGCTCACCACCATTCCCAGGTACTCACGTTATATTCTTAATTCACACAGACGTAATTTTTTTTAATATAAGGCAGGGACATTTGGTTCCGTTGGTTAAGTTTGTGTTGTTATGAAAATAAACCGTCCATTTAACACCACGAAACCCGTTTCTCCTAATTTAAAAACGGCTAAGGTGGTGGTGAATGATCTACCTTGGCAATTGTCTGCAATTGTCCCTTCGCAACGTTATAAAAATTTCATACCAAATAAAGCTTTGCGCGTAAAATGGTTTTGGAGGAGGCCTGTGTTCAGCAGTGGACTTCTGTCTGCTGATGATGGTGATGAAACATCTTCTTTTACTACAGACAGGCTCAGCGCCTACTACAAGTGAACGTCCACTGCGAGTTTTATTATTATTCTACCAAGCGACGAGATGAGTGAGACGTTGACCAGATGGTAACTTATACGCCTGCCCATAACAACGTGGCACTAGTTAGGATGGTGTACACGTTACCACATTGTACACGATACCACATTTTTTTTTGTTATCTTATCTTCAAAAAAAATGTCTTGCTTCTGGGAGGAAGACACGGTTATGTGAGATTTTTACCCACTAAAACCCCTTCAGTGGTCATCTTAAGTACGTTGCGGCAGGCCCCGGGATCTGCATCGGTCTAAAGCACGTCCTAGCTTGGGCTGTAGCCCTCCTCGACCCGCTCGCTTTGGTGACACAAAAACTAAACCACCTCGTACTTGTCGTTCATCCGGAATGATTTAGTGGACAATGAGCACTTCCACTTTCAAAGCCGACGAATCTGAAAACCCTTTTAATTACGTTCTACTACAGGCAGTGCTTAATTTAGTCCTATTCATAATAGCCCACTACAGGGCTAGTAGCGAAACCTAGACTTCTCCGGCAACGGCTTTCTACTACCGATGATTCTATTCAGCCACTTTATATTAAAAAAAAACTGTTTATCTGGAGGCAAAAATGTATCATTACCATTTGTGATTGTAGCAATAGATTTAGAGGAATTTTCTTTCACCACAAACGGGATTTGCTAATAATTGCTGAACTGTTCCATAAAAAGTCCAAATCAAACCGCATTCCATACATTTTAAAGTGTTTAATACAAAACACTTGTTTGTAATTCTTTTGTATGTAGATACATTGCCGATTTAACCTTCCATATACTAAGAAAACTAGAACGGCAAATGGTAAAAAAAATTATGAATTAATTCAGCGCCATTAGAACGGTTTCACACGTGCAGAGAAACAATTGATTTATATAATTTTTTTTTTATTTACTATAATCTGGCTCTGTTATTTCACATGATATTTACTGGCAATAAGGCTGAAGATGGTGAAATCGTCCCACCTGTAATACTCTGGTCTAATGCCCTTATCACAGTGGAATGAGGCTATAGCCAGCGATTGGATAAAATGATAGTGATATTAACCACAGATTAACAAACCATGAACCGTTCAGTCTTCTAAAGTAACTTTAAAATCTAAAGGCCTCAGTCCTATAAAGCTAGCACTTTGGCAGTGTGGCAAGGATCCAGGCGGATTTTGTTCGCGTATTAATCACATAACACCAATTAAAATTACTCTGAATCACCACACAACGGTTTAGAATTCAACTGAAGTGTTCATTATACATTTTAGTCGCTGATTAATGATTGATCTGTGTAAAAAAAAACTATAAGAAGAAAAATACATAAAACTTATTACAATGCAATAAACACATTTATATAATTAAGAGTCAGAATATCTCAGCATACAATTGACTCTGCCTTATAAGAAGAAAAGAGAAGGGAAGAAGAAGTCCAGGGCATACGCTCCTATATATTTTAGGCGTAACGTATAAAGCAATATCTCTAAGAAACCCAGCAGCAGAATTCTGTAAAGTGGCATCCAAATGCTAAAATTATTAAAATATATATAGAAAAACTTACATATTAAAACCGTTTTATATCATTATAGGGGATGCCACAGTTGCATATGGCGCCACAACAAACTGCCCCGTCGCCGCATGTCAACCCTGCGATGCCGCATTCACGGCTCGCGCCACCACCCCCCGTCAAGTACAACCGGCGGAACAACCCCGAGTTGGAGAAGAGAAGAGTCCACCACTGCGACTTCATCGGTAATTCAAAATCCAATACCTTCGCGTGTCATCCCTTACACAAATTTCACGGCCTTCGCGACCCAACTAATAACCTGTTTACTTTGGGGTTCCTGTTTCTATTCTGAGGTCATGTAAGGAACTTTGAGTAGTAGTAAGGTTGTCTAGAACACTCCACTTTACCCAGCCCATATTATATGTTAACACCCATAACAGTACTGCTGTTTTCTGGTTGTTAATATACAAGAACTGGAATAATCTGAGCGAGTTCCCTTCGTGCATCTTCAGTCCAGCAATCACAAATTGATATCAACGGCTAATCCATTGCCTTTGATTTCGATCGGGATTTCTCTGACTGACGTGAAGGTCGCGGGAAACCGCTCTATGGGACTAGAGCAGAACCGATCGATATTTAGGGGAGTCCTATATCCAACAGCGATTTTCGAACGACTGATGATAATGATAATGATTTTATAAACTATATAGTGGTGACTTCATTAGGTTATCAGACCTATATACTCCATTCTTCAAACATAACATATCTGAATACTTTCAGGTTGCACAAAGGTCTACACGAAAAGTTCGCACCTGAAAGCACATCAGCGTATACATACAGGTAATACATTAAGATACAGACTTACTATACATACGAATATAATATATACATTTACTTATAAGTATATAACGCAGTTGCGAATTTCATGTTCTTTGCGTAAGCGAAAACTTTGCATGTAAACCTTTAGGTTATATTTATATTTTAAAAAAAATGCCTTGTTGTAAAGAAACCCTGATAGGCGAGTATGAAGCACCGACAGCCCTAAAATTTTTTGTAGTATGAAGGAAAGATATCATTGAAATCCCCTCGGTGGTCATCTTTAGTATATTAATATCGGCCCCGAGATCATCAACGGAACGCAACGGTGCTCCTATGATCTTTAGCTAAGTACTTCCCCATGGAAAGACAAGTCCTCTTAACTCCTTAAATGACAGTCAGTGTCAGACTACAGAGGTGATGGGCCGGGGCGTTCGCATCGTTATCATCGCCCCAACTTCCGCGTCGCCGAGCAGGATTGGCTAATTTCCAGTTTCATTCAGCGGTCTCCTTCTGTCCAATGACTTTTTCACATAAGACCGCTTTCTCCCTGCTACTGGCAAAGAAAGGTCTTGTCCAATCTTGCTGACTAAAATTCGTCACACGTACTTTACATAGAAATTTTTGCGAGCATCTTCTGTGCGGTATTCTATTTCTCATTGCATTGTCAGTCACTCTCTGATCCTGTTTAGACAGTGACCAAAATCCTTTACTCATTCTATGATTTTTTTATATTTTTATGGACCTACTACAAAGATGTTTTAAATGTGAAATATGTGTGGTCATACATAAAAAACTCAATGAACTGAGAACCCTTCTGGTTTCGCCGATTATAAGATGAGTAGAAACAATAAAGTGGATTGTCCTCAGGTGAAAAACCGTATACGTGCCAGTGGCCTGAGTGCGAGTGGCGGTTCGCACGCTCCGACGAACTGACACGCCACTACCGCAAGCACACCGGCGCCAAGCCGTTCAAGTGCGCTGTTTGCGAGCGATCTTTCGCAAGGTCAGACCATCTCGCGCTCCACATGAAACGGCACCTGCCTAAGGCGTCCAAATGACACGCGCGGAGGGGCGGGGAACAGCCGCCCGCGCCTCCCCCAGCACAGGTAACCAATCTCATTTTGATCATCATTACTTTAACCCTTTGATTCCCACAGCTGAACATAAACCTCCTCAACTTCGCTCGTAGTATGGAAATTGTGAAAGCGCAGTGTGTAAATGAAGTTTACAAAAAAAAACTGCTTTCCTTATTCTGGCGTTACAGCCCCTTAGACGCCCTTATAATACGCATAGTAGATCTATTCTAATCCAGAACATTATTGTCTCTTTTTGCTGTCGAAATAAGTAAAAGTTTATAGCTTTAATTTATTATTTCAAAGATTTAGTTTTCCTTATGATTGCAGCGCCTGTCATGTTTGTCGAGCAATATTATATAAACATTATTTGTATGTTACAAATTTAAAGGCGATATCATTAGTAGATTTGTCTCGATATTAAAAAAAAATATATACCATTTTATTCATACAGGAGGAATGTAATGAAAACATCTTTCTGGAGTGCGACCTGGACCCAAGCCTGATGGACACGCTGTGTGGTGTACTGTGACCAAACGCAGCTTCCAGCAAACCGCAGGCGCGTGCCGCGTAGAGCAGTAAAACAGAAAAGATATATTATCATCTCTAAAGCGAACTCGTTTCAAAACTACTTTAGAAGGAACCACTCAATGGTTTCGTTACGGCAAATTCATATTTAATATTAAGCATGTCTCAAAAAAAGGTGTTAAGTGAAAACGCAAGGTGTTGCTTCTCACAGCGTAAAAGTTAACCATTACCTTACTTTAACTCAATCGTTTTAAAAGCACAACAGGTACAATTTATTACCAAGGAAATCGCTTTACAAATGTAATTATTATTATAAAATATTAGAGGAGAGTCATCTGTTAAGCTACTACGATACATTCGGAGTGTTTTATAAATTTTTATGTATATTTATTATAATTGTGAGTGTTATGAAATGTTTCGCGACGCCACGCCCAAGTCTTTAATCTTTTTGCATTTATATCGTGGATAAATACTTAATGGGATAAATTTACCGATCGCACCCTTAGAATGAAAGTAACCTCGAACATCGTATTTTGCAAGTGACACTCCAAGAAGTAATCTTCATCTTAACGCATCTCTCCATAATAGGAGGTGGGCTCTGTCAGGTCGGTGAAATTATCTCTTTTTTAATACTCGGGAAAAAGTTGCGCTGCATTAGTGTTCCCGGTTCACTTCCGTGTGTTTCTGATCCTGGATTTTTTTTATGGTTCTTAAGGACAATTAGTAATAAAGTCAGGAGTTGTAGAGATTTTGATCTATATCACTTTCATTGTAGGAGTGCGCTATGATGTAAATATATTAAATTATTTTACTATTTCTCAAAATATTGAATATTTATATCTTTTTTTTTAATATATGATATATTGTTTATGTTTAAAAATTATATTTATTATCAGTTAGAAGTTTTTTCAAATAATTGCTTAAAGGAACATTTCACTATTAATGTTTGCTCACCGGAAACAATGGTGTCGCGTGGACATTTCTCGAATGAGCTCTAAGTATTGATTAGATACGATTAATTTATTATTAAGCTATTTTAATTTTAAGAGAAATGAATATCTAAGATATCGCTAAATATCTTTTATTCTAATATTGGTTAGTTCGTAAAGTTTTAGGTTTAATAGATCGGAGGCGTTTTCGGATTCTGCGACCTGTCTCACAAAATACCGACTTTCTCTTTAGTAATGAACCAATTTGTTTTTTATTTACCTTTTTATCTTTTCATATTGTTTATAATTTTTTGTTTTTAGAAGGTGTACAGAAAAGATATTTCTTTTCTCCTACACTTCACATTTAATTCTTTAACTGATTGCGTGTAGTGATCATGAAACAGGCGATGTACCGCTGATCCTTCTTAAAGACAAAGCTATTCTAAATTGTTAGGGAAGTAGATTTTACAGGGGATTGAAGTTGAATAATAGGAGCAACAATTGTCCCCTTTCACCCCACTCCCACCCCTCTAAACCCCAGGTCGTTACATTCGGATTCGCACATGTACACTATCTAGTCTTGTTTTTAATTCAAATCTTACATAGTCAGAAACCATACACCAGTGAAAAGTAATAAACATTGTATCCGTTACAGTAGTTTATGAAACAGTCATATAAAGATTGTTTTAATACTTAGTTACATGAAATCCACCCCGTACATTATTTTATCTATTCATGTTGTTGATGTATATATGTTTTGGAATTGATTTATGCGCTTAAGTACTAAATAACTATTGCGCATCCCTCACAGAATGGGAAATCCGGTACACGAAACTTTAAACAAAAAAAAAAAGGTTTACTTCCAAACATGTTTATGATGTTTCAAAGTAACCGTTTTTATAATTAAAGTATTTAAAGTTTGTAATTAAGTTCACAATTTATTTTACTATGCAAATGTAAATAAAGATATATTTTATAGATCCATACCTTCGTTGTTCTAGTGTATTGTGCATGAAAAAAAAATAACGTATTAGTAATTATACACTAAATTTTTAAGGATTTTGTAAGTATATAATTGTATACATCGATCAGCCTTTCAATGTCCGTCCGTAGCACGCTGATTATATCATGTAACGTTACAGCCGTCGATCAACAGTACTACTGGAGCAACAAACTGTAGCTAACCCCCAAATAATGGGGACGGTCAATATTTCTAACCCTTATTGTATATACTAAGTTTTCATTTAAAATATCCACTTTTCGAACTCTACTTCTCTATTTCACGATACTGATACACTTTACAAAGACGGATCAAAGTTAAATTCGGAGCTTCGTTTAGTGCCTTATCGATAAAAGATTTATACAGTTGATCGATGGTAACATCACTTATATACCAGTGCCTTTATCACACGAATCTTTTCTATATTATATATAAAACCTTACAATTAATATACACAATTGCCATTAATGATAGTCACTAGTGTTTTGTACTACTGTAGATCGTGCTTATTATATTTAAATATCATCTTTCACATAAAAGTCATTGTTATACGTAAAAAAAAGGTGCCTTAACCGTCATCGAGGTGAAGGTCGTTGAGGTGGGAATAATATAATAGTTCATAATCTATAATCGCATGAGAATCAATAGAAAAACATTAAATATATTATAAACAATTATTCGAGGTCTCGAATAGGTCTCGAATATGTTAGATTCCTCATTCAACTTCCGGTGAAGGTAATTATGGTGTAAAATCTAACAAACTGGAAGAACAGCACTCGATGTGACAATCACCAACTTTAAATGTGGATGAACTGTCCCAACTCTCAACTTTTGAGAAAACCTCGAATCCCAGCTGTGGGAAAAAGAGGAAGTTTATCCTTTATAACATTATATGAATGTTTCACTTGCAAAAACTATAATTCCATATAACAAAAGCGAGTACTAGCGAGCGATTAGTTTCTTTAAATACCAGGTCTAGAAAGCAGATTTTAAAATACTATAAAATATCATAATATGTGGTATAATATTATAAAAAGAAAAATTAATAGTACAAATGAAATAGTTTAGTAGATATATAAATTTTATACCATATTAATACGTTGCATACTGTTCTAACCACAAATAGTAAAATAAATGTATACCATAGACAAAAAATATTCTGCAAAACTATTGTCTCTAGTGAAAAAGTATAAATAAACTTAAGTTATTAAAAATGTTTTAAAAACGAAACACTCGCTTTTTTCCTATCGGTTACATGTAATAAACTCCTGCTCCTTATTAATTTCTGATCTTCCTTGTGACCTGCTGTCTCCATTGCTACCGCGCGATATTAGTCGGTTATTACCTTCCGTTTTCGACCATGTAGGTACTAGCTCCAAGTCTACTAAGTCCTCGTAAATTTTACGCGATTTTAGGTGTTAAGAGTTGTTATGCAAGTGAAACGTTACATAGTTACGAAACCACTCCCAATATGTCCTCCACAGCTAATCTTTATCATGTCTTGCCACTTCTCCTGCATTTAATATTAACTAATATTAATTTAAACTTAACTAACAAGACTTCACGTATCGTTTAACCCTTTCAGTACGAATACCGGATATATCTGGTACAGTTCTACAAAGGTAGGCGCTCGTCTACCCAGATCATCAGATTCAATGCCAGTTATATCCGGCGCTCGTCTACTTATATATCACACACTAGATACACAGGTCATTAAATTAAAAACGCCGGATATATCCGATACCCGGTACCGATAAGGGTTAAAAATAAAATTATCTAACTTATTTAAACTTGAAACTTTATTACCGCGAACAATATTGTATTGTAAAGATCGTTTTATTTACGAAAGCTCTAGCTAATTAATATTTGTCATCGTTTTACTCCATATAAACATGTTATCATCATCATCAGCCAATAGACGTCCATCGTTGGACCTAGGCCGCTCTCAAGGATCTCCACATCAATCGGTCCACAGTCCACATGGCCTCCGGTACCGCCGTGCACTAGGGGCCGTCTTTTGTAGGGATTCATATGGGGAGATTTGGGCCATTTCTCACCACTCTAGACGAATGCGGGTTCGTTTGATATATATTATATACATGTTATATATATATTTAAAATAAACGCCTTTAAACCAAATAGAATAACTACAGTTGTATATACTTTATATATATACAAATGTACTACTTAAATATTTCGCATTATTAACCACTGTACTGATGTTTTTAACATTTATATATACATATAAATATATATAATATAATAGATTTTTTACGCCAATCACGTGAAAACTAGTAAACGTAACAACGTGGGAACATGCGCATTCGCCGCGGAATGGTTATAAGTTATTTATTTTTTGAATATCATGGACCCTTAATTTTTTTATTTATATTTTAAAAACAGCGCTTGACCACGATCCCACGTGATGTTAAATAGTTATGTGATATGTGGAGGTAAGGCGTACTAACCCAGTAGCAGCCTATTCACTCTTTACTTGAAGATACCCTAGTCGTATTTGGACAGTAACATCGAAGCCGGCGATTTGTTCCACTTCTTTGCTGTTCTCATGAAAAACGAGGAGTTGAACCTCTTTGTTAGCAGACTGGGGATGTCCACAACGTAAGGATGGGAACTCGCCGTGCATTTGGTAGAAAATTCTAATTAACTTTTTATCTCTAACTTCATCATTTTATTTCTAATCAACCTTTATCCTTATTCGGTATTATTATGCGGTTGCTATGGTAACGGTTGCTATAAAAAGTCATTTGCGGACTAATTGGTTAATTATTTAAAATCGCGATGATTTTTACATTTTTTTTTAACGAGCAACACCAATGTATATTTAATTTATTTGCAATGATATGACGAATGTTGCCATACTTGTTCATTACTGGTGGTAGATCTCTGCTGGTGCGGACCGTCGACCATCGAAGCTCCTGTTTCTACCGGCAAACAGTATGCTAGCATTACCGTGGTCCAATCTGTAGGGCAGTAACTAGTGAAATTACCGGAGTAACGAGGCTTATATCTCAGTAAAAAAGGGCCGCTGTGTATATCATCATGACTAGCACCAGGTTGTTACCGACAAGCGCATCTAACGATGATGTGAATTTGCTCGTAGAATATAAAGAATATTTACCATACATTTAACTTTTTTTTAATTTGTTTAATTAATTTAATAATAATAATTATATGGTGACTAAGTAATTAGACATCATCGACTGATACAAGCGACAGGAAGTATTATATTTCGTTATATATCTACTTAACAATTTCCTATATTGAAAACTAATAGATATTAGCGCATAAAAAATAAAAAATCTTGTTCATTAATATAATTAAAAAAAAAAACAATATATTTACTCTTTCTTAATGCAATGTGGTAGTCGCGAGGTGCAGATGTGGAGTTGGTTGGGAGCCCCTGCCCAACAGTGGGCGTCTATTAGCTGATGATGATTGATTTATAATAAACGTTTTTTTATTTATGATTTGTCATTCGCTTACACACAGGATATCGTATATACGTTTCATCATTAATATATATATAAATATTTTTACTTATTATATAATATAATTATTATACATATATATACGTCTATGTTTGTACTGTTATAATTTATTTTTAACATACGATTGTTTTTATTTTGATCATATTACCCGCACGGTTGACAGAAAGTTAATGCTTTATGACTTTACGTCCGCCATTTTGTTTGCAAGATATCTATTGTATTTTTGTCATGACCGTCAACACTGCACAGTAATATAAATTAATATATAATAACAGCCATTAATGATTGTATTCCGGATCATCAAAGAATTAATACTTAATAGGTTTACGGTTAAAAGGTTACTCTTAAGACGCGATGCTCTCAGTTAACTCGATTAGATGGTTAATTTATGATCAGTTTAAAATTAACTAATGTAATTGCCATAAGTTGTGGAGATGCCATATTTTAAAGTGAACTTTAATTATAATTGTATTTTAATTATATATTAAAAATCGGTAGCCGTAAGCTTGTCTATCTGTATATATCAATTCGACGTACCTCACTTTATTTTCTATTTACTTGCTTCGTATCTCGTAAGTAAATTACGTATTTTTTTTGTTTTATCTATAGTTTTACAGAGTTGTTCGTATCGTTTCGAAGTAGGTTGTATAATTTTAAGGAGTCTAGATTATACGCGTTGACTAAGTCACAAGCTAATTTATTACCAATGAGAAGTTTTTAAATTCTTTTATACGTATTTTTTTTTTAAAGTTGATTGTAAAAAGTTGATAATGCATGTGGTAGCTATTGTATTTAACGATATTGTGTTATGATAAGTGTTGCCAGATGTGTGATTTTTACTAACATTATTCTTTTTTTTTTTACAATTATTTGTTTTTGTTAGAAAGATAAATATTGTCCCTTTGTCGGATACGTGCTTGCCTGTTCACTTACAAATGTATTTGCGATCAGTCCAATAACTTATGCTCATAACGTAGTATATTATTATTATTATTAAAAATAGAATATATATATATATATATATATATATATATAATATATATCAATCGCAATATACGTTATAATGTTGCGAAATCTAAAATTAACTATTTACCACATTGTTATTTTTATAATCAAAAATATATGCTATCGATACAATTTTGCTGTTTAAAAGTTTTTTATGTTACGATAACTTAATCAGCATATTTTTTTTTCTGGAAACATCCTGGATTTTTCGATGCAGCACAATGAGAGTTACCCGGATCCAAAAAAAAAGAGCATACGCTATTCGACTGATGCAATTAACGAGTCGTGTAAGTTATCTTAGTATTAACACACAACATCTAATGTTTTTGAAGGTAGACGAAGCCATAAATTGTGTATGTAAAACATGTTACTGCGGACTTTACACTTCCGAATAAATTTAGTCACATTTCATCTGGATTTTTATTACATCATCATCGTTCTCACCTCCCCCAAAGATCTCGATGGGGTGTAAGGGGTTCCGCGCAACATCTTACGGAGCCCAAGTCAACCTCACCTGCACGTGGTGCATCCTGCTGAACAACAAACGATGCTCTGACCACCCACCAACCCGCACTGCGCCAGCGTAGTGGTCTAAGGCTCAATTCCCCTCAATGAACTCTACTTTTATTGTATACTATAAAAAAAATTGTCTATGTCCTCCTCCGAAGTCCTGTCTATCTATTTATCATAATTCGTCAGGTTTCATTCAGTCGTGAAAAAGGAAGTTTTTTTTTATTACACAATTAAAGGAAACGAGTTGAACAGTCTACCTGGTGGTAAGTAATACGCCGTTCATAAGTTGGCGCAATGGATATACCGCACCATATTGCGCTCATCGCCTGACACATAAGATGTTGAATCTCGTCACCCCAGTAATTACACTAGCTACAGCGCACTTCATACCGGAACACAGTAATGTTTGCATAGTACTATTTGATGGTTGCAATAGGCGCTGCGCTGGTACCTACCTGGACGGTGTCCGGCAAGAGACCAACCTCCGATGTCAGGAACCGAAACATTATTAACTTGTTCAAGATCTGACGAGGTGGACGGCACTCGATCATACCATCTTAGACAAGATAATTAAAGAAAAAAAAAACTACCCAAAATATATTTGTGGTATTGGTAGAAAGAAGAAGAGCTTTGTAATGAACTGCAAGGAGTGATCCAGCGGCTGATCTTCATCATCATCATCATCAGCCCGTAGACGTCAATTGCTGGACATAGGCCTCCCCTAATGATACCCACATCGCAGCGGCTGCCTGCTACCTTCAGTCGTTTGTAGGGGTTCATATGGGGGATGTGAACCATTTCCCACCACGCTGATCCAATGCGGATTGGTGGGCGTTTTACACTCCTGCGGAATCCCTCACACCCCGGCTGATCTACAAAACACATACATATTTTTTTATTATACGAAACGACAAGCCTAGTGAGATGTTCACCTGATAATAAGTGAAACGCCTGCCCATAACAACGTAGCGCTATTTAGGATGATATACACTGCATCACATTGCGCTTCTAGCCATGGGACATAAGATGTTTTGTTACCCCAGTTATTTAACTAGCTGCAACACCCTTCAAACCGGAACACGGTAATGTTTGCACACTGTTGTTTAGTGGCGGGAACAAAACTTGTTTAGACTGTCTCCGGCATTGGTCTGTCAGGTGTCACATAGGGTTGAAAATGATCCTGCAAAGTACAGTAAGGACCCCACTGTTTGAAGCTTCATGGACTCCATTTGGTGAACAAAACATCATATTTCAGCACCATCCATCATCAACATCTGGTGGTAGGGCTATTTACTGGCGGTAGGTCTTTGTTGCCGGAGACCGTCTAGACAACTACTACTGCATCTCGTATTTCTACCGCAAAACAGTACTGTGCAAGCATTACTGTGTTCAGATCTGAAGGACGCTGTAGCTAGTGTAATTACTGAAGTAACGAGACTTACTATCTTATGTCTCAAGGCGACATGCGCAATGTGATGTTGTGAACAAGATCTTTAGCGCCACGTTGTGATGAACATGAGTATCACTTAACATCGGGTGAACGTCGCGATCGTCTCGTCGCTTTGATCAATAAAAAAAAATTTTTGGCTATAGATCTCCCTCAAATACCTCCACATCCCATCAGTTTTTCGCTATCTTCAATAGATCTTCGCTACATCACCACCAGCTGATCAGCTACAGCAGCCAGCCACTTGTCCAAAACAGAGGTTCGATTCTGGTCACATGTGATGTAGTTGATAAGATCACCACTTTTCTTTTTTTTCATTCCACAAAGCTACGAAACCAGCGGAAAGTTCACCTAATGGTAAGTTGACATGATGTTAGGATGGTAGATATGAGATGTACTCTCGTTACCGCAGTAATTTCACTAGCTGCAACGCCTTTCAATCCGGAATACAGAAATGTTTGCACACCAATGTTTGGCGGTAGAAAGAGGAGATGCCGTGGTACCTACTTAGAAGGTCTCCGTCAGCAGAGACCTACCTCCAGTGCACCATCATCATTATAAAATATAAGAGTCGAAGTTCACGATGAAGCGATTCACGCTACCAAGTCTTAATTGTTACTTAAATTCACACAGTCCTGTAAAGTTGAGACTTGTTATCCAGTAGTGATGAGCAACATAGGTCTTAGTGTTGCAGTCGAGACTGAATGAACAAGAGCAAGACCAAATGTGCAAGATTTAAAAAAAAATCCGTTGAATTGATGAGTTCAAAACCTGTGCTTTTCTTCTGCAAACAATATATTTATAAGACTGTAATATGCAAGAACAAGGACCGAACAGACAAGAACAAGACCAATACCAACATTACCTATGTCTTGGTTTCGGTCTCGCTTTGCTCATCACTAGTACCCATCTCATCAACAATTCCGAAGAGATCATCGCTGCTCAGTTTCAAAACACCTCTAAGACCACTGAAGTGATTAAAGAAATCGTTCCTATTCTATAACCACTTGATGGTATTGCGTACACAATTGGCGGTATGGTTCACCGTCATGTGACATCATTTTAAGGCTCCAGTGCGTCAGGTGGTCGCTAAACAAGAAACGGTAAGGTTCCCCCCTAACACTTTACACAAACATATAACCGTTATCACCCACTTTATATACTGTTACTTAGGCATGAGTACTCTCATTTCCACGGGATTCATACCTGAGCGGTAACACTAGATCGATATTTGTCGTTACTATGACCTAGTAATAGATCAAAAGCAAATCTTTTATAGCACATATAATATATTTTAATATAATTAATAATTATAAAGAGCTTAGTTGCAATGGATAGGAAATGTTTCTGGTTTACTGTCGCCGCTTTACTCGTAGCTGCTGCAGCGTTTACAGTTTATGAAGAAGAATTCGATAGCGAGGATGTAGACGTTGATGATGAAGACCACCGCGACAGGAAAGGGAAAATCTGTAAGTAGTATCGTCCAAGCTATCGTGGCGTATTTGCGAATAATATCACCTCACTATATGTCTATTACAAACTCAGATATTGCATATATATTCTTTTGAATGTTATTTTTATGTGCATGTATGACAAAATCGTTATTTTCGCGAATGTATTTGTTTAATAAATGAAGTGGTGTAAAGGGCCTCGCACAACAACCAACAGGACCCAAGCCATCCTCACCCGCTCATGGTGCAGCGTGGTGAGAAAAGGCACAAATCCCCACATATTAACCCTTACAAATGGAAATCTTTGAGGGTGGCCTATGTCCGTTTATCCGCTGATGATGATGATATGATAAATAAATCAACGAAAATTTCGTTTCCAACTCAAACATATTTTGATAATTATTATGGGTATAACATAGGAAATAAAAACAGTGTAATAATTTATTTATCTTTAAAACTTAACATCTATCAAAAGGACACGACAGGACGAAACAGTAGTCAAGTAACGTGCGCAATATAATCTGTATCATCATCCTAACTGGTCGACACATTTTTGAGGCAGGTGCATTTTCCACTAACTAACCTCCCTGCTCGATTTGTTGTTAATATTGTGTATAAAGAATATAGAATTTTTAAGGAAATTGTTTACTAATCCATCTAACCTGTTTCAGTGTTCCCATTCGTTAGTATTGTGCGTTTCGCGAACACCGACTGCCCGAGCACCAACACCATGAACGGCACATGCCTGGCTCGACGTGAGTGCCACAACCTGAACGGCACCATCGCCGGAATGTGCGCATCGAGGCGGGGAAGGTGCTGTATTGGTGAGATCCAACCCTAAACGCTAACCTCATTAGAATTAAACAACTACTGCCAGATATACCAAAGGTCAGCTCCGTAGCCTCGGGCTAGCAATAAAAGGGCTAAGGTAAGTCCTGCTTGTCATAGAAGCCAACTAAAAGGGTCTAGGACTTTCGTGGACCTTGAGGATGGCGGTCTTTATCGCTCAACAAGCGAACCTGTGTAGGACGGGTATGGCTCAGCGATAGTGCCTAGGAGGGTTAAGCTCCTCCTCAGAGACGTGTAACACAAAGTGTAGAGGGGCACCGGTGCGTTCTATAAGACATCCCAGAGCCTCTCCGAATGCACTGATGCAGACCACCGAGGAGGTTTTAATGAGTAAGAATCTCACATAATTCTAACTTCCCCCCAGAAGCTAGGAATCTTTCGAAGATTTCCCCCTCCAAAACCAAGAAAATAAAACATGGACTAAAGCTACATCTACTATCATCTTCTTCTATATAAGATATGAGAGCCAGAGAATTGCAGCTACCAATCCTCCTCAATCAATTTCTAAAGCGGACGTTCCAATTACATGGTCATCCAAATATGGATACAGTTTTACCTGCTTTGTCGCTTCCTCCAATAAAAATATCATTAAAACTTAGCAAGTTAAAAAAAAGGTTCCCTTCTCTAGTTTCAAGATCCTGCGGCACCAGGACAAACGTAAACAACACATACTTCACCAGCCCCGGCTACCCGGCCGCTTTCGCCGGTGGTCAGACCTGCAATCTCATCGTGAATCGGTGCAACGCGAACGTTTGCCAGGTGATCACATACATAGATACAGTCCTACCCGTATGGTTACATTACATAGTAACTTAATTTATATTTAAGTACATAACCGGTTTTAAGTTAATAGCTGATTGTTGATATCTTTCTATCAACTTGACAAACCTCAGTGGGTTTAAGTCAAGTTTTATTTATTTTTTTAACGTGGGGGACAATACCTGCGCGTACCCATCCTCGCGGGGCAAGGACAGGTTATGTCGTACTTGCACCGAATAAAAACCCCCACGATATTCGTCCTCGTCGCTCTAAGGCGGGGTCACGGGAACGCTCTCGGATACATCGGTGACCCCGCCAGCGCTGGCCACTTAACGCAGTCCCACCTCAGGAGGGAGGAAACAACCTTCCCTTTCCACCTATTTGGTGGCACACCGGAACACACAGCGTGCCTCTTCCTCGAGCTCTTGCAGTCGCACGGGCAACGGATTTCCCTGAACCCGTAACCCAGAGGCCATGGGAGCCAAGAGAGAAAACTCTCCCGACTCCCTGCGGCGGATCCAATCTTGGGCCCGCCGCCACCTGTTATACGCCCGCGGAGGATATGGAAAACAGCGCATCGTAATACCGGCACTCCTTCCCCCGCGGCCCCACCACCGCCGCCTCTGTCCGGCTTTTCATGGCGTGGTAGTACGCCACGACAAGGGGTTTTAGTCAAGTTGGGTTAGGTAAGGTCAAGCAGTCCCCTGAACTGCAACCCGTCTGCAATTTAACGCGGAAGTCTTGGTTCGAACCCAGGGATCATCTGTGATAGTGCAGGAAGCTCGAACTCACTTATACCCTTATTAGTTCCTCTCTAAAAACGCAACTGCTTTACTGTATTCTAATAAAAGTGTATACTAAATGAGCACGCACCATCATCTCCGGCCTCGTAATCTTTTACCATCAGATCAGGTTGTGATCTTAACTGCTTAATAACATTACCAGGGTTGCGACTTTGCCGGCCGTCTAGTGTCTGATTGGAAGTGTGAATGTAGTCGGTTATAAAAACGGCAAATAATTCATAGAGATGACGAGCACTACATGGTGCTGTGTAAACATTTTAATCTATACACAACTCTTACGACCGGAAGTAGTATTTACTACCAGCCTTACCTTGTCGACGCTTTGTTATATATTATATGTTATTTTTATTCTAGTTACGTATCGACTTCTTGGACATGGTGCTCGCTCAGCCCGACGGTGACGGTGTGTGCGTCACGGATTCTATCATCATCACCGGCGGCAACACAATAGTGCCACCCATTTGCGGCGACAACACCGGACAAACTTTATTTGTAGACTTTAATCAGAACGCAGCGATCACCATCACTATAACGGCTTCACTGGCGACTACCTTCGCTAGACGATGGAACTTGAGGCTTATACAACTCGGATGTGATTGTCCTGGCATAGGTAAATAAATGCTTCCACAGCATGTTTATAAAGTGGCACCAACTGTTTAGTTTTCAACGGTGCCGTCGCTTCCAGCTCCCAACGGCTGTCTGCAGTACTACACGGGCCAAACCGGCATAATCAACAGCTTCAACTACGGCACAACACCGAACACTGCCCTCAGCGCGTCCCTGGTCACCGGCACGCGACAGATTGCCAACTTGAACTACGGCATATGCATACGAATGGAAGCTGGATTTTGCGCGATACAGTATGCACAGGTGAGTTATTTCCTTATAAACTATGCGAAATGGATAAAAAGAATAAAATTTAGTTCACTACCGTACATTTTCGACCAATCAGGAGCCGAGTATAGACATCAAACTCGATGCTTGATCGCTGAGCCATCTTTCAAATATTAAAAAAAATATTAACAACACAGGCGGCGAATGATGTATTTTCGTTCACGGTCACCGGCGACGTGGATGGAGCGGACAACACGGTCTTAGGCACCCCGGTAGGAGCCGTCAACGGTGCCGCTTGCACCACCGACTTTGTGGTGATACCCAATCCCACTATAGGCGCGACCGGCGTCACCACCGCCACGGACCGCTTCTGTGGACTCGGATTTGTGACCGTCCAATGTAAGTACTGGCATTATATTCAGATGTCTAGATGCATAAGCTAAAAACATTATAACTGTTCAATTGTTGTGTCGTCCGTTCGTTAAAACAGTATATTTTATATCTATGGTAAACACAAAAATTTTATGCAAATTAAAAAAAATATATTTATCATTTTATTGATAATTAAAATATACATATTACCTAGGTAGTGAAACTTAAGATCTTGAATCTGCAAACGACGATCACAATGTGGTGCAGTATATATGATCCAATCTAATCTAAATAAGTGGTAATTAATTGACAATTGTTTACAAATAACCTAATTTAATTAAAATATTTAAATTGCATACAGTGTAGTTGTAGTTGATGAAATGTCTGTAGTGTTTATATCTCCTGCGTCACCGCTAACCCTCTAAATATCACCGCAGCGCCTATATCTGCCGCCAAACGGTAGTCTGCAAACATTACTGTATTCCAGTTAGAAAAACTAGTGTAATTACTGCGCTGACGAGTCTTAACATATCATGTCACGAGGCGACGAGCACTATATGTTGTTATGGGTTGTGGTATCACTTACCATCAGGTGAACGCCCCCGCTCGTCTCGTCGATTCGTACAATAATAAAGATGGCTGAATTTTAGTGTCGGCTGGAAACAGCATTGGTCCCTACTGGAGTTAACTCCAATTCTTCACTGATTAAACCGAGTGAGGAGATCAACTCTTTTAAGTCTAATAACCAAGTAACAAATATTAAGTCTGATTTCAAAATGTATTTATACTGTTGAGTAAACCCTATAGCAGTGTATTCATAGATTAATAAATTAAATTTTTCTAGCCGCAGCGAAACCCTTCGTGCTGTATGTGGTGACCAATGCCAACGAAGGTGCCACTGCCACAACGCCGCCCGACGTTGCCAACAGAGGGTTCTCATTGGCTTACACACAGATCGCTTGCTAGGTCCGCTAATATAACAATGATTCAAGAAGAAACAATAAATTTTATATTATTTATGTATACAAACTAATAATTTCGCTGTACCCTGTCCTCGTAATCCAGCACACGCGGAAGCTGGACTAATGAGCCACCCCAACAGAAACAAATTTGGAAAAAAAAAGTTGCGCTTTATTAGTTTCATCCTCATAATAAACGAATCGCGTGTAACCGGCCTATGTCCAGCAGTGGACTTCTAGCGGCTGATGATGATGATGATGCATAGTATAGTTTTATTATGTGGCATGCTGTTACTGACTCTACCATCCCTGGTCGCTCATCGTATCAAATATCCTCTATACCTCTCACAATATCCGCCGAATCATCAGCCCGGTTATCATTGAATCTAGATAGAAAACCACGAATATCAATGGTTATAAAAATATATCATTATCATCTCAAAATAAGCACGACCATCGCTGAACTTGCTTGTAATATACTCCAAGAAACACAAACGGACTTTTATGTACAGATAACTATTTGCTTGTATTATGCGAAGGATAACCGATCATGCTAAGTGGAGTTCCTTTAGCGCGTAGATAGTTCACCGCCAAGGGGCGAGGCCGAGCGAGCGCACGACCGCCGATTGCCTCCTTAAGGAAAGGAACCTGGGCCCCCCCACTTGGAGAGGGTTCCCGGAGTGTATCTGGAGGCGCGTCTCATATTCCGACGCGCCGCCACGTAAGGAGTTTCTGTCGGGAGGGGTGCTTCACATCCCTCCCTGAGGCGGGCTCGTTCGATCCGGGCGCCGATCGCTGGTTGCGGAAGAACTGCTCGATGTTATCCCGTGATCCCCGTGCATTATTTTGGAAGTGATTGGAATACTGTGTGAAGCTTTTTAGCTTTTTTCTGGATCCGGTGTGTGCGACCGTTAGCATTTTGTTATACACATTAATAAAAAAAAAAGGCGTTCCTTGGGAGAGGCCTAAGTCCAGCAGTGGATTGCCGCAGTTTGTTGATGATGACGATGGCGATCCGAAGAATCAGTATCAGTGAAAACTAGATGGTACATCTCTCATCCAAAAGTTAAATAATAATAATCTACTTGAAATGATAGATCCATTTAAATATTGTGTAATTGACAGATTTCCGTTCGTATTAAACTAGAATACACAAAATAAAAGAAAACTATAACATTGATTTATTATTTAATCGAAATTACGGCAACATTTATACAGTTAATATTACCATAAACAAGGAAACGATATTTAAGAACAAAATTAAAAACAACTACTAATTAAAAGCACATGAAATTAATAATGTTGGTACACCATCCATTACATCAATTATTGGACGTTTTGACGATTGTCTTTTTTAAATATATATATATATATATATATATTTGTACAAAGAAAAAAACGCTTTATCTTCACAAAGTAAAAAAAGAAACAATAATATCCACATTCAATAACCATATGTAATATGTTCCACTAACATAGTACATGTTGAAACATTAATGTGATATCTTCAAACGTTTGTCAATCAATTTTTTCTTCTAATGATTATAACTAAAGATCAGTTATACCATCACACACAACATAGGAGTTAAGTACTCCAAGGTACATTGCTATCAATATAACTGATGGTATGGTTTGCCAGATATTAAATTAAAATTTCTGTATATCACAAAGACTAGAAGACGACAATTGTGATGCACTACGCCTAAACTCTAAATTAAATGAAATACTGGTAACATTGAATGCCTATCATCTAATTATAATTAATTAAAACAAATCCGAAATTGTAAGGAAATATTCAGTGCCTGTAAAACTGAAAGCTAATGTCTTAACTCATTCCAAGTGTAAACGAAACAATGATATATTAACAGTCGTCAGACATGAGACGAGATAAGAGCCACTCACTGCCGCTGTACGTAGTTCTAACTAGACTTACTGTACTCTTTTAATCACTCCTCGGTAAACTGTTTTTATAATTCTCGGCTTACTCCTTCTTTACTTTTCTATTGTTATCCTTGTGGTATTCTCACTTTCTGTATTTTGCCTACTGGCTGATAAACTAGTGCCCTGTCGACAGTATCACACTATGCAGTTGAACCTACAAATCTCCAAGCTTGCCCCAGCCGAGCTGATATTCGAAGCGCCGAATAGAGGGTGGGCATTCGCGATGGTCCAGAAGCCGTACATCGACGCAATTAGCGAAACACGGCACACTACCCGTGAACATAAGCGGTACAATGCGTCGGCCGAGGCGACGGGAAAGTGGTGGTCGAGGCGACGGGAAGGTGGTGGTCGAGGCGACGGGGAGGTGGTGGTGGAGGCTGCCATTGTGCTGTTCGACGAAACCATCAACATAACCCAGTGCCCAGATGTCACGTCTGGTAACATTGCAGCCGCCAGTCTGGGATGGGAGCTTGGGAGATAGGGATAGCATCCATATACCCGGTGCCAGAAATGCGCGTCGGTCCATACCTAGACACGATTACCTCGATTGTAGAGAGATTAGGGACTGCCACCGTGATACTAGGCAGAGACTTTAACGCCCATAACACCTGGTGGGGTAGCCAATCTGTTGACCAGAGGGGTCTGATGTTGCAGCCCCGCTCGATGAACTAGAGCTGCACTAGCTGAACTGGGAGTCTAAGCCCACGTTTGAGACCTATCGGGATGGTAAGCGTTATTTCAACTGGGTCGATGTTACTGCTTGCTTGACCACTGTTCGACAGAGTAGAGGGCTGGCGGGTCGCAAATGGAGTATCTTCGTCGGACCACAAGGCAATCCTGTTTGAACTGAGCCTCGTGAGGTCCTTCGGTACGGACATCAAGGGTTTCACACAGAAGTACACTACCTTTAGAGCAGACTGGAGCGAATTCAAACGAACTTTGGCCTAGCTGCTCTCGGGCCGCTGTTTAAAGCTCACCGAGGTGACCGAGTTCACCAATAAGGGGGCGTTAGAAGCATTATCGACAGGTACGTGGAGATCGTGGGGGATACCTGCGATATGATCGTGCTAAATGTATCCGAGAGGAAGAGCACAGAGTTGCCCTGGTGTTCCGAACAGCTCTCTTTCCTCAAGACAGACGCCTCCAGGAAGGAGAGATGGATCCCGAATGCGCAAGAGGCCCGTAAGGAGTTGGTCCTGCGCGAATATTTCGACGCAAAGGAAGCTTATCGTCTCGAGGTGAAGCATGCCCAAACTGCTAGTTGTAAGCGGTTCTGTGAGAGGCAAGAGCGCAAGACTATGTGGGACGGTATCCATTGTGTAATGCGTCACACAAAGGTGAGGCGTGACGACGTCCAACTCGTCCAGGGAGGAAAGGTGTGGGGAAGGATAACCCCGGGAAGGACAATATAGGCCACAGGATTTTAAGAGCCAAATGGGATGAAGTCGTCCACGGGGACCATGATGGTTCATATGCCCCCCCCCCCTTCACGATGGAGGAGCTACAATGGTTCATTTCGACCTTTAACGCGAAAAAGACTCCTAGTGCTGACGGAATATCACGAGGAAGGCAAATGGGATACTCGCCAACCTTCACGATTGGGGGGTCAGAAACAAGATTAGATTCGCGCCTCACAAAACTAAGGAGAAAATGATGCTAACCAATAAGCTGAAGTATGACAACCCCTTATTAAATATGAGAGGAGAGCCCCTTTGTCGAAGTCACGAGGTTCGCATACTCGGTCTCACAGTTCACGGTAGGCTCACTTTCAACACTCATGTGAAGATCGTGAGAAAAAAGGTCCAAGGGTTCTATCGTTAGTTGTGTAGAGCAGTAAAATTTTCATGGAGGCGGAATCCGGAGGTGATCAGAAAGATGTATCTAGCTGTGTTGGACCTTATCATTTTGTATGCAGCGCGCATATGGGCGCCGACGGCTAAGAAGCTGCTGGTCCGAAGGCAGCTTGACACAGTCTGGCGTGGCTTCGCGCAGAAAATTACGCGAACGCAAAGGAAGCTTAACGTCTCGAGGTGAAGCATACCCAAACTGCTTGATGTAAGCGGTTCTGTGAGAGGCAAGAGCGCCAGACTATGTGGGACGGTATCCATTGTGTAATGCGTCACACAAAGGTGAGGCGTGACGACGTCCAACTCGTCCAGGGAGAGAAGGTGTTGGGAAGGATAACCCCGGGAAGGACAATATGGGCCACAGGATTTTAAGAGCCAAATGCGATGAAGTCGTCCACGGGGACCATGATGGTTCATATGTCCCCCCCCCTTCACGATGGAGGAGCTGCAATGGTTCATTTCGACCTTAAACGCGAAAAAGACTTCCTAGTGCTGACGGAATATCACGAGGAAGGCAAATGGGATACTCGCCAACGTTCACGATTGGGGGGTCAGAAACAAGATTAGATTCGCGCCTCACAAAACTAAGGAGAAAATGATGCTAACCAATAAGCTGAAGTATGACAACCCCTTATTAAATATGAGAGGAGAGCCCCTTTGTCGAAGTCGCGAGGTTCGCATACTCGGTCTCACAGTTCACGGTAGGCTCACTTTCAACACTCATGTGAAGATCGTGAGAAAAAAGGTCCAAGGGTTCTATCGTTAGTTGTGTAGAGCAGTAAAATTTTCATGGGGGCGGAATCCGGAGGTGATCAGAAAGATGTATCTAGCTGTGTTGGAGCCTATCATTTTGTATGCAGCGCGCATATGGGCGCCGACGGCTAAGAAGCTGCTGGTCCGAAGGCAGCTTGACACAGTCTGGCGTGGCTTCGCGCAGAAAATTACGCGAACGCAAAGGAAGCTTAACGTCTCGAGGTGAAGCATACCCAAACTGCTTGACGTAAGCGGTTCTGTGAGAGGCAAGAGCGCCAGACTATGTGGGACAGTATCCATTGTGTAATGCGTCACACAAAGGTGAGGCGTGACGACGTCCAACTCGTCCAGGGAGAGAAGGTGTTGGGAAGGATAACCCCGGGAAGGACAATATGGGCCACAGGATTTTAAGAGCCAAATGCGATGAAGTCGTCCACGGGGACCATGATGGTTCATATGTCCCCCCCCCCCTTCACGATGGAGGAGCTGCAATGGTTCATTTCGACCTTAAACGCGAAAAAGACTTCCTAGTGCTGACGGAATATCACGAGGAAGGCAAATGGGATACTCGCCAACGTTCACGATTGGGGGGTCAGAAACAAGATTAGATTCGCGCCTCACAAAACTAAGGAGAAAATGATGCTAACCAATAAGCTGAAGTATGACAACCCCTTATTAAATATGAGAGGAGAGCCCCTTTGTCGAAGTCGCGAGGTTCGCATACTCGGTCTTACAGTTCACGGTAGGCTCACTTTCAACACTCATGTGAAGATCGTGAGCAAAAAGGTCCAAGGGTTCTATCGTCAGTTGTGTAGAGCAGTAAAATTTTCATGGGGGCGGAATCCGGAGGTGATCAGAAAGATGTATCTAGCTGTGTTGGAGCCTATCATTTTGTATGCAGCGCGCATATGGGCGCCGACGGCTAAGAAGCTGCTGGTCCGAAGGCAGCTTGACACAGTCTAGCGTGGCTTCGCGCAGAAAATTACGCGAACGCAAAGGAAGCTTATCGTCTCGAGGTGAAGCATACCCAAACTGCTTGATGTAAGCGGTTCTGTGAGAGGCAAGAGCGCCAGACTATGTGGGACGGTATCCATTGTGTAATGCGTCACACAAAGGTGAGGCCTGATGACGTCTCGCTCGTCCAGGGAGGAAAGGTGTTGGGTAGGATAACCTCGGGGAGGACAATATGGGCCACAGGATTTTAAGATCCAAATGCGATGAAGTCACCGACGGGGACCGTGATGGTTCATGTGAGCCCCCCAACACGACGGAGGAGCTCCATTGGTCTGTGTCGACCTTTAAAGCAAAAAAGGCTCCTAGTGCTGACGGCATCACTGTCCATATTTGCCGGGCGGCTATCGCTGTAAATGCCGATCTGTTTCATGGGCTTTCCAACCAGTGTCTCACTCTCGCCTAATTCCTCAGGAGATGAATGGAGTGTTACGGAAGCCCGATAAAGAGAACTACATGTACCCGAAATCATACCAACCCATAGGACTCTTGTCCGTAATGAGCAAGGTCCTTGAGAAGATGATGGTCCGGAAGATCAAGTGGTACACTGCGCCGTATATCAGTTGCCACCAATATGGATTTATGCAACAGAGAACAACCGAAGACTCCCTTTATGGCCTTATCCCGCACACAAGTACTCGGTTGAAGAAGGAGATCGTTGTCCTGATATCATTGGACATAGAGTAAGCCTTCGATAACACCTGCTAGCCTGCTATACGGTGCAGACTGGCAGAGACTCGCTGCCCTGTTGGCCTGCGGCGCCTTATCTACAACTACTTTAGCGATCGCAAGCTGTCCGTAAGGATGGGGTGCGCAGCTTTCGAAAAACTTCGCAAAACCTTTTCGTCCAAAATCCTTCAGTGCTTGAAGACCAGTCTTCGAACATAGCGCGTTGTCAGTGATGATCTACGGTTCCCAAACTTGGTCGCTAACTATGAGCCTTACAAGAAAGCTCTGAGGGCGATGCTTGAAGTATCTGTATGTGATCAAATAAAACATGCAATCCATAGAAAACTTAGTCACCGACATAGCCCTAACAGGTCCCAAGGCTAAAATGGCAATGGGCGGAACACACAGCTCGTAGAACCGATGGACGTTGAGGTCTTAAAGTGCTGGAATGGCGACACTGCATCGGAAGGCGCAACGTGGGCTGGCCTACCCATAAGTGGATAGAGGACATAAAAAATCGATGGGAGCAACTGGATTCAAACAGTGCAGAACCGTGGTTTATGAAACACAGTACAAGACACCTATGTCCCCTCCAACGGGTTCTCGCCTTGTCGTGGCGGAGGGGCTTAGTAACCGTGGTCCGGTACACGGTGAAGCCAAGTAGAACCCATCCGGCCGGCCCGCGGCGAAGGGCTGGCCGAAGCGGCCGCTCCCGGTTCGAGCACCGGTTGGAATAACTGGAGCTCACCGGAGCGGCCGGGGGCCGCAGGGGCGGCTGTGTGCTGCCCCAGCGGCCGGCTGCAGGGGCGGTTTCATACCGCAGCCGAGGTGGGGTCGCGGAGGGAGTACCCTCTGCGGCCAACCGGTGTCGCACCGGCGATGCGGCGGCGGTGGGGCCGCGGGGAAAGAGGAGTTTCGGTATTGCAATGCGCCGTTCTCCTTATCCTCCGCGGCCGTTAACAGGTAGCGGCGGGCCTAACATCTCTCTGCCGCGGGGAGCCGGGAGAGGTTTTCTCCCGTGGCTCCCATGGCCTCTGGGCGACAGGTTCGGGGGAACCGGTAGCCCGCACACGCATGAAGTCGAGGAGGGGGCGCGCTGCATGTTCCGGCGCGCCCTGGGAGGGTTCATCCCTCCCCCTGAGGTGGGGCCGCGCAAGCGGCCAGCGCCAGCAGGGTCGCGGTTGAGTGCTTGCGTTCCCGTGACCCTGCCACCATGGCGATGAGCCGGAACATCGTGGTGGTTTTAGTCGGTGCAAGTCCGACATAACTGGTCCTTGCCCCCGCGAGGACGAGTATACATAGGCATTTCCCCCACGGAAAAAAAAAAAAAAAAAAAAAATCGGTTGAAATGATGATCAAAAAGATTTCCAGTAAAAGCAAAAGCAACATAAGAATGGAATCTACTGGAAATAAATTCTCAACGAGAGGGGTATCAGACAAGGTGACCCATTGTCTTCCAGATTATTTTCGGCAATTCTTGAAGGCAAATTCCGAAAGCTCGCCTGAAACGATTTCGGACTAAATATTAATGGCAGTCGACTAAATCATCTCAGATTCGCTGATGACCTAGCCCTATATGAACAAGAACAGAAGAAACTCAAACACATAATAAAGTAACTAGCGGAAAAAAGTGGAGTAGTACGACTTGAAATGAATAAAAGTAAGAGAGAGCTTATGACCAATGGTAAAGAAGCAGTCATTTTTTTAGAAGGCCCGAAACGCGAGGGATATAACGGGTGGCGGCGAGCCCAAGATCAGATCCGCCGAAGGGCGTTGGGAGAGTTTTCTTTCTTGGCTTCCGTGGCCTCTGGGTGCCGGGTGCCGGGGCATCTGTTGCCCATGCGCCTGCAAGAGGCCGATGAGGGGGCGCAATGTATGTTGTTCCACCGTGCCCCCACATAGGTGGAAAGGGCGAGTTCTTCCCTCCCTCCAGAGGTGGGGCTTCGTTATGCAGCCAGAACTAACCGAGTCGCGGATGTGTGCGAAAACGTTCCCGTGACCCCGCCTTAAGCGACGAGGAACATCGTGGGGTTTTATTCGGTACGAGTCCGACATAACCTGCCTTCACGAGAAAGGGTATGCGCAGGCATTTCTCCCACGTTAAACAAAAAAAAAACATTCATAACATATTGATAAGACTTGGTCTCTAACAAAGAAACTGAAGGAAAAACTAAGAATATGCCAACAGGCGAAAAAAAGAAGCATGGTCGGGTACTAGATTTGGGACAGGATAACGCGTGCTGCTATCCGAGAATAATCAAGGGTCACAGGCATTCTCGAGCGCATTGACAGACAGAAATGGAAGTGGACTGATCACATGTTGAGGGGCGAGCTAGACAAGTGGAATCGACAATTGACTCTTTGGTACCCCTGCAATAACTCAAGTAAGAGAGGAAAACCAACAAGATGGGAAGATGAGCTAATAAAAACCCTGGGTCCTCGTTGGACAATGGCAGCAAGCGACCGAAATTATTGTGGCGATTTGGAGAAGGCCTATGTCAGAAGACACTCCACAATATTAGATATAATTTAAATAGTTCTATAAACGTAATTATATAGAAAGTGGAATAAAGGCTATTATTATTTGTTTATTTTATTTAAGGTAATGACTGATGGCTTCCAATTCTATGCTTAACTTCACAAAATCTTGACAGCTTTATTGACTTATTTAATACTATACAAAAAAAATCTAATCATGAACTCAATGTATCTGATAGTTTAAGAGAGGGAGCAAATAACAATTACTTCAGGGAAGTTAATATATATATATATAACAAAATTTAAGTAGTATTTATATATATGCATATGAACCGACAAAATTAATGTGATGAGTGGCAAAAAGACAATACATCATAAGGGATGGTAACTAAAAATAAAATATCTCTTTAAAATGTTAAAAAAATTATATATCTTACTTATATTCCCTTATCTATTTCTAATACTATATATGAAAGAATCAATGAAATAGTAAATAAGAATTAGAATCAAAACCAGCCATGGCATTGTGCATCATCAAGAAATGACTAAGGAAGATATCATGTATCCATTACATTCGGACCTTTAGGTCCAATAATAAATAAAATTATTAGGGAATATGCATAATATTTTAATATAACTGTTTATATCTTTATAATAATTGAAAAATCCCCCTCCTCTATCTCTGTTTACATGGAAATCACAATGCAATATTATTTTAAAAATTAACGAACTAATTAAAAATAAATTAAAACAAAATATTTTGATGGGATGGGGGCTATAATTATAAATAAAAAAGTCTATTATTTCTATGCATATTCCCTATTGCCTAATTTAAAATTTGTACTTAGCAAGTCTTTCAACATTTTACATGTTCAGGGATAGTATTCTACCCCGTTTAATCTCCGCATTCCTTCTCATCTCATCGTACCAAACGCCAATATCAATGTTAGACCTGAGGTCCTGGAAGGCCCTACAGCCCTCGATGCTGCTCAGCACACCATATACTGTCACATCAGCAAGATTAGGTTGGTCACCGCCATAGAATCGGGTACCTTTCTTTTTAACAGCCTCTGTCCAAGCGCTGGCAGCGTCGTACAGTGATTGTCGGACGTCGTCTTGGATGTTATGCCTTAAAATTATACAAAAAAAAAAAGCTATAAACATAAGTCTACGAAGTCCAGAAGAGTGGATATTAAACGGTACATATCGAAGAGTGGCAGAGCACAGCAGGTAACGAAGGTTAGGGCACAATGGGTAACCAGAGGTAAGGCACATTTCCGCTCGTAAACCACGCGTTTTGGACAATGATGTTACACTCGCATCTGTAGGAAATACCTGAAATATGATTACCCCATACGTGTCTCCCGGGTGATGCTAAACAAGTAAGCAATTTCCGGTGGTAAACATCGGCTGATGGCTCATGGTACCACCCTTTGGGCAAAGCCACGCTGCCAAACGACCTAATCGTGTTCCAACGGGTTATCTATTGATGCCACATGTAGGTTGGGTGCGAACAATTGCAATGCAAGGTATCACCGGCTGTAACCTATTAGTAATGACAGGTCGAGTGCCCGGTCGCGGAGGGTAGCGGAATTTGAAGCATGTTGCTGAAGTGGTAGGGGCTCAAATAATGAGAGAACCACTGTCTTCAAATAACTGTCTTGTTAAGGTCCAAGAAACAATGGAAGGTTAGAGCTCTATCATCTGAAAAGTTATTGTAAAATATCTACCTAGTTTTAAGCCTTTTTGCAATTATCCACATAGCAACAGCTCCACCATACACCATCAGGGCACATTCCCAACTGGGAAAGAACTGTCTCCATCCACCCACTTCCTCAAACCATTTGAAAGTCTCTATAGCTTCTTCAGTGGTTCGATACACATTCGGAGAAAGTGTATGAACTAAAACATTATCAGCCCACTGCCGCCACTCGCGCTCTTCTCTGTGAAAGAAAAATATTACTTGTTTATTTGATTGACTAACAGTGGCCATATACAGGCCTTAATTCTTTGAGGATTTTTCAGGAAACAAAGCCTCAGTAATCAATATTTCAAGACTACTGACTTGCACCAAGAATAAATTATTATATTTTAGCCACCAACCAAAGGATAATGAAAATTTGTTGATGTAAAATGTTCTACTTACTTTTCCACAGTTCTCTCCTTTTCATCAGGAAGGGGGCTATTGTGCATGACATAGTATTTATTTGTAATGTCAGTAACATTTTTTCCTGTGTCATCATTGTATCTTGATATTGGGTAAAACTTTACGATGTCACGAAGTTGGGACGTTTTATCACGCAGATATGTCTCAAGGACAGATATTATCGCAGTGCTGTCCATAAGTTGCTGGAGCAAATAAATATTCCCATGTTCAATATATATATATAAAATATATATAATATAATTTCGGCAAGGAGATGTATCTACTACTGTTCCGCTGAGATGAATACATTATGATACTGTAACATTCTAATAGGCTTCTTATTGTCAAGAGTAACCTTATCACTTCCCTACAAGCGAACATCGTACACAAGTTTTGCTTTGTTTTAAAAAAGTATTTTCAACATTACATCCATAAACATCATATGAAACAAAGAAAGTTAAAGGGCATTAATCTCCAGCAGCACTTTTCAAATGTGTTATATACTGAATATATGATAAAACACATGAATAGGTACTATGTGTTGTTAGCAGCTACATAGCTGTGTTCTAAAGTGATATTATGCGAATATATTATGAAGTAATTACTAAGTCGATATTATTTGTCACTAACACATACAAGTCAAATACCCACATATACCAGTCCACTCAGAAAGTTTTGCGAAAAAAAGTTTTTATGTATAAGACACTGGCCACGTGGGATTATTTTGAAAACTTAGATTAATTAAAAGTGGGACCCACTAGTTGCCAGCAATGCAGAACCAATAGATAGTCACCACTGGTAAGACTAGAAATCAATGGTGCAATATAATAATGATTATAAATACCTGATATCCTCCATCAACCTTTGCCAGTAGAATAGGCACTTTTTTATATTCCGACCATTTTATTGCCTGTCGTAGAACTGCATCAACTTCAACAATCTCATAGCTAATGCCCTTAGAATCAAGATATGCACGAACTTTGCAACAGAAAGGGCATGTTCGATATTGGAATAAAACAAGCTGCAAATTACTTGTATCTGATTCATTAACAATCTGTAAAAAAAATATCTATGAAGTTTATGTTTTCAAACATAATAAAATTTCAGAATATTTTATTTAGAAAATCAATGTTGTTTTTTGTTACATTGTGCTTTGAAGTGAGTATTCCAATTTTATATTTTCTATAGACTGAAGAGAACAAAAAAGCAGAGCATTATTTTTACTTGATTTTGACCATAATTATGAAGAGCTAGTTAGAATGTTTATAAAGCTTTTGTTTAATGACTAAGATGTTACATCTCATTATTCCCTCATCCACAAAATAATGCAAGCTATAAAGTTAAACACATTTGCATACTTAAAAATAACTGCAAAAAAAGTTTTTTGTGATAGTAATTGTACATAAAGTATGTAATTTCTTAAAAAATAAACAGTATTTACATATTTTCAGAGTATTTACCATTAAAAATTTAATGAAAAAAAATGTTAATTAAACACTGTTTCTAAACACAATATTTAAAATAATCATTTGCATGTAGAATAGCTGTAAAGTGGTAAATTAAGCACAGCATGGTATTTTAAAAGAATATTATTATTCAATAGCATTTGTAACATTTTAAAAATAAACATTTTTATTTATTATTGCAAGTTCTTAAAGGCAGAATAATATTATTTATATGCACACGATGTTTTAACAGATTGATTGTTCTAGACTAACTATAATGCATATTCATCTATCACATATTAAAACCATAGCAAAGCATGAATAAATAATAAATGGTATATTGGTCACTTAAAATTAATACATTGAAAATTAAATTCACTATTAATCTTTAACATTTGCCTTATTTTTATATTAACATTCATAAAGAACTTTATTATCTATTATCACCACTATCATTTCAGACTATTAATGTTTACTACTAAACATAGCCCTTTGTTGGCTTGAAAATTGACAGAGCATAACAACCACAGGTAAAGGCTCTTTCCCTGAAATTATATGGTAAATAAGTATGCTATAATGCAGTGCGTAAAATAGCAGTGGCAATATTAAAATGTCTCCAGCACATTGCATTTTCATGTATTATATGCATGTACGTATGGAATGTAAAGATGTAATTTTTTAAGTTTTTGATTAGTGCTAAATACATATATATATAAAGTAAGAAAAATAATACTGATATCAAAAATAATTCTTTTTGGTTTATACTTTTATTTGCAATATCAGGCTTTTCGATCGCACTGCAATCTTTTAGCAACCATTTTAAAATAGTGAGGACATTAATAACAAAATTTGAAGTTGTTTCTCTACACAACAAAACCATCCAAAATACAACCAATGTAAAATATGTATCCTATTTGAGACATATTTCTATAAGATATAAATAATAAGTCGATTAACATTAATTAAATAAGAGGTTAATAAAAAATACATACTTTGTAATGGGCCTGATAATTAGGTGCGTCTTTCAAAATGGCGTATTCTTCATTTTCAGTGAGTTTAAAACGCTTCTTGGAATTAACTATATAGTGAGTATAACCCCCGTATCCAGCTCCAATGAGGACACCGACACTTGCACTAAAAATGGTCAACTTCGCCACCGATCTTGGCAACCGGCTTTTAGTTGCGTAAAAATTTTTCGATAAATCTATATTTTTCCTTACTGAAGACAAAACAACTTTCCGAAAACTTGTAAATGCTAAACTCCACATTTTATGTGAATTAAATCAGATTAAACATTAATTAATAAGTATTTAACAGGATCATAAAGGTCCAATTTATCACACATTCTGGCACAGATATTCAAACATACATCTGTTATTCAAAATAGGTGTTAACGATTTCAAAGACAAAAGCTATTCGTTAATAACAAATAACGTAATATTTATAAAAAAATTACATTATTTTATGGCCCCCTTTTGTTCTCTCTTGTTTTAGAAAATTTGTTATAAGAATGTACATCCTTGTAATTTAAATATACCTAGATAATTTTGTTAAATAACAATCAGTTATTTAACATTCAGATTTAGCTGATAAGCTCACTGCTATAAATACTAATAAATCTCACTTTTATTTTAAATATGATGTTCTCTGTAAAAAAAATACGTTTTTAATATTTGCTACGAAAAATATTAACTAATTTACACTTAGTTATATTTAAATAACTAAAACATAAATACTAAATTGTTATAACAACCATAAAATAAGTATAGATTTAAGAAAAAATAAAAATTAAAATTTTGGCTGTTTTTCAGAAAATTTTATTTTTATTGATTTTTGTGGTATTGGATTAATAGAAATATGAAAAAATACTAAAAACAAATTGAATAGCATTTCTAAATGAAGTTTCAAGCTATACTAATAAATGTAACTATAAAGACTAAATACGATTCAGCACTTACTTACTAGTAAATCGATACACTATAAATTCAGAACCACTTCAGAAAAGACATCACTAAGAGTGCTTGTTGAAATGTCGAATGTCGTTGTTCGTCGCGATGTGTGTGATTTGTGAAATGTTATATTTTAAGGAGAATTGAAAATGCCTCGCAGTAAACTGCGTTTTTATGTTTTGTTGTTTATTACTTGCAATTTTATCATACTGTTTTAAATAACCAGTTTACTTTCTTTAACGTTATAGGGAAGGTGAGTTTTAAACTTCGTTTACGTCGCAATCTATTGGCGCGATAGTTATTGTAGAGTTTATTTGAAATTAGTCGTCTGTAGTGTCTGATGTTAAATACTTTATGTGTAGACGAGTGGTTATGCCCGGAGCATGCCGTCGACTTCGCGTTCGCGGGGCTCCGGGCGCGGGCCTGATGGCGCATCCCGGCACCAAGTTATCGCGCCCATGTCGGAGCGGCAACAGTTGGCTTTGGTTATGCAGATTTCATCACAAGACGCACCACCAGGTGAGTATTCATATTCTAAACGTAAGTAAATCAATAAGAAGTAGGTCATGTAAGACTTCCCGCCCTTTTCATATGCAGCCGCTCCGACACCTGCCGAAGAAAGGAAGCGCACTAGACAGCAGCGCAATGAACGGGGAGAGACACCACTACATGTGGCTGCAATAAGAGGTGATCATGATCTGGTGAAAAAGCTTTTAGATCAAGGACAAGACCCAGATGTGCCTGATTTTGCTGGTGAGCTATAAATACAGTAATTTGTATCACTGCTATATAATATACTTATTATTGTTTAAAAATTTACTAGAATAATGTTGCATTGAAATTTTTTGGACTAATTACCGAATTACTCAGGAGCTTAGGTATTGCACAATTTCTGTACAGAATGATCAATCCAATGCTATATTTTAAGTCTTAAATGAAACAATAATTTCATTGTTATTACTAGCTATCTTAAGCTGCTGTAATAACTTACCATATGGTAACTCTCTAATTCTTATACTCTTGTCTTTCTCTATCATTTAAAAGCTCATTACATGTGAAAAATGAATATGGTAGTAAAGTTAACATATGTTGTCTAAGTTATAGATTATCTTTCAACAAATCTACATGATATTATATTGGTCAATTAAAAAGAAAACAAATGAAACTTTGTTAACAACTCATGTTACATTTAAATATAACATCACATTTAAAACACAACAGAAAATTTACCTAAAGATACACACACCTAAAACGGGTAAAGTCTTTGTTTTCATGTTACATTGAATTGCTAAGTATAAGAAATGGTTTCAAATTACATAAGTCCTAGAGACTGTAAACAGTCACTGGCATTGCTTTGCTTAGTTGCATATTGTTGCAAGTAAAATGGATATCTGTAATATGAATATAGTAGTCAAGGTAAATATTTTATTCTACATAGGAACATTCGTTATTATTTTTTATTCATTATTATTCGTTAATTTATGGAACATAATAATTTTCTAGCTATTCATAAAAACAATGTCTCGAAACTAAGAAAGATGGGTACAAAAAACTTAATGCGGTGTATTTTCTTATTTTTATGTTATATTCTAAGAGGTCTTATATGCCGAGTAACAAACTGCTTGAGAAGCAGTGAATTTTATATCCACACATTAATGTCATACAAATACTTTTATAAGGTCTAATATTGTTTGTTAAATAATACATTATATACTTTTATTTTAAATTTTCAAGTGGCATATGATATGCACATAGACCTGTAAACATGGCACTAATTTTGCACATTCAAAAAATTGCGGTGCAGGCATATTTTTATTTAATTATATGAGCCAAGTGGAACATTCACCTGATGGTATGTGATACAACAGGCACAAGTTAGGATATATTACTGCACCACATTGTGCTCGTAGCCTGAGACATAAGATATTGAGTCTTTTTTTTTCTTTTTACCTCAGTCTACAAAAGCTACAGCTCCTTTAAAACCAGAACAAAGTAATGTTTGCACAATACTGTTTATCAACTGTAGTGGTACCCATCTAGACAGGAATTGTAAATATTGATAAATAAACCACCCATTAAAAACGATAAGTTTTACTATTATATTTATATTGTAATATAGAAATCTTTCATGTACCAAAACAAAACTTGGAATTGATTTATAACGGTATAGATTTTTTGTAATTATATATTGTCAGAGCAACAACATTTACAAATATATTGTTACATTTAATCTTTAATTTCTTAATATGCATCAAATTTTCATCTATCCAAACTTACTTTTTTTGTTTAATGTGGGGAAAATGCCTGCACATACCCATCCTGGCGGGGGCAAGAATATGTTATGTCGAACTTGCACCGACTAAAACCCCACGATGTTCCGCGTCGTCGCTTCAAGGCGGGAGTTCACGCGGGAACACTCTCGCACATATCCGCGACCCCTCCTCCACTTTCCACCTCTGCAGGGGCACCTCGAAACTCACAGCAGCACCCCCCCCCTTGGCCTATTACAGTCACCTGACAACAGATTCCCTCAAATCCGTCACCTAGAGACCATGAGATCCAAGAGAGAAAACTCTCTCGATTCCCCTGCAGGGGATCCGATCTTGAACCCCGCCGCCTCCCGTTATACGGCCGTCGAGAATAGAGAGAGCGGCGCATCGCAATACCGACATTTCTCTCCCTCCGCGACTCCACCGCGGGAGCAAAGAACAGCGTAAAGCCTTCTCTGCAACCCACCGGCACGCATCCGAACGGAGCTCTAACCTGGAGCGGCCGCCTCGAGGCGGCCGGGTAAGTTCCTCTTCACTTCACTGTGGAGTACAACTCCAGGGCTACTGAGCCCCTCCGCCACGAAAAGGTGGGGGAACCTGTTGGGGAGATCCAAACTTACTGATCTAACTAAAACACATTCTATCCTCCATACCATATTTAATCAACTATATATAAAATTATATTTAAAAAAAAAAAAATGTTACTGATCATTAAAATTAATTATTATTGTATTATAGATCCATTCTTTCTGGATGTTTCCATCATTACACTCATTTTGTGGTAAATACTATGTAGAAATACATTTAACCCTCACTTTCAAGATGTGATAGAACTGTTCAAGTCTAATGCATCATCAATACAATCAGCTGTCTTCAATACATGTTTTTGGTTCCCCTATATAAAATACTAGCCCGCTGTTCTCTGCCCGTTTTGCTAGTCATGCAACTCACTTTGGGAAAGAAATTTTGTAAAACCTATTCTTAGTTATCCTACACTAGGTAAAAAGAATATTCCTATTGTTGTTATATATTATGGTTCCAGCAACATTGTGATGAGTCTACATAAATAGAACTCTCTTATATTTTTGTAGATTCTATAGCTCTTACAAATTCCGAATTTTAAACTCTCCTTTAACAAGATTCATCTTGTTTTTTTTTTCATTATGTAAATTACTCAATCAATATAATTTTAAATGACAATGGTATAGATCGCACCATGTTTTCAAGATACACTTTCAATCATAAAACATATTAAACAATATGAGTAATAGAATGATAATAAACAAAAAATCCTATTTACTTATTCCTTTTCTGCAATATAGGTACTTGGTTGTTTTTCACTGTTAAAATTTAAATATAATTTTTCTATTGCTATTCTCTTAGATAGTTTCTTCGGTTGATTGCCATGGGAATTGATATTAACTTCACAGTCATACAGCACTTAGATGTCATTGAGTAATGTTGTCATTACATAATTACATTACTTTAAATATATAAAATAAAAATAGCCTTTATTCCACTTACTATATAATTTCGCTTACAGAACTATTTAAATCTAATATCGTGATGTGTCTTTGGACATAGGCCTCCTCTAACTGGCTATGATTTTGGTCACATGCTTCCCTTGTCCAGCGCAGACTCAGAATTTTCATTAGCTCATCTTCCTATCTTCTTGTGGGTCTTCTTTCTTTAGCTATCGCTGGGTTACCAAAGAGAAGACTACATCTAGTCTAGCTCACACTGCAGCATGTGACCACCAGTCCACTTCTACTTCTGCCTGTCCATGCGCTCAAGAATGTCTGTGACCTTTGATTTTTTTCTGGATATCCATGTTGTATCCGATCATCCTTCTTCCCATTGGCCATATCTAGGCTTTGTTCCAGTTCTTTTGTTAGAGACCAGGACTTGCAACCATATGTTATGCATGGTAGTATGCACTTCTCTAGGGTCTTTCTTTTTATTTTTGATACCAAGTTTCGTTTCGTTTTTCTACACTATGTACAAAGTTGAATTAGAAAGTTTTAGAAAATATTAACAGCAAAAAATTAAAATAATTGTATTATTAAAAACTCTTAACAATTGTTTACACATTGCTTGACTTATAAATCTTATATTAAATATATCTATTATTATAAAAAGGTTAATTAACTATAGTATTAATTTTATAAAAGTTTCTTCAATAAAAACAATTATAAAAATAATATGAAAAATAAAAAATGCTTTTAACCTAGGTAGGTATATACCACCAACCAGTTGAAATGACCAGTTTGCAAATTTTTAAAAATTTTAACCTGATATTATTTCCACTACTTTATTATACAGTATTATAAAAAAAAAAAAAAATTAATTTTTTATTGTGAATACTTCTATTTATTACTATTATATTTTCTAAGTTACCCATTTGATATACTAACTGGTAATTTTGATCGTCTTGTATTTGTGGTGTTAATATTTATAATTTTTTTGGTTTACTATGACTCTTTTTCAAACAATTCATTCCACTATTACAATGATTTGTAGTATCCCTCATTCTCACTCTTTCTTTTTCTCTTTCCAAGAATTTAACAAATAATCATGAATTAACGATTTATAATAAACTTAATGGATCTGAATAATAAATCTAATATTTCAAAAGATGTCCTGATCATTTCAACTAGTTGGTAGAGATAGGTATACATCAAACCTTTAAATCTAATGTTAATAATAAAATAAACATTGTAGCATTTATTAATACCAAATACTTATTTAGTTAATATTTCATAATACATTAAGGAATTTACTCTACTTTTTCATTGATTTGTCATTTTAAAAGGTTAAAAATTGCATTTCGTAAACATTTTTTTAATATTACATTATACTTTTTACATTGACACAAATTTTTATAAAAATTTATTTGTGTACAGTACTAATTATAATTTTCTTTCTTATCCTTTTTACTAATTCTCGGTAACAATGCCCATGTTTTCTTTGCTTATAATATAAAATAATAACATTTTGGACCATAGTTGTAATTCTTGTGTAAATTTTAACTTATGGCAAACCTCGAATTGAAACTTAGAGGATGAGAAACGACTACTGTGGGACGCTAAAATCAGGTATGCATCTCATGGTACAGAAACTAAAGTGTTGTGGAAGATTCAGTTTCATTTTGCTATTAAAATATAAATTGCATTTCTTTATTATTGTAGATGTGTCTTTAAGTGTTGCATTGTTATAAAAATTCTTATATATAAGTTATGTGTTATTTTATATCATTAACCTTTCTATAAATGATCATTTGATTTAAAGCTTAATGATGTTTTAAGAATAATACCATTTATTACTTTTACGTCTTTTTATTTGTCTCTGTATCTGTCGCGCTTTATTCTTTTTCATTGACTTTATGTGCTAAAATGAAAAAAAAATATATTGTTACAGCTATAAAAGTTGTTAAATGTATATAAACATTTGCACAATTTTATGTTATTTGAATGTCTTTTTTTTAAATTAGCATGGTCACAGTGAAACAGATATTAAATTTGCTTTGTGTACAACATTGCTGTCTAAATTTGTACTTATTTATTTATTCTTTTGAAAATCGACAATAAATATCTAATATAAAAACTTAAACATATAATTGACAGAAATTATTTTAAATACCTACATATATTCTTAAAAATCTTTTTAATTTTAGGTTGGACCGCTTTACATGAGGCATGCAGTTATGGATGGCACCAAGTAGTTGTTGTCCTTGTTGATGGTGGTGCTGATGTAAATGCTAAAGGTTTAGACGACGATACACCTCTACATGACGCCACAACATCTGGTAATTTAAAGATGGTCAAATTTCTCATAGACCATGGTGCAAAGCCTTTTGTTAAGAACAGCAAAGGGAAAACCCCGTGTGACTATGCAGCTCCTCATATCTTGGAGTATCTACAGTCGTTGAAAGGTATGTGGAATATTTTCTATTTTTCTTGTGTATATCTTGTTCACTGCATTTTCTAACAGTCTAAGCTCCTGAATAATTATAATTTGAAGCAACAGTGATGCAAATTATTTTTTTATAGCCAGTGGGTCTCAACTTGTTACTTTCATTGCGAATATTATTTAACGTAATTGTGACTGCTTTCTAATCGAGGTACAAGCGAACGATTAGATAAATATAAGAATTATTTTAACTTTTTTACGTTCAGTTAACACGTTAACTGTCACGCGCGGTAACGTGATCGTCACAGAAGTTCAATCTTTCAATTATATAATCAATAAATAACTTAGAAGCGCATATATATAAATATATATATATATATATATTAAATATTTAAAAATAGTGTAATAAAAATAAGTCAATACAGCACTTATTACGGTAAATATAACTCGTAACTCAAATTTTAACCCATAGAAAATTTATATTTAATGTCTTCCCTAAACGTTTGTTGAATGATTTAGTTGATTCATTCATTTGACAAAAATTACAGAAAATTTACTCCTTTTTATATACAGTACATTCGCTCATTGATGTTAGCTCATTTATAATTTCTCTTTACTTATAATAAATAATAACTTAAGATAGTTTAATTTAAATTCATAGTCGTGTTATGGACATTTAACATTGGTGTACCGCAGTTGACCGCCGCGGCAGTGAACGTGTTAATTTCGCCAATTTATTTTTTACTCGAGCTATTTCTGCACAAGGCATTTGCTCTGTTATACAAAATAATCACTATTTTCTGTTGTTCAGCGTGTCCCTTATGAAATGTCCAGAAACGTGAAGTTAATGATACGAATGGACGTTATCGAGCCGCGGAAAATTTTCCAAGGTGATTTTTGCTTGTCCTCTGACCTGGATGGAGGGGTCGCCCACTCTTTGTTTCCGAGCGAGCGGCAAAGATTAAAGCGACAAGTTGCGCGCCCTAGCGGCACCATCGATCGCAATGGTTAAATATTCAGCCAGACCATTCACGTCACACTATAAAACATTCACATCTTAAAATCAATGAAAACAATAACTAATATATAAATTACATTAATTGCCTCTGTGACGCAGCAGCTACCGCATGATTTGTAAAATGGTGGTCCCTCATTCGAATCCGAGGTCACATGAATGGTGTTTGGATGGCATTGAAAATTGTTAATCAGCTAGCCATCATAGCTTTACTGTGTTTCTGTATTAATTAATGTGTGTTTCTGTATATTCCATGTAAGAAGTTTTCACCTTTTCACACAAATTTTTTCACACACAAATTTCACAATCTTTGCTACATATCATCACTACATCATGTTATATCAAAAGTGTAGTTCATATATGGTCTTACCTACAGGAGACCGCGTTTTATCATTATTACTGACTAGTATTATTGTGTAAAATGTAAATATTACTCTTCTCCAGTTCCGATTTTAATGGTGAGTTATTTACTGATTACTTATTGAAATTACTAGAGTAATAAGACTTTTTTTTTGTCGAGGGCCAATCTTGAAAAGATTCCCTGCTTTTGGGGGGGAAGATGGTTACGTGGGATTTGTAATCACTAAACCAATCTCGGTGATTATCCTTAATGCTTTATAAGAGGACCCGGAATTGCCTACGGAACACACCGTTGGCAATTCCGCGGAATGCCGCAACTCTCCCCAGTACCCTCTCTTCGTTACGACAAGCAAGAGACCACCTCGTACTTGTCGTTCACCCAAGGCTCGTATAGTGAGTCTTTGTGCAGTGTATATCAACCTAACTAGCTTGTTTGTAATGAATAGGCGTATTATCGTAAAATCAATGTCCTCCACTTACTCCTCGTTTTGCCAGTGTCTTTATTACTATCAATTGTAGCTAATGTATGGAAAAGTTTTAGCATTCTAGTCGAATCGTTGATCAACCATTCGCCATCTACATTTAGTTATTGACAAAAAAATGTCCACGATATAAAAGAATCACGAAAACTCTACCCAGATCAATGTTATGGTTGTTCTTATATGTTAATGTTAAGGCTATTTTATTTTTTAAATGTTTTCCACCTAGTCTCATCAACAAGTGGAATACGATCAAAACGAGATAAAAACTCTTGTTGACGTTCCCATTTTGCTGTAATGCTTGGTTGAAATGGGATGACAGATTTTACATGGAACGGAATCGCAAATGAGCTCAGGTGTTGTGGTGATTTAAATTCAGTAGGAATAAAAAATGAAACGTAAAGAATTACTTGAGTGTGGTGTTACATTATATTACTCTACCATCTATCGCCACTAGCAATGGGAACATCAAAAGCCTCGACCATTAAAAATTATTAATCCAAAATTTTATGAGATTAAGCGTTCTCAAACAGAATACCATATATAGAAGGTTTTTTTCTTTGTTTTACATAGCGACGGCACTGGCGATACGATCACCTAATAGTTTAGATGATACACACTGCACCCACATTGTGTTCATCGCCTTGAAACATACAATTTTAAGTCTTGTTACCCCAGTAATTTCACTAGCTTCAACTTCCTTCAAACCGGAGCACAGTGATGTCTGCACAGTACTAGTTGGCAGCGGAAATAGGAGTTGTGGTACATACCTAGACTGCATAGACCCACCAACAGGAGAATTAATATAAATTGGAAACATTGGTTGACCACGAGATCTCCGGAACTATTGAGATGTAAACACTCCAAATTTGGTAGAGATATAGCTTCTGTCATTTAGAGGTCAGCTAAGAATGAATCAGTGGACATATCGGCTGATGATGATGATGAAGAATGGATGTTACAAAAATTTTTCCCCAAAGAGAATTGCAGGAGTGTTACGGCCAGCAAAGAGGGCGAGGAACAGCTAGTTTATATGTATATATAAATCTCGTACAGAACTGATTGTTAACGTCGTATGATCAGAAGGCTGTCACGGATGTCGGCAACATTGAAATTAGTTCCACCGTAACCGCTCGACGTAAATTACTATTATGATTACACCTATTTGTTCAGAGTATTTTGCGTTTGTTTGTTTATAAATTTTATAATAGACACCGGAAGACAGCGCAATAACGATTTGATGAAGGTCGCAGAAAAGCGCTGGATGCGGGAAGAACAGGACCGATCAGTATGGAGATCTTTGGAGGAGATTTATTTCCGGCAGTGGGACGCCAATGACGGCTGATGATAACAGATTCTGATCTCATGATGGTTCGAGAGTTGTTTTCAAACATGACCATGACCTCTCCCTCATCTATGTTACTTTTATAAAATTGACCATTCGACAGACATCTTTTGTAAGATTGAGGAGCATCTTGATAAATTGGCACTCCTCAACCGAGACAAAATAACGAGTCAACCATATAATATTTCACTTTTGACCGAGATTTCCAGATTTGATAAAGGAATTTCAGTGAATAAGAATTATAGAAAATAAAAAAGTTTTTTATTTCTTTTTATTTACTTGTACACGGTTTCAATATAATTACAATCCCCTTTTTTATTTTTGCGTAATCTATAACTAAAAGTGTTGACGCTGCTTCAGTCGTCCCCATATCTAAATTAAATACGGGGACAAGTGACGCGATTATCGAATAATATCGAGTTACTCGTCGCAGCGGCGTTTTGCTAAAGCGCACACCCATTCGTTTAATAGAATTATTTACTCGCCGTATCCGAGACGGCTTAGGCGTGATTGTGTGCATCTGATAACTAACAAAGGCAACTATGTGCCGTAAATATATACAACCTTATACAATAAATGCAAATATTGAAACGACATTATTATGTTTGTAATAACAATAACTGTAACCGAAACGCCAGTAGCCAAGTGGTTTGGTAGTATGCAAGTTTTCGGTCGCCGCTTCGAATACGTATTTAGACTTAGGTTTTGAACGATTTTCTTTAAACTTTTATTTTAGTCTTTAGTACTAACCATATAAAATAAATACGTAAGACTATGTGACTTACCGTGGGCAGGGCATATTGCTCGAAGGACCAACAGCCGATGGAACAGTAAGGTCCTCAAGTGGCGCCCGCGTACCGATAGACGTAGTGTTGGGAGGCCTCCCACAAGGTGAACCGATGACCTGGTGAGAATCGCGGGACCGATCGATGTGGAGATCTTTGAGGGAGGCCTATATCCAGCAGTGGACATGTATCGGTTAATGATGATGTGACATCACATAATTTTTAGGTGTACCATTAGTAAATGTATATTTTTTCTCATTCCCCTTTTCATTTATCGTTTTGAAGTTATTAACGTCCCAGCCAATAAACTTATATGTTGATTAATGTTTATGTTTTTGTTTATTAATGTTAATATGTTGTTTACATACATATCAGATTTTTTTCATTCTCTCTTTATCGCGCTATGACTACCACACATGTTATTATATATAAACAATGAATCGTTAGTTATTTATTTTGCCATCAGTTTCAGTTTAATATGTAAAACAAATGTATATCAGCAGCTAGCGCCAAATCGGACGGCTCACGTTCGCCAATAAGTTTTCCCAGGTGACCTAGGTCGTACATCTACAGGCCTTGTACATGATAGAGCGCTAACTGCGCAAGTGCTGTAACCATCGTCGCTTATTGATCTGCGCCCGCTGCAAGCCGTGCAATGTGAACCTTAGTTTGTTGCAACAGGTATAGAATTCGATGGTTGCATCTCACTCGCCCGGTACAACCCCAGCCTCAATGAGTATTGATTCGGAGCTATTTCTAGACTTCCCCCAGGTAGCTAGCTCGCATACATACGCGGTGTTTATTGAATTCAACGGCCGTTGTAGTTAAAACTGTGTGAAACAGCTCAACTAGTTCTGCAGTCATCTTCCCATCATACATCCAGTAAACATTAATACTTTTTTTTTTATTTAATTTATATTCAGTTATTAAACATGCGTTGATAATTTTATTAATATTTTTCATAGTATATTGGCCGGTGTACAGAATACTATTTACGTGAGTACTTTAAAACAAAACAACCTGTTGATTGGGTGAACATTGTTTAGTTACATCCCTTTATATTAATATCATTTTCTAGTGATTGTAGCAAACATTTTTCACAAACAAGTGTCCAATTAAAAATTCCAAATCAGGTTTGTCATGTAGATTGATTTTTTTTTATTGAATCCTTACAAAATTTTGTTTTCATACTATCAATCTTAGAACTTGGCTCCTGACGGTTCACAATTGACATAACTCTATGGTTAGTAATCAGCTTTGATAGAGATTGTTAAATTAACTATTTATCTTCACTACGAAAAAGTTTTTGATGATTGCCTTGAAGTATATATCATCAGCATCAGCGTTTCAAAGCGCAGAGTTGTTTTGCTACTGCAGTTGACCTCGCATTTTATCGCCTACTTTATCTAGCCATTCATATGCTTCAACTACACCCACTGAATATTTCTTGGTCAGCTCTTCTCGGGAAAAATACACCCTTTTCCATGTAACTTCTAGATTTGATCGTCAATGAAAATAAAAGAAAATACGTATTCAACTCTAATTTTCTTCAATGTGATAGTTATCGTTAAAATTTAAATTTGTTCGTATTGGTTTTGACCGTACTACCATTTTTATACACGGTCCGTGTTCTTTATATTGTTTCTGTACAACGTTATCGGCCATTTTTCATATATCCTGAAGAGGAGTGGGAGTCTGTCAGTGGATATTATCATAAAATTACACCTTACGACATTTCTCTTAAAAAGTTTTTATATATAGTAAGGCAGAGCTTCCCAACATTTTGTTGGTCCCGTATCCTTTAATAAAACTTCATCTATGAGTTTAACCCATACTTTGATCATTCTATACTGGTAGTAGGGCTTTATTATCGAAGACCGTCTAGGTAGATACCATCACAGCCCTTATTTTTTGCCGTCAAACAATAGAGTGCAAGCATAACCCCGGCTTGATGGGCGCTGTAGCTAGTGAAACTGCTGGGGTAACGAGGCTAAACGTCCTATGTTTTAACGCGATGTGCACAATGTGGTGCACTGTATATCATTCTAACTAGCGCCATGTTGTTATCATTAGTCGTATCACATACCATCAGGTGAACGTCCCACTGGTGTTTTCGCTTCGTCGAATCAGTAAATACCTACTTCTAAAATGTTGTACCGTCAATATCTAGTTCGATATATTCTCTCTCTCATCAATATAAAAATTTTCATATAAGTTTACTATTTCGACTACTCAATATTTCCGCCATTATCAACATAATTTTCACTTGTTCACTATTCTTAAAGGTACGTGTACCACAGGTTGAGAATCACTGTGATAGAGATAAATTTATTATTGGTGGTAAGGTACAACGCCCAACGATGTGTTAAATTTTAATTGCTAGTGAAATGACTAAAGTAACAAAACCGAAAAAGTTATGTTCCAACGCGATTTTATGCAGTATATAGCATCTTAACTAGCGCCTCATTGTTATGAACAGATGTATCACCTAACATCGGGTGAACGTTTTGCTCGTGTCGTGCCTTCGTGAAATAAAGAAAAATCGTTATGCGGAAAGATATTTAAAAAATTCATTTAATTCACTTTTTCACATTATAGCCTAAAAGTAAAAAAAATCGGACCTCTGTGATAATTATTCGTGGCCATACCACAACATAATGTTGACCCTCTTACTAGTTTAATATTTCAACTATAAATATTTTTCGAGCGCGGGCTTAATATGGTGCAGTGTACATAATCCTAACTAGCGCTCCTTTGTTATCCGCGACCGTATCACTTGTCATCGTTTGCTTTATCGAATAAAAAAAATTGAAAATTCAAAAAGTAGTAACAAATTTTATAATTAACAAAAGGGTACGAGTGTTTTAAAATCAATAACAATGTCTATCATACGTCCGCTTATATGCATCGGTACTCAGTAATAAGTAACGAATGAACAAATGTAAATAAATCTTTTTAATAATCAACAAAAAAAAAATAACTTGTTGTGAATACAGAAGTAGTCGTTGTTTTATTGTTTTTAATAATTACTTAACACAAATTAATTGTATTTACGTTTAAAGCGGCGGTAATGTAACGACGGTTGACACTAGAAAGCGTCGGCGTCCATTTTGGTGAAACGGAACGCATGCGCCGTGCCCAATGTAGTGAACATTACGCGAACTCGCTTGTAGCGTCACGTTTTTCATTCGTGTTTACCTTATCTGGATATAACCTATTCAGCTAATTATCCGCATATATTTTTTTTTTACTTAAGGTCAGTAAAGTTATAATTTGCAATTTTAAAAACGTGTGATTTTTTCTTCTCGCCGTTGTGTATCATCCCCTCTCATCGTATATATTCACTACAATCGTTCGATTATGTTACGCGCATGTTCTTGAAAAGAAACGCTTTGGGGCGTTGTTAATACTGTCGTTATGGCCGTTTAGTAACGTCAACTTCGTGGTGGTGGGTTTTGCGGATTTATATAAAGAGTTTAATGTTGGGAATTATCAATCGTAACAAAGTGGAATTTATCATAGTGTCGGCCGACGTGAAATGCAAAGGAGGGCGCTCTCGCACAATAAAGGGGAGTTTATTTTTAAATCATTTTTGTTTCATTTCATTAAAAAACATAGTAGCAAGGCACGCCAAGCAACTTTAATACTATGACTCTTGTTTAGAATTAATATAACGTTGACCCGACTTTCATGACAGTTTTCATACATGTAAGCTAACGATAAAGTAATGAATTGTATTAAAGTAAGTATATTTCGTTTCGCATTGCACGCGTATCGTATAATGAAATATTTGAACGAAAACGACCAAGATAATTAACCATGCAAGCTCGTATCGATCTTTATATTCAACGATAATTGTATAATAATACATTTAGCGTTTGAACAATGCAATTGTCACTGTCGATTAGGTTTCGAAATATTCGTCTTTCATTATATGTCTGTGTATTTTTATATTTACATAAACGTTGCAACTTAACCTATTCCATTTTTTGTGTTTTTCTTATGTAAACAGCTTGTGAAATTATTAACGTGCCTTCTAATACAATCTACAATCGTTTAAAAACAGTGCACTAAATTTACATTTAGGTAAGTAGGAATTTTCGATATATTAACTACTATTGATGTATCAATTTTGTTAATTTGCTTGCTTTAATAACATTGTTTCGCTAAATTTAAGTAAAGATATCATAACTGCAAAATATCAATGAGCTATTGTTATCATACATTAATATTTCCAAAGTCATTTCAAAATCAAACTACATTCAACACAATGTAAAGAGTTTGTTTAACAACTTTTAATGCGATCTTGTTTTTAAGCAGCTAGTATAATTATATATGAAAATTAGACATGAAAAAAAATAATATCCCTTGGTCCATGGAATTTAGAAAATGATAGTTATAGTTAAAATCAGAACTGCAAATATAAAAGTTTATATTGTTAACTTTGTTGGGCAAAGAGAGTGAGTTGAAGTAAAAAGAAAATTGTGATTTTGATTAAGCTTAAATACACCTCTAAAGTGCAAAACTGCTTATTTTTGTGTGCTGGCGTAGTAGTTAGAAAGTCAATTTCATGTTGTCATTATTTTCTATGTTATAAAAGAAACATGTTTTTAGTAAATCAATGTGGTAATATGTAAATAAATGTTAATCAATCAGGATACATCATTCAGTAGACATAATATAGTTTAAAATTACAGATAACGCGAGAGCAGCCCACGTTGGACGCACAAGGGATGACAGCGTCAAGAAGGGAGGCAATGCTAGTAGCAGTAGCGATAGCCATAAGCGAAGTAGCATGGAGGTGCTAGCATCAGGCGACCACTTTGATAATAAAGAGGCCGCCTTCCAAGAGAAGACCAGCAATGCAGACGGTACTGTCAAATTTATTAATCTTATATTAATCAGAAATTTACATTATACTTTTTGTGCCCTTAATTTCAGGCTGATATTATTTTCATTCAGGTATCCCAAAACATGTATTTTAGGATAAACAGATCATGTATAAGACATTATAATTATTGTACTTTAAACATTTAATTGCAACAATCTATTATAGCTTTCTTTACCACACCTGCAACACATACAAAGAAGGTTTTTATTGATTATTTTATATTGAAATTTTTTCAAAACTTGATGTACATAATGAATGAAATCTGTAAAAATGTTGTAATACAGTTATGTCTGCATTCACAACTAGTTATATATGATTAATTAATTGATATAGTATAATATTCATCACATTCAAATTCTCACCATTTTGTGGTAGAAAATGCTTATCAGCAAGGTCTCTATTACTGGAGATTGTCTAGGTAGAAAGTACCGCAGCTTCTCTTTCTGTCGCCAAATAGTTGTGCGCCAACATTATTGTGTTTCAGTTTGAAAGGTGCTGTAGCTTGTGAAATTACTGGGGCATCAGGACTTAAAATCTTGTCTCAAGGTGATGAATATAATGTGCTGCTGTGCATGTCATCCTAACTAGCGCCACAATCTTGAGCAGATATCATTTTGCATTACCAATGTCTCGCTTGTACCGATTTCGAATTTAAAAAAAATACGTAAAATTAGAATATTCATGAAACAGTCAATGGTAGGGTTTTGTCGTCTAGCGACCACCTTCATATTGGAAATCAGCAGACATAATAGCATTTGCGATAACTTTTACAACCATCAATGGCAGAGTATTTTAGATGAGCATGCTTCACCATCAATTGCCATTTCACATTACATGAAACATTGGAGGGGGAAATTAAGGACAATTGTTACCCTGTAGTAGATTAAAATACCGTGCGATAAGCCATAAGTAATTATGGATAGATTTAATAAAATTATCAGTTCATGTTAAATTCGTCCGGTATCTTGGCCCATGTCAATACACGGCGAGACTAGGAGAGAAAGAGAGAGAGAGAGAGATGAGTTCGATTTTGCGTATAGTGAAGTAGATGTACGGAACCTCGCCGCGTCGAGGCGAAAATCAATATGTAGGTTGTACGCAGACGTAGCGTTTTTGTTATAGGTATTTGTTAGTAGCTTATATATGATTTCGACGGATTAGAAGTTGGTTTAAGGTAGATGGTTAAAAATAATTTCCATTGATATTAATTTACAAAACTCCTAAAAATTGTATACAAAAAATTTACGTGGTATGACAAATACAAACTATTAATTAATGCTACTGTTTCATTTTTTTTACAACTCTTTGTAGAAAAAGGATTCGGTAAAAACTAGAACTAGTCGTGATTAAATTTAATGCCCGATCTAATTAACCACAACGACTTAAGGAGATAAGCATTAATAACATAAACACGGACCCGTGGAATGCAATCGTTAAATTAAACTCGCATCACCTCTATAATTTCCTCCTGCGTTAAGTATATAATTTATAACGTTAATTCTAAATCTTACGTTTGTTTGCAGAGGGGGCACAGCTGAGTAATGGAGTTGTCTCGTCCACTCAGGATGAGGCAACTTCTGGCGCTAAACGGAATTACGAGGGGCAAGAAACTAACGAGGTTAACGAAGATGACGTTACCAAGCGGAAGAAAAGGAAGGACACCGAAGAGAAGGAGCCGATGGCTAAACCAGCACCCGTAGCGCGCAGCGGACCCGGCCGGTTTGATTTTTTTTTATTTAACTTTCTTGCTGCTTAGTAAGTTAGATGGAAACTTAAGAAAAGGAGGAATGTGGCATCGTTTAGGTGTTCACTTAGCACCACATTGCGCCCTTTTCATTGACACTCATGTTTTAACGAAGTAAGTCTAGGCACAGTACAGCCGCCAGTCTGCCTAGTGACCTAAATAAGCGCTGCCTAGATGGTCTAAGATCAATATAATATTATTTCCGTAAAGCAAGGAAATATCAATATCTTATATGTATTGTTACAGTGCTATCAGTGGTGGAAAGCCGCCAGGACCAGCCAGTAAAACAGGCGCTTTAGGAAAAGGTAGCAATCAGGGCACTGGCAAAGGATCTGGTTCCTCTTCAGGAAAGGGGAGCTCGCAATCTGGAAAAGGAGCTGGAGGAAAAGTAAACACTCAAGCGCATCAAGTAAAATACAATTAGACTTTTTATTTTCTTTCAAAGAAGGACTTTTTTTTTACTATTATCTATTAAAAAGTATATTTGATTCTTATTTTTCAATTATTAATCGCATTTTAACTGTCCAGGGCAAATCCGGTGGTGCGAAATCACAGTCTCAGGGGAAGCAGGATAGGAAGAGTCCAGTCGCCAGCCCTAAGGCGAATCAATCCAAGGACAATGCCGATGGGGACTTAGACGATCAGAAAAGCGTAGAAACTGCTCCGAAGGTGCCGCCGCTGAAGATTGTCATCCCCGGCGGCGCGGGAGGTTCTGGCGGTAGGAACGAACAAGAAGAAGGTATGTACTTACGTAAGTGCTATTTTCATCACTAATACCAACTAAAATCACCATTAATCTACGTAATATTGACGACCATTAATTAACATTGGTGTAAGTCTACTTGAATTTATTAAATTTTAATATTCAAGTAAACTATAGCCGATGTTAATGAGAATGGATAATAACAAACTTGTGTAAATATTTTACATGAAACATTTGGGATTTTATCATTTGTTTATTATTTTAATATAAATCCAAAAATATGTTTTTTAATATTTTCACACCTGAATCATTTTTGTAAATATTTATTTTATCTTGGAGCAGTACAATGGCTATTTATTAACCGTGAAAATAAAACTTATGGGATATCATTAAAAAAGTTTATTTTGATATCGTAAAATTAAAAAAAATCACTATAAATATATAATATTTAGTTAGATTTGAAAAACAAATGACTACGCTGGCGCATCTAATACATAACACAGAAACCAAAGTTTCATGTAAAATGTTATTTTAATTTTTTAACTACCGGAAAAATTCAATATTAACTATAATAGGTGGTACAGGTCAAAGGGGCAGCGGTAAGGGGCGCGGAGGCGGAACGCTGCCGTATGTGATCCCCTGCACAAGTAATGATACAGGACAAACATCGGACAGCTCTGATGGTTTCTGCGAGGATAAGAGGGTCAACGAAGGTGGTAAAGTAAGTTGATAGACTTAAAAAAAAATATATCATTTGTTGTTTTTTATTTGCAACATACTACTTGTTTATTTCCTTGAAGATCGGGCAGAGGGTACTCCGCTCCCATAGGACAAATGACAGTGATAAAGGAAGAACATCGCCTCACTCCAGTGGTCAGAACCAAGCTCTCAACGCCAATAAGAGCCCACCACCTTCAGGATCTGTAAGTGTATATTGTATTACCTAACAAAACTCACTTTATTAACTTTCTTGCAATGACTTTATACCAGTAACACTTAATAATAATTTTTTCGACTCTTACAATGCAACCAGCAAACATTGACAGTTTGTCCTGTTTTGTAATCATACATATCTTTAATACCACCAGCAGTTCACTGTTGGACATTGCCTTCACATTAAAACACATTGACATTAATCTGTTGCTATTTTACCATTGAGGCCCTTTTTATATATTAAACTACTAAAAAATTAAAAGAGATAATGCTGTTTATTTCGTATTTATATTAACAATTAACTTGTGCAAGGACTACAACGTTATTGTGATATATTGCTATATATGATTGATGACCTGACCATAATTTTAATGAAGAATAATTTTAATTTTATGAAACCCACAAGACGAGATGGCGTGATTCTAACGCTGCCAAGGCACGAGTTTCAAATCTTAGACTCGTTAAGTAAAACAGTTTTAATTAAATTTTTTACTAATTTTTATTTATTTTGTTTTTCTTTGTATTTTATTACTCGATGTCCGGGATGCAAGTTTGTAGAGAGATCCTAGTGGTTTATATAGATGGATGTGTCCCTTCGGCGGTTGTATTGCCGCCGCGTGTGTCTCATTCAATGTTGATTAACAAACAGTGGCCATCTTATTTATTTTCTACTTTCTCATTGTGTATGCATTAAGCGATGTAATAACTAGTGAATGCTCTATGTTGTTCCTCTCACTGTCTGCATGCATACTAATAATTTTCTACAATTAAAACTCGTATGAATGTTGCCTTTAACAAATAACAATAATAACTATTAACTGCAACCATTAACTCTTAGTTATCTTTATATCTCTATTATTTCTTCAATCGTATTCTTTTAGTTTATTTTTTAATTTTTTGTTAATTGGTGTGTATATGTTCAGACCAATAATGTTTACTCACCATTACGTGAACAGGTTAAAAAAAATTTCCAGGGGCAAGACCACCACCACCACGATCATTCAACAGGCAAAGGTGAAACATCGGGTATGAAGCAATGTTTATTATTGTTTTTAGTTTAGTTTGGGCTTTATTTTTGTTTTATCGCTGGAGTTTTTTTTTTTCTGTATTCAATGTTAGTATTTTATACCAAATAGCAGCGCCTGGTCCTTCTGTAGAATTGCACCCGAGGAAGCGTAAAATCAAGGCTTCGAAAGACAACCACGCACGGGAGACGCGAAGCAGCGATATACAACACGAGAGCAGCATGGCACTTACGGTCAGCCAGTCTAACCCGTACCAGATGTACATTCACATTCGCAAACAGGTAAAATATTAAAAGTTTTGTTATGCCCTGCTCAGTTTAACATAATTATGTCTATTTAGAGGTATCGGGAAAATGTATCGATATCGGCATCATTTCAGTATTTATTTTTAATCTTTAATCATCATTAGTTTGTGTACTGTGGTGAAACGTTGACACCAATGCTTTTGACCAGATCGACCGCCGTCAGAAGAGCCTGTTCCCAGTGAAACCGAAACCGCCTAAAGACTTCAACAAATACTTAATGAACCGCTGCACCTATACACTGCAAAGCAATGTCAACCCGGAGCCATTAGTAGAAGTGCCACTTAACATGCCATCGCAGATGGTGACAGAGTTTTTGGCACAGGACAAAGCAAGGTATATATTTACTAAATATTAATTAAATTGGTTTAAAAAGTAGATTTTAATTAAAGTTGTTTATTTTTAGGACATTCATTAAAACTTAATACTAAAGATTTGCCAACATCAACTTCTTCAGTATAATTTCTCCTTGTTTTATTTGTCACTTGAACAGGACGAGACTACGTATACAACATCTAGTGGAGAAAGAGAAATTGGTACTGGCGGTAGAGCAGGAGATTTTGAGAGTTCACGGGCGCGCCGAACGCGCTGTCGCTAATCAAGTATGTATTTAAATGACATAACCATCAAGATGTAGTCACCAACGACAGAGCTAACTTGATATAACCAGAACATTGGGGATGTAATGACACCTTTGTACACAGGCTCTTCCTTTTTCGGTGTGCACCATACTACGCGATAAAGAGGTGTACAATGTACTAGCTCCGGAACAGGAGGAGAAGCGCAACGCGCAGCGCTCCCGGTGCAACGGTCGCCAGATCAATTCCTGGTTACAGGAAGTCGATGATAAATGGGAGAAAATCAAGGCGAGAACGTTTTTCTTATATACAATTGTAAGGCTTAGTTTGGCAAAGGTTTTGGGAAATCTTTAATTTTCTAAAGAGATCAAGAAAGGACGGATCATATTCACTTTATAATTAATGGATGTAGTACATTTATAACAGTGTGGAAATAGGACCACATTAGGCCCTAGGAATTTCAATAGTTCAGTAAGCCCTGAGCTGGTATTTTCTATAGGAGATCCACGATTATAAAACGACCTAGGGTGTTTCAATGGTAAACATCTTTCATTATTCTGATTTGTCCCAAAAGTAGTTTCTTTAGAAGATTTCTCTCTGTATCCAAGAATAAGCTTACAGTGGTGCACCCACGATACCCTTACGATCGTTTTAACATTTGTCATTTGGGGTAACAGGAAGGAATGCTTCGAAGGCAGCACACCGAGGCGGAGACTCTTCACGCGGTTCAGATAATGTGCTGGGAGTGGAAACTGAAGGAGACCGGCGTCTGCGACTACAAGACGACGCCGAAGATCGAACCCACGCACGTGCCGCAGATACACGTCGCGAATTTTGATTTGCCCGCTTGAACTTTAAGTTAACTTTGCTTAACTTATTTATATTATTGTTTAAATTAAAAACTATCTAACTCTCTTTCTGTAGGAGTCGTAACGGACGTAGTAACGGTACTATATATTTTATATATGTAATCGGATTTCACTGATGATTGTTACTTTCTTGGTGTTTATAAACCCAGAGAGGTTGGGACTTCGTTGAACCTTCAAAATTATCATTTTTCTATAATTTTTTTTTTTTTAATTGATTAATTTCTTTGTTTTGCGTTTCAAAAAAGTGTTGGAAAGAAGGCGAGTGTTTGATTATTTTTTTTTGTTTTTACTGCCGTCCGTTGCGACCTGCAATTAATTACGTCAACAATTGGTATTACAAACTCAAGCGGCGCGACAAAATTACGAGTTTTCAATGTTCGTATATTTATTGCAGCTGTGTCGTTGATTCTTTTCTTCGGAGTTCTCTTGTCGAAGTTATTTTGGTCACGGGCGATCCCGAGTCTGCATGGTATTAAAACCTTAACATCTTTACGCCAATGGGATCGTCCGTTCTCATTATAATTTTGTATATTATTTTAATACTAAAACCCCCACTAGTCTTGTTTATACTTCATCATCATCAGCCTATAAACGTCCACTGCTGGACATGGGCCTCACCCAAAGATCTCCTCATCTATCCCATTGTTATACTTATTGTAATAAATTCTCACTCTCTGCTAATATTAACGCAGTTTTTTTTTTACTTTAATGAATGTTATAATTAACCTCTTTAACAAAATCTTTCGGCAGTTCCATCTTTGTTTGTTTAAACCGTTTGGTGAATGGAGATGGGGAGATTGTTATACACCGTGGTTTCTTTACACTACGGTGCGTGGTTCGTTTTAAGTTTGCGATGAACGTTTGACAATCGCTAATTGCGATTTCGTTTTAGATTTATTTTGGATCGTCTCCATTTGCACCTCTTAATTAGCGTTAACTTTGTTGAATCATCTGATGATTACATTATTTTATAATATCATTTAGATCTTAAATGAAACAGTTTTTTGTTAACATTAATTTCGTTTAGACATAAGAATTTAAGTGATTTACCATGTACCACACACGTATAGGTTGTTTTCAATTGTATTTCGAAATTGCATTTAAATTTTTCATTTTGAGGATTTTTCTCTTTTGTTACCCTTGTATACGGACGATCAATCTCACCACGGGAAGACCACCATCCCACATTGTACTGGATCATCCGTTATCAGTTTGTGGCAGTTTATTTTAAAGCTTGTCCTTATCAGTTGAAATACTCCGGCCTGGTAGGCCTACGTACGGTAGAAGTAGGTGTAAGATCAGTTTACCATGCGGCGAGGTGTTGGCAAGTGATCCATTGGACGTAAACTCAACACCTAGCAATCTAACACATTGTATATGTACAGCTATATCATGCTTACCACTTTGCTGGGTTGCAATAATAACTTTAAAAACAGATCACTTGCTTTACTCTTGCGCATTCGTGTAGCTGTAAGTTAGTTATAAAGAAACAAACGTCAGTCAGATATTACTAATACAAAATCATACCCGACCACAGGTGATCGAAATAGTTCGGAAAATTAAAAAAAAAAATCAAACGGGGTACTCATGAAGGCAGTGTGGCTGGTTTAAATTCGGCGGCGGATGAGCTCCGTGCGAGCCAACGGCGGCGATATCGCCTTGTGAAGGCAAAGGGCTAGCAACACTTGTCCTTGTCACCCTTGCCACCCTTGCCCGTGTTACCATACGAGAGCGGCGACATCTGACTGACGTTCAATAAGATCGCCGACTCGCTCAGGGCGTTTGTTTTTTGTTTGGTCGAATTACCGGAGTAACGAGACTTAACATCTTGCGTCTCAGCGACGAGCGTAATGTAATGCTGTCCGTGCATACCATCCTGACTAACGCCACGGTTTGTGGCGTATCCCTTACCATCAAAAGTCCAGTACATATCGTCGCTTTGTCGAATATGGAAGAATTGTTCTATTTAAGTTGATTTGAATTAAAAAAAAATTATTTTCTGGTTTGAAAGCAAAGATTTTATTTAAGCACTGAGCGAGTCCACGATCATATTCTCTTATATACATATATATATATAAGAATGTATCTCTGTGTTTATGTCTACATAGACCTTTTACAATTTATTGGTGACGAGCACCTTCTTTTGGATTCGTTTTGATTAGACTTTAAAATTTTTCGAATTTATTATCACTTTAAGGGTTTTCTAAGATCGCGTATTTTTTTATCTCATATATATATTCCCACTAGGAGGTTTAAATTAATCCTATAGGGCATGTGAATAGAGTTCAAACTGTTCTGTTCTAGTTATTGAACAACTTAGTTTGTGACTATGTGAAGGCGGGCAGAGACTGAAATTTAGACCTAAACGAAGACAAGGTTTTACTTACTCTGCAAGATAATATCTGGGCACGTGATGAGGATAGATACTTTAAGATATTCCACTTCCGCATTACTTTAATCCATTACTTGCCATCTCTAAAATAAAACCGTTATCGCCTTAATGAATTGTGAAAGGCCTTTTATTTAATAAATAATCTCTGTGATTTTGTTTTTGTACGGTATGTTTAAAAAAATAATTTAAATTGAACGATTTCGTTTTCTTTAATTGTGATTATTAACGGCCTCGAGCCGCGGAACCCACGGAGTAGCATATGGTACTACTGGTAAGCAAAGATTAGATTTCGATAGGGCCCGCACTTATTTTTATGATGGACCCCTATTATTATAGGTAACGAAGGTCAGGGGGATATGGATAGATATATATATGTATACACACATATATATATAAGAGTTGGAATGTCCATAATGCAGCTCCGTGATTATACGTTATTTTTATTAGATTTTGTTAATTATTAAAATTATAATTAAAAATTATTTTTAGTAGTCAAATTATAGACTTCAAGTGATTATTGTATTTTCTTAACTAATTTACTTTCGGCTATATTTGTTTTTTCGGTAAATGTAAGTCATTGGTGTCTATAATAAATATTGTGTCAAATTTTCGTGTATTTTAATTCCATGTCCATAAATAATAAGTTTTTTTTTATTTAATAATGTTTTGGAGTTCTGAAGAAACGAATTTATATAAAGATCTTTTATGGTTATCGATTGAAGCTCTTCGATAAAATACCTTTCAAAAGGAAGTCAGGGTTAAATAAAATTTTTTACCCATTTAAATTTCCTTGATAACTCATCTCATTCTTTGTATCTTTGGGAGATAATGGACTTTACCAAGCTTCGCCAAAACAACCTGTCTAGGGGTTTAGTGTATGCGCTCACCCTGGATCGCCGATATACTAGCACAATGAGTGCACATCAATCTCAGTTTATATAAAGACTAACTAATCTCGGTAAAAGTTAAGCTAACGTGTTTCTGCATCGGAAAATACCATTCATCATCATCATCATCAGCCGTTAAAGATCCACTGCTGGATATAGGCGCCCCTCAAACAATTCAAAATACTATTGGAAACAAAAATCTATTAAATATCGTCATAGTCTTACGTAATTAAGAAAAAAAAATTATGAAATATATAAATATGGGAAGCGGTTCACAACTGAGATCAAAGAAGCGGCGACTGATCTCCCCTCGGTGATTGACTAATTTACTGACGAACAACAAATCGCTCGTTTCCTATTGGACCGCTTTGATATATTTAATCTGTAGAGGTCTGTATATAGTTATATGACCTGGAATACTTTAAAATGGAAAATACAGGATGTGAGCCTGTTTTTAGATGAAAATTCAAAAATAATGAGATATACCCTCGCCTTAAAACGACAAGAGTGATGACGTACAAAGGAAACATTATTTAACATACTCGGCGGGTTGCGTACAACCTCTTCCACCACATTTTGCGCTGGAATCGTTTCTATGAACTCCATATTTCGGTCGGTTTTTTGAACTTAACAAATTGATAATAAATGAAACTATCAGATCTGTTAATTACAGTTATACTTTTAACGCCCCGAAATCTCCCAATGCTAAGATTTCTATGGTGCAAAGGTCACATAACCTGTTAGGGAGTCCAAAAGGCACGTATATCAAGCCCGCTATGTTTGTTTATCCCTGACCTATGGAACAAAGAACCGCCACATGCGCAGATGACATGAGTCTGAAATCGATACAGCATCCCCGGCCAAGCAACGCACACAAACATCTTAGGTCAATGTATTTTAGGACAACAAACATATCTTTGTTATTATTTGAGTATTAGAAATCATTTTAAAAGATTACCAACAACCGAATACGTTTATATCTTTGTTAATAAATAATGATAGGTTTTTTTTCATTACATAGGCTAGGGGTACCTCCTGATGGTAAACGGCGAGATGATTCATGTTTGTAATGCGTTTCAAAGAAGTCTTCTAAATCGTCTCTTAAACAGTTCTAAATTATACATACGAAACGTACTGATTCATAATATTGCGATAAGGATCGTCTGGATTTATGGAATACCGCTGTGACAGGAAAGGACAAGTCAAGGAGCAGATCTTGAAATATTGTAAATAAGTCGGCGACGATATTTACGTTTTGATTTGTATTTATTTAAATTAACAACATCAAGATTTCATTGAATAGTATCTACTAGACATTGATTACACGTTCATTACATTAAACATTACATAGAAGAGACGAAGTAATTCTAAAACATTACGGTTTGTTATACATGCGTAATAGTACAATGTTTATAACATTCATTGAGAGAGAATAAAATTTATTTCTATTTACTTAATGACAATTATATAGAATATATTTAAATAAGTTTTATTTTTAACTTAATACACGTAGATTTGAATAACATTGAGTAGTAAACGGAATACATTAATGATTGTACGACATTATTACATTTGACAAAGAGGACAACATATATATTTTTGTAGCGTCGTAGTGTACGCCTCGAAGAAAATTTACTTGAATTTAAGGGCCTGGCAACCGAGACGCGATTTCTTCTTCAAGCGGAAGCCCAGATGCTCCAGAATACGGCGCATGTATTCGTACTTCCATTTCAGAACTCCTTTGTCCTCCAAGATCTTGGTTAGTTCCATTATCGATGGAAACTCGCGCTGATTTTGATGGTAGTAAGCAATCTCTCTTCTAATAACGACTTTAGTGAACTTGTCGATCTTCACTTTAAGCTCCGTGTGACTCCGTCGAGTTCTTGAAGTGCATCCCGATACATTCGGCGTTTGGTTCTCTTCTTGGATTATCTGCTTGATATCTACATCAGAAAGACCGGTGATCTCGGAGACCATTTTGGGTACATCGACATCGTCGCATTGTTCACATAACAATATTGATTTTCTCTCATTGTAATATTTATACAAATTGCAAATCACGTCTCTGGTTTGGCGTGGAAATGGATCTTCATTCGACATCTTTCCGAAGCCTTCCTCGTCCTAAATTTTAGCGAGGATCGACGGAGATGTTTTCTGTATGCCGCTGCTTGATGTGCGGACGGGCAAGTAAGTGCGGATAGGCGATGACCTTCCTTTATATACTATGCGGCAAACAGCGAAATTATGCGCATTATTGATTTGCGCAGGATATGTGAGCGTTCCATTTCGTGAAACTGCAAAGTTGTTGATAAATGTTACAAACATATCAATGTTAATAACGCAGAATTCTGTTAAAAATATATGTAATAAAAAGAAATAAAATTTTCAACTAGAATATACGTTACAAGAGTTACAAAGAGAAATTATTTAAGATTAGTATCTGATGCTTCGCCTTTGTTGCTGCTATTCTGTATAAAAGTTTTGTCAGGAGTCGGTGCGAAAAATCGGCAAATACATAAAATACTACATAAAACTAAAAACTAGTGATGGTAGGTCTCTGTTACCGTCTGGGTAGGTACCACCGCAAAGCTTTTTTCTGCCGCCAAACAGTACTGTGCAAACATTACTCGGTTCCGGATTGCAGGCAGGTGTAGCTACTGAAATTAGTGGGGTAACGAAACATACGAATACGAATCTCACGTCTGGAGACGACAAGTGCAATGTTGTGGAGAGGTATCACTTAGCATTAGGTGAACGCCCTGTTTGTCTCGTCGCATTGTTGAGTAAAACAAATTGTAAAATATTAGAATTTCATAAAAATGTCTTAAGATGAATAGATAATTTAAAAGAATTCTAAATAAATATCTTACATTTGCAATTATTGTTTATATTATACGTTGAGCAATTCTGTAAGTTAAAGCTCTTGCTATAATAAATATGACAGGCGCTAAAGTTTACAACAATTACGTGCCATTAGTTCTATATAGTGCACTAGGAAGGCGACAATCAGAGAGTAATGGCGACGTGTTGTTAAGTTTGCGACCAACACTTGAAGTGATGACCACGATCAATCTGTGAGGAGTGATACCGTCGAAGAAGTACAACATAGGGCTTTAAAGTTGCTTTTGATTTTTAGTCAGAAAATATACTTTGAATTTAAAGTAAATTTATAAGATACGTTAAATTAAGTACCCCTATAAAATACAGCAAGCGTTTTATTAAAATAAAATATAGAACATTACAAGCATTTAATCTGGCAAAACGCACTTTGAGCGTTTCAGTTCCGTTTTTTGAACTGTCAAAAGATGTAAACAATCGCCAAACAGGTCTATAAAAAATAAAGTTTAAGAAACTATTAAAACAAAAATATGCGGGGAAGGTTCGAATTTGGCGGACGTGGTTTTTCTATGAATTTGCTGTAAAATCATGGTTTAAATCTATTAGGTGATCAGAATAGTTAAAACTTGTATATATTTGTAATTTGTATTATTATTTTTACTTTTCTTCTGTTTTATTCGAGTTGGGTAAGCTTTTCATATTTTTATGATCGAGCCTCAGGACCAAGGGGGCACGGCGCCCCCCGCGGTTGCATTTGTCACGATATCCAATGAATTCGGATGGATTCTGACTGCTCTTTGGATTCTTAAAGGAAGCTGAAGCGTAGCCATCTCTACAAAGTTTGTAAACATTTCAACAAAAAAAAAGATAAAATAATTCTGAAACTTGTAAATAATCAGACTATCAATGCAAAGACGAATTTGCTGAGAGCACTGTTGATTTGCTTACACCCGGACCTTGCAGTAATACTTATGCAATGCCTGTTTCTCCTATAGCTCCCACACAAATTGGTAGGGCTAGTTATGACGCCAATAACCATGTGGCCCACTTGTGGTATAAGTGCAGAAAATACAGTTTGCTGATGATGGTACAACATTACAACCAGTTGTGTTTGGCAGATTTTTAAAGAAGAATCTGTTCAAAAATAATATTAATAAAAGTTTGAAACATTGACAGAAATAAAATGACACTTTCTTTTAATAATTATACAGATGCTAACAGTTTTGTTACTATAAACTGTTTAGCTGCTAACAACATGAGGACTTTTATCCCAACTTTTAATATTACAAGGAGGGGGCCCCAACTAAGCGGTCTCCTGAGGATATTATAGAAAACACTAATGTACCCATTAGGTGTGGGGAACTTTTGAAACTCCGAAGACTAAATTATAAAGTCATGGTCAACAACACACACATATGGAAACCTTCACAAACAGTTGTGTTCATGTATAATGGACAAGTTTTGCCTAGATGTGTATGTATGTGCTATAACTCTATGCCTGTTAAATTATATATACCTGACTAACAGTGCTTTAATTGTTGGCCCTTTGGGCACACCAAGGTCCAATGCAGGTCAAAGCCCAGATACTACAAGTGCGATCAGGGCCACACAGGAGATACTTTTAATGTGGAGAAAGACAGTGGTTCTTGCTGCTTATGTTCTGGGCTGTACCTTGCTTCAAGCGAAAAGTGTCCAGAACATGCAAGACAAACTGATATTAAAGTAGCAATGGCACTGATAAGATTATCCTATGTTGAATCATCAAAATTACACCCCTCCATTTCTAAATCGCTTGTTGATGTTGTATCCTCTCTCCCAACTTAATCACTTCCTGATGGAAATACAATATTGCCCGGTTCACCATCTCCATGTACAATATCTTATAAAAAAACAGTTTCACTAAACCCAGAACTCCTCCTTAACACAGTAAAAGTTTTGATCATATAGCACATGAGTCTCTTGTAAGGGACTACAATATGCCAGAGCCCTCTAATGGATGTACACTACCATCATCCTCTAATGCAAATTCACAACAGACAATAGCAAAGGTCACCACATTAATCAAATTATTTCACAACCTAATTTATCTATACCGTTCCGCACTGCTAATTAATTTCATACTTACACTAACATTAATAATGGCCAACTTGGACAGGTTAGTTCAATGGAACTGCCGCAGTATTATAAACGAAAATCATAAAATTATACACATAATAAGTATTTTTAATTCTTCTATTTTTCTCTATCTGAAACCTGGCTAAAGCGAGATTATGTGTTCAAAATCCCTGGTTATTCCTGCTTAAGAGAAGACAGGGCTGATGGGTATGGTGGTGTATGCCTACTCATCAGAAACTCTAGCACCTTTTCTTCCTTCACATAGTGATAGCTTTTCTGCCATTGACCTGCCCATCTGTACTCCTGATTTAGCATCTTTTCTATCTTGGTCTACTTTATGTTTCAATTACAATAGCGAACATTATCCCATAATCATTTCAATTCCCTGTAAAAAAAATCGTGTTTTCTTTTCTTGTCCTAAATATGATCATTAGTATATATACTAAAGAAGTATATTATATATATACTTCTTTAGTATCTCGCTCTGTTCCACTTCCTACCAACATTTCTTTACGTCTTTAAGAATTTAATTCCTTTGTATATATTATTATAAGTAGGTTTATTGTAAATAATATTAAAATATAATTTTGGATTTGTTTTTCCCCTTGTGTAATTATTCAGATTTTTTTGTAAATATAATTAGTTTTTAATCATTTATGTTATGTCGCGATTAGTTTCTTTAGTTTTTTATTATTCATAAACTGTAAATAATTAAAACTTCGAATTATAAAAACCTTATTACTTGATGCTGGCTAATGCACAAACCGTGCCGGAGCCAAAGAATAAAGAACTATTAAAACTGTTCATGTTATAAAAATATTTTTACTTAAAATAATTTAAGTACACGGAAAATTCAATCAAGATTTTCCACATTAAGTGGCCACTGTTTTCCATTGAAATCTCATCAGTTTTTCAACAGCATACTTGTATAGCAGTAACCACCAGACACTAGAGATATTTGTGATTAGTAAAGACACTACTCGCCTTTACTCATTTTTATCTTTAAGTACTACAATGAAGTTTGTGTATACAGTTAAATATTCATTTATATTTTTGGATTAATGGATATTGTCAGGTTCTGATCCTTTCTTTGTTTTAATCGCTGTATGCAGAAATTATTAAATGTAAAATTGTTATTGCCAATAAAAACTTCCAAGTGTTTTTATTAAAAAAACAATGATATCCTGTAGAAATCAAGTTATCAAGGCTTTGTAATTATTCTTTGATAGAATAGTATATGTTTATGTAGTAAACATAAAGCACCTCATTATAATTTTTTTATGTGTAAGGTATAGTGTTGTGTTATTCGTATAACCGTGATAATTATAATGTGTTCATCATTTCCCCTTCACGAGGACTACATTGGTTATTTGAAATAAACAAATTAACATAATTTTTAAAAATGGTTGCAGGTTTAAGCGACTACATAAACATTATATTGAATTAAGAAAAACTGCTTTATGTTATGAATATTCTTCAATATAGTTTTTCCATCAAATTAAATGCAAGATTTTATAATCTTATAAACATTTATATAATTATAGTAGATAGATAATACTATGATTGTACTGTTTGGTGAAATATCTTACAGTAGTGGCTTTCCATCGACATTTCATAACTTAAAATTGTGACTTCTTCAATGGTTACCATTTATTACAATTATTTTACATACTGTTTGCATGAGGTTTATTTGGCAGAAATTAAGTTGGTTCGTTGATATACATTTTATATAATGTTTAATACTGAGATTTCATTCTGTGTGCTTCTAACTTAAGGTTCACAGATAACAACAACTATACAATCAATAAAATAAGGACAAATGTTTACTACATTCAAAATGTAATTTAATTTTTTATTTATTACACAGAATTATATATTATACAATAAAATAAGGACAAATGTTTACAACATTCAAAATATAATTTTATTTTTTAATTTATTACACAGAATTATATATTATACAATAAAATAAGGGCAAATGTTTACTACATTCAAAATATAATTTTATTTTTTAATTTATTACACAGAATTATATATTATACAATAAAATAAGGACAAATGTTTACAACATTCAAAATATAATTTTATTTTTTAATTTATTACACAGAATTATATATTATACAATAAAATAAGGGCAAATGTTTACTACATTCAAAATATAATTTTATTTTTTAATTTATTACACAGAATTATATATTATACAATAAAATAAGGACAAATGTTTACAACATTCAAAATATAATTTTATTTTTTAATTTATTACACAGAATTATATATTATACAATAAAATAAGGGCAAATGTTTACTACATTCAAAATATAATTTTATTTTTTAATTTATTACACAGAATTATATATTATACAATAAAATAAGGGCAAATGTTTACTACATTCAAAATATAATTTTATTTTTTAATTTATTACACAGAATTATATATTATACAATAAAAGAAGGACAAATGTTTACTACATTTAAATGTAATTTAATTTTTTATTTATTACACAGAATTATATATTATACAATAAAATAAGGGCAAATGTTTACTACATTCAAAATATAATTTTATTTTTTAATTTATTACACAGAATTATATATTATACAATAAAATAAGGACAAATGTTTACAACATTCAAAATATAATTTTATTTTTTAATTTATTACACAGAATTATATATTATACAATAAAATAAGGGCAAATGTTTACTACATTCAAAATATAATTTTATTTTTTAATTTATTACACAGAATTATATATTATACAATAAAATAAGGACAAATGTTTACAACATTCAAAATATAATTTTATTTTTTAATTTATTACACAGAATTATATATTATACAATAAAATAAGGGCAAATGTTTACTACATTCAAAATATAATTTTATTTTTTAATTTATTACACAGAATTATATATTATACAATAAAATAAGGGCAAATGTTTACTACATTCAAAATATAATTTTATTTTTTAATTTATTACACAGAATTATATATTATACAATAAAATAAGGGCAAATGTTTACTACATTCAAAATATAATTTTATTTTTTAATTTATTACACAGAATTATATATTATACAATAAAATAAGGGCAAATGTTTACTACATTCAAAATATAATTTTATTTTTTAATTTATTACACAGAATTATATATTATACAATAAAAGAAGGACAAATGTTTACTACATTTAAATGTAATTTAATTTTTTATTTATTACACAGAATTATATATTATACAATAAAGTAAGCACAAATGTTAACTACAATCATTTTACATAACATTCACTTAAGTTTCTATATAAATACTCTAAAGCAATGGCAGCTTTCTTACAAAGTATCTGTGCCACATAACCGCTGTGAAAGCAGATAATGAATACCATGTGATGAGGTAGGACAGATGTTCATTTCTCAAAGTGACCCGAGTTTGATTAGGGATTGGCCAGCCGGGAGGAGGATCAGATATGCCCCGAGCATCCAACCACACTGGGGCACATCCCAGATGTTCACTCATCTGATATAAATCACTTAAAACAAAAAACATTATATTAAAAGGACATCCTGCATAGTTCCAACAATATCATATCAAATAAATAAAATAATTATTATTACCCTGTAAACAATTATTTTATTCTATAACATCACAGTTTCAGTTGTGTCAATGTTGTGTAGCCAATGTGCAATGATAACATTTTTATGGTGTGGATAATTTTGCTAACAATAACATGGTAATGCTCAATCCTAAATGGAATTAAGTGACAATGTGGTTGAAGACTGTAATATAATAATTTCAATGAAAGATTCTGGTGAAAATAACACCACATTAAATTAATTTTTTAACATCGAAACTAAACATTAGCGGAACATACATAGTAAACATTTAATAAAACTAGATTTTATAAATTTTTTTGCATTTCTTTTATTTTTTTCTTTATTTTATTATTTCATTGTTTACCATCGGCCATGGTCATGGGGGAACTTGAGTCCCTCAGATGATGCTACACGAGTAACCAATTTCAGGTGGTAAACTTCGGCTGATGGTTCCCAGTACCATCCTTCGGGCAAAGCCACGCCGCCAAATGAGATATAGTCGTGTTAGGACGCGATGCCTAATGAGTTGGGCCTGAATGGTGGTTGGGTGTGGACAGTTGCGATGCGAGGTATCACCGATTTCGACCTATAGGCTTGTTGATCAAGAACTTGTAACAATTACACTTGACAGTCTTAAACATAGGTACTTTGTGGCCAATATTGTTGTGTTCAATATGATAATGTGCGATGAAATTACATAATATAATTCCTCCATTCCCTTTTTACCACCCATCAACTAAGCTTTACAGCAATGGAGTGGAACAACTTGCCAGTGTCAGTGTTGCCGTCCAAAAACGATGTAGGTGTCTTTGAGAAAAGAGTGAAAACGGTGTTACTAAGTGCACCTTACCATGACAGACCACATCAATACAAGAACAGGTGGGAATATGGTCAAAATGTAATCTTTGTAATTTAAAATAACATTGAGACATCTGTCACCTCAGTTCTCCATGACCATAGCTGCTTTAACGCAGTCAAAATATCAGAATAATAAAAATAAACTAAATAACAAAATAAATGCAAAAAAAACCTTAAAATTAAGTTTAATTAAATGTCTAATATGTGCATAAATATAAGAAATAATTATATTTAATAAATAATTATCCAAGTTGTAATATTGTTATCACCTATATTAAATATATGTATGTATAATATGTGTATATAATAAATATGTGTATAATAATATGTGGAACTCACCGATAAAACCATGAACTTTTTTCAGGATGATTCTTAGGCATGAATGGGCTGCGGTTTTCTGTTAATCGTACCAATCCAGTTAATTCAACTTCACCCTTTACCATCGATGACTGTCGTTTATCTATAGGTCTTAGACTTTGAGGAATCCAACCTCGGTTCACCAATATGATGTCCCTGAATAAAATAGATTGAGGAAATTTAAAAATCAAAACTCATTATAGCTATGTCTGATATTATTTGCACTAATGAGGAAATGAAGTTGGTAAGCAGAGCTAGTTCTCTGGGCCTACTTAGGAATCTATAGTATAATTGGGTCCACTTAAATTAATGGTTAAGCCTAGCCTACAGCTTTAGAGCAGCAGCTTTGCAATTAAAAAATACATCAGTTAAATTATGAGTTTACCTACCCACTGTCACTCAATTTAAAAGGAGTGATAACTAGCCATCCTTGATTTTTCTTTGGATCAGATATAAGAGAGCCAGTTCTTGGTAAGGCAGTTTCATGCTCAATAAGAGCTCTTGGTCCAATTAGAAACTCTTTGTCATGAAGAAACTCACCATGAACCTTAACTGGCATATATTCCAATTTGTTGAGGTCCTCAAAGCTGTAAAAGATTGTGATATAAACAAACTTATAATATAAAAATGTTCTTTATAGGCATAACAAGATACTTATAAGTTAAATGATAGCATGTGTAATCTTAGTCCAAAATAATGTGACATTAGTTAATATAAACAATGCATATCACCACTTTCTACTCATAATGTTACAACATATGTTATATATGTGAAACTTACTCCTGTGGCATATTTACTGGTGTAGCATTAGTCTTAGTCTTTAACATGTCAATCAAATCCAACTTCCACCTTAAACGTTTGAGTTGCCAGCAGCCAAGACCAAATGATGACACTGGTATCATCTAAAAATATTGTCAGAAGTTAACATGTTACATATACACCTGAGCTGTTTAAGTCACTCAAATGTCTTACATTATTAAACATCACTATAGAAAAAGTTATTTGTAGACTATAACCTAAAACGAAGTTAATATGGTGGTTATACAGTTTTCTTTGCAATGTATAAAAAGTGTTCATGGTTTTTAATAAGAGTTATATAAATCACTAATTTTATTTATAGTACAGAAATGTCCACTGCCATATCTTATTGAATGCAGACTCATTTAGTATGTTCGAATAATTAAATCATAGGGTTGCTTAAAACCAAAACTTAGGTACGGTAATACTGTTTCTAATGAATTATTATAAGTAATAGAAAGAGATCATTATCATTACATTGGGAAAAATAAATATGTAGGTTAGTCAATTATTAGAAATAGATTCATACCAATAAGATCCATTTTATAATTTCACCACCTTCTTCTTTCTTTTGCTTGTGTGATTTCAAAATATTAACGTAAGCGGTATTAGTTCTAACGAATTTTATTACTACACTTGGATTACTAGTATGACCTCGAAATTTTGTGATAGAATTAGACAATCCATATAAATTCTTTAACATTTTTATCAGTGAAATTTTTAATATTATCTTTCAAACAAACTTATCAATCACTGTTTTTACCTATTGTATGTAAAAATTAGGCTATGATAAACACGACGTTATTTTTTTTTTGTGACATTGGTCTCCAACCCAAGAGCATACTGCCATTGTGTAAACACTGGAGACGATCAGTTTTTTCTATTCAGTGTCTAGTTCATGAAATTAGAATTTGGTTTTTATTTTAAAAAAATAATATCACAAGAATTAATTTTTTAAAAAATAACTAAATTCTAATTTACCGTGGAGATTTACTTTAGCCAATGAGTAGAAAAAACTGGCGTTTGTTTGTAACAATATGCCCCTTATTTGCAGTCTTACAATGTAGAAAACTGCCTCTTTTCAATTTTATTTATATGTTAATGTCGCTACAGCAAAAAGAAAAGAGTTAACATTGTGGGGATGTCGGCATCAAACCACATATTAAAATCATCCCTGCTGTCAATCAACTCCGTGTACACAAAAGAACGCGGTAGTGCAGTATCGGCGTCGGGTTCAATCGAAGGAACATCGAGTCGATATAATATATCTATCCTGAACTAGTGCGTCTGCAGCTTCGCAAGCGTGTGCGTTTTAGGATACGCGGCGTTCCGCCACCGCTTTATTGACTTTTAACGATCGAATTAAAGGCCAATAATATTGTGGTGGAACGCTTATTATATCTTCCGTTACTCCTAAAAGAAGTGAAGATATTAAATTATTTCTATTCAGGTGTAACGTCATGACCTGTCAATAATTTCTTTATAATTTACTATAAACTACAATTTTATTTTCTTGAGAAAATTTTCAAAGTTTACGATATGGCTAAAGTTAATATATTCATGCAATAATTACGTAGAACGTAAAAACAATACATGAAATGGTCACACTGGTAGTAGCGGAAGACTAATTTGACACCGCGCCCGTTAATCTTTCGTAATTATCTGAAGAACACGCTTGTCGAAGCTCCTGTAGTCATGGCAGAAGTAGCTCAAAAGGTGAATTGCTAAGATTTTTTTTGCTTAATTTTATTAAATTTCTTATTTAGTCAAGTATATTTCCAACAATTACTATTGATTGTAATATGTAAAATTAAATTGTATATGTCATTAACACATAATACTTGTCGTTAAGTTATAATATACTTAAAAATTTAATATAACAATATTACTTTTGTTTATGGTATTACTCAAGTAATATCGTAGTGTAGTAAAATTTGTTTATAAAAGACATTATTCAAAAGTAAATTTTACAGTGCCCTGCCGCATTATTTTCTATCTACCTGTAATTTTTTTTGGTTTAATACTTTGCTTAATGTATTAATTACACATAGAATTCTTTAAATATTTATACTTGTTACAACTATAGTGAAAGAAACAATAATATATCTTATTTTAGTGCGTTATCAATAATTGACTGATTATCCGTAGGTATAGTTTGCAATCTTATTTTAAAAGTATATTAATGTTATCGTTTTATGTAATATCTTTTTTAATACTGATGAACGGTTAAATTCACAATATATAGTGTTTTAGAATGATGAAGTAAAAAAAACTAAACTCGTTCAAAAATATATACACGTTTTTTACTATTGCTATTAATAGAACTTATGAGCTGAATATATATATATATATATATATATTTATACATATGGATATATAATTCGACAGTCTTTAGCCATATGTAATTATTAAAAGCACCCTGCTATGCTCGATTCAAGCTGGATTCGAATCAAGCGTCGTGTCAGCCTACGGATGTCCGCTTTTTATAACGAAACGATGGCGGCCATTTTGTTTCGAATCAATACAACTCCTTTGTTTTTTTCGTAATTAATTTTGTAAAACTAGTGGATTAGAATATATTCACTATTGTCGATAGCGAAATATTCACTAAATTTAAAAACGCTTGATATAAATATACACTTATTGTAGTGAAAAAATTCACAATAGCATGAAGCTATTGATTCTGGATCCATTTCATTCTCTTACAGTTTTATTTGAATTTTACTTTGTTTAATTTAAACTTCATTTTATTTTATTTTCTTTTTGATTTAGCTCGCGGACATCAGATCCGCGAGCCCCTAGTCCGATGAAGCTGCTACGGTTGTCAAAATAACTAGCGGGTAACTCCATCATAAAAAAAAATATAATTTTTTTTTCTTATAAGTCAATAAACGTCACTATAATTTTTTTTTAACAATATCAACACTAATAAGCAATGAAATGTTCTTGCGATAACGATGATGATATGTATATATATATATCAGTGGTATATAGAAAGTAGGTACATTTGGATTTATCTTCTTACTTTTTAGTTGGGTACGTGGTTTGTCCAAACTCGAGACTTGGAGCAGCTGTGGAAATCTCAGCCCACGTATATTATCTCACAGGCTGTATACCTTTTCGCCGCTCTGGTGACCTTAGTGCACGGTAATATAATTTTTTTATAAAACTTTTTATTTTATATTTTTAAAATATTTAAATTTTTAGTTGCTTTAACTTTTCTAATTTTTATTTTATTTGAATCACTTGATCTAGTGTTACCAGCTATAATAAAAAAATAACATCAGCCATTTATCTTCATCTTTTTTTTTTTATTTTCCGCTGGTTATACTTGAAAATTTTTTTAACATATATTTTCTCTTTACGTTTTTGTTATAAGTTTGATTTTAATATCTTTTAGCGCTAACGAAAGGCGGAAGGTGGCCATACTTTTGGTTGGGCACGATCCTCCATGGAGTGGTTAGCGATAATTTCTGGCATATCCTGGTACCGGAATATGACAACTTCTGGCATTCTCAAGCGCCTGTCATGTTATTAGGCGCCAGATTACCGCTTCATATAATTTTTCTTTGTAAGTTTAGGCTTTTTTTTTAATTTTTATTTCATCTTAATTTAATAATGTATAAGTAAAGGAACGTTTGTTTAACACAGACAAATGAAAGCACTGTAAGGTAATTGTATGGTATGGGAAACTGAAATTGTTTAAAAAATCATTACGAAACATTGATCACTAGTAGCAGGAATTACTATATAGGTACAAAAAAAAATAGCAAGTGGCAGTGGTGAGTAATGCAACCGTCTTTGGTTCGGTTCCGTTACATGTAGTGCAGTTGGTTGGTCCTTATGTATTTCCGAACACATATCCAACTACAACCCTCACAATGTATACCTGCTGATGGAATCATTTCTGTGTTCCGGTTATTAACTTAAGAGAGCCAGAGTATTCCTGGCGAGCTTTGTCTAAAACCTCACAGTATCTTAAACTATATGGGTGAAACATAAAATAAATTTTAATCAATGAAAATTTAGGAAGCGATGATTGTGTATTGTCGACAGATCCAGCATTCATTTACCACGCCGCGTACGCCGTGTCGAGGATCCGTCTGCCGGACTATGCAGAACCGTTCGCCGTCGGCCTGATCACCGTCCTTGTGGACATACCGTACGACATCGTGGCCGTGAAGTTCGTGCATTGGACCTGGCATGACACCGACCCAAACATCTTCGACAGACACTACTGGGTGCCGTGGAACTCTTACTACTTCCACGCCACTTTCGCAGCTAGCTTCTACTTTATCTTCCACGCTAGTCGTAACTGTTACAAGCCCAACTTGAGGAAATGGAATACTGTTAACCGGTAAACAGTTGCTAAAATATTTATTTATTTTTTAATATAGAGGTATTTTAATCAGAGGGACGGTGCCCCTGTTCCAGTTCCAGTTTTATGGTGACGAGCGCGAATTATGGCGCTGTGTAAACATTTTTTTTTTTTTATGTAAAATAAGAAGCAAACGAGCAAGACGGGTCACCTGATGGTAAGTGATTCACCGCCGCCCACGTCACTAGCGACGCCAGTGCGTTGCCTATCCTTCAGGTAAAAATATGCTCTTTTCTTGAATAACCCAATGTCGCAGTTGTTGGGGAAGACCGCTGATGGCAACGAGTTCCAGATATTTACTGTGCGTGGCAGAAAACTGTTTTTAAAACGCATTGTAGTGGAACGCCAACCATCCAGATGGTGCGGATGATAGTGCCGGCGAGACGGTCAGTTGCGAAAATCAGCGGCTTCTATTAAATTGAACAACTCCTCGGAACACTCCCCATTATAGATTCTGTATAGTATGCATAGGGAAGATAGATCCCTACGCAGTGCCAAAGTATCTAGCCGATCGGCAAGTTCAGGATCGTCGACAATTCGACATGCCCTACGTTGGATTCGGTCAAATGGAGATAGCTGATAACCCGGAGCCCCGGCCCAAAGGTGGCAACAATACTCCATGTGAGGCCGCACCTGTGCCTTATACAGTTTAAGGCGGTGAGCCGGCTTGAAGTACTGTTTGGCCCTGTTGAGTACTCCGAGTTTTTTGGAGGCCATTTTAGCCTTGCTCTCCAAATGACCGCCAAACTGGACAACACTCGAAATATCGACGCCCAGAATGCCCATGGTTGGCTTGGCACAAAGGTGAGTGTTTCCGAAGAGTGGCGATGCGACAAAGGAGGCTTTTTTAGCGGTGAACGCGCAAACTTGAGTCTTAGAAGGGTTAAACTGGACTAGATTTAGTCCCCCCCAATCGGAAATCTTCACAAGGGATGATTCTATTTCAGACACAAGTTTGTTCCGACACTCGTCGACGTGATCCCGAGAGATATTGCTGCGGCCGAAATACAGTGCATCCACGTTACTGTCATCCGCATAGCAATGGATGCCACTGGTATGCAACAAATCGTTGATATGCAGAATGAACAATGTCGGGGATAACACGCAGCCTTGGGGAACACCAGCATTTACGGTCCGGGGGTTCAAGCATGAGCCGTCAACAACGACTTTAACTCTCCGTTCCGCAAGGAAACTGCCGATCCACCTACAAAGTCTCTCAGGAAGTCCATAGGAAGGAAGCTTCGATAGTAATGCTTTATGCCAAACCCGATCGAAGGCTTTCGCTATGTCCAAACTAACGCCCAGTGCCTCACCCTTACTCTCAACCGCCTGCGCCCAACGGTGAGTTAGTAAAGCCAGAGGATCACCAGCTGATCGGCCTTTGCGAAAGCCATATTGGCGGTCGCTGATCAGCTGGTGCTCTTCCAGGTAGCCCATGAGCTGGCGGTTGATTATGGATTCCATAATTTTGGAGAGTAAGAAGGTAATAGCAATAGGCCTATAGTTGGACGGATCTGAGCGGTCGCCTTTTTTAGGAATCGGATGTACTAGAGCCGTCTTCCATGAATGTGGGACAACGCCGAGGACATAAGAGTGTCTGAATAAGCGCGTTAAAACCGGTGCCAGCTCTGGAGCACACACCTTCAGCACAATAGGAGATACTCCATCGGGCCCACTCGACTTGTTGACATCCAGGGAGAATAGTGCTTTCCGCACAGCACACTGTGTGAAGCGGACGTCCGCCATTGTGGTTTCACACCTCGGAATGTTAGGAGGAGTGTTACCCCTGTCGTCAAGAGTCGAGTTTTCCACAAAGATAGAGCCAAGAAGATCGGCTTTCTCCCTTGCGGAATAGGCCAATGAACCATCCTCCCCGCGCAAAGGTGGAAGCGTCCACCGACAGAAATTACCCCGGACAGCCTTGGCGAGACACCAGAACGCACGAGAGCCAGATGGCAGGCGTGCCAGTCTCTCGCCAATTCTCCCAACGTAATTCGACTTCGCCAATGCAATTTACCTCTTAAAGAACCTGGAAGCAAAGTTGTATTTCTTCTTGAGTGAGTTAGAGTTTACATCCTTAGCGGCCTTTGCCCTAGCCCAAGCTTGGTAGCATTCCCGCTTGCGACGATGTGCGTCACGGCAGGACCCGCCAAACCAGGGCCGAGACCTGCCACCGACGGGCACCGCTGAGCTTGGAACAAACAATTTCATGCCCTGCAGCACGACATCGGCAACCGAATCAGCGCAGGTGCTAGGATCCTCTGACTTGAAGCAAATCTGCCCCCATGGGTAGGATGCAAAGAAAGAGCGCATCCCGCCCCAGTCATCTTAACAAGTACGTCTTTGTAATGGAGAGTTACGTTTTACCACCATCATTTTCTTTATCAGATGTGCGGAATGGACGTCTATGATGATTGCGTCACTGCTCGGCATGCCGGGCGGGGTGCTGATGTTCGTGTTCATCTATCACCCTTTGCACGATTACATGGGTATACACTCCGAGGTCACATTCTTCTTGCTGTTCGCCGTATTCGGTGCGATTGTCGTCAACGGAATTTTCGAGAAAAATAAATTAGAGGCTGAACAAATGTAAGTATATTAACATGAGCATCTGCGTTCGTGATAAGATATACCAGAATACTCTAGCTCTCATGTGTTTAACGATCAGCAATTCGAGGGTTTAGTGTAATAGGGTTTTAAAATTAATCAATACACGTGGACTTGGGGACGGATAAAAGATACGCCGGTGCGTCCGCCTACCTTCTGAAACTATATTAAAGCATTTCCGCTTTAATTACTCGTGTGATTATCTGATACATTTTTTACTGGTGGTAGATCTCTGTTGCGGGAGACCGTCTAGGTAGGTACCATTGCAGCCGATCAAACAGTACTGTGCAAACATTAGTGTCTTGGTTTGAAGGGCCCTGTAGCTAGTGTAATTAGTGGGGTAACGAGATTCAATATATGTTTTAAAACGAGCGTAATGTGGTGCTGTGGATACCATCATGCAAACGTGGTGGTCGTTTCTTCGCTTCGTTGGATAAAAAAAATCTGAAACGTTTTTGAATGCTTGAGTTTTGATGCTTTGCGTTTTTAAGCAGTTTCCGTTTGTATCAGGCTTTCGGTTATCGACTATGTGCTCATCGGTCAGTTGGCGCTGCATTACGCTATCTATTGGATATTCGTGGTGTTCTTCAATCCAGAGAACGAAAGATCCCTCGGTTTCCACGAGCCGGTCGGGCCGTGCGACGAACAGTCCAGCTTGGTTACCGTCTTCGGTCAGGTCAGTGGCGCACATTTCGATTTTACAATACTTTTTATTTCTACCTCTTCTTCTTCATTGTTTGTTTTAAATCAACGTCCTCAGACATTGAGCAAGCGGAAGTATTTCTGCCCGGACGACTACGACGAGGGGTACTTCGACTTCGCATGCAACGGTGGCGTCAAACCAGCCGACGGCAGCACCTGGTATCTAATTTGCGGCACCCCATTCGAGTGAGTAATAATTACTACAGTAACAAACCGTTAGGTGTTGTATAAACGTATTAACAAACGTCATATCGTGTAAAAAACTCTTGCTGGTCTAGTTTCTTTAATCGAGACGGGTATGGAGTATAACATAACGTAACGATTTAATATTTTTTTTTATCATCTTCAGGAACCGCACCGAGTACATTACAATCCTCACAGCGATACTGATAGTAGCCGGCAGCGTCTTCTATAGTGTATACTTCAAAACGGCGCAGAACATAAATCGCAATGCCGCCAAGAAAAAGCAGAAATAAACATTTAAACCATCACCGTCTGAAAGTGGGTCCCGGAATGGCTGAACGGAACCAAAGATTACTAAGTCAAATTCGATTTAACCGTTTACCATCTCCTACCTGACCGGAAACACATTTAAGCACTAACAACATTTCAGACGCGAACTTGTGGGCGTGTTAAAGCTATAGATTAGATATAATATGTAGTAACTTATTATGCTAGACTTTTGATAGTTTTTTTTATTATTATTATTATTGTGTTTTATATAATCTTGAGAATATATTTTTAGAGTTCAATTTTACATTTTAATCTTTCAAAATTTTATCATTTTAATTTTTAACTTAATAATAGCATAATAAACGATTTTAATGTCGTCCTGTGGTTTATTTTACAACTAACCTTCAATAGATCTGGTCATAGATTACTATTTGTTAATGATCCAACACTGGACCTCACTTTTACGTAGTGTCAAGTGACTGTGTGACCGTGGACGAGAAAATGGCGCGTGCTCGTCATCGAGCCTTCAGGCTGTCATGTTATCAGTTAATAAAATACAGCAGTTCCTATTATGGTAGTAGATTTGCAAACTTGATATATCTTGCTTATGTTAAGTCTCTGTTGCCCGAGTGTCTACGTAGATACCATCAGACTACCGTGTTCAGGTTTGAAGGGCGCTGTGGCTAGTGTATTTACAGGAGGTAGAGACTCGACATCTCGTCTTGGGCGACGAGCACAATGCGTTGCAGTGTATATCATTATAACTAAACGCTACGTCGTTATTGGCAGGCGTATATAAGGTCAGGTGAACTTTCAGCTCGATTCCTCATTTGAATAAAAAAAAAATCATTCAAAACATTTATCATGCATCAGAAATATTAAGCATTGGAATTGATTTTTTTTTAAATAATGTAAAAAACAGCCAAAACGGCGAAGCTAGGGAACGTAAGCCGATTGAAATAAAAAAAAATGACAATCTGATTTAGTATCACTTTTAATGATATGTTTTTGGATACAATAACATAGCTTATGTTCTAGAATAACTTAGTGCTTCCTAAATTGCAGCAGGGTTGGTAGCTACAAATATGTAACACACAGACAAGTAACTGTATCATTTAATCTACACACATATATATTTGAACTGGAATAAGTTTTTTTAATGGTTAATGTAAGCATGTCTAACTAACAACAGAGTCTCACTTAAGCTTAGAGGTTGGCAACACTGGCAGTAACAACCTAAGATACGGCCGTTACCATTTAGCAAAATAAATAAAGCACCAAGCGAGGGAAACAATAATAAACTGAATAGCCATTTTAAACAGGCTCTCCGTTAAACACTGAATGCTAATGAGGTTAATATTAATGTTTTCTACAATTCGTAAGCATCACATTTATTTAAAGTTCACTATAGGAATAATTAGATAATACAACTTTAAAAGTTCCATACCAATTGGCCGTTGCATATACAAATAAAAAAATATGTCTCAAACAATCATAAATTATTGAATATATTAAATAGAATTACAGTTAAACTTAAAACTAAAAACAATTAAAAAAAAATTATTATGCTATAAAAAGAATCATTTTTATTATTATAAATAAAACAAATGGGATTTTAAAATCAATGGAATGTTTGTATATTATAAATTGAAACTATAAATGCTCGAAAATATAAATAAACATAACAAACCTCCCTAATATTCCCTTCCACCGCTGGGGATAGGTCCGTCTCTCGTAAGACGATAAAAAAAAAAATTATTAAATAATCGAATTATTAAACATATAAATATATAATAAAGAAAATAAATCATATTTGTACATTTTATTGCGTTTATAACTAATACTATAAGCGGTCGGTCACCTGCACCACATTATTGTTGAATGTGTTGAAAATGACTATTGCACCTGTTGTCCATGGCCTGGTAACTTAACACTAACAACTTAAATAATACTATTTTTTTTTAAGACAATTTTTTTTTTCGATTGAGACACACGTTCTAAACAGTTGAAACAATCCGGACGGCTTGTTGCGCGTTCGTAGTATTGATTATATATAGTATGTGCGATAGAGGCCCGTGTTGCTAGTGATATAAAATATCTAGACAGGTATTCAGTATGTCATTGAATAATGCTGCAGGAGCCTGCAGCAGTACAATGTCGTCTCAATTTTTGGCGAGCTGATGATGCCCCATGTTATACCAGAGCTACCACCAACATAAATGTAATAATCACATTGTCAATATTTTATATCACCGACTCGAACGGTTAATTGAGGAACTAATTAAATCAACTGTGTACAACAATTAATTTCTAGTATACGATAGGAACGTAAGCGAACCAGTACTCCTTAGGGTCTGTTCTTCAAGAGTTCGTCAACGATGGACGGGTCGACGAGAGTCGAGGTGTCGCCGAGCTCGCGTTCGCCGAGTGCTATCTTCCTCAGGATCCTGCGCATTATCTTCCCGGACCTGGTCTTCGGCAATCCTGGGGCGTACTGGATGACATCAGGGGCCGCGAAGGCTCCTATGCGTTGCCGAACGCGTTTCTTCAGGCTGGCAACCAGATCAGAGTCTAATTCGGCGCCTTCGTTCAGGATCACAAAGCAGTATAGAGATTCTCCTTTGATCGGATGCGGCTTGGAGACGACAGCCGCTTCGGACACCCTCGGCTCCTCGGTGAGTACGCTCTCGACCTCTGCAGTGGACATCAGGTGACCGGATACGTTCAGCATGTCGTCGATACGACCGGTGACCCACAGGAAACCATCTTCATCGCGTTTGGCGCCTATGATAAATGAATAAGAGAACAAAATAAGGATTGGTGTCCAATACCTAATAATTAATGGTAACAATTCATGAGGGAGCGGGTCTGATGGTGGTGGTGCTCACGTCAGCGTCGTGATTAAGATAAGACGTCAATGATGATGCCTTACCGTCACCGGTGCAGTAGTATCCGGGAAATTTGGAGAAGTACACTTGTTCGTAACGATCGTGGTCTCCGAACAGTGTCCTCATGATGGCGGGCCAGGGTCGAGAGAACACGAGGTAACCCTCACCAGGACCCTCGATCACCTTTCCGCTGTCGTCTAACAAAGTAGGATCCACTCCAAAGAACGGGAAGCCCTAAGAATCAGTGTAATTGTGTGATTATTTTTTTTTAATTGATCTGTAGTACGTACCAGGATAAGGATGTTTGGCTGGTGGTGGTGTGGTTTAATGTTTCTGGATATATTTTCATTTCCCGAAGGCTGTTTTCCGGTTATAATTAAATTTTACTTTCATACTGTATCATTATCATCAGCCGATAGACATTCGTCCACACCTGGACATAGGCCTCCCTCACATATAGTCAGCATGGCCTCCAGTACCTCTGGGCACTAGGGGGCGGTCGAATGTAAGGGTTCATATGCGAGGATTTGAGCCATTTCCCACCACGCAGGCCCTATGGGGGTTGGCGGTACTCGTACTATATAAGATATATTAATAGGTTAGAGATTGTCTTCATATTTTGGAACATACAGCAGCGCCAGCCTTCATCGGCGTAGCGCCGGGCAGGCTGGTGAGCACGTGACCCCCGGTCTCAGTCTGCCAGAAGGTGTCCACAATCGAGCAACGGCTGTTTCCGATCATCGTGTAGTACCACATCCAAGCCTCGGGGTTGATAGGCTCGCCGACGCTGCCCAGCACACGAAGTGTCTTCAAGTTGTGCCTGGAACGTTGCAGTTAGCATGGTTCGACTGATGATGTTATCATTACAGGGCCTTAGAGAAGTTACATGTTGGCGATCGCTGTAGATCTTATGCAAGTTCAATTCTACAGGAACACGTGCCGCATGCATGGTGACTGCTTGTCAATACCAGGTACAGCCAGAGATGGAAAGATAATCACAAATGTCTAGACTGTATCCAGTTCATCGTTTATTATCAGTAAGTGCAACTTGACATCTGACATCGAGCGACAAAATGTATGAAGTCTGAACGTCACAATCACATGGCCAAACCATACGCGTTGTGCATATGCTCATTCCCGTTCAAAGGTTGAAACGGATGAGAGTATGAACATCATCACGATTTTGATGATGTTGGCAACTTAATGATGATGATCAATATAAACTTTTTTATTGAAAAGTAAAACGTAAAGTCGTTGGAGGTAAAGGGTTATTTAGCAATAATGAGGAATTGATTTATTATTTCATCATCATCATCATCATCATCAGACGATAGACGTCCACTGCTGGACATAAGTATATTTTATTTTTATATGAAAATAATTTTAAATTCAATAGAAGTATAAAGACCTAGATCTTCATGTAATTATTATAGGTATACATACTTCTTGACGTGCTCGTCACCGAACTTCATGAGCGACCTGATGGCGGTTGGTGCGGTGTAGAACTGCGTGACGTGGTACTTCTCCACTAGAGACCAGTAGCGATCGTTGTCCGGATAGAACGGGGTGCCCTCGAACTGCGAACAACGTTTCATCTGATCAGAGTGCCAGACTTCATTATCATCAGCAGACTGCTTGTGTAGTGCCAGACTTAATTAAGGAAATTTATTAGTGCAAGGTGCCCGATGAGCGGCAGACGGTTGTTTGAAGACGTGTACTGCATGTCATGTGTTCTCCACCCGGAACAAGTAGGCAGAAAAATTGATTTTTTTTATTTCTATAAACTATAAAGGCAAGGAAGATGATGCAAAATATCTCACCATCACGGAGGTGGCCGCGTTCGCTAGAGGAGCGTACACGACGTAAGTATGGCCGGTGATCCATCCGACATCCGCCGTGCACCAGTAGATGTCCTTGTCGCGGTAGTCGAACACGTACCGGAAGGTAGTGGTAGCGTATAGCATGTAGCCGGCGGTACTGTGCAGCACGCCCTTCGGTTTGCCGGTTGAGCCGCTATACAAGCAGAATCGTTCACCAACCTTTATCATTGTGACTAACCAAATAAAGTCTACAGGTGGAGATAGCCCCCCCCCCCCCCCAAAGATCTCCATATAGTCAGTATGGTCGCCGGTACCGCTGGACGCTAGGGGCTGTCGTATGTAGAAGTTGATATAAGGGGGTTTAGGCCCTTTCCCACCAAGCTGGCCCAATGCGGGAACAAGATCCTTGTTGATGTTGATTAGCATGGTGCACCACAAGTAGAGGAGGTTGGCTTAGGCCCCGTGAGTTGTTGTGCGGGACCCATATATATATATATAAATTATACCGTTTTATAATCCATAACAAATGTAGTTATCTTGAGCTCTATAAGTTAAACCCTACAGTGTAATTTAGCAATCTGACGAGATTTAGGTTAAATCTCTTAGAAATTATGTAAACAACTTACCTAGTGTAAAGCATAAACAGAGGATCTTCAGAATCCATCCATTCCGGTGGGCATATTGTAGACTGACTTTCGATCACATCGTGCCACCACACGTCTCTCTCCTTGTTCCAATTATACTAAACAAACAGTTCAATATTTATATACAAGTATAATTATTAACATACATAGTTTAAATTATTTTTGGACATAACTAAAAACTTTCTTTACACAGTCTGCAGCTACAGTCTGTCTCAAGATTACCCGGAAGTAATACATATCCGTATTAATGAAGCGAATCCTAAACAAAGTTAAATTCACCACCTGGTAATTTCCGGCCTATTACTGCTGTATATAGATTCTTACTAGCCTTGACTGAACGATGTACGCATAGTTAAAAAAACAAAACATTTACCAAGTTCTTAATGTCATCTGGTAGTTTCCCGCAAGGTGTCACCCTCGCGAGGTGTGACACTACGATGCAAATGTTCACTTTATGGTCGTACTTCCTCTTAGCCTTGTCTAAAGCCTCATCGGCGATCTTCTTCAGCTCCAATAACTTCTCCCCGCGCCACGCGCCGTCGGAAGTGACGAGGACCTTGGCATTGCAGTCCGACATCCGTTCAGCCAGAGAGTCCGAAGAGAAGCCAGCGAACTGTGATGAAACAGTAAAATCGTTATCTATGGAGGTCGCGATAAGAGTTCAACGTTTCCATTGCTGACGTAGAGATGGAACATACTTGGTTGTTCTTCAAATAAACATTAAAACAGTCATAGGTCATAGGTTATAAAATGGTCAACACTGGTCTCCGCCAGTAAAAGTTTCAGTTCAGGAGAGCTCAGCGGCTCACCTCCCTCACCAGTCAAACCAAGATTTTTACATAACTTCTAGGAACCACTCCATCGAGTTCAGACAAATGAAGGATGGCAGAGATTAGAATTAAGGGTAACATTGATTGAAAAACAGGATATACGAAGCTGGCAAAAGGAAGGAGGCAGCGAAGTTGAGGGTTGATTGTCATATCTATATTTAATTATTGTATATGTACTACGGGGGTGGATGTAAGGGGTTCCGCCCAACATCTTACGGAGCCCAGGTCAATTTCATCTGTACGCGGTGCACCCTGCTGAATAACAGACGAGGCTCTGACCACCCACCAACGTGCACTGGACCAGCGTGGTGGGCTAAGGCCTAATTCCCGTCAATTAATTCTAACAAGGAGATCTTTGGTGGAGGCCTATGGTCCAGTGGACGTCTATCAGCTGATTATAATCATATGTACCTATTATAAAGGATACTTTTTTAAGGGTAAGTGCTACCGTGTAACGTAGATTTAAATAGTGGTTTCGTTGCTAAAAAAAAAAAGAAAAAAAAAGTTAAATGAGTATCAAATAACGCATCCTCCATTGCGAAGAATAGATAAAACCAATGGGTTTTCCTTTTACTGTGAAATTCTCAAATTAGGTTACATCCTTTTGAAGCTATTCTTCCTTAAACTGGACTTACTCTATAAAAAAAATAAATACTGTTTGTATTTTCCCCACAAATGCCCACCGATGGGATAAATATGCCATGCGACTATTAGAATAGCAACAACAGCAACGCCTACCCAGTACGAATTAACATTTTTATCTGGTGGTGTTGAACTTTTAATAAATTCAAAGAGAACACTATGTACACGAGTTTATTGAATATTCAAGTGGTGATAGCCTCGTTCGTAAGCTGCAGGTTCGATCCTCGGAAAATATATTAAGAATACGGACAGTCTTTCAACTGATGGTAAATGTTACGTTTGCAACAAAGTGGTTCTAGTTAGAACGATATACATTACACCACACCACACGCTCGTCGCCTTGAGACATATTAAGTCTTGTTGCTTCTGTGACTTCACAAGGTATGACGCCCTTTAAACCGGAACACAGTCATATCGACTCAGTAATATTTGCCGGCAGGATTAGGAGCTGCGATGGTGGGTAGATTCCTCTTAGCTTCACTGTGGGTGACCATCAAGCCACGGCTACTGAGCCCCACCGCCACAACAAGGCGAGAACCTGTTCGGGGGGCTACTGTGGTACCCACCCAGATAGTCATCTAGGGAAATCTTAAAAGATACCTTGCTTCTGGTGAGAATACAAGGTTATGTTGGGCTTCTACCCATTAAAACCCCGTCAGTGGTCTCCTTTAGTGCATTAGTAGGAGCTCCGGAATCTTCTACGGACGCACCGGTGCCCCCCTGCGCTGTAGCTAAAATATTCCACGGAAGGGCAAAGCCCTCCTTGGCACCCACGCTGTGCTATGGCAAATATAAGACCACCATGCATTTACCATCCTCTCAAGGCCCGCTTATTGACCTCCGAGGCGCTCAAGCTACGAACCCGAGCACTCTTTTAGTCGCCTTATATGACAGGCAGGGAATACCATAGTCTTATTCTTAATAGCCTGAGTCTACATGGCTGACCGGAAACAGACACCACCAGTAGTTTGTTATTACTTCTAAGTTTCACTAGATTTATTTAATATCTTTATCATTCAGATATAGTAACACACAAACACTAGATTTTAGGTATATCAACATTTAACACCTAAAACATTATCATTGTAGTCGTGACGTCATTTGTTTCAGAGAAACGGAAATGTAAAGTATCAGATAATTTAAAATGATTTTCTTTAACCTTGAATTTTTTTCCTCACTGGCATCAATTACCGTCACGTAACGATCTTCGTGTTACCAAGGTAGTTTCTCGCTGCACATTATTTTTATAAGACGAAGCGACGAGAAGAGCAAAAGACGTTCGCACGATAGTTAGTGATCATACGCTTACCCGTAACATTACGGAATATTAGGATACATCATCATCAGCCGATACGCATCCACTGCGGGACATAAGCCTCCCCCGAAAATTCCACATCGATCGGTCTCGTGTTGCTCGCATCCAGTGGGAGACCATCAGATCGTCGGTCCATCTCATGGACAGCCTCTTAACTACGTCTACACGGGCGCCACTCGAAGACCTTACTGCCCATCGGATGATAGATACACCATCACATTGCGCTCGTCACCTTGAGATATGAGATGTTAAGTCTCATCCTACGAGTAATTTCACCAGCTACAGCGCCCTTCAAACTGGAACACAGCAATGTTTGCACAGCACTGTTTGTCAGCTGCCATAGGTGCGGAGGTGGTCCCTACCTAGATGGTCTTCTAGTGGAGTCCTGCCACCGCGTCGGTTTGAATTGGTATCTTTCGTAACCTAAATATTTTTGTTTTACTTCTTAAGAAGTTATAGGAAAAGGCATTGGAATATCCTCACGGCCTCGGGAGTATGTTGGAGAAGTTTGGTGGTACTGACCGGCTTCGCTCGGGGTACGAGACCTGGAGAATTCTGTCGAGTACCCTGTACCGTCTTCGATCTAATTACGTCCGTTTAAAATTGAGGTCGGACCATTTGAGATAACATAAATGAGCGAAGTTATTTATAACTTCAACAGTGGATTATTCATCATATTATCATTTTTGTGGTAGGTCTCTGTTGCCGGAGACAGTCTTGGTAGATAGGTTGTTCCGGATTGAAGGGCGCTGTAGGTAGTGTATTACTGGGGTAAAGAGCCTCAGCATCTTATGTCTCGAGCGATAACCGCAGTGTGGTGCAATGTATATCATTCTGGCGCCACGTTGTTATGGGCAGGCGTATCACTTACCATCAGGTGAACGTCCCGCTCGTCTCGTCGCAGAATAAAAAATTGGAAACTTAAGTGTTTAACAATTAGTGTTTACTTGTAATTACTTAAAATGATGGTTAAAAGCAGTATGATGATATCTCGCTGAAGTACCTGATAAGACGAAACGATGTGATAGAGGTCCAATTCGGTACAAGTTCGACGTCACCTGTCCGTGACCCATCATTTTTTTTTGTTTCGGGGTAAATCTTCAAAAGATACCCTGCTTTTGGGGGGAAAGTCAGGGTTATGCGAGATTGTTACTTACTAATCCTCGGTGGTCTGCATCAGTGCATTCGGAGAGGCTTCGGGATCTCTTATGGTACGTACCGGTGTCCCTCTACACTTTCGTGTAGAGGATGAGCCTAACCCTCTTAGGCACCATCGCTGAGCCATACGCTGTCCCACGCAGGTTAGTAGCTTGTTGAGCGACAAGGGCCCCCACCCTCAAGGCCCGCGAAAATCTTAGACCCTTTCAGTTACCTAGGCTAGGCAAGGTGAGGGAGCCATTTAAAGTAGGTATGCGAAGATAACTACCTGAAGGATGTTGGATTAAAACAATGAAAATGAACTCACCACTACTGAGTGTATGGCGCCAATCCTCGCGCAGGCCAGCATGCACACGACCATTTCCAGGATCATAGGCATGTAGATGGAGACGCGATCTCCTTTCCCTACGCCCTTATCGCGTAAAGCATTCGCGAACTGGCACACCAGGTCCGTCAGTTTCTTGTATGTGACGCGGCTGTAGTCCTCCGGGCAATTACCCTCCCTGTTCAACAGTGTGTAATCTTTACATCATATATAACACTGAATTAAGATAAGGAGTCACGACCCTCAGCATTGAGGGACCGACTTAAAGAAAGAATACTGAATTTATTAATTATTTTTTTCGCCTAGAAACTTAATAGTTTACTTAAAGGTTTTATAAACAAACAAAAACATATCAATAATTTTTTTTTAGCATTGTGGGCTAAAGTAGCGATTTTGATTTAAATAAATAATAATAATACTCTTACAAATTTTAATATACCGAGACCAATTTAGGGTAGTTTATGCGATATATAACAGCGAGAGACTTTTTGTCATTAAAAATATTTATACAAAAATAACACAATATTAAACCAAAATAATTATGGTTGGATTAATTTTTTTTTTAGGCTAGCCGATTATACAAGCGAGTCGTTCACCTGATGGTAAGTAATACGCCTGCTCATAGCAATCTGGCGATAGGATACACACAGCACCAGCGCGTGCGCGACACTTTAGGACGTAAGACGTCTCGTTACCCCTTTAATTTCAATTTCACTAGCTAGTTTCTCTCTAAGGACTTGACTTTTTTTTATTTCCGAGAGGGAGAAATCTTCGAAAGATCCCTGCTTCTAGGGGGTTGCCAGGGTTATATGAAATTCATACTTACTAAAACCCTCTTGGTGGTTTGCATCAGTGCATTCAGAGTGGCTACGGGATCTCTTAGATCTCGGAAACGTACCGGTGCCCTTCTACGCTTTGTCTTACACATAACTGAGGGGCCTAACCCTCTTAGGCACCACCGCCGGGCCACATGCTGTCCCATGTAGAGGTCCGTTCGTTGAGCGATAAGGGACGTTACCCTTAAGGCCCGCGAAACTTTTAGACCCTCTTAGTCTGCTTCTACGACAGGCAGGGTTTACCTTAGTCCTATTCTTACTAGCTCAAGACAACAAGGCCAGGACTCGAAAACCTGCTCTGTCGTGTGTATTGTATTATTAATCTAGAAAATTGATTAACAAGTATGTTTGAAAGACAATTAATCTCAGCAGCCTTCTGTAACCCAGCTATGGTGTTATGCGAAGCGCTGAAGAGAGGGCGGGCGTTCGAGATGGTCCAGGAGCCGTATATCGGTGCGATTGGCGAGATGCGGCACTACCTAGGGACAAGGATAGTACAATGTGTGAGCCGAGGCGCCGGGGAGGTTGTCAAGGCGGCCATTGTACTGTTCGACGATACCATCGACATCACTCAGTTCCCCGACCTCATCTCTGGAAACATTTCTGTGGCCAGACAGAACCGGGGCTTGGGAGATAGGGGTGGTATCCGTCTACCTGGAGCCAGATAAGCCCGTCGGACCATACCTGGACGGGATCAGTTGGGTCGTGGGGAGGCTGGGGACTGCCAACGTGGTGCTAGGCGGGGACCTGAACGCCCATAACACCTCGTGGGGTAGCCAGTCCGGAGACCAGAGGGGAACTGATGTTGCGGCCGCGCTCGATGAGCTGAAGCTGCACCTGCTGAACCGGGGGTCTGAGCCTACGTTCGACACCTATCGGGGCGGAAAGCGTTATTCCAGCTGCGTCGATGTTACTGCTTGCTCGACCACTCTGCTCGATCGAGTAGAGGGCTGGCGAGTCGCAGACGGTGCATCTTCGTCGGACCACAGGGAGATCCTGTTCGAGTTGAATCTCGTGAGGTCCGTCGGCACGGACATCAGGTGTTCCACGCGGAAGTACACTACCCACAGGGCAGACTACTACGCGGAGAAGGAAGCTTACCGCCTCGAGGTGGGGCCGTGCTCAGGCTGCTAGTAGGAAGCGGTTCTGCGAGCGGCAGGAGCGCGAGACTATGTGGGATGGCGTCTACCGTGGGATACGTCGCACGGAGACTAGGCGTGAGGACGTCCTCCTCGTCCAGGGAGGGAAGGTGCTGGACGCAGCGGGATCAGCCAGGATGCTTGCGGAGGTCTTCCCGGAGGAAAACCCCGGGGAGGACAATGCGAACCACTGTTCTGTAAGAGCCAAGTCCGATGAAGTCAACCAGGGGGAGGGTCATAATGATTCAAACGAACCCCCCTTCACGATGGAGGAGTTCCGATGGTCCGTGTCGACCTTTAACGCGAAAAAGGCTCCTGGCCTCGACGGACTCACTGCCGACATCTGCTGGGCGGCCATCGCAGTGGACGCCGCACTGTTTCTCGCGCTCTCCAATCGGTGCCTCGCTCTCGCCTACTTGCCCAGGAAGTGGAAGGAGGCAGCGGTCATAGTGTTGCGGAAGCCCGATAAGGACGATTACACGCACCCGAAATCCTACCGGCCCATCGGACTCTTGCCCGTCATGGGCAAGGTCCTGGAGAAGATGATGGTCCGGAGGATCCGGTGGTACACTGCACCGTATATCAGTAGCCGCCAATACCGCTTTATGCCGCAAAGGTGTACCGAAGACTCCCTGTAAGACCTGATCCAGCACATACGAACTCGGTTGAAGGAGAAGGAGATCGTTGTGCTGGTATCATTGGACATAGAGGGAGCCTTCGACAACGCCTGGTGGCCTGCTATACGGTGCAGACTGGCGGAGACTCGCTGCCTCGTCGGCCTGCGGCGCCTTGTCGATAGCTACTTTAGCGACCGCAAGGTGTCCGTAAGGTACGCGGGGGCGGAGTGCGCCAGGGAGACCCCACCAAGGGGTGCGTGCAGGGAACCGTGGGCGGCCCAACCTTCTGGACCCTATTCTTCAATCCATTCCTGGAGGAGGTGGCCAAGAGCGGGACACACTGCCAGGCGTTCGCAGACGACGTTGTTCTGATCTTCTCGGGGCAAGAGACCGGGAACATCACAAGAAAGGCAAACGCGGTACTCGCCGGTATCCACGGTTGGGGGGTTCAAAACAAGCTTAGGTTGGCACCACACAAAACTATGGTGATGGTGCTAACCAATAAGCTGAAGTACGACAACCCAATATTGAGTATGGGTGGAGAGCCCCTTTGTCGAACTCGTGAGGTTCGGATACTAGGCCTCACAGTTGACGATAGGCTTACGTTCAACACGCACGTGAAGAACGTGAGCAAGAAGGCCCAAGGGCTCTATCGTCAACTATGCAGGGCTGCAAAAGTATCGTGGGGGTTGAACTCAGGGATGATCAGAACGATGTATCTGGCGGTGTTGGAGCCGATAATTTTGTATGCAGCGAGTGCATGGGCGCCGGCGCCTAAGCTGCTGGTCCGAAAGCAGCTCGATGCGGTTCAGCATGACTTCGCGCAGAAAATTGTGCGAACTCACCGAACCGCATCGTTGCACTCGGCCCTAGTACTTGCCGGGCTGCTTCCTCTGGACCTTCGGGTCCAAGAAGCGGCCACTTTATTTGAGATAAAACGCGGTCACTCTAGTTAGTAGTCTAGTTCTAGGAGACCGGGAGCTGGAGGTTCCAGTTAGCTACTTGAGACTACCACACCCGTCTGAACAGGTTGGTGTGGAGTTCTCCTGCTTGGGAGAAAGTGCGGAGGAGGTCCAACTTGCCGGCTTGGCTGCCGACTCGGCCATTTACACCGACGGCAGCCGCATAGTGTCGCCGACAAGGTGAGTGCGGCGTTCAGCGTCATGCGGAACGCCGCAGAGGTTACTACCAAAAAAACTCAAGTTGGGCAACTTCTGCACCGTATACCAGGCAGAGCTGCTGGCATTAGCAGAAACGACGGAGTACGCGGCCAGCGGGTCTGCGCAATTATGCGCCGTACTTAGCGACTCGAGGTCCGCCCTTGAAACAGTCGCAAGATCAGACACCCTCCACCCCCTGGCGCTCCGTGTAAAAGAGAATATTATGAAAGCGCGGGCAAAAGGGATGAATGTAAGGTTATTTTAGGTGAAGGCGCACGTGGGGATGGAGGGAAAGGAAAGGGCGGACCAACTTGCCAAGGAAGCGGCCCTGAAGGATAAAAGAAGACCGGTGTACGAGGATTGCCCATTTCCTTCGTCAAGCGTCAGCTCAGGCTGAAGACGCTCGACGAATGGAACAGGAGGTATGTGGAAGGTACTACGGCTTCAACAACGCGGATTTGCTTCCCGGACGTCGTGTCGGCATATCGCTCCTGTCGTCGACTGGAGCTCGACACGGTCTTGGTCCAGATGTTCACCGGGCACGGGGGATTCTCCGAGTACCTCCACAGGTTCAAGCTCAAGGAGAGTCCCGCATGCCTCTGTGACCCAGCGGTGGACCAGACCGTGGTGCACATCCTCACCTCCTGTCTCTTATATGGAGTGGATAGAATGAATTGTGAGATTGAGGTTGGTAGGAGAATAGACGCAGGTGTCATTGCCTCTCTGATGAGTGAAGACGAAAGTCGCGAAATATTTGTAAAATATTGTAGAAGGATAGTGGGGAAAGCACTGGAGGCAAATAAAACGTAAATAAATGTGATTGAATAAATAAAAATTAATACTAAGGAATAAATATGAAAAATGTTAATAAAGTTATAAACAAACAAATAAGTATGGAGAAGAAATGTTAATAAACGTAGTGGTAGCAAGAAGATGAAGAAGTAAAGAAGAATAAGTATGCTACAAAAAAAAAAAAAAACCAGCTATGGAGTATTCAATAAACGGTTCCGCAGGTGGGCTTCGTAAAACTATTTACACTATTCATTGTTACGAGAACAGATAACGAATGTCGCGTCGCATACAAAGGTAACATTGCGATTCCTTACAAAGTATCTTTTACAATGTTAAGATTAAACATAAGATATCACGCCTACAACTCAAACAGTCGACTTTACCCACACAAGGCCTTTATCCACCGATGGTGACGTCTGTCGCTTTTATAATTCACAATGGCACGATTACTTTGCATAATACGCACCAAAACAGTTTCATCATCAGCCGATAGACATCCATTGCTAGGTATCCTCCAAAGATCTCCACGTCGATCGGCCCTATGATTCTCATCAGATCGTCGGTCCACCTTGTGGGAGGCCTGCAAACACTGTCTACCGGTTCGCGGGCGCCACTACAGGACCTTCCTGCCTCATCGGCTGTCGGTCCTTCGCGCAATGTGTCCTGCCCGCTGCCACTTAAGTCTAGCAATCTCTTGGGCGGGAAACCACTGGATGCGAGCAACGCGGGACCTATCCATGTGATCTTTGGAAGAGGCCTATATCTAGCAGCGGACGTCTATCGGCTGATGATATGTAAAAGATTAATAGATTGAAAAAAATAATAATTATCGAAGGTATTCAATGATTTTATAATGTAATTGGGATATAAGGTTGTATGTAGGAGGAAATAACGATAAGACGGTCACCGTCCGAGTGGTTAGAGGAAAAAGGGTTTCTATTCTAGTAAAGGTCGCCGGCATTAGTGAACGGTTCCCTTGATAACAAGTGCATGGCTTTGAACAATATTAGTTTATAAACAACGTATCCATCGAAAACATTTTTTACATACAACATACAAATATAGTTTAATCGTTTCGATAACATACAACTGATATAAATAAAAGTAATGCTATACTATAAACAAACATATATCACTCATCAACAGGTGAACGTCACACATTGCATATAAAAATAGAACAATTATATCGACACGTATTTGTACGTATTGTCGGTCATGGCTCTATTTGAGTTTGGAGATGTTATAATAGTACAGTCTAGTCTAGATATTTAGTTAAAATCTTTATACTGTCTTTAGTGATGCATGCAAAATATAATAAGGGGATGACGGGGGAAAAGAAAAATTGAATTGGTAAATAATTTATGCGAACGTATAAGGATTTTCAAAGCATTAGTATAGATATCGATTTCTTATGTTGCGGCGGTAATGTTGGCCGAAGTTGGCGATTCATCAGCATCGTCATAATCGTCCACATCTGGCCGAAGACCTTCATCATACACTCAACGATCTTGAAGCGAGAGCCATTTCATAATTTGTTCCTCGTACGGCAATGGTGTCAACGAAATAAATGAAATGTTTACATTGCTGCAATTTATATTATGTTAATTGTAAATATACGGATAATTAACAATTGATTGATGGCAGTGAGTACGTACGTAAGTGCATCACGCGACGACCCCTGCCCCCACTCACTCCGCCACCCACCCGCTTTTTACCCCCCACCCTCGCGACCTTGTACTATTGATTTGCATGGATGTGCCGATGCGTATTGCCGTAAATTTTTTTAATGCTATTAGCGCTGCAGCGCTTTGCATTTTGCAGCGCAACGAGCCTTTATCAGCGGTGGGAGACACCTTGACGCCATTACGAAGATTGCGTTAGTTATAAATATTATCTTATGTTTAATTAATACTATGATGAATTTAGTAATTGTATATTTAATTGAATGTGCTTTACATTAATTATTGAGGCTGATCAATAATCATTAGCGTAGTAGTGGTACCTTACCATCACCGATATATTTACATACGATCAAGTGATGCGATTCACTCTCGTTAATATAATTGAATGGGAAGCCGGTCTCCCGAGAACAGTAATCAACGTCTAATTGTTTGCATTTATTGCACTTGGCGGGATTGGTGAACGCGTGGCCTTGGGTTCGGATGACCTTCGCACAGATTTGTATGGTCTCCGTTCGGTAAATGCAAGGGGTATAATGTGCTATATTGCGTACACCCCTCCAAACGAAACTGACCATCGGTGTTCATTGTGTATATAATAATATAATAGGTCCAGCAGTGGACGTCTGTCGGCTGAAGATGTAAGCAAGACGAATTAATGCGCTTGGTCTGACGTTAACGTGTTAACTTTGACCTCCTAATAAAATACACATCATCAGCAACAGGTGGATGAATTTTTTTTTTGCCAGCTTACTTTATTGGTCACAATATAAAATTAGATTTGAAATTTGTCCGAATTATTTCTTGAGAGCAACCGCAAACGACTTTCTGTAGCAACCGCATAACACCAAATGAAAATGTGTATAAATGATGAAGTTTCTACCAAATTGAAATGAATAAAAAGCCCACAACAGATTATCCCCGTCGAATGGTTACAGGTTCCCGTGTCAATACGTTCACTAGTTTTTACGTGATTGGCACGAATAAATGAAGAGCCATTTTGTTAATATATATATATATTGTTAGAAACGATAGCCGCGGTAAATGTCCCAACGGCGGTGGTCCCTCGTGCACGAGACTACCGACGCCTGTACCAGACGAAGTGGGCGGCGCCGGTGACCAAACGAAACGCCCACAGGATGAGTGAAAGTCACACTTCACTCCTAATTTTGCTAATTAATTAAATTGTTTTCTGTTCAAGATTAATTGTTTGGTTAAAAAATTAATTTATGTAAATATCTCGTACCATTGGCGAATAAAAAGTATTTCTTATTCCCCTCACTTCTCATTTCTTAAATAGAATAATTTTCTATTTATAGATATATATCATCATCATCAGTGGATAGACGTCTACTGCTGGACATAGGCCTCCCCAAAAGATCTACACGTTTATAGGGGTACATAACAGAGCATTTGGGCTATTTGCCACCACGCTGGCTCAATGCGGGTTGGTGGAGCCAGAACCTCGTTTCTGATTACCAGGGTGCACCACGAGCAGGTGAGATTAGTTTGGGTCAAGTGAGCACTGCACACGGTATTTGTCACTTTCATACAGGATTTACTCCCAATAATTTCACTACGTACAAAGCCCTTCATACCGGAACACTAATATTTGCACACTACTCTTTGGTGGCAGAAATAAGAGCTGCCTAGGCGGTCTTCGATAATGGAGACCAACCGTCACTAAAACATAATTATACACACACACACATATATATATATATATACCGTGTTTGTTCACATGGACCTTTACGTCATACTCATCATTATTATTATCAGCCGATAGACGTCCACTGCTGGACATATCCCTCCCACAAAGATCTCTTAACCACATTGGGCCAGCGTGTTAGGAAATGGCGCAAATCCCTTGAAATGAATTCAAATTATTGTCGTGCGACGTCGCATTAGCTCATGATTAACGGCATCGCCTTTCAAAATTATGACCGTATATAAAAATTGATATTGGTAAAAAAATATATAATAAAAATATTAATGGTAACGTTGTGGTAAAATATTGTGCATCACACTAATTAATAATCTTATAATTAGTTATATTTGTGTGTTTCATACTAGACCGATAATTTTAAAATAGAATGTTATACGGAAACGAGGACTTGTTCCGCTTGATCAGAGTAAGGACAAGGCTGAAAGTGCTTAGAGGTATGTCGACGTATTTATTATAAATATTCTAAGCAACTGTTTAACAATTACTCCAGCATATTGAGGATCGTTCCTGTATACAGGAGCCGGCATAACCTTGTCACTTCAGTATGACTTGCCTGTCGAAACAAAGGCTACGTGGTAATTAGGACATCGCCTCCTTGAAGTAACGGCTTACCACTTGCCTTGTAATTCAGTGGTATTTTTGCAGAGGCCACAAATTAGGTCGATGGTGTAAGCTTCACTGCACCAGCTCGATCCGTTACTACAAACAGCTTATATAATACGTATGCTGCCCCACTGCTGTTTTAACTTTCAACACACGGCCATTGTTTAGGGCAGGCAAGCTTCACCACCATGTGTCTTCCGTCTCTTAACATCAAGAAGTTAAGGGTATCACTATTGTCGATTAATGTTCCTTTGTCCTCTCATTATTGACTTAGGTCCCCGCACATCGAAAGGTTTATCAATAATTTTGTCTCAAAATTTAACAATCTACAATTTTTGTTAATTGTTAATTATTATTAGCTTATGTAGGCTAACATTATTATGTAACATTCGGAAAATGTGCCCATGGTAAAAGATTAACGGACCGACGAATAGGTTCCTCAATAAAACCTAGATTTTGGAGAACATCATTATGATGAATCGTTACATAATCGATAAAACATCCGGGGGTAGTTCCATCCCGCTATGCCAGCCCCCCGCCCGCCATGCACAAATGACCTAGATACATCCCCGGGTAAGAGCTCCGTTCTACTTTCACGATTATCAGTACACCTATAACAACCTTTGACCTTTATCACACAGTAATATTACACATTTTCCAATAAGAGTCATATTATTATCGCATACCGAGAATTTGGCCCATTATATTAAAAAACATTATTGTCGCGATTTATTTCATATTACATAAAAAAAACCTTTACACAGTATGATCAACCAGGAAGTATACAGCGAGGTTCGCGTTGAAGATCGCCACGCCCAATTTTGGTTTAGTTTAAATCTTTTTATTTCAATAAAAAAAGTATAAAAAATGACAAGAATAATCTTTCGCAGCTATTCATTATTCAACAAAAACATACATTACATAACCTTCACCGGAAATAAAAAATTGATTAGTGAAAAATCAATAATCTCGCGCGCCGGCCCAGATGGGTGTACATCCGCTCAGCTTTTTATCGATTGCTTGATCAAATAGATTGACTTACCAGTAGTATGCTATTTTATCCCCGTGGCCATTCCTCACGTTTCTATCCAGGAGGTTGAAGCACACGTTGGTGGCGGCACCTTCCATCCATTTTACGAATACATCCCCATTGCCGACATCAAAATTGTACGAGACGTATTTTCCTGGCTGGGGCGGTATCTGCCAATGGAATTCTTTCGCTATTTCTGACCAGAACCTCTCAGGATCTTCCAGGGATTTTTTATGCATCTCTTTATATTTGTCAAAAGTGTTGATGCGGGACTTTTCGACGACATGGTCGGAGGGTGTGTAGACGCGCGACATTACTACTTATTGTCCTCGCCCAGCTATCGCACGGCCTTATATACACGTATGACTACAACGGTATTCCAGCGGCAACTGAACAATCATTTTACTTCTGCGCTGGCGGGTCGTGGCGCATGCGCGCGGGTAGAATTTACCGTGCGAACACGGCAAATATTAATAATATTCAATACTATATATAAATTTACAACTACATTTAACATTTGCTTTGTCATTAAATCATTATTTTAATTTCTTTTTCATTACATGAATAGACGAGACGCGGCAAATGCCGGTCACGTATTATAAGTAATTATATTTATTAAGCGTTCATCCAAACAAAGCGAAATGCTAAATTTTATATAAATTATGTAATTTTTAAACTGAGTAAAATAAATGTGTTAACTGTTGTTGATGTTAAATATTTTTTTCTTCATTTATGGTTTATCGTAAGCATTCTAGTCTCTTTATGAGTTATAAATGATTAATCATAGAATACATTTGATATTACTACTGTCGACAAGTCAAATATCGTTTCGTTTAATTGCCATTTAGTCAACATCATGACTATCATCAATGAATCTTAATAAAGAGGGAATTTTGTTGTTACATTATTTTCTTATTTAAGCTGATAAACTTAATAAAAAACTTAAGAAAAATAGTAAATAAAAAATAGCTCATGACCTTCATTAAAAAGTTCCATGACGGGTTTCCAAAAGTTTCGGATGAATGGGAAATGACTTTGAAACGCAATCAAGATGTTACATAATTAATTCACGACAAGAAGTAAGGCCTCAATTAGGCGGTGTATATTTTTTTATTAAGTTTTACGTTACTTAATGTAGAGGAATCTGATTTAATGTTTTTTATCGCACGTGAATGTATCGTGGAAATTCACAACAAATTAACTATGTAATCAAGGAGTCAGCTTAATAGTGTGAAGATCCAACGGCAGATATATTAGAAAAATCCTTAAGTAAATACGAGCTGGCAAGCACGGTTAGGGAAGACCGTCTACCAGGTGAACTAACGAACTGGTGAAGATGGCAGGGAATCATTGGAACGAGGTGGCATTCAGTGGGTCGTGTTGGCAATTGATTAGAGATGCCTATGTTCAGTAGTGAAAAACAATAGGTCGAAAGGAATGATAATAACTATTGCAACCTTTTCATTTTCAGTTTCCATTTATCAGCAGTAGGTTCTACTTTTGTTGAATATTAAAAAGTCCCAGACTTGTACTCTCATGTTATTATTGCATTATGTCTATTATATAGGATTAATTTAGGTGATGTATAAAAATTAATACAAATATTATAGTTTTAAGTAATTCATTTATTTACATATAAATACAGTCTTTCTGTTCAGTTTTGAAATAGTTTGTTTACAATTAATAAAAAAACTACACAGTCTTATCAAGTAATTTTTTTCGGAAATTATCAAAACAAAGAGATGAACAGTGCTTTTTTGTGTGAAATTGTATGCAAGAAAATCAGACACTTTATAACATACGAGGAGGGATTAAAAAGTAATGGGAATGAGATAGATTATAATGACTATTGATAACTTAATCATTTATTTTTGTACATAGTCTGCGAGCTTCTCTACACACTGAGTCTAGCGGTTTCCAATGCTTCAATCCCTTTCAAAAAAATGTTTTGTCTTGGTCCTGCAAAAAGCTCTCCACGGCATCCATCACCTTGTCATCGTCTTCATACCTGTTTCGCCTTAAGTATTCTTTCACTTTGAGGAACAGGTAAAGGTCGCTACGCGCCAGATCGAGTGAATAAAGGGGGTGGTCAACCAATTCGAAGCAGGCTTGCTGAATGGAAGCCATCGCATCCACCGACCTGTGCGCGGGTGCGTTATCGGGATGAAACAGCACGCCCCTTCGAAGTTTGAGAACATTTAGAAAAAAACAAAAAAGAATCGAAGATTTTCTTCATTATTAATATTACAAATATGTATCTGAGCTATGGCAGTATTTACTTTATTTTTCAGCAAAGTGTATATATGTCGTTCTCACTACTTTTTGATCCCTCTTTGTATATTAACATTAGACCTTAAAACCGTTAAAGATTGTTTAATAGAAATTTAAGTAATTTTCAAATTAAACTTAAATAAGTTTTTCATAATGCCAGAAAAGCTTAAAAAATAAAATAATAAACTAATCACTTATTGTTCTCACTATTAGAACTTGCTGCTATGTCAAGGGCCACTTATCTACGAAAGCTGTTTTTGATGTTTGAAGATATAGATTTCCTTACGATGTTTTTCTTCACCGGATATTCAAGTTCAATGGATTTTCAACCCGCGTTTCCTGGAGATATATATAGACTACAGTACAGAGTGAATAGGTATATTCCAGGAACAGGGATTGCAGTCTTTGATTCACATTGATGTTAAAACCGATTACATCACCACCAAATGCCACATCTTCCAGTAGTTTCTGCAGCTCGTTTTCAGAAGTCGACATAAGCACGGTGTCATCTGCGTATCTGATATTATTGATCCATGTTCTATTATACGGTAATGTATTAACATAAGAAGGCGAATTAAATTTGTTTAAGGATTGTAACGTAATATGGCCAGCGCGCGAATGTTTATATATATATATATATATGTTTTTCTTATTAAGATATCCACTTTAATACAATTCACCAGTATATTACTACTTCGGTAGGTTAAACCAATTAAAATGGATGGTTGTGATGTATTGTAGCTACACACTAATTTTTTAATATATACCGATGAATATATATATATATATATATATATATATATATATATATATATATACACAAAGAAGTAAGTACAAAACTTGCAGGATTCACTTTCTTATATAAACTGTACTACCATCATACTACAGTCACTAAGTCTGCACCCACATTAAGTTTGTTCTGTTCCTCGATATATATTTACAAAAACACTTGGGAGTTATTGCACTAGTTTCATCCTTAGTCCATCGCTGTGACCGATCTCCTTGATCGCCGGGATCATCTGTTTCCGGTCGATGTGTCCGGGCAACGTGACCGGCCGTGCTTCTCTTCGTGCTAAGTGGCCAGAGAGACGAGCCGTCGCCGCCGTAGCTTCCTACCGCACCGCTTCCACATTGCTGTTGCACAGTAGGCAGTGGCCGCTATCGCAAGCAGCGTCAGCGCCCGGTTGGCGAGGCTAGGCGATTCGTTGAGTGAATCGGCGTGGGCGCGAGAAGGAGCTGCGCCCGCGCCCCTCCATGCCCGCGGCGCCGGTTCCGTGCCATCCACTTCTGGTGCGCCTGCGAATTAAAACAAATTTGAATAGTGTAAGTTTATCTACACCACTTTATTTATAAAATTACAGTTTCCTAATCGTGAACCCGTGAATAAAGAAATCTGTTTTTCCATATAAACAAGTCGAATTGTTTTTTTTCTCTCCTTCCTGTGTACATTGAAATTGACGTGGCTTTTTGTGTCTAATTAAAACTTTGTTCTAAACCTGTTCGTTTGATGCATCGTTTCAAAATTTTTGGTCAAATTGAATATAAAAATAAATATTAATAATTTTAGTTGGCGTTTCAAATCTTAACATAAAACTTTTTAATTTAATTTAAACGTATACAAAATTATTATACAATAAAAATCTTCTAACCATATGCTTCGGCTGCACTCCAGTAGGAATCAAACGACTTTGATAAGACATAAATACTGACACTAGCATATAGCTGAAGCTACATAAGCTAATTGAAAAAAGAATTCAGCCTCTTCTAAAAGAGTTATTAAAACTAAAAAGAATTTTATAAGTATAATATGTTAGAAACATTATTAATGTCCTTCGGTACGTATAGAATTCATGGACAACACCTCGTTAGCTTAGTTCAACCAGTTTATACATATAATTAAGTTATGTATTAATTAAAATAATTATATACTCTCGAATGCTGTCTACATTGAGTTGGTCGTAACTATAGCGTATTATTACAGCGCATGAACGTTTTTATCGATCTCTTATGTAAGCCGCCGGTTAACTAAAAAGGAGGTCACAACACTTCAGCAACAAGCACTTGGCACAATTCTCATCTCATATCTGCAATTGTGTGTTTGTGTGTATATGTGTTTGTTATTTAATACTCCTTTAATTGCTTAATTATCTAATTATATCTATAGTAATTATTATTTCATTTTCTATTAATTTACAGTAAATTATATTATAATAGTAGTGGATACTATTTGAAAAATAGAAATAAAATTACTACTGAAAAGATAAACAGATAATTGAACAATTCAAAGAATACTTATTAAGAGGTATAAATAATGGGCCAGCGCGGTGGGAAAAGGCCCCCATATAAAGCCCTAAATACGGCAGCCCCTATAGAGACCACGCTGACTGTATGTGATCTTTGGGGGAAGCCTATGTCTAGCAGTGGACTTCTGTCGGCTGATGATGATGATACACAATTATTCAAATTATCGAATGAGATACGCAGTCGGTATTGTTTTTAGTAATAAATTTGTTTATTCGCAGTCAATGAATACATTTGCTATCTTCAATTGTGCCTAATTTGATCTATTATGTTATAGGTACAAAATATTTCTCTTATGTAAAAGATTGCAATGAGAACATAAAGGAGAGATGGAGGAGTGGAAGGGGACGGCACCTTGTACATTCGGACCCTCACCGGTGTATGTCGACAAGCACAGATATGTTCTGGTGGAGGTCGACAAAGAGGCGACTGGCTGTTAAGTTCTATAATTTTCCTTTCTCATTTCGATAGTATTGTGTGTTTTAAGTTGTTAGTTATTCTTCTCAGATAGAGAGGCGTAAAATATATCGCGACCGAATTACGAAGAAAAAAATATAAATCTCGGACATGTTCAACATTCACCGCTGAAAGTCAGAAATAAGGGTATTTAACAAATATTTCGGACATACACCAAGCGATTATGTGAATGTTGACATTCACCAGATTTCGGTGTTTCACCCTAACATACATATATATATATATATATATACACTACTTTTTCTTACTTCTGGGTTTCGATAGTTTTGCACTAGTTATTTTAATGAGAGGTTCAGCTGATAATCCAGTTAATAAATAGGTCAGTTGATAGCGACTAAATTAAGAAGCGATCGATACTGACAGTCTCGACCTGGAAACAAGACTAACCAATTTAATTTGGATTTCCTTGAGACGCTATCGCAACAATCATTTTATTCCACGAAGTTACGAGATGAGTGTCTCACTTGTTCGTGTTCACCTTATGTTAAGTGTTACACTTGCTCATAATAATGTGACGCTAGTTAGAATGATGTCACAGCACATTCTGGTCGTCGGCTAATAAACAAGTTACGTTATTAATAAATAACGTTACAACAAGTTAGGGGTTGTTGATCAGCTCTCTCAGATCCTTTCAGCCCGTCTGCCTTCAGGATGCACTCGTTTTCATTTATCTATATAAGGCTTCAATGTCTCCGTGGATGAAGAATTGCATTGTCAGTGTCGCTTCGCCAGTCGGTTCGTGTTTTTGAACGTCCATAGAATGTTTTGTTTACTTAAGCATAAGTAGTGGATGTCGTTAAGCTTGTGTGTGTTGGGTACCTATGCTCCGCGGGTCCGTGGGTACGTGTCGGGGCGCCAGCGTGCGGGCAGCGGGTGGAGCCGCGACGGGGTGCGGCGTGAGGTGCGCGGCGGGCACGCAGCTAGGCACCGCGCGCGGACCTCCACCGTCAGCTGCCAGCACGCGTGAGTACACGTGCAGCCGCCCGCCCTCAGCGCGCTGGGGCAACTCTGAGTAAACAAGGAACACAATTTGGCTATTGGACAAATAGTTTGGTATAGAACCGATTGACTTTGAAAAGCCCAGCGTAAGCAACACCTAGTCTCACCTTAGTTAGGTGGATAGATAGCACTAAAAGAATCACTGGGATCCACTGAACTCAAAGAGCGCAAAATCGTGGTTTGCGGAATACATTACCAAGACATCTGTGTCCAGCAATGAATCTGTTGAGATGATGATGGCGTTTCGAGAAATTTCTTTCAGTCGCTGATCAGCAGATGAAGATGAAAAGAGAACATCTTAACTTTATTATTAATTTGTTATATAATATTCTGTAAGTTCTCGGTATTTTAAATAATGAATTTGTAATTCTGAAGTAAATGTAAATGCAATATCGTTGGAGTAACTCGAGCGCCATTTTGTAAGGCTACCATTGGAACAATACAGAAAAGTCAATTACTAAACTGAAATACAGTTTTATTCATTAACTTCTGCAGAGAAATAGTTTGCGTACATAACCTCTTCCACTTACTAACTATCTGGAGTAGTAGATTTGTGTCGTGACGACCGCACTAACCGGAAGGTATCAGATGTACGTCACGGTGGCGCGGTGTAGTGGCAGCTGCGTCCCGCAGCGACGCCGGCAGGTGACCGCCGAGCGCGTATTGCAATGCAGCGAGCAGAAGCCAGTGACACGGCCTGCCCACGCCGCCCTCCAAACATGACGAGTCCCCGTAGACAACCACCCGGCCGGCCTACCCGCAGATATGAAGTGACAACTTTACTTGAGATAACAAATTAAACTGTTAAATCCTAGTTATTATTTTAGTTCCTTCTCCTCTTATTCCTAGCTACTGGTTAGTTACATGAGGTGGAGATAATACCTTAGGTGGCTTGTCGGCGGTGCTGTTGGTGTAGTCGCGGTTGTTGCCCTCGGTTTGCAGCAGTCCGAGTATTGGGACGTCGACAGTTTGAGCGGCGCCTGCTCCCGCACCACTCGCGACCTTCTCCCCTGACATTATCTGACAATCGATTGCTTCATTAAAATGTGATGACGCAGTTATGTAATAGGCTATACCAATAGTACTTTTCTTATATTTAATTAATCTAGTGAGAAGCGAGATGTCCACCTAGTGCTAACAGATAGTTCGTCATAATAATGTGGCGCTAATTGATATACATTGTACCGTATGCTCATCGCCTTGAGATGGAAGAAGTTGAGTCTCATTGACCCAGTCATTTTGCTTGCTATGACTGCTATGTTTGCACACAATTGCTTGATGGTGAAAGAGGTACTACGTTAGTACCTACTTCTTGCTTAAAAGATAACCCATATGAACTTATCCCCACTTTGGATGGCATGAGCATTAACACTGGTCATGGTTTTTTTAATTAACATCTTTATTTCTTGGTAACTTGGACATGAGCTCTGAAGAAGAGAAGAGAGATAAAGCGAGCGAAGAAAATAACCATGGTTCTCCAAGGCGACGACCACGGACTCCCTTACCTGTTGCCCCTGGTCCGATAAGGGTGCTGTGATTAGAACTCCTCTCTCTGGGAAGCTGTGTATGTGAGTGCCGCTCGCGTAGTACATGGGGTGACCGGCTAATTTGAACGCGCCCTCAAACACGCGATCGCCCAACGCTATCTGAAAATGGTGAATATGTAATTTGAATTTTATGCGTGAAGTATCAATTAGATAATCTTACGTTTCACACCCCATGTTTAACTCTCATGCTGTACAGACGTGAAGTGTCCTTTCCACCTATCGGTAGGTTCGAATTCCAAACCGGCGAATCGGAGCTGCCTGTCTGCCTAGTCCAACGAGATCTTAGTGTTCGACTGTTAATTTTATAACCATTTTTTATTGACTGACGCATAAATTTCAGATGGATACTGAGCAGCATTAGTTTGGGTGCAATTTGGCCTGCACTGCGACCTACGCGCCAGGAGGGGTGATTATAGCATACCCTTGTATGTATAGCTTTTTGTAATAGATACAGATAATTGCTAAAGGAAATTATTCAAGCGAAATTACTTTACATATTAATTGTTGTTAGGGGTGTAAGGGTTCCCGTACAACTCAGGGGACTCAAGCCAACCTCACCTGCTAACCAACAAACGAGGCTCTGGCTCCTACCAATCCGCATTGGGCCACATAACCGTGTTGGAAAATGGTCCAAATTCCCTACATGAACCCCTACAGACGACGGCTCCTAGTGCGTGGCGATGCGTGCAGCGAAGAACCGATCGATATGGAGATCTTTGGGGAGGCCTATGTCCAGCAGTGGATGACCTCTATCAGCTGATGATGATTAATTGTTGTATTAGTGCTTACTTGATACATGCTCAACAAATCGTTCAGTGCCGGAACATTGGCACCACCGGTTTCTGGTATCCACCTGTAAGTAAATTCAAATTAACTACTCACTTTTACTTATAAAAAAGAAGTAAAAATAAGTAAAAAACCAAGTTTAAAATTTAATTACATTTTAAATAAAGTAACAGAGCAATTGGTTATATGGGCTGTTCCATTCAACTGTTCTTTGTTAAAATTTTGGAAGAAATTACTATAATTGATTAAAAAATTACACAATAACTTTTCTGAAGATGAAGAATGGAGTAGAAAATAATATAATAGAAAGAAGATTAAATAGCACTGTGATGTAACCGGACGCTAGGTCAAATTTGGTCGGCTACCATAAATCGGTGAAAATCTCATGTACCATTGACGTGTATTTTCGTCATAAAATTTCACATGACGCAGCAATGACGCGTTGTACCAATCCGCAAATACCACCAGCGACAGACCGGAGTCGACGGCTTTTTTCAGTGCGGCCATCTCCTCAGGGAAGTATTCGTCTTCTGGGTCAACGAGAAGCAGCGCCCCGTACAGTGAAGTGTCAACGCAAGTTAAAGGAGTACCTGATGGTTAGAATTGAGAATTAATTTTTATAAATGAAAACTTAGCTTACTACCTGTTGATATAAAAAAAAGCGACGCCTATTTTACGTGCGATACCGTGTCTCCACAGCATCCAAGCGGGCGCGCGTCTGATCCGCTAGAGTATAAGTAGAAAGCTAATTCGAGTACTTAGTTTTGTGCCACGTTTTTCTCTCCATTAGCATACAAGTTGCTCTAGAAAGCCTAACTTTTTCAATTGCAATTAATTAAATACCTCATTTCCTTTGTTTACTTATTACCGTCAATAATCCAACTAACCCGGTCGTTATTTTTAATGTTTTTTATGTCAAGCGGTTATCGGAACGTCTAGCTTGTCGCAGGCTCATTAACGAACATAATTGTGTAATATGCAAAACGCACCCATCACTTCGAGGTAGAAGCCGTGTTCGCGCAGTCGGCGGTACATGTCGCGGAAGTTTGTGTGCACGTGGTCCGCGTGCCAGTCGAGCGGGTCGTGCTTGGCGCGCAGGTCGTCGCGGGGGAAGTAACCGCCCGGGTAGCGCAGGCTGTGGAACTGGTCCCACAGGAGACGCCTCGAGCGCACCGGCACAGGGATTATACGCGCCCTGGGTGAATGGAATATTCCATATTACAACATCACAATCGATTGTAGGCGCCATAATTTGGTGCTGTGCAATAACCCTACTAAATATTTATGGGTAATTGTTTCACAGCATCAGTTGAAAATCCTGTTCGCCTATTAATTTGTTACCAAAAGAAGTATTGTTGTTGTAATAAATGAATCGAAAATCTTTTAAATAACTTCCATCTAATATGTGTTAATGTATGTTTGTGCGCAAATCGTACGAACATGTATAGAGATACAGAGGTATCACATCGCAACTTCTGTTTCTGCAGCAGTAAGCAATCAAATACAATGAAATATTTTAGCAGTCATGTTATTGATAAATATTACCTTATTGGTAACATGAGAGTAGTGTTTCTTAAGGGATTATCTCCAGTAGCGTCGTGACTTTCAATAGTTATATTGACGTGGCCCTAGAAAAAAAAATATATAAAAATAGTATAATGAGCGAACAAATTGTAGTATTGTGAGCGATGGGAGCTTTAACTTCGACGCTTGCAATCCAACGGCTTTTTCCCCAAGGCCCAAACGAAGGGTATTTTTTGAGCATATACTTAGCAGAAAAAAGGTCTCGGCCACAGTAATAATTCTGTGTTGTCGGCTACTGGTGGAGACTAGTTTTCTTACCGGGTACGCACCATCCGATTAAAGCCAAGCTTCGAAGTTCGAATGAATGGTGTTGTTGAAGCGCTGGCGTCACTTCAACAGCTTTGACAATCGCTTGTGCAGTCTTTTAGCGAACATAAGGTGAATATGCACATTATTCTTAGTAAATTTTCTAAAAGTACAAATACCCTGTACACTTTCAATCCCTGGGATCAGGTGGATGAAATATTCTTTAGATCCAGAGACTGTACAAAGATAGACCGAGATAATCTATATCTGATCCCACCCAAACATGCATATTACTTTCGCGAACCGTGATGCTAGATAGTTCACTTGTTCTGGGGACTTTGTAGAACTACAACGCTTAGGTCTCGTGAAGAGCTATCCATATTGTACGCACCTAAAGATTTTATGCGTCAATCACTAGATCAACATGTACCTCAACTATACCGTCGAAATCGGCGCCCTCCTCTTTCACAGTAAAGCTAAGAGCCAACCAGCCTGACCACGGCCATAAAACAGCGCTGTAATCCGCCGCCACAGCCAGCATCCCGCCGTTGGGCAAGTGTGGGTGCCAGCTGACGTCCGTCTGCAAATTATGCACAGTTTACTAGCTCTGAAATCACGACCACCCGATGGACAGGTTTCTTATGCTTAAGAATTTTTTATTTTAACAAATCTTACATAGACGCTTTATCTTTGCGGGAAAAAACTACTAATTGGAGACTTCTGTTGTTAAAAAAAGATAAGCTCAATATTTAAGGTGTTATTAATAAATTGAAATAATTACCACATCTCCTGCTACACCCAGCCCATTGACTACTGTGACGTTGGCGATCGTCGGTTGGGCGCTGTAGTACAGAGGCTGGGTGCAATAAGGCCACATGTAAGTGCACTCAGTGAGGTCCATATACGGAGGGCTGAGGCTCGCTTGCGGTGTGTACTCTCGGAGGAACTGCAAACGTTAGACGTTTAGTTCGCTTGTTATTACCATCAATATTATAAAAATAATTTTTGATTTTTTTAGCATCTTCATTAAATTAACAAAATTCCAAATGATTCATATAGTAATCAATTTAAACATAATAATGGTGTCCCGTAGTTTAAGAATGCATGCCAGGTGGACTAAGGAGTTGGTGTAGAACACAGGGGTTGTTGGATGCAAGCTGAAAGTGTTATGAATGATATCTCTTTATTTATAAGAAAGCAGAGATGATGACAAATGACCTCTGAAAATATCGAGTGAAGATCAACTAATTTAATGCTGTACCTGGTAAGCGCTGATGAGATCGAGTTTTCCGTGGCCCTGCTCAAACATATTTGCGGCAGGTAGGCGGCGTGCGGTGATACAGAGTGCCTGTTTCACCGCCGCTGGGGTCACGTGGTGCCGGGGCACGCCACTAGCCAGCAGTGCAATCGCGCCAGCGACCACCGGCGACGCCACAGATGTCCCTGTTGACAGAAGTTCTTTCCGGTTACGAAAAGATCAACTGTTTGAATATTAAAGGTCCATGCTGTCTATATAAGACTTCATTTATTGAAGTAATTACTGATTGTAAGTCTATGTTGCCTGAAACGGTCTAGGTATCACCATAGCTTCTATTTCTGCTAGCAAACAGTAGTGAGCAAACAGTTTGTTCTTGTTTAAAGGATGTTGTAGCTAGTGAAATTACTAGGGTTTGTAACCAAGTTAATATTAAGTAGAAATGCTGTGTATGGAAGTAAGAAGCTTTAGTCTAGAAGTAGACTACACCGACATGCATACATATCCCTGGGGAGACCTAAGGGCAGAATAACATACCACTCAGTGATTTACACCCTCCCGTGACACTCGAGCCCCGAACCCCGCTGCCGTATGTGACAATGTCAGGTTTCATGCGACCATATCCCTGGAATGAAAATTAACATTAAAATTGTCTCCATTATATATTTGCGGTGCTCCTGCACTAATGATGGAACCACCAGATGTTTTTTTTTATATAATACTTTCAAGAAATTACTGAATGTTCACCTCTTTTGTAACTTATAAAGATTTGTAAATAGCATGACATTGGCACTGGCAACACTAGTGAAAGAAATTGTGTGCTGGTTTCATTTTTAGAAATGGTCATAATTCTAAAAGACACTGCTGAAGGTGGAAAGACAAAATCCAAATGGTCTTGTGTTTATAGTAGCACAGTGTGGCCCGAGTATGGCAAAATGTGATCTAGTTTGGAGAAGATGGTACTCGTCTATACATGCACCATGTTTATATTTATATAGTTGGTAGATCAAAACACTCACATGTGGCAGTTCCCAGGTGGTCATGCCACGTGAAGAGAATTTGGCGATCCTATCATCGAACCCAATACCGCCCACTCCTATAACGTCCATCTGGTCGGCAGGGTTGTTTAGTGTGCCGTAAAGCGGGCCGTCGTTGCCGATTGCCGACACCATTATAACCTGCGATATTAGAAATTTTAGCTCAGTCTTTGCCAATTGCAATAACAGTCTTACAATATGCTTCCATGGGAGGTCTCACGCTATTGTAAGCTCCGGTTTTATTTAGTAACTTAAAATACCTGAATTTAATTACAACTTGCTATTATAATATTCAAAATTTCACACTATAACATTGATAACTTTTCTTCTAATACACAGAGTAGTTTCTCGTTAGAACAGATACTACTCAACATAAAAATATTCAGCCTTCTCCTTTTTCTTAAAGTACCTCTCCAACTAGTGAAGGTTGGCGATCAGCGATATTCCTCAACCATGACTTTTTACTTCTCTCCACCTTTCGTTTTCCAGAAACTCTAACCCATTATATACAGCTGCAGAAGATCATATAGCTGATGATGGAGTACATAACCGAGATAGGTGATTTTACGTTTTTTAACCGTAAGCATGAGGTTACGCTTGTGGCCAATTAGTTGAAGAACACTGTCATTGGTCACTCTTTGAGTCCAGCTTATTGACAACAAGCATCTATATGTTCACATCTCAAAAGCTTCAATACCTGTTAAGGTCATCTTTCAGCCTCACGGAAGTGTAACTGTACTGTACTGTACTGATGAAGCCAAGAAACCAAGACGCTTAGTATCCAAAAAGTAAATACTTTTACATTTCCAGTATTAATTGCTGAACCGTCTGGTTACTGGTATTATTTATATGATCAATATTCCTTCTCTCGTTTATCAATTATTATTAACATTCCTATAAGTATTTTGAGTTATTTTACTTCTTTATAATTTAATCAAGTATTAAGCTGTAATCCGGTTCGTAGAACGTTATTTATATTTCAATTTGACAGATGTTACAATAGTTATTTCGTTTGAAGCGTCCAGAAACAGCAAAGATTAATATTGTTTTCAATCCATTTAAATTTTACTTGTTTTTTAACTATTTTTTGTATTAGGATTTTAATTTTGTTCAGTATATTAAAATATTTTAATAACATTTTTTATTTTCAAAGGATAAATCTTAGGGACATATCCGGACTTTTCAGAAATAAAAAAAAAAACAAGACAACGCAAATAGACAATGAAACGTCGATGTATCCACGACAATATGAATAAGAACAATAAAAAATCTATCACTGATATGTGGAAGGTCCTTAAATTACTTGGTATCCCTGAACCTGTTTCCTCAGAATAGATTGCTACAGTGTCGTTGTTGCCTAATCAGTTTCGCCCTATTTCGATTCTTCTGTTTCCATACAAAGTTCTGGGATCATGTGTACTTAAACATGTACTGGTTTTATAATTAAACAAAATTTTGTGAATATATTTACAGCTGGATATCGTCCTGGTCACATCACCACAACTGCTCTTATCAGAGTGAACTCACACAAATTATCAGTAGCAGAGCTTGTAAATTTTTCAAATGATTTCTTTACAGGAGACCATGATACCGTTTTTTCTATCCTTTGCGATTTAAAATTTGCAGCCTTAGTTCAGGAGTGATTCTCGTGCTCTCTTTGGCAGAATTATGTGGTATGTTTCGAACAGCATAATTCTGCCTGGGTGAAAATTGATACAGGCGTACAACAAGACGGAATCCTTTCTCCAATTTTATCTTCCTTATTCAAATACTTCATATCCTGTGTCATTGAATGCTTATACCATCTCTGAATGGGGAAGATCTTCAATTGCCTATACAGTTTATTGACGAATTCAGACACGCAACACTAAACTTAACGCTAACTTGGAAACTGGTTAAAATTGGTTCGTTATCTTCTTTCCGTGAACTCCTCAAAATGTTAAGCCATGATAGTGGGTAGCCATGGGATGCTTACCAAAACCTACTATGGTAATCTCGAGCCTTTTTTTTTGTTTTCTGGAGGAAATCTTCGAAAAGATAATATTCCTTCTCTGGAAGAAAGTCATAGTTATGTGGAGATTTGTACCCACTAAAATCTCTTCGGTGGTCACCTTAAGCGTTTGAAAAGGTTTCAATTTGGAAGACAACCGCGGGCTCACTAACGCTATGCTAGGATAGCCCATGCCTGGGTTTGTTTTATGCAGCCTCTACCACCCTGGCCAGTGTAACCTCAATATTGTGAGACTACGTTCAGCCATAGTCCTCCTCAAGGTCGTCTAGAATGCGATTAGAACTCCTATCCTAACTGCCAATGACCTCCAGATGGTATTCTCAGACCTGTCTTATATCAGAGTGTTTCAATATAATTCTCTAAGTGCAACTTGATCCCGGTTTCCACATGGAAGCTTCACAAATAAGTCGCAAAACCACTCTGCGATTACTCTATCGTTTGCGTTTCGTAAAAATTTCCTGCTTGTTAAAATTAAAATCATGATTTTCTTTCTATCGTTACAAAAGGCTTATCTCTAGTTAGCTACTGACTCTTTTCTCTATCTCAAATGATCTCTTCCTTTCTTATGTAATAAAATAATTTTCAATATACTTGCTCATCTCAGAATTTTGAACCCCACTCCATCAATCATATAAAATTAAGCATTTCATGGAATAGAACTCAATTCTTCAAGTTGTTTTGTAAAATCTAATTAATGCTCTTCTGGAACATCTTACCTGATAATATTAAAAGACCTCCTAGCAGGTATGTGTTAAACTAATAATATACCTCCGTCTGAGTCGATGGTTGAAAAGTTCTTACCTTATTCGCACTGAGCTCCCACACTTTATCGACGAAGGGGTGGTCCATGAAATCAGGCCCGCCGATGCTCAAATTAAGTACGTCTATCTTTCTCATGATGGCGTAATTGAACGCGTCCAAAAACCAGGAGGTGTAAGATACCTGAAACAATGTCACCATTGTATACATTGTAGGCGTGTATGTTTTTATACGCAAGCTTGCAAGTACGCAAGGTATCTTGGAAGGCAGATCCTGCACGAAGTCGGCGTGCTCTCTAAGACGGATATATCCATTAGACCACCGCCTTCAAAACATGGTGTTCCTTTGCTTTAACAAGGTTTTTGAGGTCGTGGGCAGTAAGGAAGAAGTTAGCTGGAGTTAATCTGCAAGCATAACTGTAGTAGCCGCGAGAGTGCTGGTACTGCTCTATGCAGTTTCAAGGATAGACAATATAATTAGGATTTTTAATGAACATGTTCATGGTATTTACCTGGTTGTCGGTAAAAACGCGGAATATATGAAGATCTGCGTCCGGTGCAAATCCGAGACAATCAGCTCGCGATGCGATAACGCCAGCCACGAAGGTGCCGTGGCCCAATGCGTCGTCGAGGGTGTTCTCCCCTGTCCAGTCCGTGCGTTCCCGCACTCTCCCGAAGTGCGGGTGGTGTCGCGCTAGGCCTGTGTCAAAAACCGCGACTTTGATGCCTTCACCTGTACATTAAAAAAAAGCTGTTTTTAGTCTGTATGTGACTACAGTAATAGATTGCTGATAATTCTTAAGCGGAATTTTGTCATGTTAAAATTATAAAACATCTTTTACATTCTTCTCCTTCTTCCTCCTGCCCTTTTCCCAGCGATGTGTTGATTATCTTTTACAGTATGAACTACAATAATCAGCCTATATTGATAGCCTATAAGTTTTGAATCATAATTCAACCTTGCAATGTTCTCATAGCGACTTATGGTCAATTTAAAGATCGCTATAGTAATGACCCCAAGAATGGCGTTGAACTGTTAAAATAATTATAATATATCGGTGGGAAATAAATATTTTTTATATATAATAATTACCACCAGGCGTTTCATAAAGAGTAAAACACTGATTACTCTACTTAACTCATAAATATTTATTTTTCAGTTTTTTCATCAAATTTTATTTTCTTTAGATGTGTGCTGGAGGTTCCAAGCTCCCCATTTTCAGTTTACACACAAAACATCCCTAACACAGAATTACTAACCAAACAACCCGAGGCAATACAGAATATTCCAATTTTATAAAATTTTACTGTCTTTGACCTCTTATAATAGTTTACCTGGATTAAAACTAACCTGTAACACCTAAAGACCATAGCAGATCAGCCTTGAGTACAGACGTTATCTGCCTTGGAACTGTTCTCAATAGCTTCCTTGATGTGTAACCGTCGTTCTGTAGAATTAAACAGAAGAACGTTAAGTATCCTCAGTAGTATAAGTGGTAGAGGTCGGTAGAGTTATTTAAAGGTATGCTTATAATACGAAGGTTTGGAAGGGAACTGTAGCTGATGGAATTTTGGCAGATCTCTTGGATACGAAGATGTATTTAGAATTATAAAAACTTTTATTGAGATAACAGTTCTGTATGTTTTAATAACACATATACATAACATAACACTCATTACCGGTGGTAGGTCTCTGTCGCCAAGGATCGTTTAAGTAGGTACCACCGCAGCTCCTATTTCTGTCACCAAACAGCAGTAAACATTACAGTATACCGATTTGAAGAGTAGCTAGTGAAATTTCTGGCTTAAGGAGCCAATATCTTCTCTTGCGGTGTTGAGCGCAATGTGGTGCTGTGTATATTATCCTGACTAGTGTTACTTTGTTATCGGCAGACGTATCATTTCCCATTAAGTGAACATCCCGCTCATCTCGTCTTTTCGTGGAATAATAAAAGACCACTCATGTACCGCTGAACATAGGTTGTTCCAAAACCACTCCACTGACTATCGCGGTGCGTCATTATTTATACGCATGACATATCACTTCTTATAAAGGCACTTTATTTTGAGGCTCATGACTCACTGAGCAAGTTTACATAACCACAATAACAAAGGTAATTGTTGTTTCAAGTGAAGCATTACCTCTCTCGGTTTTCTGAAGGAATGCAGCGCCCGCGCCCGATGGTTACGCCAGCCGGTGTACAAACATCCATTGGAGCCGCATTCATCCTGTTGAAATTGTTATAAATATATCATTCGTTAGTATCATCAGTGTAAGGCATTCGCAGGTGGACATGAATTTCCTTAAAGGATTTTATGCATGTCACATACTTATTCAGAAGCATCCCATTATTTTCACAAATAGTCGGTATTCCTTGGTATAAATGGTGTAACTATTTTTACACCATTAATAATAATATATATATATATATTTTTTTCTCAAACATTATCAAATCGTGTCATAATGGTCATAATAATATGTAGAACCTTGGTCCCTTTAAAACACCACATAACCGGTACCATTCTTATATAGTTTGTATATCACAATTGTATGCCGGTAGTCGTATGTATGAGAATCAGTACATTCCCAATTCGCATCACTGTCTTCGAGCTCAACGTTATTAGACAGCATATAAAATTGAGGCGGTGTTAATTCATTGTAATTAATAAACGGACAAAACTTCTACAACATTAATTAGTCACCTCGCGTAGGTACTTTATGGTTCGCTGCACGATCCGCTGAGCGGTGACCCGTCGAACTGCTGGATGGTCTCGTAAGGCGTCGATACCGGGACGGCCGCCATCGCTGAACACTATCACGTCGAAATCGCTCGGGTATTCCTTAGCGGGGTTTTCGCGCTGCACTATGGTCCAATTTTTAACCTAGAGTAAAGAAGGAATCGTTGGTTCAATATTGACGATTTCCAAACTGTTATCGGTTACATACGTCATCAATAACATCATTTCAACCAAGTGACATCCACTATTGGACATCTTGAATGGGAGAATAAGGGAGATCGGAACTTACATCTCTATTGACCCTATTGTCAACCTAACACCTCACCTGCCAGTGCTAGAAGTTCAATGAATTACTAGCGACAGCGACCTTAGAGACACTGCGGTACTCCCTACCAGATAACAGACTAGGCTCTGGCGACCTAATTAATGGAGGTATATTCATTTAAGCCTGTTAGAATACCGGTTAGAAGTTTTATGGTGAGGTGGGGAAAGTCAAGTAAAGCTCGAGATCCCGGCGGGCCTTAAATCGGCTAGGGTTGGTAAGAATCCCCGGGCGGAAAACTTTGAATAGGAAAATGTGAAGTGAGAAGCTTGAAACAAAATGGAAAACACTCTAATGTAATTAAGGCTGTGGATCGTTTAAGGATAGATGTGTTAGGAATAATTGATACGAAATGGCCATGCACCTGATGACAAAGTATTATATCTATCTGCATGCGGCCATATATATGAGCGTTAGAGGCGAATGAGTTATATGTTGAATTTGAAATCCTTGTGTAAAGCAGCATGTTAATTTTATCAAAGAAAATATAAACGCTAATATAGGCTTGAATATAGGTTCCAGGTATAACAGGTACATATGGTCTTAGCATTCGAAATGAGAGAAGAGTTGCCTCGATAAAATTCTGCCAGAAGCATGATCTTGTAACAACAAACAGGTTACTTAAACTACCACTGCGACTTTTACCTGAACTTAACCAATGGACCTCTCACACCACATTGTGCGAAATCAAATCGACTATACACACGAACCCCGGCGCTGATATAAGATCTGATCATAATCCTGTGATAGTAAACGATCGATGCGAATTGAAACATACATCGACTAAAAGGAGCAATAAGAGACCGAATGTTGGAAAATTTGCAGATCATGGTACAAGCGCTGCGGTTTCATATGAAATCAATGATTTTAATTATACCAGATCATAGAGATGAAATCTTAACACGTTCTTCAACCCTCGCCGTTATGAAAGAGAAAAGACGGATAGCCGACTCCACTTTAGAGTTGATGGAAAAGCGAAGATTATTCTTGATCAATAATATGTATATGGTACTAACTCAATAACTAATACCGGGACCTATCACTGAGGATATCTTGGGATGTTTATCAGTTGATTATGATGATAGATAAACTTGGTCTATGGTAATTGAATTATTTACGGTTCCACAGTCACTTTTTGTAATTGACAGTTTCGCTACAATTCACAAAGTTGTGTATACAACTATTCGAATTAAAAGCGTTATATAGACACTGTTTATCAAAAACACAATTATTTAAAAAATTTATAATGAAATATATTGTTTAAGATCCCTGTAAGTCAATGTTCATAAATCTCACTAAGATGTTTTCTTTCTTACACATATATACTTTAGAAAGTAATGTTTATTTAATAATATGATATTCTTATTTATTGATAGAATTATTTTATGGATATATATAACTTGTAGACCGATGTCTGAAATCAATTTGTTATAAAAAAATCGCAGCAGCGGAGCTACTAGTTTTATAAATAATAATCAAATTGTCTAAAAAATAAATTAATAATAATTATTTATACATTAATTAATTACTATTATTAAATATTATTATTAATTATTACATATTTAGGCACTTTCATTATAGTCACACCAACCGACAATGGGTCAGTATGGTAGGAATTGGCTCAAATCCTCTATATAATTCCCTACTCAATCGACGTGGGAATATTTGAGGGAGGCCCATATCTATGTGCAACTCCACACATCTGCTGTTTGTAATGGGACAATATTCCAACATCATTGGAGACACTAGATCCCAAGGGTTGCAAAGAACAGTCAAAGTGCCCAGCTTTTTAACATTATATAATACTTATATTTTCATTGATAAGACAGAGTTAAGACTTTTTTTTGTTATATTTAATTTCATAAAAATATAAAACAATTTTCAAAAGCCAGCAAGAGAATATAAAAAAATAATACACAAAGAGAAAACCTTTGATACAAGCATAAAATAAATTATAACCTAGTTAATATAAAAAACTATCTTCGAGAAACAAATTGTAACCAATTCAAGATATACATTTGTTTGTTCTTTGTCACAATAATTGTGACAAACTACAGTTTCTTGCCTCATTGATAAGCAAGGATCAGACGTTACAGAGTATGACATGGTTGAAGTACACATTTCTACAATGATATGGTAAAATGGTAAGCAATTTTATAACTGGAAAAATACAAAACTATTTTTGTTCCCATATATTGGTGTGCTAATTATTACAGTGTTCCAGTTTGCAGTGTGTTGTAGCTAGTGCAATAACTGGGGTAATGATGTTTTGACATCTTATACATCAAGGTATCAAACCCAATGTAATGTAGTATATATCATACAAACTAGTTTCACATTGTAATAGCCACACTTTCACTTACCATCATATGAACATCCTGATTATTGAAAAAATCTATTTAATAATCAAGAGATAAAATATTGATAAAGGCTTTTTATTTTTAAATGTATTAAAATGTCAATGATAATAAACATGGGCAGGCAGTAATTGTAATTTATCTTCTTAATAATTAATAATATTCATTAATTTTCTCTTTACATCTGTCAAGAGAATTTAATGTAACAAATAGTAAATAAAGTGTAGCCAAATAAATAAGAAATTAAAAAATTACAATATTATAAAGTTGTATATAAACAAATGTAGGAAATATCAACATATACATTTCATTTATTTCATCATCAGCATCAGCCGATAGACATCCACAGCTGGACATAGGCCTCCCCAAATATCTCCACAATGATCCGTCCCACATCATTTCTATATAAAAGAAATTAAAAGTTTTGAGAGACATTAATAAACAAGAATATTATATTTTGATCCTCTTCCTCCTGCCCTTTTCCCAGCTATGTGGTGTCGGCACAGTATGTACTTCTATTCCATATCCCTCTAGCAGCTGTCATATCCGACTTCACACTCAAGAATACTACATTTTATAATATATTAAAATTATGACAAATAATAGTTTTATTGTAACTTTGGTTACAATTATAATATAAAAAAATTATCTTTAAAAATGAATGATTTTTTTATATATAAACAACAAATGGTGATAGATCTATCTTATTTATGGATATTGCTTTAGGTAGAATCCTGGTTGGAACGAGATTGAGCAAGTGTTCTGGGCATTTTCGTCTTTTTCACTTAATCTTCGGGTGTTTTATTGGGTTTCATTCCCTGTTGATTATTTAATTAGTGGCTTTGTGATTTTATATAAGTGT